>CP092864.1:2258536-2349764 GCA_030710605.1 Cordylochernes scorpioides | reverse complement strand
GGTATGTGATTTACTGAGGATAATTCTACTATAGAGTAAATCATATCTGAGTTGAACACTAATTTAAATATATATACACCAATACCTCGCTTTGCGTCGTTTCGTTTTGCGTTTTTTTTTTTTCGAAGTTGCGTCGCTGCTTAATTTTTACTGATTTTCACTGTGCGTCGTTAGATTTTCGAAGTTGCGTTGTTTTGGATTCGAGTCTTTAATTTTTTTTTCCTAAAATATGGCAACACCTTTGTTTTTGATTGCGCCTTCACATATTTTCACTTTCCGTCGTGTTTTTTTGGAACGTAACCCTGACGCAAAGCGAGGTATGGGTGTATATGTATTATCTTAGAACTATACTCGTATCTTTAACTTAAAAAAGACATGTCCATAATCCAATAAAACACTCTCATGTTTCAATATTAAGGTGAAGATATCAGACATCCAGGGAGAAGTTTCTTGAAAGATTTTATTTTATTTTACAAATCCCTAGATTTTGGGCACTATAGGTCTTCTACAGCATAAATTATATCACGCTTTATCTTGTAGAAGGGCTCTCGCGCCCGAAAGTTAGAGCGTAATAATATTAAGCAGGTTATAGAGTTAACTACATATCCAATAATCTACTATTGTTTCATAGAAGCATAGGGCGCTTCTCCCGTCAAAATAAACGTCAAAAACTGACGCCATCTATTGACCGTCGCCGCAAACTAGCGGCCTCGGGTCGGTGACAAAGCCACAACACCAGCTTTGGCAAATTGAGAATTCTATGGATCAATTTCCTCCCGGCAATTTTTCCATCTATACTATTGTTTGTAATGCCCGAAAGTTATAGATTTATAAATTTAAAAATATTTCAAGAAACATACCCCTGGAGGCCTGGTGGTTTCAACTTAACTACTTGTTCTGTTTATCAACGACACCTAGATCTTCTATTGGCAGGTAGGCTGACACACTAGTGATGCATCTTGATTATGTGTATTGACCACGTGGTGTCGGTGTGTTCAGAGCGGCCAATCAGAGCGCCAGCAGTCTCACAGACGACCTGACGGTATTGGATGGTCTACTGAGGAAGTATGACCGTCGAGCTCTACCTACAGCTAACATGGGTACTACATCTCTAGTGGCTTAACACACTAGTCGCTGTAGAAACACACAGTTCGATATTCTTCATAAAGCTCTTCTCCCAGACCTGTATTTCTACTTCTATCACAAGTGTCTGTTTCTTCAAATAAAAGACACTTCGGCCAGTAAATCTTTTTATTGTCTCGACGTTTCGACAAAAATCTTTTGTCCTCGTCAGGAGCGAACAAAAATTAAAACATTATGAAAAGCGTTAGAAATTATTCTAAGGCTTCAAGGGCGTTCTGACTCGGTATTTCAAATTTTGTACGCGTTAAAACGCCCTTGCAGACTTAGTAATAATTTCTAACGCTTTTCCTAATGTTTTAATATTTGTTCGCTCCTGACGAGGGCAAAAGATTTTTGTCGAAACGTCGAGGTAATAAAAATATTTACTGGCCGAAGTATCTTTAATTTGAAGAACTATAAATGCCGGCCAGACAGCCTCTATCTTTACGAAGTGTCTGTTTGTTCAGCCAGGATAGCCGCTCAGATCTGTTGCTCTGAATAAGAGCTGTGAGGAGATATTCAAGATACAGGTGTGACGTATGTAAGATGTTCCACATGACTCAAGTCTTGGTGGTCCATATGGAGGGAGGTCCGACAGTTCCATCTAGACCGTGGTTGTCCAGTGGTGGGCAGTGAAACAATCCTAGGAGGTCCTAAGTGTGAGGATCCATTCCTCTGTAGAATGTCTCATAGTATTCTTCATAAATTATAATCTTTTATATAATAGCATTTGAGAGAATATATTATAAATATATAGATCCTTTAAAAGATGTATTTCATGAATTTATGTCCACATTAATACAATAATTAAAATGTATGTGCCAATTGATATTAACCTATATCTATAAAAAACACAGCCAGCACCCAGTTTCGAACTTGAGATTCCGAGATAACCACACCTTACCATCACGCCATAACTCACTTGTATTATTTAGCATCATCTATCGCTATAAAATGGAATATTTCTCAGCAGTCTCATCTTATATAATGGTTGTTGTAGTTTTTTTATTAAATCCGGAACAGGAACTGAGGCCAGGAAGCATTCTTGTATTCTTCTATCATCTGTATTTCTTCTATCTGGATCCAACATTTGATGTCTATACTGTCTTTGTGACTTTCTTCATTCTACCTATTTACATATGTTGAGATACATATTTACATAGGTACCCTTGTTTTGATATTCGCTTTTATATATTTTAAAATAATTGGAAAACTAATAAGTAATTAGATATTTATAAATTTTGCATAGAGGGTCTAACTATTGATCCAATCACGAACCACCATTTATTGCAGCCCAACCAATTCTGTACGGAGAGCAACAGTATGCAAATATGTTGAAATTATTATGCGAGATATATATATATCCGTTTATGCAAATATTCAGAAAGTTCTAAAAGTTTTTTTAATAAAATTTATTCGTTTTTATTATATATTCACAAATACAAATGTATTATTATTTGAGAAAATTAAAGAGAGAGAGAGAGAGAGAGAGACATATTATATATTAAACTTTGTAAATATATATATGTAGTAATGTAGTTGTTGTATCTTGTTGGATGAATGCAGTGTGGCATGTTGGTTGCAGTCGTGGTGGCCACAATGATTAGAGTGGGTTCAGGCGTGGAATTGGGATTACACAAAAGGACGAGACATGTTGGATGGCACCATAAACATGGCGAGAGAGCCAGTGTAGCCGACGTCCGTCAGGGGAGATCTGTCTATCCTCGTGTCTCAAAGCCTACTAATCTGTTTGAGTAAGAAAGGGCACACCTAGGAACCCGACTTGTTTTTCGGACCTCTTTCCTCCTTCTGGCGTCGACTGTCACTCACTCGAAATTTTATTTGTCACTTTGGAAATTACATTATAACTACATTATAACATGGAGACATAGATATACTGGAATATATTACAACATATATATATATATATATAAATATAGTGTGTGTGTGGAATTAATTAGTTTTCTAAAAAAATAGAAAATAATATTCATTTTAAAATTTTAATTAATTTATATTAGAATTACAAGAGAGAATTTTTTAAAAAATGGTTCAATATTTCTCTTCTCGAAACAATTTAAAAGTAATATCTCTAATTGGAAATTCCTTTTCAATTTTTAAAATACCTTTTTATTTAAATGAGGTAATGATATGTCGTTTGGTAGCAGACGATTCCACACTTTTTGGCGGGAAATTTGAATATTAATGAGATTACTCTGTGGAATTACTTGAGAAATTTCACATTTCTTAATTTATTACTGCGTTTAAATACGCGTTTATGCATTTAAATATATTTATTTTTCTCAATTTTATTGAATGAAACATCACCCCAACCCCCCGTCTAAAATTTTATTTAAATTGTCAAAAATAATTATCCTTAACGCTCGAATTTAAATTCAATGATAATATTTTTAAGTATTTATTTTAATTTGATTTAAAATTACCTTTCTTTAATTTGGTGATACAAAATAATTTAATAAGCTTCTTAGATAAAAAAATAAATTGCATTATTTTAGATTAAATTTAGAGATAGAGGAAAAATAATATTTTTACATATTTACACATAAATGTATTTACATATTGCCAGCCATGTAAATATCGTTTGGAATATTCTGTTTACAAGAGAAATATACTTGTGAGAATAATGTAAAATTATTAATGGGTTTGCAGATAATGTTAATACAGCATAGTGTAGAATGTAATAACGGGGTATTATTTGAGTTAGAAATTGTTTCGTATTTCTATGGATATGTTCCATGATATAGGATAACTATTTTAAAAACAAAAAATCCACATATTTCAATAAAATGAATGATAATGAAATCTTCTATAGACAATGACAAATAACATAATTTTATTGACATCTTGTCAATACATACAAAAGTTCACACAGTCTGTACAATTTATAATGAGTATAGATAGAGAAAGATAAGATCTAGTCAACCACCTTGTTTTCCTACATATTGGTCGTTACATTCTGGGAACTCACTGCCCCGTACCATTCAGGTAATAGTATGTGATACCTGGGAATTGATTACCAGGGAAATGACCTCTCTTAAATGTTTTCACGCAGGTTGTCTCTTTGGTAATTCTCAGACTTTTCTCTTATCTCTGGCTGGTTCTTGTCACCTGAGTGCGTCCCACCTGTCATCTAGACCAAGGGTCGACAAACTGCGAGCCAAATGCGGCTCTTTGGATGTGAAGCTCTTTATATAGTTCCATATGTAAATATTATTTATGTGAGTACTATTTATTGTTGGCAAGAAAAAATGGGTGGCTCTTTAAAAAATTGATTTTTTTAAATTGTAATTTTTGGCTTTTCCGACTTAAAAGATTGCCGACCTAGAGATAAGACAGTAAAGCAATAAGACTCTTCTTTAGGAGGGTCATAGGTCAAAACAATGTTTTACTGGTTTCTTTTGTTAAAATTTTATAAAAGTGGTGTTGTAGGAGACAAAGCTATTTGAATTTGTACACACTGAGAAAATTATCAGAAAAATATGTAAAATGCCCCTTTAAACGGAGAGCTGCCTCTTTCATGTTGATGAAGACATTTGGACCTGACGATGATCCATGATGGGCGATGGGTTACACTACTGTGGTATGGATGTGGCGAGACTATATGTGCTGGGAACTTGTTCTCATGCGGTGCCTAGAGCATCGCCCTCCTCCTGGATCGTTGAAGGGTTGTGACCTCCTTTGAGCGTTGGGCGGTCGCTAGGTGGGGGACTGGAGCTGTCGTCCGTGTGGATTTAGAGCGGGTGTGTGGCGTCCTCGTCCGGACCGGGCACAAGGAAGGAACTTGTTTCATGGCGAAGACTTATTATTTTCTGAATATATCATTATGTGACTGTGTGGGTGAGATAGGATGGAACTTATAGCTTGGGTAGAGAAAGATTGAGAACTGGACACCAAGCTGTCCACACACTCAGAGTGTAAGTTCTCCCAAAGAAACGCTACAACCATACACCGACTTAACGACTCACTAACTGTCCAAGAGGGCGGTAATTGACGGCTATTTTACGTCCTTTGGGATTTCTGCCAGGGAATTGTAAGTTTTAGAGGTTATTGGCCCTTATCTCAGACCCCGGACAGAACATAGAGGTTTCCATTTGTTAATGGCTTGTCTATTGGGAAAAGAAAGTCGTTAAATTGACAGTGAACACCGAGCAATGGAGAAACTCAGTGCTGCTAGCTTTAACTTTTGTCTTCTCGTCAAACCATTGGATATTCTGAAAATAATTTATCCTTATTATATTGATAGTGTAAAGCAATTTTCAAATAAATGTTTCTAATGTATAGTATTGTATTGTTTGTTTGTATTTTATAGTTTGCATTTTGTTTTTAAATAGGGAGGTTGTTTCAGATTGAAATATGCTTTGATAGTTTCAGTTTAGTTAAACTTATTTTTAGAATATTTAAACCATATTTTTTAGAATTGTCACTTATGCAATTATTTAGTACTGTTCAACTAACCTAAATTTTTCTACCAAACCCTCTCTCTCTGGACAACCGTCGACAGTAGCGAGTGTTTACATAAAACTGAGGTACTAGCTATTTGATAAAAGAACATATGAGAAAGGGTGTTTCTTGTGAATTCTATTAGTCTATTAAATGAACCAATTTTGTTTGGAATGTTGTAGTTTCGGAAACACATCTTTGCACTTTTAGGCCTTGGCAATTTGAGGTTGTTTTCCAATATCTGGAACTTGTTAAAAACTTTAAGGCTTTACCGGATCTCTCTCTCTCTCTTTGAATTAGGGAAACTTGACATCTGTTCTTTACTAGAGAGGCTCGAAGTTAGTACTTATCCCAATTCTGGACTTGTGGAGGACATAGCTATTACATAGAGCAACGTTAAAAGCGGTCAAGTCTTCTTCAATCAGTAAGATTTGGACTTAAAAAGTGATGTTTTCATGAAAAAAAATTGTGCTGTGTATTTTAAACGAAGCCATTCTTGTCCAAGATCATTTTAACCACACTACAGTTCCCGGTACCAAAGTGCGCAGTGATTTTACACCGAAGTGGGGTCTGTCCCAATATTGTTGTAATTGTACAAAACCTTTACCTACTCACAGATTTACACCTCCCTACTTTTACAGACCTGACTTATTGTCTTGCAGTTAGCTATTCCAAAATCTCTGGAAAGTTTTGTAGAAGAATACTGATTGTTCTGCCGAAATAAGAACGAGTTGTAACTACCTGTGGGTTCATAGAAGCATAGGACGCCTCTCCCGTCAAAATAAACGTCAAAACCTGACGCCATCTATTGACCGTCGCCGCAACTAGCGGCCTCAGCTCGGTGACAAAACCACAACACCAGCTTTGGCAAACTTAGAAGCGTCCACCTAGAGACCATGGTTTCGGGCTAATGGCCCTCGTCAGTCTAGGGCAGACTTTTTTCCATGCGATTCACACAGATGACGTCAGGTTTTGACGTTTATTTTAACGTGAGAGGCGCCCTATGCTTCAATGGATCAATTTCCTCCCGGCAAATTTTCCATCTATACTTGTGGGTTGTTTTAGTTTTATCACAAAGAAATCACCAGAGTAGAACAAAGACTGAGTTGGTATATATAAACATCAGAGCATTAAGCGAAGGTGTGAAGGAAGAACAGTGAAGACTAAAGAAGATCCCAACACAATCTAGCGGGGGTGAAGAAAGGTGTTTACCGGCGGGTGGGCGGAGACCATCTGGGTAGTGGACACACCGTGGACCACGACAGATGTATGAAACAACGGACAATATGAGGATTTATAAAATGTCACAACGACGTCAGTCCTCTTGTCTTCGGGAAAGACGATGACGGCCTCGTTGGTGACAGTTGACCAACGCAGGAAATCAAGTGACAGAAGTGGACAGAACCTGTGTAACGTTGGTTGGAGTAGGAACTCCTGGAAAACACAGCGGAGTTAAGTTAGCTAAGGTGCGGGACTCTTTGGTCTTCACTCCTGGCTGGACTGGTGATTTCTTGTGGCAAAGTGTAGATTAAATCATGACAATATGGCACAGCATATGTTCTAATGTAAATGTAGTTTGAAACGTTCCATCATCTGTGACACATCATCATGTCACCAGACCTATTTACATATAGAGAGACAGGAATGTCTTCACTCACAGAACTAAATCCACAAAATATATAAGCCGCTTGTAATATTTACCATCGACATTATGTCCGCTAAATTTTAAAAATAAGATAATGAGTGTGTTGGTCAGTTTTAAAATGTATATATCGAATAATCTATTCTCTATTTCCAACTTTTACCTTTCAGAAATAAAATAAATTATTCAAGAACAATTTGCCACTCTAATATACAGGGTGATCCAAAAGTCCCGCACAACTTTAAAAATTAATAACTCCGCAAATATTTGCGCTAGAGCAATGCGGTAAACACCATTGTGTTCAGGATGCAATGGGATTTTTTATGGCAAATAATGAAAAATTCGAAATTGATTTTAGTTACAATTTTATTCGCCAGATGGCGCTCTACCAGAATCAGAGATTCAGCGGCCAAATTGTTTGATAAATTGAAAAATATAACTGATCGACACGTATTTTTCCTTTTTGAATACCAGGAAAAAAACCCTAATAATATCAAATAACAAATTAATAAACACCACTTCGCCAAAAGTATGAAGAATTGGTTAACGATTTTCAAATACAATCAGAGATATGTAAAATAGGCAAATGCAAATTAAAACGTGTAGCAAAAAGAAAATTGATATTTTAGATACGGTTTGTTTCCAAAGATAATAAATTTCTAATATTTTAAATTCAACTTTCACTCAGTATCGATTATATTTATTTTAATTCATTTGAAAAATATGTATCTATCTCTGATAATTTATTTTACTCTGGAATACCGTTGTTGTTGTCGTGTCCAATAAAGAGCCTTAGATGTATCCATGCATCTCTCCATCACATCAGGAGCAATGTCCACTATCTTGGGTGTGTAAAGCTGTTGCTCTGGGTCTATGTCAAATTTATGCAAGGATGCGGCCATTGCTGGCTATGAGAATATGTGGGTAGGCGTAAGTTCCACACCAGGACAATTGTTGCATGTCCTATAGGTTCTTGTGCCTTCTGGATGTATTGTTATTCCTTTATAGTGTTTTGTTCTAAGTCTTGTTATAGGTTTTGTCATTTTTCTCTCAGATTTAATTCGCATTATGATCTTTTTTTTCTTATTTTTTTGTTTAATTATCTTTTATTCTGACAAAGAATCAGCGTCAAATAATGACATTTGTTCTTTCCTTTGGCTCACCTTTCTGGCTTCCTTTGCCAATTCAAATGCCATTTCATTACCCCCGATCCCAGCATGGGCAGGGATCCAATGTAGAATGCAGTTATTCTCCAATGGTTCCAGTTGGGTAAGTAACGAGTGTATTTTCTGTGTGATTTTAGTATTGCCCTTCTGAATTGCTTCTAGAGCGGATATGGAGTCGCTGTATATTAAAATTCCTTCTGCTTGATGCAGGGATGGTTGGTTAAGGCATACATCAAGGGCTTTCCAGATAGCTGTCAGTTCACAAGTGAAGTTTGACGAAATCTGTCCTGCTCCTTCATTGATTTTGATGTTTGTTCCATCTTGCAGTATTATGTTAATTCCGGCCCCTCCATTACTCAGGGTAAGGTCTGAAGATCCATCTGTTTGAGCTGTTAAAGGGCGTGGCCTAGCATTTTTAATCAATAATTTGTACCATGAGGACATAGCCGTTAATATTCCAAACACATTAGACCTCGAAGTCCAAGGTATCAAAGTCTACCTCAATCAAAACAAGGCCATCAACATATACAATATGTATCACCCTCCAAACAATACATTTATTGACGATGGAACAATGGCTCAATTTCTTACAGACAACACTATTATTTTAGGTGACCTTAATGCCAAACATCAACTATGGGGATGTTCTACGCCAAACCCAAGAGGCAAAATACTATCAAACATATTTGACGACAATGCCTTCATGTGCTTAAATGATGGGAATCCTACCCATCATTCCTACAAGCTATAATACTGCACAAGCCCTTGATATAAGTTTTTACTATCCTGACATTTTCCACAAATGCAAATAGCAAATATTAAAAGGTTTTGGAAGTTATCATTTGCCTAATTTGATAGAAATTAGCACCAAGACCAAAACTAGCTCAATTAAGAAAAATTATGGAACTTCAAAAAGGCTAATATGATATCTTTCTAAAACACCATTATTAAAGCAGCCAAGGTTTCAATACCAATAGGTTATATTAAGAAATGGATTCCAAATTATACACACCAGGCAAAAAATATTCAAACACTTATAACTAAAAGAAATGAACTACAAAAAAGTTCACCCAAAACCAAACAAATTGTAGAACTGAACTGAACATTGTGATTGCAAAAATAAAAAAGATTATATGTAAATGTGAAAAGGGAAAAATGGAAACAAACTTGTGAAAACCTGAACCCAAGAAACCCAAATACAGAACTTTGGAATTTGGCAAAACAAATTGACAGAGTCCAGCCACAAACTGAAAACACAAATATGATTAAGAATACAGATGGTACACCAGCATCTAATGACAAAATTGCTGCCAATCTTTTAGGTAATTCATATCAAATAAGTAGTAAAATCAAGGTTGAAAAAAGGCCCGAAAGATTATTCATGACTGTAAAAATGTCACCAGCACTCATAATATTTTCCATGAAAAAAATCAATATGAAAGAGCTAGCTTATGCATTAGAAAGCACTGACCTAAACAAGACTCCTTGGCCAGATGGAATCCATGGACGAATGATATCAGACTTGGGCAAAATTGGCAAAGAAAGACTTCTTAATATTTTCAATAACTCCTGGAAAACTGGAAAATTGCCTCAAGACTGTAAAAATGCAACAATAATTCCCATTAAAAAACTTGACAAATCTGCTGATGACCCAAAAAACTACCGACCTATCTCCCTCAAAATATTTGCTGCAAATTAATGTAAAAAATTACACTCAGACGACTCACCTACCACCCCGACACAATAAATCTCTTACCAGAAGAACAATATGGATTTAGGAAATGACATGGGACAATAGACCAACTCTTATTTTTCACACAAAAGGTAAAAGATGGACAAAACAAAAAGCCAACTAACCACACCATAGCTGCTTTTTTAGACCTTACACAAGCTTTTGATAAGGTATGGAAAAACAAGTTAATTACAAAATTATACAAACATTTTAAAATTGATGGAAAAGCTATCACTTGGATAAATGATTCCCTTAAAAATATATACATCAGGGTCAAATATAATGGCACTCTATCTAAAACCTTCAAATTGTACCAAGGATTACCACAAGGAGCAGTCCTTAGCCCAACTCTCTTCACCCTATTTATTGCAGGCATAGAATAAACTTTTTCACATAAAACCAATATTGGACTTTCCGCTGATGACATATTTCTATGGAGCAGCAACACTAACTGGAAAAAAGCTGAAAGAGATTTGAACAAGACTCTTCTCCACCTAGAAAAATTTGCTATTAAACATAAATTAGAAATTAACCCTCAAAAATCTGAAACCTGTCTTTTTACTACCGATAAGAAACTATACAAAATAAGACCATATATTATTCTGAAAGAACAACAATTGCAATATAATAAACATCCTAAATATCTCGGCTACACCCTGGATCCAGAAATTAACTCCAGTAAACATATTGAAGGAGTTGTTAGAAAAGGAAGAGACCGACTAAAAATCTTGAAATATATTTCAGGAAGAGTGGGGAGCTGAAGCAACAACACTAAAATTAACTTACACATCTCTAATGAGACCTATCTTGGAATATGGATATCAAATCTATGGTACAGCATCTGAAACAAATCTAAAAACGCTGGAAAGGATACAACTAAATGCAGCTAGAATTATTACAGGTCTTCGAAATACCTGCCCTAATAATATTGTACTTTACGAAGCAGACATTATGCCCTTAAAGAATAGAATAAGCTACAATCTGCCAAAATATATAAACAAAATCAAGAGTTATGAAAACAAACGCAGAACTTTCAATTACATACTTAATTGGGAACCCAATATAAGACTCAAAAAAGAAGGCCCTCTCCACCTGGCCAAAAGAAATGGATTTTTAAAATATAAAGTGGAAAAATATTATTTAGCTGAAAAAATATCTCCATGCGAACCACTAACAAAATGTTATTTCTAATGCCACTTTAAACGAACCCACCAACAAACAATACCAAAATCCAGAATACTTAAAATAATTATCATTAGAAATAATTAATATAAAATTCCTAAAAATGCAATAACTATCTATACCGATGGTAGCAGAGACGAGTTGGGACACACTGGCAGTGGCTCTCTCATTAAAACCACAAATGGCATTGAGAAAATAAACAGAAGAAACCCAGAATTTTGCTCAGTCTTCAGATCAGAACTTATAGCCATCTATGAAGTCTTAAAATCCATCAGAAACACTAAACATCACGATATATGGATTCTTACTGATAGTAGAAGTGCCATACAACACTTGAGTCACACAGGGGAACTTATAGACAAAGTAAGCAGGAACATAATTGGTTATATCCCAAAAACTCTCAATACCTCAAAAATTCACCTTCAATGGATACCCTTACATGTTAGCATTGAAGGCAATGAAGCTGCTGATGCGCTAGCGAAAAAAGGCACAAAAGAACCCTTGCTACAGAAAAATAAACTTACTTTTAAAGAAATAGAAACAGTTGCCAAAATAAACAAGAACTGGAGGATCCCACCTAAGCACGGTTGGTACACCCTAGAAGCAGATGGCCACCCAGACCTTTCGGTCCACAAGCCGGCATGCAAAGCATGCCCGTCGCTGCTATTCTGTTCAACTCATAAGCCAAGTAACGGTATCCAGGCTAGTGCTTGGACATTGTACCTGGAAACACCACCTCCCAGACAACGTGTCTGGAAGGATTTCTATACCGGTGGCCTTTAATCACAGCAAAATAGGAAACTATCTACTGTGTCCAGCAGGGACCGCGGGGAGGCAGCCCCCGGTCGACTCTGTTCACTCACAGCTGAGGAAAAGCTCAGCTGCCACGTCGTGGGATTTCTCAAGAAGCTTGATGTGATTTCTCAGCAGCTTACTCTCGATCGCGCCCCTCGCCCTCCTTCTCTCTTCCTGCACACCCACTACCCTTGGACAATCCAATACGTAGTGGCGTGCATTCACATCCCTTTCTCCATAGACGCAATCAGGGTTTCTCTTAATTTTAAATCTGTGGAGACTTGGGGAAGAGCCCATGTCCCGAACTATCCTAATGAGTTTGTGGGACATTACCTTACAGAGGTACTTGGGTGTTGTTACCCCATTGAATACCTCTCTCCCCTTCACACTGATCCTGGACTCTTCATATGTCCTGGACGTGCCCCCTGATCCTCCTATACACTTCTTTCTTAGTCACTGGGGTCCTCACTAATTTAACTTTAAAGCCTCCTGCCTTAGCGAGCCTGTCTGCGAACTCATTACCTTCGATGAGGCTGTGTTTCCTAACTCAATGGAGCTCCGGAGCCCGCGCCATCATCTCCAGCTCCTGGATTATTTGATGCGCGAGTTGCCCTTTCTCCAGATTGATGGCGACGAGGGCCGACATACAATCTGAATAGAGGCGGTCCGGGCTGAAGTTCTTCTCGGCACACACTCTGAGGGCTACCCTGATCGCAACCAGCTCGGCTGAAAAGACCAATTCGTCCACTCTGAGTGTTAAACTTTCTGGGAAGATCAGCTCTCCATTAGTGTATATCACTACCCCAGCTCCAGTATTGGTTCCAGACTTACTACCATCAGTGAAAACCTCCGTGCCAATCCCTGTCGGTCCTCTAGGACTCCAATTCCACTTTGGCAACCACTGCGGAGGCTTCCTCGGGTCCCTCTTCGATTCCAGGGCCCCCGCTTCAAGTCCCAGGGCATCTTCCCTGTTCTCTCAGATCTTCTGTCTGATGGTCTCCTCCTCTAGTTTCAATCCCAGGTGAATAAGCCCAGCGAGGACCAAAAAGGCCTCACTGCTGGTAGTACGATATCCCCCTGTGATTCTGAGTGCCGCTGTCCTCTGCACTCTCTCTAGAGTTGTTGCCACCTTCTGATCCCTGTTTCGGCGCTACCAAGCCCCGGAAGCATATAGCAAGATTGGCTCGACACAGGAGAGGCAGAGGTTCCTAAAAATAGTACCCTCCTTCTCCCCCCCCCCCTGGTGAGAGCCAACCAGGACAGGCCTGCACAACGCCTCCCTGCCTCTCGCCACCATCTCCTCCGCCTGGTATTGCCAACCCATCTTGTCATCAATGACCACCCCCAGGATGGTCATCCTATTGACCAACGCTACCCTCCGTCCTTCCATCCGGATAGCCGGCTTGTGTTCTCATTTGATCCCTTTCCTTTTAGTTCTTATGTCCCTACGCTTAAAGCTGAGGGCTTTAGTTTTGGAGACATTGAACTTAAGGCCAGAGTCATGGGCCCAGATCGAGAGAATTTGGAGAGAAGTTTCAACACACTTCTCAGCCTTCGCTCTCGAAGTAGCCTCAATGATGAGGAACTGGTCGTCAGCATAGAGAACCAGCCTGGCTCCCTCATGGAGCTCCTCCTGGAAAACGGTGTTTACCAGGATATTCCACAGAATAGGTCCGCAGCAAGAGCCCTGGGGGGAACCCCTAGCACAGTTTCTTTCCAACTTCCGCTCACCAAAACTGAGGCTAATCCGTCTATCCCTCAGGAAGTCACGAACCAAGCTGCACAAATTATCAGGACAACCCATGTTCATCAAATTTCTCATCAGCTTGTTCCAGCTCATGGAGTTGAACCCGCCATCAATGTCCAGGGCCACGAAAAGAACCCAAGCACCCTTATTTAAGCCCATCTCAACCCCCTCTAACACCTCGTTCAGAGCTGTGGTTTTAGACTTCCCTTCCCTTAAACCATGTTGGAAAGAGGAAAGGAGCTCATTACTCTCTAGCCAGTGCTTCAGTCGCTGAGCTAGTAGGCTATCCAGGACCATACCTAGACACACTAGTAAAGAAAGCGGACGATAATCATTAGGAGAATTACCCTTTCTAACAGACTTTTCGAGAAGCACTACTCGGGCAACCTTCCATTCCTCAGGAAATGTACCAGTGTCCAGGCACTTATTGAATAACCTGGAAAGAAGCGATGGGTGCATCCTTACCAGGGCTTTCACGACCGTGTTATCGATCCCTTCGGGACCAGGAGATTTCCCTTTCCCGAACTTGAAAGCCGTCAGTTTCACCTCATTCTCAGAAAAGGGCGGATCCACCAAACCACAAGTGGTCAGAGAGATCTCGTCCTCTGGTTCCTCGTTTCCGAAGAGCCGATCCAAGTTGTTTTTATTTTGTCTTCTGTTTTCGAGCGGGTAGGTCTAGAACACATTCTCTCTGAATTTTCTCATTGTTGGTGGATGGTATCAATACATGCACAGTCTGCACTATTAAAAAAAGATAATATGCATTATATACACTATGTACAATGAATATGGCGCCTCTGCCAGCGCTGCAGAGTTTGGTGGAGAATCGCCAGTGGGTCTCCAGCGACACCACGCATTTTTCGATCTACGATTAATACGTAGATCGCGTACTTCGCCGCTGAGGAGATGGTGATGGCGTGGTCCTCGAGACCAACTGGAAAGATCCAGGACTGCAGTATCACACCTAGGTATTATGGATTTCTAATTTTATCAATTGTTTGTTTGTTTATGCTTATTTTGTGGTTATATTTATGCCTTTTCCCCTGTGATTGGAGAAGACGCATAGGTTTGGTTTTATTGGGTTTATGGTCATTTGGCGTTCCATTGCCCACTTCTCCAGTCCTCTCATTGATGTGTTCAGTATTTTTTAAGATTTTTCTATGATGCTACTTGTGTGCCATATGGCTATATCATCTGTATAACAGGCAAACTTTGTGTCTTCAGTGAGGTAAGGATGGATGTCGTTAATATATAGCAGATAAAGTAGAGGACTGAGCACCGATCCCTGAGTTACACCAGCCCATGTTCTTCCTTCCTTGGAAAATTCTCCATTGACCCGAACCTTTAACCTTCTTCCCCTTAAGAAGTCTGCAATCCAGATTAAGGTTTTTCCTCTTACTCCGATGTTGTGCAGCTTTTCATGTAATTTCTCCCTCCACACTCGATCAAAAGCTGAGGTCATATCCAGGAATACGGCCGTGGTCTTCTTTGGCGGTTTTTCCTGGAAAGAATCTATTATTGAATGACAGAAGTATAACAGTTGATCAGTCGTACAGTGCTGGGATCTATAGGCAGTTTGGTAGAGGTTTGTTTTATTATTGTTAGTGAGCCATACTATGAGCCTAGAGTGGATAATTCGTTCTGGAATTTTACAAAGTTTGCTGGTGAGAGCAATTGGCCGATAGTTCTTGTATTCCTTGGCATCTTTGTTTGGCTTCAGTATTGACACTATAATTGATATCTTCCAATTTTTTGGTAGTTTACCAGTTTGCCATGAAATGTTCAGTATTCGTAGGAGTTGATTATTAGCTTTGTCTTCAAAGTGTTTAATCATTTGACCAAAGATTAGATTATCTCTTGGTGACCTCTTGGATTTTTTTATTGATGAGTTTAGCTCATTCAGTGTGAAGTCTCTCGAGAAAATATCTTGTTGATGGTAGTTTCTTGCTTGTTTAACTAACTTGTTTATATTATTTTTAGAGTCCTGTCTTCATTCGTGTAGTTGAGTCTGGGAGTGCTTGAAAGATATTCAGCAATTATGTCAGCCTTCTGTTTGTTCTCGTTCTCTCGCTGTTCTATTCATATCGGTTAGAGTATTGGAGGATTGGTGTTGGTTTTGATTGTTCTCTAACACTTTAATCATATTCCAGTGTTGGCTATCCTTTCTTGGATCCATTTTTTCGCAGAATTCTGCCATTTTTCTTGTTTGCATATCCATATTTCTTGTTCTATTTTATGACTAAATTTCAATGAGTTCCTTTCTGTTTTCTTCTGTTTTATTTTTTCAAGAAGTTCAATGATATTGTCTCTCTCTCTGAAATCATTGCCCCGATGTTGTGGTCCTTCCAGTAAGGTATCGACAGGTCTTTACGTCTACCTCTAGGTATCGATGCTTTTGCGGCTTTTTAAATGTTCGAATGAATTTTTCCAAGTTTTTGTCAAGCGTTCTGTAATTCAATTTTTCGTTGCACAGTTCTTCAAGCTTTTCTGTGAATTTTTTTCAAGTCGGCTTTCCTAAAGTTCCATGTTATTTTATTCTAATGGACATTCTCAATTTTACACTTTATGGTTGTGTTAAAATTGGTCTGTGGTCACTGATTGCACCTCTCAGGATTTTCCATTGTGTTGTGGGTGCGATGTTGTAATTTATCGCTCTGATGTCTATTGCGGATTCTGTGCCTGTGGACTTAGATAGATAGGTGTTCTCTCCGTTATTTAACGGTGTAAGGTCGAGGTCGGTTAGCATGTCCTCAACCTGCTGACTTTTGTTATCCTGGACAGGTGATACCCAAATTGAACTTTTGGCGTTAAATTCGCCGAGTATGATTGTGATATCCGAAGACGCTTCACTTAATGTCTCTATTGTGTGTACCCATACAAAATTCAAAGATTTCACGAGCTGAAAGTTGGCGATTTTGAGATGCGTCAAGAATTCGCTGCATGGGTTTTCCGGCGAATTGATATTGATGAAAACTGGCTGTCGAATGTTCTGTGGACAGATGATGCTCACTTTTCTCTAAACGGAGAATTTAACATTCAAAACAGCCGCATTTGGGCAACAGAAAACCCTAGGATTTTTACAGAAATGCCACTTTACCAGCCTAGAGTTACAGTTTTGTGTGGGTTCACTTCTTTTATTATTGGGCCATTTTTCTTTGAAAAATCAATGGAAGAACTTTTAAAACTTGTAACTGGTGAACGTTATGAGAAAAGGGTATTCCCATATTGCAGGGCAAAAGCACCAAGCGAAATAACATTCATGAAAGATGGAGGACCTCCTCATATCTCCCGAGGTGCCAAACAATTGCTGAAGGATACGTTCGGTGAAAATCGTGTGATAAGTCGCCACTTTATATACCAGTGGCCTCCAAGATCACCAGACTTGACGCCTTGCGATTTTTGTTTATGGGGGTACATTAAATCGTGTGTTTATCGATGCTGGCCTACCACATTGGCCATGTTGAAGGCTTCTATCAGATGGCACGCGTTTCATCAATTTCAACAGATATGTTATTTAATGCTGTCCATTCTGTCATTTATCGTCTGCAGGCCGTTATTGAGAATGAAGGGTGCCACATTGAGCAAGGATTGTAACCTAATACAAGAGAGAAGGCAGTTACCTCATGTGTTATATAAGCTGCCATGTATTATATTATCTACCAATATTTTGCAGCTCTTTGTGTTGGGATATGGTGATAATAAATGCTGTCCTCACATCTTGACTCTTTTTTTTGTGAACAGTAATATTTTGTTTGTCATTTGCTCACATATTGTGTCGTGCAAACCTGAGTGTTATAACTTCTCTAATAACACTGGTACACACAATTTTTCACCCTTATGTTTAGTTTTTCGCTTTTCGCTCATTAGAAGAAATAGCATAAGGAATATTTTCTGTACACCAATAACTTTAGAAATTTTGTGAAAAAAATAATACAAAATGATTTTACTACCACGTTTTTCAACGCTAAAGGTCGATTTAAAATTATTTTTATTTGAGGGGACACATTTTTAAAAATTATGTACAGTATAATAAACAATGATAACATTTGACAAGCCCATAGGATATTTGGAATAAAGTACGACAAATATATTTTATCACTCCCCTCTATATTTCATTTGTTGGATCATGACAAATATCCAGTTAAATAGTCAAGGGTCGCCAATCAGTCAAGAAACTACACATTTCTTATAGCAAGAAATCCTATTAATAGTGCCATCATAATTTTTGGTACTATATTAACATTTCAAAAATTCGTGTATTGATATCAGCAGTGTTTTTCAAACATTCAATCTATTTCACAAAACCTCATATAAAATATAAATATTTTTGCTACATGTTTTAATTTGCATTTACCTATTTTACATATCTCTGATTGTATTTAAAAATCGTTAACCAATTCTTCATACTTTTGGCGAAGTGGTGTTTTATTAATTTGTTATTTGATATTATTAGGGTTCTTTCCTGGTATTCAAAAAGGAAAAATACGTGTCGATCAGTTCTATTTTTCAATTTATCAAACAATTTGGCCACTGAATCTCTGATTCTGGTAGAGCGCCATCTGGCGAATAAAATTGTAACTAAAATCAATTTCGAATTTTTCATTATTTGCCATAAAAAATCCCATTGCATCCTGAATACAATGGTGTTTACCGCATTGCTCTAGCGCAAATATTCGCGGAGTTATTAATTTTTAAAGTTGTGCGGGACTTTTGGATCACCCTGTATATAAGGCTTCGATAGTCACATTAATTGAATTCATTTGTCGAAATATTGATTGAATATTCATGAAGAAAACAACATGAACGTGTTCATAATGTTATAGCAATACAAGAATGCCTCATCCTTTATGATGCTAATCAAACTTCAAGACTTCGATCATCTACGGTCCAACCTGGTGGAAGTTTCTGAATGTCTTGGAATTCTGAGGGTTATTAGAAGCTTCTTGCTTCATCAGGAATTATTCCATTGCTTCAGACCGCCATTGAACATCGATAGCTTAATGATCATCATCACTGTGAACATCATATATCATCATTGATATAGATTACAAGTAAGCTTATTCAAATATAGCTTGCGTTTCCTCTCTTAATTACATATATACCGGAGGCTGACGTTGACGTTCTAAGCTTCAGTTGCATATTTCCCAGCTGGTGATGCAGAATGTCCAGGATTTAGATGTATATCTCCCAGGAAATGGTCGAGAAGAAAGGACGGCAGAGAGTCAACAATCAACTATGTCTTACTTTTCTCCATGGCCCCAACAAATAACGCCATGTTGCCATGCTTTGTAACACACTTTCTCTACTCTATGCGTTTTTGACCAAGATATCGGCACAATACCGAGGGGGGTACAAAATAAGATAATCTTCTACCATATTCCGATTGTGACATAGAGGACCGACTTGATGTAGAGTCAAACAATTTTGAGATAAAACCAAATATCTCGGCGTATATTCAAGTCCTGCACACTCATATACAGGGTGATCCAAAAGTCCCGCACAACTTTAAAAATTAATAACTCCGCGAATATTTGCGCTAGAGCAATGCGGTAAACACCATTGTGTTCAGAATGCAATGGGATTTTTTATGGCAAATATTGAAAATTTCGAAATTGATTTTAGTTACAATTTCATTCCCTAGATGGCGCTGTACCAGAATCAGAAATTCAGCGGCCAAATTGTTTGATTAATTGAAAAATATAACTGATCGACACGTATTTTTCCTTTTTGTATACCAGGAAAGAATCCTAATAATATCAAATCGTTAATTAATAAAGCACCATTTCGCCAAAAGTTAGAAGAAATGGTTAACGATTTTTAAATACAATCTGAGATATGTAAAATAGGTATATGCAAATTAAAACATGTAGCAAAAAATATTTATATTTTTGATAGTTTTGTCAAATATATTGAATGTTTGAAAAACTTAGCTGAATTCAATACACGATTTTTTGAAATGTTAATATAGTACCAAAAATTATGATGGTACTACTAATAGGATTTCTTGCTATAAGGAATGTGTAATTTCTTGAATAATTGGCGACACTCGACTATTTAACTGGAAATTTGTCATGATCCAACAAATGATATATAGATGGGAGTGACAAAATACATTTGTCGTACTTTATTCCAAATATCCTATGGGCTTGTCAAATGTTATCATTGTTTATTATACTGTACACGATTTTTAAAAATGTATCCCCTCAAATAAATATAATTTTTAAATCAACCTTTTGCGTTGAAAAACGTGGTAGTAAAATCATTTAGTATTATTTTTTTTGCCCAAAATTTCTAAAGGTGGGGGGTTACAGAGAATATTCCTTATGCTATTTCTTTTAATGAGCGAAAAGCGATAAATTAAACATAAGGGGTAAAATTGTGTGTACAGTGCTATTCGAGAAGTTATAACACTTTGGTCTGCACGACATAATATAAGATGTGAGCAAATGACAAACAAAAAAAATTACTGTTCACAAATAAAAAAGAGACAATATATGAGGACAGAATTTATTAACCCATAACCCAACACAAAGAGTTTCAAAATATTGGTAGATAATATAATACATGGCAGCTAATATAACACATGAGGTAACTTGTCTCTTGGCGGCCTTGTCTCTTGTATTAGATCACAATCCTTGCTCAATGTGGCGCCCTTCATTCTCAAACACCGCCTGCAGACGATAGATGACAGATTGGACAGCATTAAATAACATATCTGTTGAAATTGATGAAACGTGCCGTCTGATAGAAGCCTTCAAAATGGCCAATGTGGTAGGCCGGCATCGATAAACACGCGACTTAATGTACCCCCATAGCCAAAAATCGCAAGGCGTCAAGTCTGGTGATCTTGAAGGCCACTGGTGTATAAAGTGGCGACTTATCACACGATCTTCACCGAACGTATCCTTCAGCAATTGTTTGGCACCGCGGGAGATATGAGGAGGTCCTCCATCTTGCATGAATGTTATTTCGCTCAGTGCTTGTCTGTCCTGCAATATGGGGATAACCTTTTCTCTCAAAAGTTGAACATAACGTTCATCAGTTACAGAAACGGTTTTAAAAGTTCTTCCATTTATTTCTTCAAAGAAAAATGGCCCAATAATAAAAGAAGAAGTGAACCCACACCAAACTGTAACTCTGGGCTGATGAAGTGGCATTTCTGTAAAAATCCTAGGGTTTTCTGTTGCCCAAAATGCGGCTGTTTTGAGTGTTAACTTCTCCATTTAGAGAAAAGTGAGCTTCATCTGTCCACAGAACATTCGACAGCCAGTTTTCATCAATATCAATTTGCCGGAAAACCCATGCAGCAAATTCTTGACGCTTCTCAAAATCGCCGACTTTTAGCTCGTGAAATTTTTGAATTTTGTACGGGTATTTTTAAGAAAAAATCTTAGAGCTCTCCAAACTGTTCCATACGAAATCCCCGTTTGTCGAGAAACTTGTCGAACACTTACTTCTCCATACGTGGAAAACGTTTCAATAGCTTCAACATTCTGCGAAACCGTAACAGCCACTGACTTGCGTGTCGATGGTCTTCCACTCCGAGGTTTTGCTTCCAGAGATCCAGTCTTCTCAAAATTTTTTATCATTCGCCTTAGAGAGTAGCAACTCATGGGTCCTTTACCTCTTCGAATACCTTTAAAGTTACGAAACGCTCGTAAAGCTTCAGTGGAAGATTCTGAATTGCAATAATAAAATTTCACCAAGAGTACTTTATCCTGTAGTGACGGCATCCCAGGGTAAAATAAATGATCAGGGATAGTTGAATTTTTCAAATGAATTAAAATAAACATAATCGATATATGGCTTCTGAAGCCAACTGTGCGGACGTGTTTGGCATCGCTTGTCTCGTACCGCGAATGGGATTTAACTCTGCATATCACAATATAGTATTAAAAGTAACTCCTAAAGTTTACAAAATTTTAAGAAAAATGGGTAATGAGATATACACCGATTTTGAGCGATGTTCTACACAAGAAGAATATTTGTAAGACAATGCCAAAATTGTTTTGAATTTAATACGAACCATAAAACAAAAGACTGCCAAAACATTAAAATATGTAAAATATGCGGTGCACAGGGTAGCCACAACTGTACTGAAGCGCCAAATTGTCACAATTTCTCTAAGCACCCTAAATTTAAAAACTTTTCTACAAACCATAAATCAAATTCAAGTGAATGCCCGATTTACAAATCACAAATAGACAAAATTATCCAAAGGACACAATATTCTCAAATATACGAGGGAAATGATGTAGCAAATACAATTTAAAGCTCAATCTTAAATAGATTAATATCCTATATGATTGAAAATGTGAGATGTATTCAACAAAATGTAAGAAAAAGTTTTACTGCGATAAGTAAACTACAGGCCAACACTAGAGATGACCCACCTGACAAGGACGAGTGGGTAACACCCTCGTTTCCAGACAGTCATGAACCGGGATCGAATCCCGCGTTAACATTTTGTTTGATATGTGAATATCCTTCACCTGACATTCTTTTGATTCAAGAACCATATGTTTTACATGAAAATGTTATTTATGATATGGACTCTCAAATTATATGTTTGAATAAAACTGGGGAAAAATATACGGCAACTATAATTTTAAATAAAAATATAAAGTTCAGCAAAGAGGAAAAATTCACAAATTCTTTTGTACAACAATATCTATTTCTACAGTTAAAGCAAAATTAATTATTTCTAATTTCTACATTCATCCGAATACATTTAACCCTGTTCATCAAACATTCATTAGAGATCTGCTCAAAACGTATATAAATCAACCTGTAATCCTTTGCGGTGATTTTAATTCAAGACATACTATATGGTTTGTTATAAACTCTAATGGATATAGATTACAACCTATTATAGACGAATGTAACCTCTTTATACATAACCTGAAAAAACACCCACCTGCCGCGGATAGTAAGTATAATTGATCTCACAATCTCGAATAAACACTCACTAAGTTTAATAAACAACTGGCATACCTCTGATTTGACTAATATTTCCGACCATGTTGCTGTTAAATTTGATATCAGGTTAAAGAATGGTCATTTATTCATTAATCAAATTTCCACTTTGAAAAAAATGCGAATTGGGCAAATTTTTCTAATAACATATCATTACAAGATACAAAAAACTGGGAATTGATATAAGCAGAGTGAAAGATGAGGAAGACATTGATGGGATAGTGAACGCACTCATGAATTTATTGAGAGAAGCAGCATATAAATCTTCGAAGGTTAAATCCCCCATTAATAAACATGTTTCCAGAATTGACTGGTGGACTAATGAACAGGAAATAATAAAAAATCATTTTCATTATATTAGAAACTAGTATTATCGTCATAAAACAATCAGTTACAATACATTTAAGTTGGCTAGAAACAAATACACTAATGCAATAAGAAAAGCTAAAAGAACTAACTGGCGAAACGTTATTGAAGAAAATTACACAGATAATCCATTTGGTAATGCTTATAAGTTCTTCAATAAATTAAGATCCTCAAATGTAAAGAATGGAATTCCCATAATTGACAATTCACCAGAATATCTAAAAGAGCAAACAAGACCAAATTAATGGACGATTTAATTCCTGAAGACGATCCTAATTTGGACAATTTTCAACAACAAATAATTAGAAATTTTAAGCCACGAATGAATAATCCAAGCATAATTATTATCGAAGTAGAAGAAATAATGAATATCATTTCTAATTCTGATGTTTAAAAAGCTCCAGGTTTAGACAACATAAGTAACAATATTGTAGCGTAGAAATCAAGCCTTGAAATATCCTAAGATATAAAATAATTTATTGATGACGTCACAAGGACGAGTCGACAATTATTAACACGTCAGCAAAACTATCTACAGCTAGGGAATCTTAAGCAAGCAAGCAAAGAAATATTTTAAAGATGATTTCACAAATACAGAGTAATATATATTTTTTATAATCTGTTGAGTATTTTCATTGAATTATATTAAATGAAATAATAAAATATTTCTTCGCCACAATATGATCAAATGTGCTTACCCAAAAATTAAGCATATGTTATGCAAACTATTTAATAAATGTATTCAAAAAGGGGTATTATCCGGAGAAATGGAAAATAGCAGCTCTAAAGATAATTCCTAAACCACATAAATCTAATTTAGAATCAACAAAAAGTTATCGACCTATCTCATTGATTTCAAATCTTTCAAAAATTTTCGAAAAAATTTTGAAAAATCGAATTTATGAATTTTATGAAAGTAATAATCTTTTGAGCTCCAGACAACATGGATTTGTCAAATAAAAATCAACGACAACGTGCTTGAATAAAATATTTATCGATCGAGGATCAACAGCGATACGACTTGGATATTCCAGATATAATTGAAAATTTGATTAAATATAAAATTACACTATTGAAGAAAAATACTAACCAAACATTTCAAAGTTTCTTTCCCGCTAATATTCCGAATTATTTTCGGGCAAATTTCCACAACTCTCAATTTATTACAAATCACGGAAATTTTAGAAGCTTTTTAAAATTCATCAAAGCAGTGCAGGATTCAAGATGCTTCTGTGGATGTGAGGAACAAATTTCTATTCATCTGCTGCTAAATTGGCCCGTCTTTCAAGAGTATAGAGAGAGAAATAAGGATAACCCAGGCCCCTGGAGCGCAAGAAACGCCAACTGCCCGGGCTGTCAAGCTAACTAGTAGAAACCAGTTACTCTAGATTATATTTACATAGAGCCAATTGCAGAGCCGAACCAGCTTGTCAGGAAGTTCCATGCCTGCAGAGAACCCGGGAGTCCAGCCAACGAGACTGGGTCGAAGGAGGTCTTCCCAAGCAGCAGATCTGTCTTCATTCTGTGTTGCATGAAAGCAGGGCATTTGAATAGAAGGTGGTCCACAGTCTGTTGTTCCTCCATACAATGTGGACAAGATGGGTCTTCCCCAGGACGCCAGAGAACCAAGTCTGCCCGAACATGGCCATGTCCTGTAAGTAAGGTGGTTGTGACTTCTCCAGGACAGACCTTAGGGAGGAATTGGAGCAGCCGGTCTGGAGTATGGGCTATTCTCCTCAGGTGTCTGATGTAGTGGTCCTGGCAATAAACCTCCGTCCATGCGTCTAGGGCTGCCGCGCGTGAGTGGTTACGGGCCAGGCTTCTAGGCAGAATGGAAAATGATGGCTCCAAGATCAAAACGGCCGCGTTCTTAGCAGCTCTGTCTGCTCTTTCCTTTCCGTCGATGCCGCAGTGTCCCGGCACCCAACACAGATTTACGTTTTGGTTGGTGTTCAGTGCGAGAATAATCTTAGCTAATAATGTCGAGCGAACTGGACCTGACGTACATATGGCTGACAGAGCTGATCTGCAGTCCGACGCGATAGTGATCGCATTTCTTGAATAACCTTCCTTCACCAGACGGACCGCCCAGCGGATTGCCAGAAGTTCAGCCTGGAAGGCTGTGCAGTCGGGATGGAGCCGTAAGAGAACGGGCTGCTGATCTTCTGATGAGGGAACAATTGCAGCGCCCACCCCAGCCTCATTTTTTGATCCGTCTGTAAATAATATGGGTGTTGTTATCTCCTCGATGTTTAGACTGAAAGACAATTGACGTCTATCTGGAGGGTATGGCAAAGAAGCAGGGCCTGGTCTAGATTCAAAATTTCCTTCATTGATTTCCTTCAGGAACGCCGTACGAGACCTAACAATAATATCGAAAGGAGGGCTGCCGGTGATGGAGATGGCTGAGACTGTAGGTGTGTAAGGACCTCCTCTCAGTACACGTTTCGCAAAATTCCAGTGAAGGCTCCTAAGTTGCCTAATGCCTTCGCTGGAGAGAGCACGACCTCCCCATGCTGACGCTCCGTCCAGCTGAAAAGAAGATTCCAAATTTACCCTGTATGGTGTGGGTGAGTCGCGGGTCTGGTAAAACTCCACTCCTAAGATTGTGATGGTCTTCTTGATGTTTAGAGGTTGACCAAGGACTCTAAACCCTGTCTCGGAGTTGGGGTGGACATTACGCCATTGGAACAGGCAAGCTTGAGTCTTAATGGGGTTTATATTAAGACCATTTATCGTGCACCAAGATGTCAACCTCTCCAAGAAGGTGTTATTGGCAGAGACCGGCAGGCGACTACGAACCTGAGTCATAAGGGTGAAGTCGTCCGCGTAAGCTATTAATCGGCTATCTATGATGGAGGGAAGGGTGAAGATGGTCCGAGCAACTATGTTCCACAGGAAAGGACTTAGCGCTGAACCCTGGGGAGTGCCGAGTTGGGAGGACGTACATTCTGTTGCTGTCCAAGCTGAGTAAGAAACCGTCCGGTCTTCCAAAAAGCTTTTTACTAAACAGGTAATAGACTCTGAACAATTTAGACGTTCAAGATTTTGTATGATTGCCTGCCTCCAAACAGTGTCGAAGGCCTTACTGATGTCCGAGCTGATGACAAGAGTTTTCCTCCAGTGAGCTTGTCTTTCTTCAATTAATTGAGTGATACTCGCCAGTGCATCTTCCGCTGAACGACCATTTACGGTACCCAATATGGTTTTGTATTGATCTTCAAAGAACCATCCATGACGATCCGCGAGCCTCTGAAGTCGGGCCAGGATACATCTCTCAAATACTTTGGCCATAGTGTTCAATAAAGTAATAGGTCTGTATTTCTCCAGCTGACTGGTGGCTGAATTGGAGGATTTAGGCAGAAGTATGAGGCGGCCTTCTTTCCATTGACGGGGGAAGTGGCCCATACGAAGGCATTTGGTGAACAATTCGGCCAGCAGGAATTGCAAGAAAGGGCCGCCCAGGTCTAGGCATTTTGAACCAAGACCGTCAGGGCCCGGGGCTTTCCTTTTTCCACAGCGATGAATGGCTCGCAAAACTTCCCAGGGTTTTATTTCAGGTTCGTCTGAGTGAGCAGAAATTGCATTCCTTTGCGGGTGAGGTCTGGTGTCATGTAGGAAAAAGTGATTTTAACAGGGTCTGGCAAGTCTCATGAGGATTGTAAAGAGAGCCGTTATCATGTTTGAGAAGTGGCGGACCTCGGGGGGAGCCGCGGCCCCGGGCGATAAATCGATGTATGTCACTCCAGTATGCGGATGACACCTCCTCGCAGAGATTAAACCAGGATTTACTTTTAGCTTTCCGTATAGCCGCCTCCAGTCGATTATGGCACGCTCGGTATAAACCGCGGAAGAAGTTCCTAATGGGACACCGGACACTCTGACTGCAACGGCGGAGGGAGATAACCAACCTTCTGATCCGACTCAGTTCGGGGGTCCACCACGGCTTTGACGGTCTTGTAGTATTGGAGCGTCTCCCCATGGAAGAGTCACAAGCTGATTGCAGGATGGAAGTCAGAAGGAGGACCACCCTGTCAATATCTTCTGGGCTAGAGGCCTCGTTTAATAAGGTAGTTACACCATCAAATTATAGGGGCATTACCCTTATAAGCAACTTGTCAAAACATTTTACATCCATATTAAAAAATAGACTAAGTAATTGGATTGAAAATAGAAAACTCATAGCGGAAAACCAGGCATGATTCAGAAAGGGCTACTCGTGCAAAGACCATATCTTCACGCTTACGTCACTAATTCAAATGACATTAAACCGCAAAAGGAGGAAACTTTACACATTCTTTGTTGATCTTAAAAAGCGTTTGATACAGTTCCACATATACTATTATGGAGAAAGCTTGCGCTTGTTGGTTTAAGTGGGCGATTTAACAAACTTATACAGAACTACTATGCTCAAATGATGGCAGCGGTCAGATGGAGCGGCTCTTTTACAGAATTTATCAAAATACAATCAGGTGTTCTTCAGGGTGAACCTCTTTCACCGTATTTATTTATTATTTTCAATAACGATCTGGTTGCTACGCTGGATGATTCTGACCTGCCAGGTATATACTTACCGGGCCATGGAACTATACACCTGCTCCTGTTCGCGGATGATATAGTCTTCCGTGGTGAATCCAAGATAAATATCCAAATAAAGATTAATTTAATAAAAAATATTTTGAGGAAAATAGTTTAACTCTGAACCAATTCCAGTCTAAAATCGTAGCGTTTCGAAATGGAGGCCGCTTGGCTAGATCTGACGTTTGGTTTTGGGGCCAACAACCTTTGACAGTTACCTCAAAATATACGTATCTTGGCTACCCCTTAACAATCAGAATCCAACTGCTTACGAGGCGCAGCACTTTAAGAGCAAAGCATTGATTGCTACAAACGCAGTATGGAGAATACTATCTAAGTCAAGAACCATATCGTTCGGAGCAGTGATGAAATTACTTGACTCCATAGTTTTATCCACGTTATTATACTCGGCCCCACTGTGGGCGACGAATCAGATAGAAGTTGTAAACCAGATCCAGGATATTTTTCTTACGGCGATTTCTTGACCTTCGCAAATTTACACTCCGGGCTATATCTTACGAACAGAAACCGAAAGGATGTCCCTTGAATTAAACATTACGAAATTGATTATAAAGTTCTAGATACGGATTTTAAAAATGGACAGGACAAGATTACCTTATGCTTGCTTGTTTCAGCTCTAGGAAGTTTCAATTTTGGGAAAAGCGGGAAACAACTTTATTTATAACCTGAATAACATCATTGACTCTTGGGGTTTTTCTTTTCTTAAGAACTGTGAAGATTATATGGTTTTGCGAGGAGAAATGCCTAGAATAGTTCAAACCACAGTGGACCAGCTACTCCAATTTGACCGAGCTAAGATACAAAACTCAACTCATTGTATTAACTATCAATCTCTAAGTAGCTCCTTTATGACGGAGGACTACTTACTATCAAACCTCTCTTTGAAAATAGCCCGTCAAAGGATGCTATGGCTATTTTCCCCCGAGGATATCACGGGATTTTGGAACAGCGACCCTTTAAATTTCTACTTCTGCAATGCTGGCATCCAAAAAATTTGGTTCATTATCTATTCCATTGCCCATTCCTACAGGAAAAGAGACTGGAAATTCGCGAAATTTCGGGGCTAACTCACTATAATGAACAACATGTATATACAATTTTTACTACTCTCCAGCTGGATAAAACATTTGTTTATAAATATTTAAAATTTTTCAAGGCGATTGACAAAATGAGGGAAGAAGTGCTCAACTCCCCAGACAACGGCTGATTGCTCCACCTCCCCTCTAAATTGCTTTTCCTCCTCACTCATGTACATATATAACCTCTTAGGGGAATTCCCTTGTAAGACAATAGTGTCTTAATGAAGGTTTTTGTTGTTGTTGTTGTAATAGGGTAGTTACCTGGTGGAGAGAAGAGTTGATGAAGGATTTAAAGGTCTGTTCTTTACATGAGGATTCAACCCAGGAGGATTTTGTCTCGTTATTGACCATGTCTAGGAATGTAGTCCAGATAGGTATATGGTCAGTGAAGGCCATCTCATCTAATAAACCTCTAGTGACATGGATAGCCAGTGAGCTGGATGCCAGAGTTACATCTATAGAAGAAGATAAAGGCCCATTTGACCAGGTCGAGTCCACAGGAGGTCCCAAGAAATGAAGATCATTGAAGCTGGCGAACTCTTCAAGATTAGCACCCTGGAAGTCCAACCTCGCACCGATGCCCCAGGTAGGAGAGTGGGCGTTAGTGTCCATACCCAGGATCACTGGAAGAGACGCCCGTCTTATCGTATCTTCCAGAAGAGGGATGAAATCATCGGCAGCTCTAAGGCCGTGCCAGTAGGCCGAGTGCACCACGATGATGCTTTGCTCTAGACATATGGCTATGGAGGTTATGGCGGTGTCTGGGGAGGTTAGAGGGATGGGATGAAGGTTGCTACATGCCACAATTCCCGAGGGGATGTAGGCGCCTGGGACAAAAAAAAAAGCCTGAAACCCACGTGTGGGCCAGAAGAAGTTAGTTGAGAGTTCTTGCAGGAGCACGATGTCGGCCTGTGTCGAATTTGCCAAATTTGCAATTTCAAGAATGACAGTTGGTGATTTTTTAGCGTTCACCTGCAGGACACGCAATGGCCTAGACATTGTTACTTGTTCGGGCTATTCTCTCTTTTACAAAGGGACAGGTAGATAATGTGGCAAAGTGGTTGTGGGAGCTCCAGATTTTTTTTTTCTGCAGCGGCAGCAGCGGCTTTGGCTTGGCTCGACCGAGCATCGGATGCCCTCATGCTCTGCAGAGGCGCAGCGATAGCAGATTGGATGGGCAGCTGGACAGGCAGAAGCGCGGTGGCCGAAGCCACAGCAACGGAAGCATTGCTTTAAAGTATGACTGCGCTCATACCTGTGCACTAGACCCGACACAGGAATACGTCCATGTTGACCGAGGATTTCGGCGACTTGGTTGTCCACTTCGATGAACACTGTACTAGTGCTGTGTGCCGCATTATTCGATCGATGGACTACCCTGATTTCACGCTTTTCCAGGAGTGACTGCACGGAGTGGTTGGAGTGGAAGCTCTCGCATATCTCATCGTCCCGCACCTCCCCGTCCACTCTGAAGAGGCAGTATCTTGGTAGGATAACCGGGCACTCGGGGCAGCTTAGGCCCGTTGGCAGGGAGGTCAGCCCAGTGGCCAGCTACTTTGCCATTTGGGTTGTTTTGGGGTGGAAAACCACCTCGCCGCTGGTGTTGATGGACGCCACCACGTGTTTTGATGACGCTAGGGAAGGATGAATCTTTGAATTTCCCTCAAAATTCCCTTGGGTTGCTTTGGGGTTAGCCGACCTGACGACTAAATACGATTCGAAGGAAGGAGCCAGATTCACAAATGTGGATTTCGCTTTGGGTTTCGGAGGTGCAGGCTTTACCGGCTTGTCTTTCTCTGCCACAACCGAGGCGAAAGAGGTGGAGGGAATCGGGACGTTGGCTGTGGGATTGGGTCTTCCTAGACTGGCTCCCTTGAAGGCGTCCTTAAGAAGAAGTTCTGCCTCTTGGACGAGAGTCAGTATCAGTCCTTTGGTGGCCATCTGTATTTTTTCGGGGGAGTCCAGGCTGGTGTCGGCAATGATCGCTTCGAAGGTTTGGCACTCAAAGTTGAACAAGTTCGCCGTGCTGTTGAATTTAAATTGGTGATGGGAAGACGGGAGGAGGTCTTCGTCCTCAGAACGCGGCCGCTTGTTGGCCTGCTGACTTCCTCCACCACCGCCATCATACTGGTTCAGCTCCATAAATAAAAACCATCAAAAAGCAAATCTACTCCAAAGAGAGTAAAAAAAGGCAGACCAGACAAAGAACATTATTCCGTTAACGAGATGAGGTGTGTATGGTTATTGGTTCGGCCAACAACAAATATCCAATTTATATACACATATATTTTTACATAATGAGGTTTTGAAAAATGCAAATAATCTTCATCTATTTACATGCACAACAATTTATTTTACCATCACTACAGCATAAATCACTCTTGGTGAAATCTTTTTATTGCAATTCAGAATCTGCCACTGAAGCTTTACAAGCATTTCGTACCTTTAAAGGTATTCGAAGCGGTAAAGGACCCATGAGTTGCTACTCTCTAAGGCGAATGATAAAAACTTTGGAGAAGACTGGATCTCTGGAAGCAAAATCTCGGAGTGGAAGACCATCGACATGCAAGTCAGGGGTTGCTACGGTTTCGCAGAATGTTGAAGCTATTGAAACGTTATCCACGTATGGAGAAGTAAGTGCTCGACAAACGGGGATTTGGTATGGAACAGTTTGGAGAGCACTAAGAATTTGTCTTAAAAAATACCCGTAAAAAAATTCAAAGACTTCACGAGCTAAAAGTCGCCGATTTTGAGAAGCGTCAAGAATTCGCTTCATGGGTTTTCCGGCAAATTGATATTGATGAAAACTGGCTGTTGAATGTTCTGTGGACAGATGAAGCTCAATTTTCTCTGAACGGAGAAGTTAACACTCAAAACAGCCGCATTTGGGCATCAGAAAACCCTAGGATTTTTACAGAAATGCCACTTCATCAGCCCAGAGTTATAGTTTGGTGTGGGTTCACTTCTTCTTTTATTATTGGGCCATTTTTCTTTGAAGAAATAAATGGAAGAACATTTAAAACCGTTTCTGTAACTGGTGAACGTTATGTTCAACTTTTGAGAGAAAAGGTTATCCCCATATTGCAGGACAGACAAGCACTGAGCGAAATAACATTCATGCAAGATGGAGGACCTCCTCATATCTCCCGCGGTGCCAAACAATTGCTGAAGGATACGTTCGGTGAAGATCGTGTGATAAGTCGCCACTTTATACACCAGTGGCCTTCAAGATCACCAGACTTGACGCCTTGCGATTTTTGGATATGGGGGTACATTAAGTCGCGTGTTTATCGATGTCGGCCTACCACATTGGTCATGTTGAAGGCTTCTATCAGACGGCACGTTTCATCAATTTCATCAGATATTTTATTTAATGCTGTCCATTCTGTCATCTATCGTCTGCAGGCGGTGTTTGAGAATGAAGGTCGCCACATTGAACAAGGATTCTGACCTAATACAAGAGAGAAGGCAGTTACCTCATGTGTTATAAAAGCTTCCATGTATTATATTATCTACCAATGTTTTGCAGCTCTTTGTGTTGGGTTATGGGTAAATAAATTCTGTCCTCATATCTTGTCTCTTTTTTATTTGTGAAAAGTAATTTTTGTTTGTTTGTCATTTGCTCACATCTTATATTATGTCATGCAGACCAAAGTGTTATAACTTCTCGAATAACACTGTACACAAAATTTTACCCCTTATGTTTAATTTATCGCTTTTCGCTCATTGAAAGAAATAGCATAAGGAATATTCTCTGTAACCCCCCACCTTTAGAAATTTTGGGCAAAAAAAAATAATACAAAATGATTTTACTACCACGTTTTTCAACGCAAAAGGTTGATTTAAAAATTATATTTATTTGAGGGGATACATTTAAAAAAATCGTGTACAGTATAATAAACAATGATAACATTTTACAAGCCCATAGGATATTTGGAATAAAGTACGACAAATGTATTTTGTCACTCCCATCTATATTTCATTTGTTGGATCATGACAAATTTCCAGTTAAATAGTCGAGTGTTGCCAATTATTCAAGAAATTACACATTCCTTATAGCAAAAAATCCTATTAGTAGTACCATAATAATTTTTGGTACTATATTAACATTTCAAAAAATCGTGTATTGAATTCAGCTATGTTTTCAAACATTCAATATATTTGACAAAACTCTGTCAAAAATATAAATATTTTTGCTGCATGTTTTAATTTGCATATACCTATTTTACATATCTCAGATTGTATTTAAAAATCGTTAACCATTTCTTCTAACTTTTGGCGAAATGGTACTTTATTAATTAACGATTTGATATTATTAGGATTCTTTCCTGGTATACAAAAAGGAAAAATACGTGTCGATCAGTTATATTTTTCAATTAATCAAACAATTTGGCCGCTGAATTTCTGATTCTGGTACAGCGCCATCTAGGGAATGAAATTGTAACTAAAATCAATTTCGAAATTTTCAATATTTGCCATAAAAAATCCCATTGCATTCTGAACACAATGGTGTTTACCGCATTGCTCTAGCGCAAATATTCGCGGAGTTATTAATTTTTAAAGTTGTGCGGGACTTTTGGATCACCCTGTACTTCTATCACAATTAGATGTCAAAGTATTTCCTATCCATTTACCTTTTCAATATCTACTACCTTGTCCTCTCTTTTTATTTGTAATAAGCTGAAAATAATTATATAAGAGCTCTCTTTAGGCTTTACTCTCTATACAGTTGTCTGACTTTGTCACATACATGCTTCTTCTGTAGAAACACCAGCGGATTTATTTTGTAGCCACGCCTCGTAAATATCCATCTACAATTATAACTCCCCAATTACACAATTTGTGTCTTTTCTTAATAATATATATTTGCATATTTCCCCTAGATCTATCTACAACTGGAATAATTTGCTGAATATCCCCCTAATTGGATATTTTCCAGATATTATATTTGCTAATTTCCCAGAAATCCTACTTGAAAATTTTTCAGAAGAGCCACTTACATATTTCCCAGAAATTCTACTTACATATGCATCAGATATTATATCTACATATTTCCTATATATACATACTACTGGTATATATACCAAATATTCTAATGTATATGTATCCGATATTATATCTCTCTATATACATATATATTAAAAATGGCATATCCTGACCAGGAGCATATGTGCTTTACAGAAGGCAGAGCGCCATCTGGTGGAATAAATATCAACTAAACATTGATTTAGCCTGTTCCTTGATATTTGGCCAACCCAAACAAACTAAACAGGCTAAATCAATGTTTAGTTGATTTCTGTTCCACCAGATGGCGCTCTGCCTTCTGTAAAGCACATATGCTCCTGGTCAGGATATGCCATTTTTAATATTGATTTCAACACCTGATATTTTTATCTTTTATTTTTTTCTTTCGATTTTTCATATATATACTACTTGCATAAGTACCAAATATTCTAATTGCATATATACCTAATTATGCAAATTCTGCTTCAGGTTTCCCCACCGCCGTTGACTGTGAGATCTACCTGAGAAGCTTCGGGTCCATAAACCCGTCCACCATGGTGAGTAGGTCCGCCATAGTCCACCGCTGGACCTACATCCAGTTACTGTTGGACTCAGGACTACGAGGTGGATCTCTACCTCCGACAGCGATGGTACGACGCCCGGCTGGAGAAGTCCACTCTCTCTCGGCCCCTGGACCTCAACGATCCCAAGCTAGTCCAGCGGATCTGGAAGCCTGAAGTGTTCTTCGCCAACGCCAAGCATGCTGAGTTCCAGATTGTCACGGTTCCCAACGTCCTGGTCAGGATCAATCCATCTGGGGAGATCCTCTACATGCTCAGGTAAGCATTGCTTATGCAACTCATTGATTTATTGATTTCGAAACCGTTTACTACTCATGAGATGGCGTCACTTCCCTGAGTCCGAAAGATAACAGTTTTTCACATTCCGGAAATAACAATTGACATGTTGTGGCGACATTTGTCGTGGTGTGTCCAGGCTCAAGCTGACGTTCTCCTGTATGATGGACCTGTACCGCTTCCCTCTGGATTCCCAGGTCTGCAGCATCGAGCTGGCCTCCTGTACGTCCTCCTATATTTACATAATCGTCTATTTACATATTTACACATAATCTATTTACATATTATCTACATAGATTTTCAGTATTAAACTGGCCTCACTTACGTCTTTTACATATACTTCTCGAATTACTTTACACTCGCATTATCTCCACCTCTCTTTACATAAATTTTTACATTTTCTATTTACATATTTAACACGTTCGATCCTATTAACTAACACCCATATACTATCCTCCCCCCACCACCAAACTGATCAAAAATGTAAGGATAATTCAGCAAACATGTTTTCTTCATCCCTATCACAAAGTTCAACAATGGCCATTCCATACTTCGTATAATGGCAGTAATAACTTTATCTACATATGTAATGTAGTAGTGTGGTGATATCGCCGCTGAAAGACCAATATATGAATTTTGACATAAGGACAAAACATCATTGACAAATATTCCAACACATATAATGTCAAATAATGAAGCAGAATATACCGAAATTTGTAATATGCAATAATAGTTGTTTCATTACAATAAAGTAACATATGAATATTTACATAATGGTACAACACCAATAACAATGTGTGCCATGAAATAATGATGATGCCATATACAAAACCCAACATATGTTCTATACATAATGGTAGAATCATTACCAAAGTTTCCAACATATGAATATATAAAGGCATAATACCATTCCCAAAGCCCAACTGTTCCATAATACCATTGCTAAAGCCCAACTGTTCCATAATACCATTACCAAAGAACCTATGAACATTGGCCTAATGATGCATGATGAATTATTGATGAAGATAGAGTTGGCTGCCAATTTGCCAGAAGTTCTGCAGAATTCAGAAGTAAATGGCAACAGCGCACGCACCGCCTGGCTTCCCTAATGGAAGCAGCTGCATTATCCAAAACTGAAGGAACTCTTCGGGAGATACCTGATTTGCATCACCATTAATAATAATATGCAACTAGGATCCGAGCCAGTAAACAATGTATAAAGTTAGGAAGGATGCATTCTTATTGTAGCTCACGTTATGCATTATTTGTTCTTCTTTGGGTTTAGTTTAGTCGCCGTCTCATCTGCATTCCATTTCACGACATACACAATGTATGATTGCTGTTTGCCCTTCATCTCTGTTCTCGTTAAGGTTTTGGAATTTCATTTGTCCATGTAGAATGTGTTTGTTCGCACACAAAAACTCCTACATATAAAAATCTTTCCTTTTTTTTCCTTCTCTTTTTAATAATAATGATAAAAATGAACTATATTTGTTATGAATATTTAATAAAAAAAAATTTATATTTTTTTATTTTCTCCTTAGTATTATCTTATGACTATTAATTACGACCTAAAATTATTGTAAATATGTATATAGACAACTGCAAAAATATACATGTATATCAGCGCAAGTGTACCTAGGTGGACACACATAGCGCTTTAAATTGATATTAATAAATAAATAATAATAATAATTAGAAGTCAGTAAAAAAATTCAATGAACGAACACTTGAATAACATAAATGTTTTAATTAGAATAGACATTTCTTCCTCATTAAAAATCATTAATCCAGTCTAATATACCTGTAAAAATATATAACCTATTTTAAAGATTTATAATTATCTACCGATTTTACAAGGTTGTCCCAAAAGTTGGTAAACACTTGCAAAAAATTGAAATACTAATGTTATTCGCCGTTATGTATAATGTCTTTGTATTATATATAAAGTAATTGTATTATGTATTTACCATAATAATATTATTCGCCAAGTAATAATAAAAACAACGCTTTAAGAAAAACACGAACTTTTAGGACAACTTTATATTATTTTTAGAAAATTCAATCTCTATTGATGAACTCGACCTTCACAAAATAGGTCATATTGTATTGAAGGCACTCACTCTCAGCTTCAAAGAATACTTTAAACAAAATTTTTTAACATAAGCGTCGTCATTGCATATTTAATTTAGACCTGCGCTCTTCCTGATAAAAAGACATATATATATAAATTTTAAAATTTCAAAGATAATTTATAATTTCGAAAGAAAACAATATGTTATACAATATAAAATATAATGAAATAAACTCCTGGTATAGATAACAAAAATTATATAAAGGTATTTGTACTTTGGATTAAAAGAATTTAATATAAGAAGTAACGAGATAAAATTTCTGTAAAAATGTAAAAGGTATCTGAAGAGATTTCAATATGTAATAACCAGAAAGGGATTCCAACGAGAAAACGAAAAAAAACGGAAGAAATGATGAAAATAATTTGTTATAAAAGGTTTAAAATAGTGAGGGAAATGAAAAACCACAACGGCCATTAAAGAATAAAAAATCAAAAGAAAAATCTTAAACCTTAATATGGACAGACTAATGTAGATTATGAAAAGAACAAAATGGTGAAGTGAAGAGTTTCCTGTAAAGTTTCTTATTTAACCGAGCTTTCGAGTATTTGTCTTCCACAGGAGTAAAACTGAGAACGGATTAGAGAATAAATTGTCCTATATAAGATGCATTAGCCCGCCATCTGTTATAAAAAATTGAAACTATTTTGGACGCATATTTTATTTTTAATTAAACAATTTGTTTCTATTGCCCTTACTGCATTGCAAAAGTTAATGACACCGTACGTATGGATAAACTCATTAAGACGTATATTAGAACGGTCTTATCCACTTTTTATCTTATCCAGTAAAGGAACATGGCGCTGAGGCAGTAAAAATTATGGAGGACCTTCTCATGAGGTGAATCTTAATTCATTGAGACCGGTGGTCTTAATAAAGTTTTATGTTATATAGAAGTATAGAAAAGATATATATAAATAGGAGTAAAATGAAACATTGTGTAAATAACTGCCCCCAAATTACTGGAGGAATATAAAACGTATTACTATAAGATCCCATCTCCTAGGAAGGGACAATCCCTACCTAGCCATCTCCACATGGAGGAGTGTCGACAATGTATTAGAACAGCTAAGTCAGGACAAGCAGAGATGTCTCCATCTCTATCCTGATATGGAAGAGGTCACTTACTTATCCTTGAAGTTAGGAATTACTTCTAAAGTTATATAAACCTATTATTGTATTATCGCCATACGGATGCAGAACGCAGAAGAAAATAAAACCACCACAATTATTTCGCCACGAAAATCCTCAATGATTGGACCAACTTTACCGGACCAAAGCAACGTCTTGGAGAGATCGTTATGAAGGAGCTTGATTGACTGAGGATAAAATGGAAAAATTAATAAAAAATGGTTTCTCCTGATACTGCAACTAAAGGTTGTGATGACGGCTTGCGCCATCTGTCGGAATAAATATCAACTAATCGTTGGTTTTTAATTAATACAGAATTGGCCAAATACTCTTTCTCAATTAATCAAGAAAAGCTAACCACGTACCCGTTTCGGGCTGTTGGCCCTCATCAGCGTGGGGCAAGCTGTACCTGATGCCTGAAACACCAGGTTTTTTTTGTTGTTGTTGTTGTTGAGGTACATATTACACCACGCTGATGAGGGCCAACATCCCGAAATGCGTACTTGGTTAGCTTTTCTTGATTAATCAAGAATGAGTATTTATCCAATTCTGGAATAATTGAAAATATCAACGATCAGTTGAATTAAATTCCGATAGATGACGCAAGGAACTTTTAGTTGCACGATCATGAGATGCCTTTTTCCTAATTTACTACTTTACGTTCGAATTAATAGTTAGAGTGTGTTGGTAATAGTTAGGGAGAGACGTCATTAGATGATATTGCGCTGTGACAATAAGGACACTCAGTATCCTGTCTGTCCCCAGTTTATAGCGCCCTCAGCCATAGAAGAGCTGGCAGTAAAAAGGTTTAGGAGTCTCCCGGCTGGGTCCTCCACAACTTTTACTGCCTTGTCATCAGCGCCGTGTTTCTTCACTGGATAATCTCGCTCTAATATACGTTGTAATAGGTTATTTATACGTATTTATATACGCGTAGTGTCAGTCTCCCGCTGATTGGTTCTCTTTTGTTTCACAGCGCCCTATGATGACGCATGCGGAATTCATTTCCCTTCTAATTCCGGTCCCACAGACTCTGCTGCTTTTTACTCACAGCTTTTTTTAGGACGATTCATTTTCATCAATACGTTGACTCTTCATCTAGAAGATAACTTTATTTTCAAGGAGGTTTCAATGAATACAAACAAATTATTCTTAATATTTGCATACTGGCAAGCTTCCTTCTCCACTAATGGAGATCGTTTAAACCAGTTGAGAAATGAGCAACAACAACTGGAAAGCTTATTTTCAATACTGGTATAATTGATATTTAGCGAAGCTCTTATTAAACAAAGATTCATTTCAGGATGAGGTATCAATTTATTGATGAATATCATACCCGTCTAAAGTAATCTCCACCTTCACAATAGGATAAATTTTACCTCTAAGACGAAGGAACTGGAGAGTGTTAGCTCTGTTTTGAAACTGTTGGATCGAGGCTTGAGGAAGTTTTATTTTACTTTTTGAACAATTATCTAGTTTCTCTTTAGCATGTCTGTAACGGATTAATGTTCTAGCAGACACATAGCTTTTTCCATGGCTGAAAATGTATCTTAACGTCCAACGATATATATCTTTAATTGATTATGATGATATTTGACACATGTTACTTATCTTGTTCTTTAATTATGCTGAGCGCCATTACTTGATGCATTTTATCATTAATAAATCTACATATTAAATAAAAAGGCATATATTGGATCAAAATATCATTTATTTTACCAGGAATAAATGTTATTTTGTTCCAATATATGCCTTTTTAATAAAATATTTATTTATGGATTGCTCTATTTTCAAAACAATATCTACATATATATTGTTAGATATTGTGAAATCGAACCCCCCCCCCCTGTACTGATGAGGGCCATAGACCGAAATTATGGTATACAGGTTGGATCTCTCTTTGTCTGAATTTATCAAAACGGGGGTTGTGGCCCATTCTTTATCTCCACCTTAGCGTTCAGTACCAGGGTGATGAACAAAAACTCTGATTTAAAGCATATATCTACAGTCCTAGAGGCCTATGACCATAGTTACTCCAATACCTTTACACTGGGTTCTTTGCTACATGTAGATTCAATTTTAAATATTACCTGTCAAAACATATGAGCGAAAATACGCGAATGATATAAAAAAACATTTTCTGGTTTAATATTCGAAACTATTTTAAAGGCGTAAGATTCTTTTTGAAATTAAACAATTTCTACTTTCCTTACTGCAGTGGAAAAATTAATTTTCTATTGCAGTAAGGAAAGTAGAAATTGTTTAATTTCAAAAAGAATCTTACGCCTTTAAAATAGTTTCGAATTTTGATAACAGATGGCGCGCTAGTGCATCATATTTTCTGGTTGTAATTATAAATATTATTTGAATACACTCACATGGACAAAACTTAAGAAAGTGGAAACTTTTGATGTCGCCGGTTGTCAGTTTTTTTTTTTTTTTTTGAAGAAGAGGCAATTTTGTTTACACTTGGTTATCTCGTGTGTTTTCAATAAAGGTCACTGCAATATCTTTCAGAGTTATTATCTGAATCCCGATATACATGCTAAAAGTTACAACTTTCTTAAGTTTTGTCCATGAGTATAAATACAGAATTTTTTACCAGTTCAACGTATTTGTGAAATATCGACACGTTACGTGTTCTACACGTGTAAACATATCTTCATAAATGAGCTAATATAAACATTGTAAGTTTTTAAGAAATTGAAACTATTTCTGACGCACACATATAATTATTTTAAAAATTAAACAATTTTCTACTGCCCTTACTGCAATGGTAAATTAATGGGAGGGGCCTGGCTCATCATTGGTGAACCCTGCATCATATTGTAAGGTTGTTTTCCTTGATAAATGCAAGAGCGGGTCACTAAAAGATTGGAAATTAATAATTTAAAAGTTTGTAGTATTTTTATTTAAATCATGTTGTAATAATGTACAATAATAGCAAAATTGAAAATACATTTTTTTTTTAAATCCCTAGTACACGAGGTACAGGCCATGATAATCATGGTGGGTAGTTAGCGACTGCTTTTACTGTGAATGCACCACATGTCTACACATGTGAAAAGCAGTCCGACTTTGCACTTTCAAATATGCCAGAGCCCCGTTTGATTACTTACACTCGTTGGTGGGGTTGGAATTTGGCAAGAATCGGAGACCATTGGAGCATTTTTTTAATAGAAAAAAGTTCCCAATGCGGGATTCGAACCCGGGTCGTAGCGGTCGTATAACAAAGGTTTAGAACATCCTTCCACCGACCCCCTGAATACAAAAATAAGCAAATTAAATTATGCGCATCATCCAAACATAATGCAGCGGAATATATGATTTCATTATGCTAAGTTGACCCAGTTTACTAGAGTCCTATATTTTAGTATATGCAAAATTTACCTATTAAGATGATATGAGAGGCCTCCCTAATGTATTCTCTCTGTAAAAGAACTTTATATGGCGGAATATATATGGCGGAGAGAGATAAAAACTTCACAAAGGAATTTCAGTAAAATAAAATTTCCACAAGAAAGTTGCAGAAATTCTAAGTTATGGAACGTAAGCTCGGGAGATATGCTGAATGAGTAAAATTATAAAACAAGGTTTTCTTTTTCAACGTGAGAGAACAGTGTTAACTTACTTATACTATATATGTAACTTTTACATATGTGCATACTGTATTATGTTTCTATAGATATAAGGTTATAATATGTAAATATAATTTGAAAATTTTCAGCTTGAAACATTTTTCTTTTACAAAATAAAATAGTCTCCAATCACAGTGATAAGCAAAGTTCTCAAAACAGACTTGTTCCCTGATGATTGTTTGGCACATTTATCCATACTAAATAATGGAAATATAATAAAGATATTTATATCAAAATCGAAATCTTAAATAAATATTCAACTACAGTTATAGGTACAATTTCTATCGCAGATAAAATATGTAAATAATTAGTTTTTGGCAGTGTGTTTCTTAATATAAACATTATCAAATGATATCTATACAGACCTTACTGGAATAATGAAAGTTATTAAATGAAAATACTTGGCTCATTTAATAACTTTCATTATTCCCAGTAAGGTGTATAGAGCTAGTATTCGATAATATATTTATCATAAGAATCACACATTGCCAAAAGAAAACAATTATCAAACATATAAAACTATTCTTAAAAGGCATTTATCCAACTGAGAGATCCCAGTACAATTTCACTTTATTCAATTTCTCACATATAAACCTATGTGAATACATATCGACACCTATTTGCATATTATCTATTTTAAAATAACACACGACAAAGAGAGTATGACATTTATTGAACAATAGAATGGAAATTTCGTAGAATATATTTATGGCATTTCTATGAAATGATCTTAACTCAAGTATACAAACCAAATGCTAAAACCTTCGCCTCGTAAAATACATAACGGAGAATGTGCAAATAAGGTTCGCATAAGCGGATCAAGGATAAGAAGCTTAAAGTATCTTCCAGTATCACAAGCCAATGTCGTTCTAGCTCGCCTTTTCTCTGAAATATATTTTAACAAAATGGAAGAATTGTGTCAAACGTCAGGATAGGTTGGTCTGTTATGTTTTAAACTTCCTTGGCAGATGTCGGGAATATTTCTGAGTGCATCAGCATATAGAGTGTTATCTCCTGTACATTGATGGACAAAACTTAAGGAAGTTGTACCTTTTAACATATATATCGGGATTGTAGCAATAACTCTGAAATATATTACAATAACCTTTATTGAAGACACACTAGATAACCAAGTGTGTATACACTCATGGACAAAACTTAAGGAAGTTGTACATTTTAGCATGTATATCGGGATTCAGACAATAACTCTCAAAGATATTACAGTGACCTTTATTGAAGACACAAGAGATAACTTATTGTGAACGAAATTGCCTCTGTCACCTTCAAAACAAATAGACAACCGGCGACATCAAAGAATTTCCACTTCCTTAAGTTTTGTCCATGATTGTATGTGCGAGTATATATATAAATACGTGTTAAATGCACCCACGCAAATTGTCAAAAATATAAACATAATAAAGGATACCTTTGTAGAAATAAAGATATATAGAAATAAACATTTATATTACTCTAAGTATACTATTGAAATAAAACGACATTTGAAAATTATCCCGCATGTGTTTCTTTTCAACGAAAAATCAAAATTTATTCCAAGGAGAAACAACTATTATTTCTAACCTTAGGGATGAAGTATGAAAGGATGAATTGTGAAGAGTAATGATGAACGGAAAAATAAAAGTGTCCAGGGTGGGAATCGAACCCACAACGATTCCCGCCCCTGGACACTTTTATTTTTCCCGTTCGCCATTACTCTTCATATTTTCACCCTCTCATACTTCATTCAAAAAAGTTAGAAATAGTAAATATTTCCCTTTAAAATAAATATTGATTTTTCATAAAAAAGAAACTTATGCGGTATAATTTTAAGTATTGTTTATACATATATATTATTAAAAAGGCATCTCCTTATCGTGAAACTGAAAGTTGCTGATGGCTTGCGCCATCTATCGGAATAAATATCAACTATTCTCGTTGGATGATTGGATTATTTGGACGATAGATGGCGCAAGCCATCAGCAACTTTCAGTTGCACGATAAGGAGATGTCTTTTTCATAATTTATGCACCTTATCCCAGTGCAATATCACATTTGTACTATTTATATATAACTAATATATGTGATTGATAGAACTAACACACATAGAGTTGTATGATAAAATATTGTAGTATTATTTAATTATTTTCCGTAAAAATGTTGGATTCAAGACACTGGAAGTTAATCAGTTTATTCTCTAACGAGAGATTTGGTCAAAAAGTTTTATTTCTTTCCTCTATGTCCACAGAGTTTTAATCAGTCGTTTCTGGCTCTTAGATTGATTAGCTGCGAAAGTTTCGTAGCATTAGTTTTCTTAATGCGACGCCATCATTAAGCCTGGCAAGGTAAGGTCATACAGAGAGAATTGACTGCGGCAATATCCCCCCATCAGTGAGAGAATATATTCGGAAATTATTCTTTACGCGTGGCAAATAATATTTTCTTTTCTTTATTATTCTCTCACTCCCCAGAAATATTAGAAGATAAAAAGTGCTGATAATAACAATAGAGAAAAAGATATATTATATCCACTTTTTAAAAATATTTTCCTTTTTTTTTACTCTAGAAGATTTTAATATAAACTAAAATCTGATTTATTTTTAAATGTGCATTTATATCAAATTTTCAATCAGTAAGTTATAACTGTGTACCGTACATATATGGGTACATATCGTTTTGAAAATAGAACAATCCATAAATAAATCTTTAATTAAAAAGACATATATATTGGATCAAAATATCATTTATTTTACCAATATTTCAGTTGGCATTATATGTTACTAGCCGAATGACCCGGGCAACGCCCGTGTTTTACCCGATTGAATGTTTTTATTCAAATACTATTTGTTACAATTATAAATTGGCGCCTTAAATAAATGCATATATTAGTTAATAACTATAGCTTATGTGCTTTATCTGTCTATGTACTGTTGCCTTCCGTAGGCGTCTCTTACTGGGAAAAAGAAAGAGAGGATTCCATTTAGTTATTAACTAATATATGCATTTATTTAAGGAGTGACCCGCTCCAACACAATAGTTACAAAAACGAAAAAGCGAGTGGGGGAGGCATGATGGGGGGGGGGGGCAAAGGTGGCGTGATCGTAGCCAACCAATAGGTGGGCGCCATTCCAAAAAAAGAGCAAACGGTGACAGAGTTGATTAGGAGATGAGGAATGACGCTCGTAACTGTATATAGAATAATACCTTGATAAAGGTTGGCGTTCAGTCAACTGAAATATTGGTAAAATAAATGATATTTTGATTCAATATATGTCTTTTTAATTAATGAGTACATATGTAAATGTAACTGCCCTAGACGAGTCAATAAAACCTCGTTTTAAATAATTGCACTAAAATTTGATTTGAAACTCTGTAAACTGGAAAAGGAATATTTGTATCGAAAATTTCTAGTTAAACCTTGGTTATTATACAGATTGTATAATGAATACAAACAGATTTTATATATTTCTCCATATGTAACAATTATTGTCTGGCAATGTGTTTATTTTTTATCTCTCTCTCTCTCTACAGACCTTACTGAAATGATGAAAGTTATTGAATGAGAGGGCTTGGCTCATCAGTGGTGAACCCTCTCAGCGGTTTTACTAAATTAATCTCCAGACCGCTCTACTATTGTATTGGATTGTTTTACTTATATACCCTGTATTTACTATGGAAGGTAGCTTAGGAAATATATGGACATATTTTTTATTCAATTAAAAAGGCATCATATATTGGATCAAAATATAATTTATTTAGCAATATATCAGTTGACTAAATGCCAACCTTATTCAAGGTACAACAACGTACTTATGTAAAAATCAATTTGTATTTTATCATAACAGTAAGGTCTATATAGATAAAAAGAAACACATTGCGCCAGAAATAAATTGTTATAGATTTTATCGATATATGGCAATTAAATTTATCAATATATTTCTACATACACAATTTCCTAATATATGTAAATACAAATCAATAAAATTTGGAGATAAGAAATTATATAAATGGATCTGAATTGTTGTAAGGTGATAGACAAAAAGATTCCTCAGGTGCAAAAGATCAATTTTATAGCCGTCGTAAAAATATCATAAAAAACGGTACCTTTCCCATTTTTTACCAATCGACAATAATGGTAATTACACCACTTAACATATTACTTTCGAAAGCAATTAACACCGAAGCCTAATTGTGAATGGCGCGGGATCAAGTTTATTATCTTGTTAATTAACTCTTTTGGTGGAAAAATCGGTTTTTGTCTTTTAATCTGTTTCCTGTTTGAACTAGTATGTAAAAATGGAGATGGGTTTAACACGCCTTACATAACTGCATGGTGGACGGGGATATTTATGGAAATTAGGATAATTATATTAAATACTCATCGTTAAAAAGATTTCCTGGTTTTAATTTTATATTTTTATTCTACGATCTCTTCCAAAATTAAGCACGAAACCCAAAGTGTAAAATAAAAAAGTTTTATGAAATATTGTTTACCACTTAATTAAGTATCCGGGAAATATGGAAATGAGAAAATTGACCAATAACTATCAAGGCTTTATAAGTTCAGCTGATTACACTGATAGACAAAACTTAAGGAAGTTGTACCTTATAGCATATATATATCGGGATTCAGAAAATAACTCTGAGAGATATTTGATGCACGGTGATATATATCACTGTGCATCAAATATATCTCAGAGTTATTGTCTCAATCCCGATATATATATGCTATAAGGTACAACTTCCTTAAGTTTTGTCTATCAGTGTTATTATTTTAAAAAAAGGCATATTCTACCGCTCACATGAGAACTTTGGATGGTAGAGCGCCATCTAGTGGAACAAAAATCAATTAAACAATGATTTAGGCTTATTTCATAATAATTGACTAACTCCTTTCTCAATAAATCAAGAAAAGATATCCAAGAACGCGTTTCGGGCTGTTGGCCCTCGTCAGCGAGGTGCAGACTGTACCTCAATGACAAATATTTGGTCCAATAAGCTTACTGAGAAATCGATAATTGGGTATTTAAGGTCAAATTTGCGTAAATACGCTGATTACACTTATAGACAAAACTTAAGGAAGTTGTACCTTATAGCATATATATATCGGGATTTAGAAAATATCTCTCAGAGTTATTTTCTGAATCCCGATATATATATGCTATAAGGTACAGCTTCCTTAAGTTTTGTCTATCAGTGTTATGTGGAAAATAAGATGTCCAAAAAGTCCTTGCATCGCCTGCGGCTCCAGCGACGTGTCGCACCGCTACTGGTCCTACAGCGCCGTCCACCCTGTCATCCGAGAGATGTACTCCATCATCGGCCGGACCTGCAGTCCTGGATCTTTCCTGTGGGTCTCTAGGACCACGCCATCACCATCTCCTCAGCGGTGAAGCATTTTATCTAGTCTTCTTTATAGATCACGAAATAGGTGGTGTCGCTGGAGACCCGCTGGAGATCTTCCATCAAGCGGTGGCATCGTCACATTTACCTATTCGTGTTGTACATAGATTTATTTAATTTTTGTTATATAATCATAATCTTCATTGTTGTAAATTTCTTATTATCACTCCTTAGTGCGGAACTTTGGCCTTGTATCGACTAGGTATCAATAAAATTTTCGATTGTCCATCTCCCACATATGTAAATTTATATGGCAAAAACATTTATAATATATATTTGCATAATGTCCAATAGATTTGAATAATAACCGGAATATTTTTAAGTAATCTCGCTATATATATTTACATAGTCTCGAAATATATTTAAAAATCCAGTTTAATTTGCATACTATAGTGATAGAAACCACCAAGTTGACTTCCATAAAAAATGCTATAACAGCGCTATCCTATTTACATATTGGTATATTGTGTTCTCCAGTCTCGAAGACGGCCGAGGAACTGGTGCTACGCTGGCACCAGGACAACCCCGTCAAGCTCTACGACAAACTCAAGCTCCCCCAGTTTGAGATCAAGAGCGTCAACACCTCGAGATGCATCGAGAAGTTTCACATCGGTGAGTGCATCTACAGTTAGAGAATGTAGACGCTTGTCGTCGACCTGAGATGGTAGAACGCCAGATCCAGAACACCACTGAACAATATGTTCAAATTATTGATGCTCTAGAAAGGCTTCTATAAATTAAATATCAATATAAACTCTCTCAATGTGTTGCATAGCATTTCATTATTCCTTTATACAGCTAAGTGACCATTATCTCTCTCTCTCTCCTTATAGGTTTAATTTTACACATATGTTAATAATAGGTAAACTATGTAAATAAATTTTAATATGCTTAATAAATCTTTAGCGTCTTATCTTTTCACCAAAAAGACCAGGAAGTTTTTGAGATGTCAAATCAACTTTATTAACAATGGTCAGTAAATAAAAAAGGGAAAGAAGCAACCATATTAAGATGATCAGAACTTCATTTAAGTACATTCGACGTCTTGTGAGCACTCTTACCATTATCTAGATTAACTTTAAGTGAAGATTATCTTAGCAGTAATGTTGGGAGAAAAGTATGGCTACCTCAACCAATCATTTATCTAGTCCCCGACGTTGCTGCCACTCTCCCCAAGGGATTGGTTGATTGTAAATGACTCCCCTGAGATGAGTGACATCGAGCCACTGAGATATAGGGAACTAGATAAATCTTCTTCTTCCTTATCTCCACTCAATCATATCAGGGTATCAAGTTGTGACCCTTGATGGTGTCTGTTTGACAACCATCATGACTGGGTGAAGTAGAATGTGTCTGCCTTTGTCATTAAGACTAGGAGCACTACTCAGTGGCAGGCCGACTTAGCTCCAAAAGAAATGGCCGCTTCTGACATGAGGAACAGACACCATGTACAGATGCTCCTAACATGGAGTACAAACGCTGCTCATCCTGTATCCCTGGATCAGGAGCCCTTACAGGGTTCTATCAGCCGGGCCAGCTGAGCCCAGGTTTTTTAGCGAGCTTGTTACTGCTCCCCTCCTCCTTTTTCATCCGGGCTTGAGACCGGCAAAGGCGGAATTACTAGATACATGATTGGTTGATATAGCTGTATATTTTCCTAACAAACTTCCAGCCAATAAACGATCATCCAAACATTACTGCTAATGTGTAGATTAATATACAAGGTAGGATCAAAAAAGTTCTTGAATTTTTTTTTTAATTAATTATTTATTCATAGTATTGGGTTGATGCAAAAATAATGGCCGATTTGTAGTGACAACTTTAAAAAGAAATAACTCGTTACAAGCAAACCTTGATTAATCAAAATAAAAAACATTGGCGTCGATACATCTTTGCCAACGAGAAACAAGCTGTAATAACTTATTTTAAAGGCATAAGATTCTTTTTTATTATTATTAAACAATTTCTACTGCCCTTACTGCAATGGAAAAATTAAAGGGAGGGCCTGGCTCATCAGTGGTGAACCCTTCCAGCGGTTTCGCAAGTTTAATCCCGCTGTTATATTGCATTTTTGGAACTTCCTTTTATAGTGATACTGTTGGTAGATTCTTAGAATGGGTATTTTAGAAGAACTATGGACATAAGCCTTGAGGACAGTATTGTTTAATTAATTTTATAAATTGTTTAATTAAAAAAAAAAAAAAGAATCTTACGCCTTTAAAATAGTTTCCAATTTTGATAACAGATGGCGCGCAGTGCATCATATAATAACTTAAACATAAATTTTTCAAAATAGGAGCCTTGGTTATCTACGCATGCATATTTACTGGCATTGCTAAATTAAATTATAGTTTAGGCTTTGTTCTTTACAGTAAAATTTATTCTACATTTTTCAAAAGTTGTTTTATATTTTATTTTTTTAAAGTTCGGGAACTTTTTGATCCTACCGTGTATAAACACTAGACTAACCATTCAACGGAAAGTTGGCTGGTGAAAGTTTGTTTAAGGTCTATTTGTAAGAAAATAGAAGAAATTTATTAGTAAAACAAAAAGTTAATAATGCACAGAATCTGTATGAACAACTACGTGAAAGAATCTTCTAGTGACGCAACCGAATGGTTCCGCCTTTGCCGGTCCCAAGCCCGGATGAAAAAGGAGGAGGGGGAGCAGTAACAAGCTCGCTAAAAAACCTGGACTCAGCTGGCCCGGCTGATAGTAACCTGTAAGGGCTCCTGATCCAGGGATACAGGATGAGCAGCGTTTGTACTCCATGTTAGGAGCATCTGTACATGGTGTCTGTTCCTCATGTCAGAGGCGGCCATTTCTTTTGGAGCTAAGTCGGCCTGCCACTGAGTAGTGCTCCCAGTCTTAATGACAAAGGCAGACGCATTCTACTTCACCCAGTCATGATAGTTGTCAAACAGACACCAACAAGGGCCACAACTTGATACCCTGATATGATTGAGTCGAGATAAGAAAGAAAGAAGAATGGTTCCAATGATTCACGCCATCTATAGGAGAGTATATCAACTAAACGTTGATTTAACCATATTCTCCAGTATATTGACTGAGACCTTTTCTTTTGATAAATATAAATAGACATCTACAGATGTATATTTACGTTTTATACCGTTAATCCTAGTGGTAAATCATCGCCTAGATTGTTTATTCCGATATGTGGCTCAAACAATCAGCAGCCTACAGTTTCACGATAAAGTTGTGATATATTCTTTAAATATGTTGATAATTCAGCTGTAAAAAGTCCAATATGCAATTGAGTTTAGCTGAGATACATCTTTAATCCAGATGGATGACCTAAGGCTGTGGTAGAATTATATGATAGAAGTAGTTTAGATTGTTTATTCCGATAGTTGGCTCAAACTATCAACAGCCTACAGTTTCACATTAAAGTTGTGATATATTATTTAAATAAGTTGAGAATTCATTTGTGAAAAGTCCAATATGCAATTGAGTTTAGCTGAGATACATCCCTAATCCAGATAGATGACCTAAGGCTGTGGTAGAATTATATGGTAGAAGTAGTTTAGATTGTTTATTCCGATAGTTGGCTCGAACTATCAACAGCCTACAGTTTCACAATAAAGTTGTGATATATTCTTCAAATATGTTGATAATTCAGCTGTAAAAAGTCCAATATTCAATTGAGTTTAGCTGGCATACATTCCTAATCCAGATGGATTAGAATTATATGGTAGAAGTAGTTTATATTGTTTATTCCGATAGTTGGCTCGAACTATCAACAGCCTACAGTTTCACAATAAAGTTGTGATATATTCTTCAAATATGTTGATAATTCAGCTGTAAAAAGTCCAATATGCAATTGAGTTTAGCTGAGATACATCTTTAATCCAGATGGATGACCTAAGGCTGTGGTAGAATTATATGGTAGAAGTAGTTTATATTGTTTATTCCGATAGTTGGCTCAAACTATCATCAGCTTTCAGTTGCACTGTCACATGTTGTGATATCTTCTTTAAACAAGTTAACAAAATCCAAATGTAAAAAGTCCAATATGCAATTGAGTGTAACTGACACACATCCCTAATCCAGATGGATGACCTAAAGCTGTGGTAAAAATATAAATCGCCTCGAGGACTGGTTGACTACATTCCTCTTATTTATGCAAATCTGAGAGATTTACTGTCAACTTGACAGCTCACGGCAATGCTAGTCTGAATAAGATATCTGTGTTTGTTCTCTGTAATATTTTATCTTTATTATACATGTTTCTACACAAATATTATTTACAAGTGTTGCATATTTACAGCAGTTGTATAAATTGAAATATGCAACTTTGTAGGGATTCCTTATCAATAAAACTCTATGTGAGAATATGAAGTTATAATTAGCACTAGTGTTTTGTTTTGTTGTAAAAGACAAATTTCTGAAACTACACAGAAATAAAGATTAAATATAAATATTAGGAGAGCTTGACTTATCAGTAGTAAACCCCTTCCAGCGGTTTCGCCAATTTGACCTAACAGATGTACCGCTGCAATTATTATTTAGTCTGTTTTGCATAGTCAGTCTATACATTTTGATTCCTAATTGATAGATTGATATTTAGACTGACTATTGTCACTATTGTCATTGTAGAAATCACGAATATTATTGTGAAGAGCCACTTCAGCTTAATGGACAAACACATCATCTTATTTCGTTGTATCATTTGAAAATAAGTTTTAGCGCCATTTCTCTGTAAAAATGTGTAGTTCTAATCCTTATTAGTGCTATGTATTTATGTCCTGGGTGTATTTAAAAGACAGGTTTAGCTACAATCATTTAGGGATCAAAATTATATATTATGAGGGATTGAGTGCGTGTGGGGTTATATTTCAAATGGAGATTTCTAGAAAAGCACAATTTAAGCCTTTTTGTTTGGATATACAAATACTTCTAAATGGACCAGGGTCGCCTCTCCCGTCAAAATAGATGGCGTCTGGTTTTAGACGCCTATTTTGACGGGAGAGGCGACCCTTGTCCATTTAGATCAATTTCCTCCCGGCAGAATTTTCACTTATACAAATACTTGTATGTAGAGTGATGCGAAGAGGTTTGTAAGGAAAATTTGCTAGAAGACTAAGCGCTTCCAAAATCCATAGATTAGTTAGGTAAATGCCAGAGACAATTTGAATGTGTATATCACCTCGGTGTCTGTGTGCGTGGTCCAGGGGAGTACAGCTGCCTCAAGGCGGACTTCCACCTCCAGAGGTCCATCGGCTATCACCTGGTCCAGACCTACCTGCCTACTGTACTCATCGTGGTCATCTCCTGGGTGTCCTTCTGGCTGGACATTGAGGCGATCCCTGCCCGCATCACCCTCGGGGTCACCACGCTGCTGACCATCTCCTCCAAGAGCTCGGGCGTCCAGGCCAACCTGCCGCCTGTCTCCTACGTCAAGGCCATCGACGTTTGGATGGGAGCCTGCACGACCTTCGTCTTCACGGCCTTACTGGAGTTCACCCTGGTCAACTACCTCTGGCGCAGGAAGAACAGAATGTCCGTCATGGCGCCGCACAACTGCACGGTCCAGGTAACAGTAGCTCCAGATACTGGAGGTCTTTGTAGGAGTAGTTAGGTGATGGGTGAATGCCGTTGTTTACCATCATGATCCAAACAATGATTCACTACTAAGCCCCGAATTTTCACATGCCTAATCCATTCTATGAGTTCAAATGGCTAAATTGAGCTCTGGGGAATCTTATAGTATCTAATCTAATATTATATCTAAAGTTCGAATTGTTTTCTTTTTTACATCTGTAGACATATGGTAGGCACTTTCAGTACAAGCTGTCACATCCCTCTTCTCACTATAGCCTGGTACTACATCTGTAGACATATGGTAGGCGCTTTCAGTACAAGCTATTGCATTTCTCTTCTCACTATAGCCTGGTACTACATCTGTAGACATGTGGTGCACTTTCAATACAATCTACCCACCATGGTCTTACCAAAGGTGACTGTAATATCTTTCAGAGTTATTGTCTGAATCTCTATATACATGCTGAAATGTACAACTTCCTTAAGTTTTGTCCAAGAGTGTATATTATAATATTAGAACGGTCATCGTGGAAACTTATGAAGTTTCGGAAGTTTAATCCTTCCAGAATTCTCTGCCATATTACCCAAGCTAGAATAACATTCTATTTTATGGGAATTCTTGGCGAAGTGTTCAGAGAGGTTATGGCCGTGAATTCTGCCAATATGGTCATCCAATATCTTCACCAAGAACTATGTAATAAAATTGGATTAACACGCGAGCTATTTGAAAAGAAAGGAAATAGCTAAAGCATGATGCAATATATATATTTCTAAAGTAGTGGAGTAACTCACGTATTTGTGCGAAAAAAATCCCATTGTTGAATTTTTCAACTCTAACACAAATTTACATATCACTCTAAAATAATCATAATCAGGTGTGGAATAAGTTCCATAATTCAGAACTGGACCCGGCTTGGCCCGGATGTAGATAGAACCTCGCTTGTTATCGAACTAACTTGCATATTGTTGCACCAGGTTGCGGCTTGGCAGACTCTTCAGCCTGGATTCTCTCCTGTGCTGGGTCTTGCATCTTACCAGAGCGTGTTTCAACCATCCTACAAATTTATAAAAGGGAATAACGAGATAAGTCTTCTTTAAGTAGCCACCAGAATCCTTTATTTATTTTCTCACATCAAAGAGAGCAGTGAAGTCACAGTGTACCTAAATACAAATGATGATAAATTAATAATCTGTTTTAAATAAATATCATAGAATATTTTATATAAAAATAAATAAATATATAATTTAAATTTCAAATATATTAAAACTAATATAAGAAATACGCCATTAATCATGATGTAACACTTCCCCCTCTCCAGAGGTCGTCACGTCCTCGTGATTGACCTCATCAATTCTTTCAAAATAGGGTTTGATTCTTGAGACATGGACAATCAATGGGTCTTGGCCAGGATTATCTTTTGGTTCAATTAAGTAATTTACGTTGGACAGCTTCTTTAATATTCTATATGGGCCAAAATATTTTCTCAGTAGTTTCTCACACTTTCCTATTTTCCTAATTGGTGTCCAAACTGCTACTAATTCTCCTGGTTCGTAGATTCTTTCCATGTGTTTCTTGTCATAGTTCTTTTTCATTCTTTCTTGAGTCTTTATTGTGTTGTTAATAACTAATTTTCTTGTTCTGTTTATTTTGTCTAAGTGATGTTTTATGTATTCATCATAATCATCCTTGTCAATGTCCACCGAGATATTCCTGTCGTCCAAAAGAGACGTGGGTTCTCTTCCAAACATCAGGAAAAAGGGAGAATATCCTGTGGTTTCCTGAATTGTAGTATTGTAAGCGTGAGTGATGAATGGGAGTATTTCGTCCCAATTTTTCTGATCAGTGTTCACATACATACTGAGCATATTGATCAATGTTCTATTTAACCGCTCTGTCAATCCATTAGTCTGGGGATGATAGCTCGTTGTGAAGCAATGTTTAATCTTGCACGTTTTCATCACCTCTTTCATTAAATTACTGGTAAATTGAGAGCCTCTGTCACTAATAAGATATTGTGGGGCTCCGTGCCGAAGAAAAATATCCTCTACTAGAAATTTAGAAACTTCTTTCACTGTTGCTTCCGAGACTGCTCTTGTTTCTGCATATCTAGTGTAGTAGTCCGTCAGCACGATTATCCATTTTTTCCTGTTTTTCGTAGATGGTAGTGGACCAACAAAGTCAATTCCAATTCTTTCGAAAGGAAAGTTGGCTGGGGGGATGGGCTGTAGTAGTCCAGAAGGTAATTGGTTTGAGCCTTTCCTACTTTGGCAAAGGTGACACGTCTTAACGAATTCTGAGACATCCTTTAGCATGGATGGCCAAAAGTATTTACTCTTTATTCGGTACATGGTTCTGGCGACGCCCAGATGGCCATTCGACATATGATTGTGATATTCTTTCATAATTTCTCTCTTTTTATTCTCTGGAACCACAAGCAACCACGCCCTGCCTTCAGGGTTCGGGTTTTTCTTAAAGAGGCATCCATCTTCTTCTTTAAAGTTTTGCGCAATTGATCGCCTGCTTTCATTAAGGTTTTTCTTAACACTTTCGATAAATTTATCCTCTTCGTCTGTTATTTGATTTAAAAATAGCCTTTCAAAATCCTCATCCCAATCAGTTTCTGGTAAGGGCCCCCTAGATAAGCCATCAGCGTCCAGATGCTTCTTTCCCGATTTATGTATTATATCGAAGTCATATTCTTGAATTTTCAATGCCCATCTTGCCAATCGACCTGTTGGATCCTTCAAGTTTTTGAGCCAGCATAAGGCGTGATGGTCTGTTACTATTTTAAAGTGTCTTCCATAAAGGTAGGGTCGTAATTTTTACATTGACCAGACAACGGCCAGACATTCTTTTTCAGTGGTTGAATAATTTTGCTCCGCTTTACTTAGGGTACGACTCAAATATGAGATCACCTTCTCTTCACCACCGATGTCTTGGACAAGTGTTGCACCTATGCCGATGTTGGACGCATCAGTATGAACATAAGTAGGTGCATTTGGATTGAAGTGACCTAAAATTGGTGGGCTTAATAGTGCTGTTTTTAGGGTTTGAAACGCTTCCTCTTGTCTTTCTGTCCAGGTAAATGATACACTTTTTTTTATAAGGTTGGTCAAAGGGTCAGCGATTTTTGAAAAGTCTTTGATAAATTTTCTATAATATGAACACATTCCCAAAAAGGATTGTACTTCTTTGACCTTTTTGGGCCGAGGAAAATTTCTGACAGCTTTGATGTTATGTTCCGCGGGTTTTATACCATGTTTGCTCGTTATATAGCCGAGAATCTCCAATTCTTCAAAAGCAAATCGGCATTTTTTGTCGTTTAACCTTAAATTAGATTCACGAAAACATCTAAAAACAGCTTCAAGTCTTTTGAGGTGCGTTGGAAAATCCGGGCTATATATGATAACATCATCCAGATAACACAAACAAATTTGCCATCTCAGATTTCCAAGCATATTCTCCATATTTCTCTCAAAGGTAGCAGGCGCGTTACAAAGTCCAAAAGGCATCACGTTGAATTCATATAATCCATGCGCTGTAGTGAAAGCTGTTTTCTCTTTGTCTCTTTCTTCGACTTCAACTTGCCAATATCCAGATCTGAGGTCTATTGCTGAGAAGTGTGTAGATCCTTGGAGAGTATCCATAACTTCGTCTATTCTAGGGATCGGATAGACATCTTTTACTGTCACATTATTCAGTTTTCTGTAGTCCACACAAAATCTGTATTTACCATCTCGCTTCTTGACCAATATTACTGGAAAAGACCAGGGGCTAGAAGATGGCCTAATTATGCCTTCTGTAAGCATCTCGTCAATTTGCTCTTTTATAATATCTCGTTCTTTAGCACTTACCCGGTAAGGCTTGTGTTTAATTGGCTTCGCGTCTTCTGTGTCTATCCGATGTTTTGCCAAATTGGTTCTCCCTAATCTCGATGAAAAAAGATCTCCATACCTTTCTAAAACTTGTTTTAACTCCTTCTGTTCCTTTGGTGAAAGATTTTCGTTTATTTGGAACCTAGGTTCTTCGTTCTTTTCTACCTCTCCTTCTCGACTCACATTTATTTTCGCTGGACTACTTCCAAAAGCCAATGTTTGGTTTTTCATTATTTTTAACGGTCGAGGATACGGATTAGTTATCCAGATGTGTGTTTCCCTATTTATAACATTGATCAAGCTTCTTGCTAGACGAAGTCCATTTGTTTGAAACATTTTGCTGCTCTCCTCGATAATATATTCTCCATCCTCTGTTTCTACCAATGCCTTGATCAATTTCATGGAACATTCCGGTACAATGGAATCCTTGGCACTCTTTATTTTCAACATTTCAAAATTGATTTCGTCATGATTATTCGTCAAATCATATTTTATAGTTTCTTGCTTACAATCTATTTTTGCGTTCATTTTCTTAAGGAAATCTCTCCCAAGAATTAATGTCCGTAAATGCGTTTTCAATATCACAAAGTTGTGTGATAATGTTTCGTTATCAATTTTTATATTTAAAAATATACTTCCTACCATGTCCAATTTTTTTCCATCGGGTCCTGCACAAATTTTTGCGAGTTTACTTATACCATGGCCTGTATCGAGGGCCGTTCTGAGGTCGACCACTGAGAGGTCAGCACCTGTATCAACCAAAGCTTCAAAAGTCCCTATCTTGTCCACATTAATTTTTAATTTGTATTTAGGGTCCAACTTCTTGATTCCGTTTATGGTCGACTTGCTTTGATTGACAGATTCAGGCGCGACGCTTAGTTTAAATCTTCCAACACGGAATATCTATTCCGGGTAGGAATATTTGTCTGTGTGCTATGACATACATCAGCATAAAGCCGAGGTCCTGATTTCTCTGATATTTCATTCATTTGGCATTTTTCTTCGACCTTCTCTTGGGTATCTGCTGGATCCTCTTCTAGGATTCTTATAAACTTGACCCTACAATAACGGGCCACGTGCCCTGGCTTGTTACATTTAAAGCAGATTGGTCTTCCATCTTCCGTCCTATTTTTGCTCACTTCTTGGCTTTTATTGTAAGTGTTTCTCTGAAGGTTTGGTTTCGGCACAAAGTTAGGATTATAAGGACGTCTAGGGGTAGAGGGCTGAGGAAAGTTGTTTCGATACTGTCTGGGGGTAGGAGGGGAGTCGTTCTTGTAATTATTGGAAACAGGGGCTTGGGGCCTGGAAGTGGTCTGGTAGTTTCGTGCGGCAGTCGGCGGCACGTACCTCGATTGTTGTTGAGGTCTAGAATAGCGTGGACCGTTATATAGGTTTCTGGATTTCTCCACACGTTCCCGATACTTCTTTTCAAAATAATCCATTTTCTTGCACACGACAAGAAGGTCATCGGTCGTTTTAGGAGGGTTCAGGTAGAGCGCGAATGAGTACTCTTTTTTCAGTCCTCCAATAACATGTTCAATTTTTGTTTCTTCTTCCATTGCGGGGTCAACCTTGTTGCACAACACTAGAATGTCTTCCGCGAACCTGATTGCTGGTTCATTCCAGTGTTGCATTCTGTTGAGCTTCATTCTAAGTTCTTCTTTATTCGCGTCCAAAGAAAAATCCTGAATGAGGCGGATTTTAATATTTTCCCAGCTCGTGAAACTAGCTTTGTGTAAATTCAACCAGGTTTTAGCGCTTCCCGTCATGTTCATGGCGGCATAACGAGAGATAATGTAGTCTGCCCAATGGTACAAGAAGCCAATTTCTTCAAGAGATTCAATCCATGGGCGAGGGTCTTCCGTTCCATCATACTTGGGGATGTCGATGTTGGGATTCAGGACAACTGGGTCGGAACTAGCATCTCTACCAATTGTTGCACCAGGTTGCGGCTTGGCAGACTCTTCAGCCTGGATTCTCTCCTGTGCTGGGTCTTGCATCTTACCAGAGCGTGTTTCAACCATCCTACAAATTTATAAAAGGGAATAACGAGATAAGTCTTCTTTAAGTAGCCACCAGAATCCTTTATTTATTTTCTCACATCAAAGAGAGCAGTGAAGTCACAGTGTACCTAAATACAAATGATGATAAATTAATAATCTGTTTTAAATAAATATCATAGAATATTTTATATAAAAATAAATAAATATATAATTTAAATTTCAAATATATTAAAACTAATATAAGAAATACGCCATTAATCATGATGTAACAATATTTCCCCATTGAAATTATTGCGGTGACTCCTTCCATACATAATTGGATTCGTGGATGGCTTTTCTTGATTTATCAAGAAATTGGGTTGGCCAAATATCAGGGAACAAGCTAAATCAATGTTTAGTTGATTTCTGTTCCACCAGATGGCTCTCTGCCATCTGTAAAGCACATCTACTTCTGGTCAGAATATGCTTTTTATATTTTTAATACAAAATTGTATGCAATATAAAACTGGTGAAACCGCTGGGATGGTTCACCACTGATGAACCAGGCCTTGCCATTATATTTATCATTGCAGTAAGGGCAGTAGAGAAAAACTTTTATTTTAAAAAGAATCATACGCGTCGTATTTCACGTTTAAATGTCTTAAACAAATGACGCATTAATGCATCGTGTTAATATTTGGTCAAATATTGTGGAAACGTATATGTAAATAATGAAATATGTAAATTAGGATGTTTCAGAGTTAATTAACATATTCCGAGGGAGGAATTACGCGGTGGTAGTTGGCGTTCCAGGCTCCCGGATTATATCCATATATATGCAAATTGTATATTTCGTAGTTGACGACAGTGACTCCAGACTGAGCTCTATACGATGACAAAGATTTATCTGGAGAATTTACATATTGTAGAGACAACGACATTACTTCCATTGATGAGGAATTCCCTATATGTTGTGTATATAGCGTAGTTACACATTACATTTGTTATACAACTCCCATAATCATCTCGCCTTAATCATCATATGTAAATATGGTGTCCGTTGTATTTAATATTTTTATATCCATCTGTGAGAACTGTTCTTTAAAAGTATATTTGCCACAGTATAGAAACGGGGTATTGACGTAATACAAGGCCGATAGAGAATATCAAATTATATAGATATATAAAATAAAGAAGGCATCTCCTGACCACAAGCACATGTGCTTTTTAGATGGCAGAGCGCCATCTAGTGGAGTAAAAATAAACTAAACGTTTATTTAGCTTACTCCGAGATATTTGGCCAACCCAATTTCTTGATAAATCAAGAAAAGCCATCCACGAACGCGTTTCGCGCTGTTGGCGCTCGTCAGCGTGGAGAAGGCTGTAACCATTGCGACCAAAAAGATTTTTTGGACCCAATGGCTTCCCGAGAAATCAAGAAATGGGTATTTAAGGCCAAATTTGCGTAAAGACGTAAAAAGCACATGTGCTTGTGGTCAGGAGATGCCTTCTTTATTTTAAATATCAACACCTGACCCACTTATCTTTTATTTTTTCTATTGTTTTTCATATATATATATACAGTGAATAAGAAATAGAGGTTAATAATATATATGTAATATAATTTTATCCACAATATATATATATATATATACTAGACCAATGACCCGGCTTCGCCCGAGAATTCCCTCGAGTGCAATTTCCTTCATACTGAAAGTACATCAATAATAAATAGTAGAAGTGCCATAGAATAGCAATACAGAAGTAACACATAAACCATAGGCAAAAAGTGTGTGATGGCAAAAATTGTATTATATAAATGTTTAGGTATTTGATTCAATTATTTTTGCAATCCATTTAGTTGTTTCAACATCAATATAGTTCAAATAGATGGCAGCTTTTCCACCCAACCCCCAAGGTACCTGCCCCAGCGCATTAACCCTTGAAATTGCCTGCGTTGAATGAGTGACTGCGATGGATCTTGACTGCGATGCCCATCTTCTCAGTAAAAATAAGAAAAGTATAGGTTGATAAAAAAATCAATCCAAAATACTGGCATGCAAATATTTTTCTGTAAAAAATAAAAGAGCACATGGAAATTAAGCAAACATATGCGTTTGCTAATGACTGGGACTGCATTTTAAACGATTTAAAAAAAAAAGATTTAAAAAAAAATAAAGGCCAGAACAAAAATTAATTAAAAATACGAAAGCCATTATTTACATACAGTAACGCTTATTTTGTAAAGTTTTTTTTTTAATTGCATTGTGTGCACTTCCCGTAACTTAGTAATATAAATTTCTCTCTCAATACTCAATACTTTTGTCAAAAAAGTAACACTCGTATAAAAAGATATTTCAAAAAAGTACGCAAGCAACTTGAAAAAAATGCAGAACACTCAGTGGTCGCCTAATTGGCCTAGTGTTGTTACTCGTATTTACTCCGCGTAAAAAAAGTTCTTCAAATGGAAAAAATAGCAAATAATACTAATCAAAATGTAGCCGAAAATTTTCCTCAGGTTTATAAAAATCGACATGCAAAATTTGGTACCAATTGGTTCAGTTGATTTTGAGATTATCGCGAAACAGACAACAGACATTGACTTTTATGTATAAGTAGATAGATAGATATAAAAAAACAAAGGCCAGAACAAAAATTAATAAAAAATACGGAGGCCATTGTTTACATACAGTAACGCTAATTTTGTAAAGTTTTTTTTTAAATTGCATTGTGTGCACTTACCGTAACTTAGTAACATAAATTTCTCTCTTAATACTTTTGTAAAAAAAGTGACACTCGAATAAAAAGATATTTAAAAAAAAGTACACAAGCAACTTGAAAAGAAATGCAGAACGCTCATTGGTCGCTTAATTGGCCTCGTGTTGTTACTTCGCCTCGTATTTACTCCGCGTAAAAAAAGGTTCTTCAAATGAAAAAAAGAAATAGGCAAAAATACTAATCAAAATGTAGCCGAAAATTTTCCTCAGGTTTATATAAACGACAGGCAAAATTTGGTACCAATTGGTTCAGTAGTTTTTGAGTTTATCGCGAAACAGACAGACATTGACTTTTATATATATATAGAGATGATACAAGCCGTTGCATTCATGGTAGGTGGGATTCAAGAGTTCTTGTGCTGTTAAGTACACCGCATGTCTACACTTGTAGTACCAGGACATGGCTAGAGGGTTGTGACTTCTTGTACTGTGAGTGCACCACATGTCTACACTTGTAGTACCAGGTCTTGGTGCTATAGGGTTGTGAAAGCTTTTACTGTAAGTACATCACATGTCTACACATGTAGTACTAGGGCATGGTGGGTAGAGAGTTATAACAGCTTGTACGGTATGTATGCCCCATGTCTACACATATAAAGTTCGTCTATTGCTCTTACAAAGTGCTAGAATACCGTTGGTTACTTTCACTGGGGTTGGAATTCAATAAGAGTCGGGGGTAACTCTCCGTGTAACAAAGATATCCATTTGACCAGGTATCAATTCAGCGCCGCATTATATTGTTACATCATGATTAATGGCGTATTTCTTATATCATTTTTAATATATTTGAAATTTAAATTATATATTTATTTATTTTTATATTCTATGATATTTATTTAAAACAGATTATTTTTTAGATTATCATCATTTGTATTTAGGTACACGTGTGACTTCACTGCTCTCTTTGATGTGAGGAAATAAATAAAGGATTCTGGAGGCTACTTAAAGTAGACTTATCTCATTATTCCCTTATATAAATTTGTAGGATGGTTGAAACACGCTCTGGTAAGATGCAAGACCCAGCACAGGAGAGAATCATGCCTGAAGAGTCTGCCAAGCCGCAGCCCAGTGCAACAATTGGTAGAGATGCAAGTGCCGACCCAGTTGTTTTGAACCCCAACATAGACATCCCCAAGTTTGATGGAACGGAAGACCCTCGCCCATGGATTGAATCTCTTGAAGAAATTGGCTTCCTGTACCATTGGGCAGACTACATTATCTCTCGTTATGCTGCCATGAATATGATTGGTAGCGCCAAAACCTGGCTGAACCTACACAAGATAAGTTTCACCAGCTGGGAAAATTTCAAGAGCCGCCTAATTCAGGATTTTGCCTCAGACGCCAACAAAGAAGAAATGAAGATGAGGCTAAACAGAATGCAGCAGTGGAATGAACCTGCAATCAGGTTCGCAGAGGATATCCTTGTACTGTGCAACAAGGTCGACCCCCAAATGGAAGAAGAGACTAAAATAAACTGGGTTATTGGAGGGTTAAAGAAAGAATACTCTTTTGCCCTTCACCTAAACCCTCCTAAAAATACCAATGAACTTCTAGAAATTTGTAAAAAGCTGGATTTGTTCGAAAAGAATTACCAAGAACGTGCAGAAAAATCAAAAGCTCTTTATAATGGACCACGCTCTCCTCGTCCCCATCATCAAGAGCAATGGAAGAATGCTACGTCGTTCAGAAGACCATATCAGAACACCTCCAAGCCCCAGGCCCCCGCTCCGAGGTACTACCAGAACACCTCCAAGCCCCAGGCCCCCACTCCGAGGTATTACCAGAACAAGCCTCTGCCCCAGGTATCTGCCCCTAGACGATCTTACACTCCCAATCCTGAGCCAAAACCGGTCTACCCAAGTAAAACATACAATAAGAATCCAAATTCAAATAGGAATAGGACAGAAGACGGGAGACCAATATGTTTCAGGTGTAACAAGCCAGGACACGTAGCGCGGTATTGCAGAGTCAGGTTTGTAAGAATTGTGGAAGAGGACCCCATAGTTACACAAGACAAGGTCGAAGAAGAAATCCGAATGGATAATGGAACTCAGAAGTCGAGACCTCTGCTCTACGCGGACGTAAGTAATAGCCCGTACTCGAGTATCCCTACAAGGAATAGATATGCCGCATTAGAAGATTTAAACTAAACATCGCGCCTGAGTCCGTCAATCAAAGCAAGTCGACCATAAATGGAATTAAAAAGTTGGACCCCAAATATAAAATGAACATTAACGTGGATAGAATCGGTATCTGCGAAGCTTTGATTGATACAGGCGCCGATCTTTCAGTGGTCGACCTTAATACAGCTCTCAACACAGGTCTTGAAATAATAAATCCTGATAAAATGTGCTCCGGACCCGATGGCAAAGAATTAGATATCGTAGGAAATATTATTTTAAATATAAAATTTGATGACAAAACAATCACACATCAATTTGTGATAATGAGAACACATTTGCGAATATTTATACTTGGACGTGATTTTCTTAAGAAAATGAACGCAAAAATTGATTGTCAGCGTGAAATAATCAAATATGACTTGACAGAAAATCGTGACGTAATCAAATATCAACAGAAGAAAATAAAAAGTGCAAAGGATGCCATTATACCAGAACTTTCTATTAAATTGATTAATGCATTTGTAGAAGCAGAGGATGGCGAATACATCATCGAGGAGAACCATAAAATGTTTCAAACAAATGGACTTCGACTAGCGAGAAGCTTAATAAATGTTGTGAATAAGGAAACATATATCTGGATAACAAACCCTTACCCTCGACCATTAAAAATATTAAAAAACCAAACATTGTGCTTTGGAAGCCAGCCAGCCGAAGTGAATCTTGTGGAAGAAAGTGAACAAAAAGAGCATGAAGAACCCCAATTTCAGATAAACGAAAATTTAGCATATAAGGAAAAGGAGCAATTGAAACAAGTTTTGGAAAGGTACGAGGATTTGTTTTCGTCGGGATTAGGAAGATCCAACTTAGCGAAACATCGGATCGATACAGAAGGCGCGAAACCGATCAAACACAAGCCGTATAGGGTGAGCGCGAAAGAGCGAGAAATCATAAAAGAACAAATTGATGAAATGCTCAGAGACGGCATAATTAGACCATCCTCGAGTCCATGGTCCTTCCCTGTAATCTTGGTCAAGAAGCGAGATGGTAAGTACAGATTTTGCGTTGACTACAGAAAATTGAATGATGTAACAGTGAAGGATGTTTACCCAATTCCCAGAATTGATGAAGTATTGGATACACTTCAAGGATCCAAATACTTTTCAGCAATTGACCTTAAATCAGGATATTGGCAAGTAGAGGTTGAGGAGAAAGATAAAGAAAAGACAGCCTTCACTACAGCACATGGCCTATATGAGTTCAACGTAATGCCCTTTGGTCTATGCAATGCCCCTGCTACATTTGAGAGGAACATGGAAAATATGCTTGGTAATCTTAGATGGCAAATTTGCTTATGTTATCTAGATGACGTAATCATTTATAGCTCGGATTTTTCAACACATCTCAAAAGAATAGAAGCTGTTTTAAAATGTTTTCGCGAGGCTAATTTAAAATTGAACAACAAAAAATGCCAATTTGCTTTCGAAGAACTGGAGATTCTTGGCCATATAACTAATCAACATGGTATAAAACCAGCGGAGCATAATATCAAGGCTATTAGAGATTTTCCTCGGCCCAAAAAGATAAAAGAAGTTCAATCATTTTTAGGAATGTGCTCATATTATAGGAAATTTATCAAAGGTTTTTCAAAAATTGCCGATCCATTAACCAGTCTTATAAAAAAGAATGTACCTTTTACCTGGACAGAAAATCAAGAAAAAGCATTTCAAACCCTTAAAGTAGCATTGATAAATCCTCCAATCTTAGGGCACTTTGACCCGAATGCAATTACTTACATTCATACTGACGCATCTAACATCGGCCTGGGTGCAACATTAGTCCAAAAGTTCGGCGATAAAGAAAAGGTTATCTCATATTTAAGTCGAACACTGAGCAAACCTGAGCAAAATTATTCGACTACCGAAAAAGAATGTCTAGCTGTTGTGTGGTCAATGTCCAAGTTACGACCCTACCTATATGGAAGGCACTTCAAAATCGTAACTGATCATCACGCACTATGCTGGCTTAAGAATCTGAAAGATCCGACCGGCCGATTAGCACGATGGGCACTGAAGATTCAGGAATATAATTTCGAAATTATACACAAATCGGGTAAAAAACATCTGGACGCTGATGGTCTATCTAGAGGACCCTTACCTGAAAACGAATGGGACGAAGATTATGAAAGACTATTTCTGAATCAAATAATAGACGAAAAGGATGATTTTATTGAGAATATAAAGGAGAACCTTAGTGGAAACAAGCGTTCAATTACACAGAACTTCAAAGAAGAAAATGGGTGTCTCTACAAGAAAAATCCAAATCCTGAAGGTAGGGCATGGTTGCTGGTAGTGCCAAAGAAGAGAAGGAAGGAAGTCATGAGTGAATACCACAACCATATGCTGAATGGCCATCTGGGCGTCGCCAGAACCACTTACCGATTGAAGAATAAATACTATTGGCCTTCCATGTTGAAAGATGTTTCAGAATTTGTAAAGACGTGCCATCTTTGCCAAAGTCGGAAAGGTTCAAATCACTTGCCTTCTGGACTTCTACAACCTATTCCCCCAGCTAACTACCCTTTTGAAAGAATCGGAATTGACTTTGTTGGCCCCTTGCCATCAACGAAAAGAAGAAGGAAGTGGATAATTGTGTTGACTGATTATTATACCAAGTATGCTGAAACAAAGGCAGTATCAGAAGCAACCGTGAAAGAAGTCTCTACATTTTTAATCGAACATATTATTTTACGTCACGGGGCCCCAAAATTTCTTATTAGCGATAGAGGTTCACAATTCACTAGCAATTTGATGAAGGAGGTAATGAAAATGTGCAAAGTGAAACACTGCTTCACAACGAGCTACCACCCCCAGACTAACGGACTAACGGAACGGCTAAATAGAACTTTAATCAATATGATCAGCATGTATGTGAACACAGACCAAAAGAACTGGGATGAAATCCTCCCTTTTATCACCCACGCGTATAATACCACGATTCAAGAAACCACAGGCTACTCTCCATTTTTCCTGTTGTTTGGAAGGGAACCCATGTCCCTCTTAGACGACGAGAATATCCCAACGGACAGTAACATGGACGATTACGACGAATATATAGAAAACTACTTAGATAAAATAGCAAGGACGAGACAGGTAGTCATTAACAACACAGAGAAGACTCAGGAAAGAATGAAAAGAAACTATGACAAAAAACACAATGAGAAAATCTATGAACCAGGACATTTAGTGGCAGTTTGGACACCAGTCAGGAAAATCGGAAAATGTGAAAAACTATTGAGAAAATATTTTGGCCCATATCGAATATTAAAGAAGCTGTCTAACGTAAATTACTTAATTGAGCCGAAAGATAATCCTGGCCAAGACCCATTGATTGTCCATGTCTCAAGACTCAAACCCTATTTTGAGAGAATTGATGAGGTAACTCACGAGGACGTGACGACCTCTGGAGAGGGGGAAGTGTTACATCATGATTAATGGCGTATTTCTTATATCATTTTTAATATATTTGAAATTTAAATTATATATTTATTTATTTTTATATTCTATGATATTTATTTAAAACAGATTATTTTTTAGATTATCATCATTTGTATTTAGGTACACGTGTGACTTCACTGCTCTCTTTGATGTGAGGAAATAAATAAAGGATTCTGGAGGCTACTTAAAGTAGACTTATCTCATTATTCCCTTATATAAATTTGTAGGATGGTTGAAACACGCTCTGGTAAGATGCAAGACCCAGCACAGGAGAGAATCATGCCTGAAGAGTCTGCCAAGCCGCAGCCCAGTGCAACAATATGTAGCGCTGTTATCCTTAACAGCTCCGTATTACGTCACGGAGATGCTGAGAAAGATATCATTAGGTAAATGTCAGCTTTCATGTCGACGTAGCTGATGGCCATAGCCGAGCTCTGGGTCGGGTGATAACAAAGTGAAACTAGGGAGCATTTACAACATGTGGGTTCTGACGCACCCACGGACTTCATTTGCTGTTAGTTACTCTCTTTAACTACACCAGTGTTCTGAATTAAGGCAACAAACACAATCTTTGATAAAATAAATTAAAATAATAAAGAAAAATATTAAAAAACATTATATGATATGCAAATTACACCACACGGTTTAACCCTAGCCAATAAAATCATTTTAAAATAATTTTAATATGCAAATTTGGGTCATTCTTTAAAGCATTCGCTTGCGTGCATTTTTAATCTAGCTTTACAATTTTATTTAAACAACATTTATTCCGTTTTATCTATCCATGGAACGTCATAGATGTTTAGAAAACTCATTGAAGTGGAGGGCCATTGGTAGAATAGCGGCAGGCCAGTCCTAAGCAGAAGTTGCAAGATGGCTCGAAACGCCAAGAAATGTGGTTTGGAATCTATGGAAACAATTTCAAGAAACAGGAGACATCTCCAGAAGAGAAGGACAAGGTCGCCCGAGAATCACAACCTCATCAGAAGAACGTTATCTGAAGTTAACGGACAAACGTAACAAAACCATGACAGCTAGACAGCTAGCAATTGAACTCTCTTCGGGCATAATAACCATGATATCAAGGCAAACAGTTTACAGAAGACTCAACGAGAGATGGATGTATGCAAGGTGGCCAAAGGTTTGTATCCCTCTCACTGCTATCCAAAAAAGGGAATCGTCTAAATCAGTGCAGAAAACATCAGATAAACTTCAGTAAACACAGAGGATATATAGAAGAAGGATCGATTACATTGCGGGAAACACGAAGTGAAACGTTGGTGATATTAACTTGTTGAATTATCTGGGTGTAACTATAATTTTACTTTGAATATTTCCTAAATTCCCAAGTCGCATGTGCAAATGTTCCAGTTTGGTATTGTACCACATACACCGTGGAGTGCCGTGGTAGAGACCAGAGCTGTGATGGATGCCCGACCCTGGGGAAATTTCCCTCCACCCACGTCTATCTCCGTAGATCAACTTCTTGCCATCTTTTATCTGGCAGGGGTACGCTCGTAGACATTGGCTGCTGTGTCTACATTGTACAGTATAACATAACATCCTATATAAACTCATGGACAAAACTTAATGAAGTTATACCTTTCAGCATGTATACCGGGATTCAGACAATAACTCTGAAATATATTACAGTGACTTTTATTGAAGATACACGAGATAGCCAATATACACTCATGGACAAAACTTAAGGAAGCTGTACCTTTTAGCATGTATATCGGGATTCAGACAATACCTCTGAAATGTATTACAGTGACTTTTATTGAAGACACACGAGATAACCAATATACACTCATGAACAAAACTTAAGAAAGCTGTATTTTTCAGAATGTATATATCGGGATTCAAACAATGCCTCTGAAATATATTACAGTGATCTTTATTGAAGACACACGTGATAACCAAGTGTTAAAAAAATGTGCAAACGAACTCTATCGCTGAAAATTAGAAATATTTTTAACGTTATTTCTCTTATGAATATATATAATAAAAAATTATATATACAGCCTTTATCTTGTGCTGAATAAAAATTATTAGAAGAAGGGTATTGGAGATTGAAATTGTGAAACCGCTGGGAGGGTTCACCACTGATGAGCCATACCCGCCCTCTTTCAAATTTTATTCATTACAGGATGTAGAGATATATTTTAATTATATATGTTTTGAAAGAAAGATAACATATAAATATATTAAGTCTAACTAAAATGTGTGGTAACTAAAAGTTGATGATGGCTTGGGCCTTCCTGAGTCTATATCAACTAATTGTTGATTTTTAATTATATCACAATTTTATTTTTTCACATATATACAGTTGAACCTCTCTATAGCGCCCCCTCTAAATAGCCTCTCCCTCTCTATATCGCCCGATTTTAAATACGTAGTACGATGCGATTTATCTTAAAAGTGACCTGTCTATAGCACCCCCTCTCTAGAGCAAACTATTTTGGTGAGTCCCAAGAGGGGGCCCTGTAGACAGGTTTAACTGTATTTAAAATATATTTGTATAGTTTACAGAAAGGTATTTATTTGAATTTCACATTTGCCTATACTCATGGACAAAACTTTAAGGAAGTTGTACTTTTAAGCAAGTATATCGGGATTGTTCAATAACTCAATTACTCTGAAAGATATTACAGTGACCTTTATTGTAGACACACGAGTTAACCAAGTGTGAAAAACCACTGTCTCCTTAAAAAAATAGATGACGGGGTACAACAGACTTTCCACTTCCTTAGATTTTGTCCATTAGTGTATATACTATCTTTTTTCGCGACATAAAGCACGAAGGCAACAGCTAAGAAGAAAATTTATTGACCAAAACCCAATGTTTCAATCTCCACCCAATTGGGAAATTGCAGATAAATTCTTAGCCTGATAGAGGACATGTCTCAAGGGAGCAGTCTACTCCTTGCTATATGACGTTTGTCCTATCTTTTTGTTTTATAATTTCTGCAGAAAACCACGGTTTGCAGAGGTGTACAGCCATTTTCCCATCAAATTTAGACCAACATTGAAGACAAATATATGGCTACACATATTATTTAATGGAAATTTTTCCTGAAGGAAATTGATCTAAATTAATAAAGGTCGCCTCTCTCGTCAAAATAGACTCCAAAACTAAGCACATCTATTGGCCATCTTGGTAAACTAGAGGACTCTAGTCGGTGAAAAGCCGCAACACCAGATTTAGCAAACTGAGAAGCGTCCGCCTGGAGACCATGGTTTCGGGCTAATGGGCTTCCTCTGTCCTTGATTCCATGAGATCCACAAGGGATCTATTAAAATCTTCCCAATCTGCCAAAGAGCCTGCAAGTGGGCTAGGTCAATTTTATTGCCAACATATAGATGAAAATTTGTCGGAAGATCATTGATCTATAAAAATAAAGGTCACCTCTCCCGTCAAAATAGACGCTAAATCTAAGTGCTATCATTTGGAGATTGTGAATATGTCATTTAATCTCTTGTGGATCATTATGAAATAAAGCCCACCTTGCCCTGAAAAAGGCCATTAGCTAGAAACCTATGGACACATGAACAGCGTATTTATCCAAACTTGGCCTTGATTACCCATTTCTTGATTTCTCAGGAAGCCTCTGGGACTAAATTTTGGTCGTAGAGGTACAGTCTGCACCATGCTGACGAGGGCCAACAGCCCGAAACGCGTACTTGGTTAGATTTTCTTGATTTATCAAAAAATTGGGTTGGCCAATTATCACGGGAACAAGTTAAATAAACGTTTAGTTTATTTTTGCTCCACTAGATGGCGCTCTCCCATCTGAAATGCTCATGTGAGCGCGGTATATTATGATGCATAACGCACCATCTGTTATGAAAATTCGAAACTATTATAGACGTGTATGTTTCTTTTTAAAATTAAACTATTCCCACTGACCTTACTGTAATGGAAAAATTAATGGGAGGGCCTGGCTCATTAGTGGTGATTAAACTGGCGAAACCGCTGGGAGGGTTCACCACTGATGAGCCAGGTACTCCCATTCATTTTTCCATTGCAGTAAGGGCAGTAAAAATTGTTTAATTATAAAAAGAATCATACGCTTCTATAATAGTTTCGAATTTTCATACATGCTTATAAAACATACAAAACACACCCATCATGTACAAACAACAAACTTCACACACTCTAATATATATATTTAATTAAAATATTAAAACCCACACACACAGATAGCAGAGCACATCAATTTATAACCTCCAAGGCGAGGTTATGCAGTAAAATCATAGTTGCATATTCCCGGCCGTCTAAGAAAGGCAGAAACACAATCCATTATAACTATCCTCAAGAGAGTTTGCACCGAGATAATATAATTCTGCCAAGAGGTTTTATATATATACATATAAACATATTCACCACATTCCCTTCTTATATGCGACATCACAATTGCATATGGGATGAGAAAAGATTTCTTTATGCAAATTTTTATTTTTGCTTACTACCTTCTCGGAGGTCTATGCAACACTGAAAAAAGACAAAGTGGGAAAAATATCTAATTTAGATACACTCTATAGCGTCGACTTTTCAATAACATTTATATTTAAACTAAATGATATGATTATAAATAAAAGACAATTCACTGAGGGAAAAGTTTCTTTTTATATATAACGGTAATACAAGTTTTCGGGTTCAACAGCCCTTTGACAGGTATATATATATATATATATATGAAAAAATAGTACAAATGTAACATTGTACTGGGATAAGGTGCATAAATCATGAAAAAAGAATAGTTGATATTTATTCCGATAGATGGCGCTCAGCCATCAGCAACTTTCAGTTGCACGATAAGGAGATGCCTTTTTCTTTTTTCATGATTTATGCACCTTATCCCAGTACAATGTTACATTTGTACTATTTTTTCACATTGTGTAGAGTCCTCACGCAATTCTGGCCTTAACTACCCGTTTCATGATTTTTCAGGATGCCTTAATGACCAATTTTTTTTGGTCTTTGAGGTACAGCTTGCACCACGCTGATGAGGGCCAACAGCCCGAAACGCGTCCGTGGTTAGCTTTTCTTGATTAATCAAGAATGGGTATTTGGCCAATTATGGAATAATTAAAAATCAACGAGAATAGTTGATATTTATTCCGATAGATGGCGCTCAGCCATCAGCAACTTTCAGTTACACGATAAGGAGATGCCTTTTTCTTTTTTCATATATATATATATACAAAGAAGCAGGAAATATAAGACAGATATGCAAAAACTGATTTACATATTACAAAAATAAAAATGAATTATTGGTTAATGCTAATTCTCTATTAAGGTTATGCGATTACAGTAAATTACAAATTAAGAAGCCGGAGATTATTGATTAGGTTGGAGGTTCCGGAATTATACTATGATATACGTCGGGAAAATCTATGGATCTATTGATTCCTTTCAGTTTTTTAGTGAGTATAGCTTCGAGTACTAGGCGCTGGTGCTTGCTCTTTATATCCTGATAATAGGTTGAGGGTTCTCCAATATTGAATGAATGGCTTGAGTTGTGGATATGCTGGTATACAAGATATGAATATGAATTTATAATACAATACAATGCGGCTATGATTATAGAACGACGTTTAACAAATTTTACCGCAAATGTTTCTTTTTACAGAACGAAACTTCATCCCTAAAGATAGGAATATTCGTTATTTTTTCTTAAAATAATTAAAATTAAGATTTTTAGTTCTGTAAAAAGAAACATTTGCGGTAAAACGTGTTAAACGTCGTTCTAAATGATTCAAAGAATAAAATACGAAATCTCAGGAATAAAATAATAGATGGTTCACTATTGATGAGCGAGGCACTTTCAATTTAATTTACATGTAATTGTAGCAATCATTGAAACATTTAGTTTATTTTTTAATAGAAAAATATTCTTCATAAAAACTATCATATAGAGAAGTATCAGGTGTCGGAGTTTGGAATTTTTAAAGAAAATTGCTGAGGCCATTTCTCTATTCTATAAAACTGGAAGGGTGAAGAAGGCTTATTTAGATCTTCTTGAAGAGAGGGCACGGAATTGAAATATATTTCGGCGGATTGTTCATTCTTTCTCAGTTTAGTGATTAATACTTACAAACTACAAGCCCTCGTGATATTTTATCCTTTTTATTCGAATAGATTCAGGAAAGATTCATTATATGTAATGGATCGGTAAATGATTCAACCATAAAACTAGACGTCTGTGTTTTCTGTGTTTACATTTACCTCTCTTAAAATGTGAATAATGGGGTAATAATATTTTGGGTTGTATTGCCAGATCAACTATCGTAATTTGATATATATTATCCTATAATTAACCGAATATATTATTCACTATCCAGTAGCACCCTTCGCGTCTTCTGATAGAATTACCATTTTATATTTACATAATAGATATTCAAATCAAAAAACAGCACATCTTGGATATAAAAATAAAATTTGCTTTTTTATTGAAGGATATTTTGATGATCAGAAAGTTTGTTTTTTATAAGAAGCTTCTGAATATATTCGCTTACTGGCAAAAAAAAGGTATATCATTATACAACGACATGGCATCGCAAGCTAAAGTGCTAATCATTCAGACTAGAAACAAGAAACCTGCCAGACACACACCAATATTCTAGAATGGTGATATTCATTCCCAATCTGTCAATCCTATTGCACAGAATCTCAGTATCGTAAGTAAAAGACGTAAGTACACTACACTTTGATCTTAGCCAAAAGGCCGAGAATCGATAAAAGACGTAAGTGATAAAATTTAAAATCTTATCTCTAAGTTACAGTCAGAAAATAATTTTCCATTTAGAACCACGGTATGTTTGGTAGTACCAATTATTGCTAGTGGTAGATATTCTCTCGGTAAAATAATCTTCAAATCTGATTGATGAATTATATATATATATAGATGGAAAATTTGCCGGGAGGAAATTAATCCATAGAAGCAATGGGCGCCTCTCCCGTCAAAATAAACGTCAAAACCTGACGCCATCTATTGACCGTCGCCGCAACTAGCGGCCTCGGGTCGGTGACAAAGCCACAACACCAGCTTTGGCAAACTGAGAAGCGTCCACCTAGAGACCATGGTTTCGGGCTAATGGCCCTCGTCAGTCTAGGGCGGACTTTATTCCATGAGATCCACACGGGATCTAATGGAATCCTCACAATCTACCAAAGAGGTGTTTTGCTGGCAATGTGGCTGGGCCAAATCTATGGCTAGAATATAGATTGAAAATTTGCCGGGAGGAAATTAATCCATAGAAGCAATGGGCGCCTCTCCCGTCAAAATAAACGTCAAAACCTGACGCCATCTATAGGCGTCAGGTTTTGACGTTTATTTTGACGGGAGAGGCGCCCATTGCTTCTATATATATATATATATATATATATATATATATAATCAAAAGAGTAGATAGATTAACAATAAGACAAATTGGATGGGGAAGTTATGAAGAATAAAGTGTCCAAAAACATACTACGTTATTGGAATAAGCCCCAAGAGCAGAGAAACTGAATAAGATAGTTAAAGAAAATCTTCCATTTATCAGCCGTTTAACAAGAATAAATCGATCTCTAAGGTAAGTTGCGACACTTAGAAAGCTCTGGAAGCTAAGTCAGTCGCCGTTTAAGGCCGCCAAAGTCTCAATAAACCGCCGCAAGGACTGGATGAGGAATGGAAGAGACTAAGAGCGACAAATCGTTTCGCAGCAGCCGATGATAAATCCCTTTTCCCGCCATTAATCCCAGTTCTGACTACTGGGATATCCCTTACTGAATCGAGCGCTTAGCCTCATTGAATTATAGAACTTTATTAGGAAATATTATCGAAATTTCTCATTTTTGCCACGCGCGCACAGACAATTTTATTTTTGAAATAAAATATGAGATTTACCTTTTTTTTTTGTGTGTTGGTGATATATGAATAATTTTCAAATATTTTCATGTAAATATGATAGAAGATCCATTTTGGGAGGTCTAACTAAAACTTTTAGTTTCTAACCAACTTTTAAAATTAAGAATATGCAATAAAATAACTCTCAGATAAAACAAACAAGTTTTATTTTTGGAATGAATTAGTCATTATTTCATACATACACACATATCTTAACTTTAAAACTTATGAAGTTTGGAAAAGGTTCCCAATATGCCATAAAAATATTATTATAATCTAAGCGTGGTTTTGAAAAAAAAATTGACCAATAATTTAGTTTAAATTATGCAGAATCTCTCTATAGCCAATCAGAAGTAGGAACATTTGATGACAAATATTCTGCCCTAGCTAAAAACCATATACAACCTACAGAAGCAAGTCATAGAAATCAACACTCCGCCTAACTTGAGACATGGTGAAATAGTGTTACATCACATCTTCTGCTTCCATATATCAAACATGCTTAGCTACATACTGTCTTTTATATTTATATATATATTTATATTAAAAATAAAGAAAGCATTTCCTGCCCACGAGCACATGTGCTTTTTAGATGGCAGAGCGCCATCTAGTGGAGCAAAAATAAATTAAACGTTTATTTAACTTGCTCCGTGATATTTGGCCAACCCAATTTCTTGATAAATCAAGAAAAGCCATCCACGAACGCGTTTCGCGTTGTTGGCGCTCGTCAGCGTGGAAGTATCAACACCTGACCCACTTATCATTTTTTATTATTATTGTTTTTTCATACATATATATGTAATAAAGGCAATTTCAATTGCAATATAGGCCATATTCGGGGAGTATGTAAATATTATAAGGCGCTATCTACATATAAAGAATTAAAGATTAAAGCACGGATGTTTCTTTCACACATAAATCAAATTTCTACTGTCCTTACTGCGATGAAAACATAATAGGATGGCTTGGTTCATCAGTGGTCTTCTTTTTCTTTCTTATCTCCACTCAATCACATCAAGGCGTCAGGCTTGTAAAGCTTGAGATTTGACAACCATCATATTGGGTGAAGTAGAATATGTCTGCCTTTGTCATTAAGACTGGGAGCACTACTCAGTGGCAGGCCGACTTAGCGCAAAAAGAAATGGCCGCCTCTGACATGAGGAACAGACGCCATGTGCAGCTGCTCCTAACATGGAGTACAAACGCTGTTCATCCTGTATCCCTGGATTAGGAGCCCTTACAGGGTACTATCAGCCGGGCCAGCTGAGCCCAGGTTTTTTAGTGAGCTTTTTACTGCTCCCCCTCCTCCTTTTTCATCCGGGCTTGGGACCGGCACAAAGGCGGAGTTGCTCATCAGTGGTGAACCTTCCCAACGGTTTCGCCAATTTAATCTACCAGACCGCTTCTTTAGAGTTCTAATACTGTATTAGACGATTCTGCTTATATTTGCTATACTGAAGGGTGGAATCTTAGAAATTGTATTCAATTAAATTATGGACATAAGATTTAGGTCAGTAAAATTATATATAATATGTAAATATGGGGTCCGTTTATTTCGCCCTTCTCTGATTGGTCTTCTTACCTCTAGTTACGTAAAAAGACAATGTGTAAATAGATATTTTGTTATCGACCTCACATGTGCAACACTTTCTGGTGTTTATATATGCATCAAATAATCATACAAGCATGAACTGGTCATGAATATATTGGTTTATATATATATACTTATACCAAATATACGTGTGTTACTGGCCTTCAAAAATCATGGCTGTAAGGCTTGGAGCTGCTTGTGCTGTAAGTACATCACATGCCTACACATGTACAAGTAGTTCTACTTCACACTTACAAGTATTGTAAAGATAGAGGCTGCCTGGCCGGTATTCATAGTTCTTCAACTTAAACATATTTCGGCCAGTAAATCTTTTTATTGTATCGACGTTTCGACAAAAATCTTTTGTCCTCGTCAGGAGTGAACAAAAATCAAAACATTTATACAATTCATACTTACTAACCCATTTAACTATTCTTTAAATATAAAAATTAATTGTACTGTACTGTTGCGGAATATCTTCGAATATATTTAGAGTTCTCCCCCCCCCCCCATTTCCCGTGAAACTCATCCCTCTAAAAATAATCTTTCTTTTTTCAATTTTATATTTGTTTTGATTTTTGTTCGCTCCTGACGAGGACAAAAGATTTTTGTCGAAACGTCGAGACAATAAAAAAGATTTACTGGTCGAAGTATCTTTAATTTGAATAACTTACAAGTATGTTGAGATATATTTAGTGCCTGCACCCACAAGTAAAATTGTATAAGAATGAGTTTCCATTGTAGCACTTTAATTCATTTTAAAAAGCCACCTTAATGCTGATATCAGACCTAAGTCCTGGTTGCCCAACACACTGTATAAGTTATACTCCATAAAACCCAGGAATATAAAAATAACCTATAAACATATAAAATATAAATATTTTATCGTCATCGATGAATTAAATTTTATCAGGCTCGCCTTTTTATGATCAATAAAATTTCATTTTTTGGAGGCAGAAATTTATTGCCAGAGTGAAGGCTATATCACAGAGTAGCTATCCAGTCACTGAGATAGCTTTGTTATAGCTCGTTATGGTTGTTGTTGTCGTCGTGTCCAATGAAGAGCTTCAGATGTCTTCATGCATCTCTATCACAGAAGCAGCAATGTCCACTATCTTGGGTGTGTAAAGTTCTGGGTCCATGTCAATTTTCTGTTGTTGTTGTTGTTGTTGTCGTGTCCAATGAAGAGCTTCAGATGTCTCAATACATCTCTATCACAGCAGCAGCAATGTCCTCTATCTTGGGTGTGTAAAGTTCTGGGTCCATGTCAATTTTCTGTTGTTGTTGTTGTCGTGTCCAATGAAGAGCTTTAGATGTCTCTATACATCTCTATCACAGCAGCAGCAATGTCCACTATCTTGGGTGTGTAAAGCTGCTGCTCTGGGTCCATGTTAATTTTCTGTTGTTTTGTCGTGTCCAATGAAGAGCCTCAGATGTCTCCATGCATCTCTATCACAGCAGTAGCAATGTCCTCTATCTTGGGTGTGTAAAGTTCTGGGTCCATGTCAATTTTCTGTTGTTGTCGTGTCCAATGAAGAGCTTCAGATATCTCTATACATCTCTATCACAGCAGCAGCAATGTCCACTATCTTGGGTGTGTAAAGCTGCTGCTCTGGGTTCATGTTAATTTTCTGTTGTTGTTGTCGTGTCCAATGAAGAGCTTCAGATATCTCCATACATCTCTATCACAACAGCAACAATGTTCTCTATCTTGGGTGTGTAAAGCTGCTGCTCTGGATCCATGTCAATTTTCTGTTGTTGTTGTTGTCGTGTCCAATGAAGAGCTTCAGATGTCTCCATGCATCTCTATCACCGCAGCAGCAATGTTCACTATCTTGGGTGTGTAAAGCTACTGCTCTGGATCCATGTTAATTTACTGTTGTTGTTGTCGTGTCCAATGAAGAGCTTCAGATGTCTCCATACATCTCTATCACAGCAGCATCAATGTCCTCTATCTTGGGTGTGTAAAGTTCTGGGTCCATGTCAATTTTCTGTTGTTGTTGTTGTCGTGTCCAATGAAGAGCTTCAGATGTCTCCATACATCTCTATCACAGCAGCAGCAATGTCCACTATCTTGGGTGTGTAAAGTTCTGGGTCCATGTCAATTTTCTGTTGTTGTTGTTGTTGTTGTCGTGTCCAATGAAGAGCTTCAGATGTCTCCATACATCTCTATCACAGCAGCAGCAATGTCCACTATCTTGGGTGTGTAAAGTTCTGCGTCCATGTCAATTTTCTGTTGTTGTTGTTGTCGTGTCCAATGAAGAGCCTCAGATGTCTCCATACATCTCTATCACAGCAGCAGCAATGTCCACTATCTTGGGTGTGTAAAGTTCTGGGTCCATGCCAATTTTCTGTTGTTGTTGTCGTGTCCAATGAAGAGCTTCAGATGTCTCAATACATCTCTATCACAGCAGCAGCAATGTCCTTTATCTTGGGTGTGTAAAGCTGCTGCTCTGGGTTCATGTTAATTTTCTGTTGTTGTTGTCGTGTCCGATGAAGAGCTTTAGATGACTCCATACATCTCTATCACAGCAGCAGCAATGTCCTCTATCTTGGGTGTGTAAAGCTGCTGCTCTGGATCCATGTCACTTTTCTGTTGTTTTGTCGTGTCCAATGAAGAGCTTCAGATGTCTCCATACATCTCTATCACAACAGCAGCAATGTCCTCTATCTTGGGTGTGTAAAGCTGCTGCTCTGGATCCATGTCACTTTTCTGTTGTTGTTGTCGTGTCCAATGAAGAGCTTCAGATGTCTCCATACATCTCTATCACAACAGCAGCAATGTTCTCTATCTTGGGTGTGTAAAGCTGCTGCTCTGGATTCATGTCACTTTTCTGTTGTTGTTGTCGTGTCCAAAGAAGAGCCTCAGATATCTCCATACATCTCTATCACAACAGCAGCAATGTCCTCTATCTTGGGTGTGTAAAGTTCTGGGTCCATGTCAATTTTCTGTTGTTGTTGTTGTCGTGTCCAATGAAGAGCTTTAGATGTCTCTATACATCTCTATCACAGCAGCAGCAATGTCCACTATCTTGGGTGTGTAAAGCTGCTGCTCTGGGTCCATGTTAATTTTCTGTTGTTTTGTCGTGTCCAATGAAGAGCCTCAGATGTCTCCATGCATCTCTATCACAGCAGTAGCAATGTCCTCTATCTTGGGTGTGTAAAGCTGCTGCTCTGGGTCCATGTTAATTTTCTGTTGTTTTGTCGTGTCCAATGAAGAGCCTCAGATGTCTCCATGCATCTCTATCACAGCAGTAGCAATGTCCTCTATCTTGGGTGTGTAAAGTTCTGGGTCCATGTCAATTTTCTGTTGTTGTCGTGTCCAATGAAGAGCTTCAGATATCTCTATACATCTCTATCACAGCAGCAGCAATGTCCACTATCTTGGGTGTGTAAAGCTGCTGCTCTGGGTTCATGTTAATTTTCTGTTGTTGTTGTCGTGTCCAATGAAGAGCTTCAGATATCTCCATACATCTCTATCACAACAGCAACAATGTTCTCTATCTTGGGCGTGTAAAGCTGCTGCTCTGGATCCATGTCAATTTTCTGTTGTTGTTGTTGTCGTGTCCAATGAAGAGCTTCAGATGTCTCCATGCATCTCTATCACCGCAGCAGCAATGTTCACTATCTTGGGTGTGTAAAGCTACTGCTCTGGATCCATGTTAATTTACTGTTGTTGTTGTCGTGTCCAATGAAGAGCTTCAGATGTCTCCATACATCTCTATCACAGCAGCATCAATGTCCTCTATCTTGGGTGTGTAAAGTTCTGGGTCCATGTCAATTTTCTGTTGTTGTTGTTGTCGTGTCCAATGAAGAGCTTCAGATGTCTCCATACATCTCTATCACAGCAGCAGCAATGTCCACTATCTTGGGTGTGTAAAGTTCTGGGTCCATGTCAATTTTCTGTTGTTGTTGTTGTTGTTGTCGTGTCCAATGAAGAGCTTCAGATGTCTCCATACATCTCTATCACAGCAGCAGCAATGTCCACTATCTTGGGTGTGTAAAGTTCTGCGTCCATGTCAATTTTCTGTTGTTGTTGTTGTCGTGTCCAATGAAGAGCCTCAGATGTCTCCATACATCTCTATCACAGCAGCAGCAATGTCCACTATCTTGGGTGTGTAAAGTTCTGGGTCCATGCCAATTTTCTGTTGTTGTTGTCGTGTCCAATGAAGAGCTTCAGATGTCTCAATACATCTCTATCACAGCAGCAGCAATGTCCTTTATCTTGGGTGTGTAAAGCTGCTGCTCTGGGTTCATGTTAATTTTCTGTTGTTGTTGTCGTGTCCGATGAAGAGCTTTAGATGACTCCATACATCTCTATCACAGCAGCAGCAATGTCCTCTATCTTGGGTGTGTAAAGCTGCTGCTCTGGATCCATGTCACTTTTCTGTTGTTTTGTCGTGTCCAATGAAGAGCTTCAGATGTCTCCATACATCTCTATCACAACAGCAGCAATGTCCTCTATCTTGGGTGTGTAAAGCTGCTGCTCTGGATCCATGTCACTTTTCTGTTGTTGTTGTCGTGTCCAATGAAGAGCTTCAGATGTCTCCATACATCTCTATCACAACAGCAGCAATGTTCTCTATCTTGGGTGTGTAAAGCTGCTGCTCTGGATTCATGTCACTTTTCTGTTGTTGTTGTCGTGTCCAAAGAAGAGCCTCAGATATCTCCATACATCTCTATCACAGCAGCACCAATCTCCACACTCTCCACTATCTTTGCTCTTCATTGGAAAATGGGTGCCGTTGCCACGTTAGTCACTTTGGACCAGAATTTGGTCAAATATTCCAAGGGTCCATGGGGGACCGGGAGGTGTGGTCGGACTTCTCCCCTCCGCTCTTTATGGTGGATTAAGTATAAGTCATCTCCTGACTTATAAATCAGTCTATGTATCCCATATACAACATATTGTACTGGGATAAGGTGCATACATTATTTTAAAAAAAGGCATCTCCTTATCTTGCAACTGAAAGTTCTTGATGGCTTGCGTTATCTATCGGAATAAATTTCAACTATTCTGTTGATTTTTAATTATTAGAGAATTAGCCAAATACTCATTCTTGATTAATGGATAACCATAAGGAGATACCTTTTTTCATAATCGTTGATTGTTTTAAATATTATTCCAGAATTTGAAAAATACCCCCTTTCTTTGTTAATTAAGAAAAGCTAACCACATACGCATTTCGGGCTGTCAGTTTTCATCAGCGTGGTGTAAGCTGTATCTCAACGACCAAAATAAGTTTGTCCTTATTCTTATAGTGGGTTGGAATATGGTGTAGAGGGGCTGTTGTTAAAGAGAATACAGAAAGGTGTAATTTTGTTTATAAAAATGTATTTATCTGTTATATCATACCTCTTAATCGGTTTTATATATCGTAGGATGTTAGGAAATCGAAGCATTCCCTGTACTGATGAGGGCCATAGCCTGAAACCTCGGCTTACAGGTTGTTGGCGTTATTATTATGAAAATTGTAAATCATATCAAACGGACAAGATGCATAGTATATGATAATTTACCATATATCACAACAGGCGTTTTGTCCTGATTTCTTCTAAAACTGGGATTGTGGTCCTTTCTTTATCTCCACCATTATATTTTGTTAACACAAAGCAATAACGCGCCACATCTATACATATAAAATAAAAGGATTTAAAAGCGCGAATGTTTCTTTTATACATAAAACGAACTTCTACTGTCCTTACTGCGATGAAAAAATATATTGGGAGGGATTGGCTCATCAGTGGTGAACCCTCCCAGCGGTTTTAATTAAATTGGCGAAACCGCTGGGAGGGTTCACCACTGATGAGCCAAGCCCTCCCAATATATTTTTTCATCGCAGTAAGGACAGTAGAAGTTCGTTTTATGTATAAAAGAAACATTCGCGCTTTTAAATCCTTTTATTTTATTATATATTTTGTACTGGGATTATAAACCAAATACATTGTTTTAATGCATTTTAAAAGGGTGAGGTGCCATTTTCGGTGTGCATACATATATATTTATAATATTTTTTATATGTGTTCAAAGAGACTTTCTGAGACCCTTATCAATAATTTAATAATTAAAATCAAGGCCATTTGATGGAAGATCTTGAGTACCAAACATAAAAGCATCTAAGATTACGGCAGAGATTAACATCGAGGAAATACAAATCGATTGTATAATGTGAAAATACTCTTTTGTTATACCTTCCTCCCGAACAGTATTAACTCTAAACTTAATTTACTAATAAATAAATTTAATTAAGGACTTGAATCTGTTTTAAAAGTGCGGTGTGATGGAATAAAGCTGCTGGGGTCCACAGCTGGAGAGTTCAAGGGTTGTATTCGTCAAGATGCTGGTTGCTCGATTTCTTTCCAGAATTTACTGGTAACTTCTCCACCAGTACGGCGAATAATTATAGAAACTAAAGATGGTTAATTGACTTTCTTTGATTATGTGGCAAACCGAATATAAATTATTTCATTCGGAGTTTCAGCGCTAGAACAATAACAAAATAAACTACAGGAATTTAACTTATTTTAGATAATATTTTAGCTCGACGTTTACACGTAACAATTCTTTCGTTTTTCATTTTTCATTTGAAACCAATCAAGAATTATAAATTCGCAGAATAGTCCGAAATTAATATTTAAAAGATTGGTTTAACCACCGAAACCGCTTGAGTGTTCACCACTGATGAGCCAGGACTTCCCAATTTTTCTCTCACTTGTTGGAAGAACGTTATGACTTTATTTGTACTTTTATACATTTCTAAATTTGTTTAAATTATTCACTTTATTTCGTTTTTAAGAGAAGAATTAGATTATATCTTATATATATTTTTTTTTGCTCTTTTGCTGATATACACTCATGGACAAAACTTAAGGAAGATGTACCTTTTACCATGTTTATCGGGATTGAGACAATAACTCTGAAAGTTATCACAGTGACCTTTATTGAAGACAGACGAGATAACAAATTGTGGGAGCAGAATAGCTTCTGCCTCTTTTTTAAAAAAAAACGACAACCGGTGACATTAAAATATGAAACTCCCTTCAAGTTTTGTCCATAAGTGTATATATATGTTTATGTTATTTTATGTTTTCAATATATATATATATATATTTATTTAAATGGGTTTTACAAAGGTATTTAGAAGATTATATATGAGACAAATCCTATAGTTGTTTAGTATTTGATCACCATAGCGCCTTCCGTCTATCTACTTATATATTTGCCTTATTCTGTCTGTTTGTTTGTCTGTTTGTCTGAAGCTCACGGATAGAATGCGCGCTCATTGGCTGCAAGGGAACACGTGTCCTCCCTGCCCCCCTCTAGACAACCCTGTTATTCAAAAACCATACATCCAATCGCCATGAAATTCTGGGATATTATTAGGTATATCCCCGGAAAGGTTTTCGAAAAATAATTTCTTGAATATCTTGAATATCCTTAGAGTTATTTGCAGAATTGTAGATATAACTCGCAAGCAGCGCCGCCAGACGGTGATAGGCTTAATTAAGCTTGCTGCTCCACCCCTGTTGACCTTGGGTCGTCGTGTGAGTCACAGCATGATGCAACAAAAAACACTCTCTCTGGGGATTGCGGCGTCAACAACCTGTAAGTTTGTGCCTCTCTCATAAACCTGTCTATACAGACCACCCTGTCTATAGCGACCACTCTAGACAACCCTGTTATCAGCTGTGTGATACATCCACCTGTCTATACAGACCACCCTGTTAATAGCGACCACCCAAGTCAATTTTAGAATATATTCGCACTCGGGTAAACCCCGGGCGTTGCCCGGGCCATTCGTCTAGTTATACTTATAAGCGCTTATAACATTCCTTCTATAGTGTGTTCCCCAGATAAATGTGTCCATATTACCCTCAACGTGTCCACATAGACAGTCCGGCGGCCTGTGTGCCCAGACTATCAAACTGGTGTCTGACGACAACGTGGTCCCGGGTCCTGTCACCGGACTGGCCAAGAACATCGACCATCTCTGCAGCATCGGCTTCCCTCTCTTGTTCCTCATGTTCAACGGCTTCTACTGGCCTTACTACCTCATCTAGCATCTTACCTCTACTGATAGCTTATAGCTAGGATCTCTCTTATATATAGGTTCTGTTGTTCCTGTTTAACATCCGTTTGTCTCCTCTACCACATCTAACACTCGCATCTCTAGCATCTTATCTATACTGATATCTTTCTTGTTTAAGTTCTGTTGTTCCTGGAATAGGTTTTTCCACAACCACATCTAACATCTACGGTCTTACATCTACTGATGTTACTTAGCTAGATACACTTTATATAGGTTCTGTTGTTTCTGTATAACATACGTTTGTCCCCGCTACCACATCTAACATCTACGGTCTTGTTTCTTACATCTATGAATAGTTTAGCTGGAATACGAATTATATAAGTTCTATTGTTCCTGTGTAACATACATTAGTTCCGCTACCTCATCTAACATATATTATCTTACATCTACTGATAGCTTATAGCTAGGATACACTTTATATAGGTTCTGTTGTTCCTGTTTAACATACGTTTGTATCCGCTACCACATCTAACACTCGCATCTCTAACATCTTATCTATACTGATAGCTTATCTAGAAACTTCCTTGTTTAAGTTCTGTTGTTCTTGGAATAGGCTTTTCCGCTACCACATCTAACATCTACGGTCTTGTTTCTTACATCTACGAATAGTTTAGCTGAAATAAAAATTATATACGTTCCATTGTTCCCGTGTAACATCCATTAGTTCCGCTACCTCATCTAACATCTACGATCTTACGTCTACTGATAGTCTAGCTAGGATACACTTTATGTAGGTGCAGTTGTTCCTTTTTAACATCCGTTTGTCCGCTACCACAGCTAAAACTCGCATTTCTAACATCTTATCTATACTGATAGTATATCTTGAATCTCTCTTATATAGGTTCCGTGGTGTCTAACATCTATTGGTCTGCTATCACATTTAACATCTACGGTCTTGTCTTACATCTACTGATAGCTTAGCTAAAATCTCCCTTGTATATGTTCGTTGTTTCTGTCTAACATCCATTTGTCCGCTACCATATTTAAAACATCCCTGCGTCTTACATCAACTGAATTGATTTAAATCTCCTGTACATGAATTAAATAATTAAAAAAGGTTTCCGGAGATGATTTTTTTTTATTTCAAATACCATCTCAAGCTTTTGGGCATCTCTGCCCTACCATAGGAGAACTTATATAATGAATAAAACGCCGCCTGGTTACATCAACTGCTAAGTTAGCTTGATTCTTCTTTATATAAGTTCTGTTGTGTTTAAAATCCACTGGTCCGCTTTTACACCTAATACTCACATATTCCTGAGTCTTACATCTACTGAAGGTTTAGCTTGACTCCCTCTTGTATAGCTTCCGTTGTTCCTGTCTAACATCCACTATTCTACCATATCTAAGACTTAAATCTCTAACTTCCCCGCGTCTTACATCTGCTGATAACTAGGCTTGGATCTACAGCACCCTTATATACATATATACACACATTGATACATCATCCAACGTTCACTGGTTCTCTACCGCATCTAGCAACTACCACTAGCTCATCTCTAGCATCCCTGGCTCTACACACTCGTATAATATCTACACCTTGGTTATCTTTGATCCTCAGAAACATTATTGTTCCTCGTGTCGAACTTCCACTGGTCGTTCAGCTTATTTAACATGTCTATTTAACTTTCTCATATATAACATTTCTGGCCTCATCTTTAGCATCCCTGGCCCTACACTCTTGTCTTACATCTACACCTAGGTTAAGTACTTCTAGGAACACATCTACTTCAGCAATCTTATATAAGATTCTTTGTGTCTAAAAAATCCACTGGTCTTCTAGCTTATTAAACATGTCTATTTAACTTTCTCATTTCTGGTCTTACTCTCTCGTATAACATCTACTTCTGGGTTAAGTACTTCTATGAACACATCTACTTCAGCAATCTTATATAAGATCTATTGTGTTCAACATCTACATTTATTTAACACTAGCTCATCTTTAACATTCCTGGTCCTATACTTTCGTCTAACATCTATTTCTAGGTTAGCTTGAATATTCAGCGAGCTTTGTAAGATCTATTGTGTTCAATACATCCCCTGGTACGCTACTACATCTAACATCTACCGCCATCTTATTTAAGGCCTACTTTATACCAACTAAGTTTTCCTACCACCTTATCCAGTGCAAATTTATTCAAGATTCCTTCCTACCTAGGTAGGTAATCCATCGCTACCTAATCTAACAACTACTGCTATTTAACCAAAGAGATATTTCCTTCTACTGAACCTGTGGCCAAGTACTTTACATTTGTAGTTATTGGTGGAACATTTACCTCTCCTTTAAATATATCTTATCGGGATACCAATTTGTCCATATTTCAGAAATGGTAAAACATATTGAAGTAGTTTCACCTTCATGACTGTTGAAACGACAAAATACTATGTCAGAGCTCTGGTAGAATGGTCATAGACAAAAGTGGTTTATTTTGATAACATTCGATTATGTGAAAAAGGCATCTCCTTATCATGCAACTGGAGGTTTCTATTGGTTTGCGCCATCTATCGGAATAAATATCAACTATTTGTTGATTTTTTAATTATTACAGAATTGACCAAATACCCATTCTTGGGTTGATAATGCAACAACAACAACAACAAAAAGCCTTTATTTAGGGTCACTGACCCTATACAGGATTCACCAGAGGTATGCATAAGAACAAAGCAGTGAGACAAAGGAAACAACAATATAAACAGAAGAAAAAAAAAAGAAAAAGAAAGAGGGAATGTTGTTGACCTAGATCATGTTTTGTCTATAGATATTTTTATGAGATGAGTTTGTCGATAAGGAGATGCCTTTTTCCATAATATATACACCTTATCCCAGTACATTATCACATCTGTACTTTTTTTTCACTCTATTATGTATGTATTATATGGGCATATACTAGGGATAAAAATTCAAGCCATAGTTAATATTGGACCGTTGTAAACAAATGAACTCTCACCAAATGTTGTTGACTTAGATAAGATATTTTTGTCTATAGATATTTAGAAATAAGTTTGTCCTTATGTTATAAATTCAGTTCCTTTTATGAAAACTTTCTCGTTGTTCTTCCAATCTCTGGTAGGACATACCACTGTTCCCTTCGGATACTTGTAACGATTCTACTAACACATCAACCATCTTCATTACTAATGTATACGCTATCTTTAACCATGTCTCCTGTAATTTTTAGAAAATATAATTATTCTTAATATTAAATACATTGTTGTGTTCTCTTTATTAATATTCATGCCACCTTAGTGTTATAAACCATTGTTAGAAACTTAAATAATACATAAATAACACCAGTGTGCGCTTTGATTAAATATATATATTCAACTGGGAAATTAATATTTCACTATGTATATAACATTTAATTAGCATTCCTCTATAAGGCTATATGTATATATATAACCTATATGTAATTTTAAACATAATTAACTATATTATATAACCACAATATATCGCCAAATTTATCGATACGGCTACAAATGAATATAACCATTCAAGGACAAAACTTAAGAAAGTTCTACTTTTCAGAATGTATATCGGGATTCAGACAATAACTCTGAAAAATATTACAGTGACCTTTATTGAAGACACACGAGATAACCAATATACACTCATGGACAAAACTTAAGGAAGTTGTACCTTTCAGCATGTATATCAGGATTCAGACAATAACTCTGAAAGATATTACAGTGACCTTTATTGAAGACACACGAGATAACCAATATACACTCATGGACAAAACTTAAGGAAGTTGTACCTTTCAGCATGTATATCGGGATTCAGACAATAACTCTGAAATATATTACAGTGACCTTTATTGAAGACACACTAGATTACCAAGTGTGAACAAAATCTTCTCTGTCTCCCTTCAAAAAAACAGATGACCGGGAAAATCAAAGACTTTCTACTTCCCTAAGTTTTGTCCATGAGTGTATATCCCTTCCAAATGTATATATTTAGTTTAAAGTATAATATTACTATTCCTTCCTTTGTTGTAAAATATTTATCTGTAAACTAGAGTAGTTGGAAATATATTTTTTTGTCAAAATAAATTTTATTTTTACTGTAAATTTAGTCCTATGGAAAGAGCGTCACTCTCCCGTCGAAATAAACGTTAAGAGTATTTTAGGGAACATCCTTTCGGCCAAACTTCCATCATTATCTTGACTGGAGATTTTAGCTTGCCACTTTGTCATTTAAATTCCTTTTTTTTTTTTTTGTAAATCCTGAGATTTCATTAATACTGCATGATTTTCAAAATTCGCCCTGGACTTACGATGACCATTAGCCCGAAACCATTGTCTCCAGTGGACACTTCTCAGTGCTGGTGTTGTGGCTTTGTCACCGACCTGAGTGTGCTAGTTTGCGGAGACTACCAAATAAATGGCGTCTGTGTTTAATTTAACTTGGGAGGTGACCACCTTTTTCCTTATTTAAATATTTCCATCTAAATATCAATATTAAATTTAGTATCGCAGTATATTTCTGAATTTATGTGAGTTTTATTTATTTTTTAAAGACTTGAATAAACACACACATATAAAATATAATTCCATCTCATAAATATATCTGTAAATCCTAGTGTAGAATATATATATATGTACATTGGTTCACAGAATATCTGGATTTTCTATGTAAATATATGTAAATTAGGTAGTGTGAATTAATTATGCAAATTGGACCAGTTATTTATTTCCAAAAAATTGCTGTGTGATAAAAATTCAAAATTTTAATGTTCTCATCTTATTGGTACAATCCTAAAAGCACTTTCTCAAAATGTCTCGGAAAATATTTTTTAATAAAAACTCTTGTTTTGATGTTGTTTAATATAAATGTTGAACTAACCAACTATATATATATAAAGTCTACAATATTAAATTAGATATTTCCAGTACCATATATTGTCTGTGTGCTATCTGTATCTATGACATTGTATTAAAGACTAAGCCGCAAAAGGTTTTCGAGCTTGCTGAATATAATCATATATAATTATAAATAATATATTTAAATATTAAAAATGTAATGTGAAAATGCATTGAAACAATATATTATTAAAGAGACAAAGGTCACTTCTCCCGTCAAAATAAACGTCAAAACCAGACGCCAATCTATTGACCTAGATGGATAGTGGGCGCTTTTCAGTTTGCCAAAGCTGATGTTGTGGCTTTGTCATTGATCCGAGGCCGCTAGTTTGCAGCGACGGTCAATAGATGGCGTCTGGTTTTGACGTCTATTTTGACGGGAGAGGCGACCCTTGTCTCTTTAGATAAATGTCCTCCCGGCAAAATTCCCATCTATATATTTTTATTTAAATAATGCAACAGGTTTCTGGAGATGAGTTTATTTTCAATTTTATTATAATCTCAAGCTTTACCGCTCTTTTCATTATTGTTCATTTCTGTACTCCTGTAGAGGAGAGGTAATTCCAGAACTCTTGAGATTACAACAAAAATGAAACAAAACTCTCCAGAAACCTGTTGCATCATTTAATTAATTTACAGGGGATTCACATCTATCACAAGATGTTTTGTTCATCACTCAGGTACACATGGTGAGGATGAGTCACGACACAATAATTCCCTATACTACTGCTTCATTAGCTTGAACACCGTTTTAAACATGAATCATGAAAATTTCTCTTATAGAATTGTAAATAGTTATAAAACGAAGAGAATTTTTTTTTATTTTTACTATACATGGGCTACAAGCTTTCGGGCTTCAGGCCCTTCGACGGGTACAACCCGAAGGTTGTACCCGTCGAAGGGCCTGAAGCCCGAAAGCTTGTAGCCCATGTATAGTAAAAATAAAAAAAATTTCTCTTCGTTTTATAACTATTTACCGTTTTAAACAACTCGACCGATTCCATAACTCCTCATGTACTCACGAGGGACATACCCCGAAACCATGGTATGCAGGTTGTTGGATATTGTCTGGATTTTCATAAACCGGTGTTGTGTTCTAATCACCACCTGTGTGTTCTGGAAAGGTGTTCTAAACAAAATGAATTGTTTTTAATGTATTTTTGAATGGAGAGGTGTCCCCTAGGTATGTGCTACATGTGGTGTTCTCAAACTCATTGTCTCCCTACTGCTTGCTAACGGTATCTGGTAACGCGCGGTAACCTTTATCGCCGTTGCGTGCACACATACAGCTTTTCTACAGAGTTTTACTATATTGAATATAGAGGTTGCCTGGTCGGCATTCATTGTTTTTGAAGTTAGAGTCACTTCGGCCAGTAAATATTTTATGTTTTTCAAATTCTACTGGCCAAAGTAACTTCAAAAACAGAATTTATCTTCATCACGGCGACCTTTTGTCATCTTTGTTTGGGAAGAGTTCAGTAGATACTTCAGACATGTTCAGCATTTCGGGATTTGGGATATTTCTTCCTTTTACGTTGACGCGCAGAATGTGTTACAAATATATTTCACATTTTCTCTAGATAACTGAATTCTCCTTCATTAACTTCTCAACACAACTTATCTAAAGATATCACAACTTAGAAATTTGTTTTCAAAATTTAGTTTTGACAATTTTGGTTTTCAAATTTCAAGTACATTTCTCTTAAATAATAGGACAATAGAGAAATATTTGATTCCACACATTTAAACTTATTTTTGAATTTTGTCGATCAATAAATATTTAAAGTACAAATATACAGTACATTGTCTACTTTTAAACCCTTAGTACAAATATGTAAAACGTTTTTAAAACTGATTTTTTTTTGTAACTTTGTGTGAATATATTGTTGCACATCTCCGATATAGGGAGGTTCTCACCTGAATTGATTAAATCTCCTGGACTTTAATTAAACAAT
>CP092864.1:2218926-2258436 GCA_030710605.1 Cordylochernes scorpioides | reverse complement strand
TTCGGGATTTGGCCCTCATCAGCGTGGTGTAAGTAACCTCAAAACAACAACAACAAAAAAACTGGTGTTTCAGGCATCAGGTACAGCTTGCCCACGCTGATGAGGCCAACAGCCCGAAACGGCACGTGGTTATCTTTTCTTGATTAATTGAGAAAGAGTATTTGGCCAATTCTGTATTAATTAAAAACCAACGATTAGTTGATATTTATTCCGACAGATGGCGCAAGCCGTCATCACAACCTTTAGTTCAAGAGATCAGGAAACCATTTTTATTAATTTATTTATTATCCTCAGTCAATCAAGCTCCTCAAACGATCTCTCCAAGACGTTGCTTTGGTCCGGTTGGCCCATTTGAGGATTTTCGTGGGAAATATTGTGGTGATTTTATTTCTTTTTCGTTCTGCATCCGTATGGCGATAACACAATAATAGGTTTATACATCTTTAGAGTAATTCCTAACTTCAAGGATAAGTAAGTGACCTCTTCCATATCAGGATAGAGATGGAGACTTATCTCTGCTTGTCCTGACTTAGCTGTTCTAATACATTGTCACTCCTCCATGTGGAGATGGCTAGGTAGGGATTGTCCCTTCCTAGGAGATGGGATCTTATAGTAAACGTTTTATATTCCTCCAGTAATTTGGGGGCATTATTTACACAATGTTTCATTTTTACTCCTATTTTATATATATCTTTTCTATACTTCTATATAACATAAAACTTTATTAAGACCACCGGTCTAATGAATTAAGATTCACATGAGAAGGTCCTCCACAATTTTACTGCCTCAGCGCCATGTTCCTTTACTGGATAAGATAAAAAGTGGATAAGACCGTTCTAATATACGTCTTAATGATTTATTTATACGTACGGTGTCATTAACTTTTGCAATGCAGTAAGGGCAATAGAAACAAATTGTTTAATTAAAAAAAAATATGCGTCCAAAATAGTTTTATAACAGATGGCGGGCTAATGCATCTTATATAGGACAATTTATTCTTTAGTTCTCAGTTTTACTCCTGTGGAAGACAAATACTCGAAAGCTCGGTTAAATAAGAAACTTTACAGAAACTCTTCACTTCACCATTTTGTTCTTTTATAATCTACATTAGTCTGTCCATATTAAGGTTTAAGATTTTTCTTTTGATTTTTTATTCTTTAATGGCCGTTGTGGTTTTTCATTTCCCTCACTATTTTAAACCTTTTATAAAATTATTTTAATTTTTCCGTTTTCTCGTTGGAATCTCTTTCTGGTTATTACATATTGAAATCTCTTCAGATACCTTTTACATTTTTACAGAAATTTTATCTCGTTACTTCTTATATTAAATTCTTTTAATCCAAAGTACAAATACCTTTATATAATTTTTGTTATCTATACCAGGATTTATTTCATTATATTTTATATTGTATAACATATTGTTTTATTTCGAAATTATAAATTATCTTTGAAATTTTAAAATTTATATATATGTCTTTTTATCAGGAAGAGCGCAGGTCTAAATTAAATATGCAATGACGACGCTTATGTTAAAAAATTTTGTTTAAAGTATTCTTTGAAGCTGAGAGTGAGTGCCTTCAATACAATATGACCTATTTTGTGAAGGTCGAGTTCATCAATAGAGATTGAATTTTCTAAAAATAATATAAAGTTGTCCTAAAAGTTCGTGTTTTTCTTAAAGCGTTGTTTTTATTATTACTTGGTAATATATTAATGGTAAATACATAATACAATTACTTTATATATAATACAAAGACATTATACATAAGGCGAATAACATTAGTATTTCAATTTTTTGCAAGTGTTTACCAACTTTTGGGACAACCTTGTAAAATGTAGATAATAATAAATCTTTAAAATAGGTTATATATTTTTACAGGTATATTAGACTGGATTAATGATTTTTAATGAAGAATGTCTATTCTATTAAACATTTATTTATTCAAGTGTTCGTTCATTGAATTTTTTTACTGACTTCTAATTATTATTATTTATTTATTTATTAATATCAATTTAAAGCGCTATGTGTGTCCACCTAGGTACACTTGCGCTGATATACATGTATATTTTGCAGTTGTCTATATATATTACAATAATTTTAGGTCGTAATTAATAGTCATAAGATATACTAAGGAGAAAAAAAAAAAATTTATAAAATTTCAACAAATATAGTTCATTTTTATCATTATTAAAAAAGAGAAGGAAAAATTTTATATGTAGGAGTTTTTGTGTAAAAAACATTCTACAGGACAAATGAAATTCCAAAACCTTAACGAGAACAGAGATGAAGGGCAAACAGCAATCATACATTGTGTATGTCGTGAAATGGAATGCAGATGAGACGGCGACTAAACTAAACCCAAAGAAGAACAAATAATGCATAACGTGAGCTACAATAAGAATGCATCCTTCCTAACTTTATACATTGTTTACTGGCTCGGATCCTAGTTGCATATTATTATTAATGGTGATGCAAATCAGGTATCTCCCGAAGAGTTCCTTCAGTTTTGGATAATGCAGCTGCTTCCATTAGGGAAGCCAGGCGGTGCGTGCGCTGTTGCCATTTACTTCTGAATTCTGCAGAACTTCTGGCAAATTGGCAGCCAACTCTATCTTCATCAATAATTCATCATGCATCATTAGGCCAATGTTCATAGGTTCTTTGGTAATGGTATTATGGAACAGTTGGGCTTTAGCAATGGTATTATGGAACAGTTGGGCTTTGGGAATGGTATTATGCCTTTATATATTCATATGTTGGAAACTTTGGTAATGATTCTACCATTATGTATAGAACATATGTTGGGTTTTGTATATGGCATCATCATTATTTCATGGCACACATTGTTATTGGTGTTGTACCATTATGTAAATATTCATATGTTACTTTATTGTAATGAAACAACTATTATATATTACAAATTTCGGTATATTCTGCTTCATTATTTGACATTATATGTGTTGGAATATTTGTCAATGATGTTTTGTCCTTATGTCAAAATTCATATATTGGTCTTTCAGCGGCGATATCACCACACTACTACATTACATATGTAGATAAAGTTATTACTGCCATTATACGAAGTATGGAATGGCCATTGTTGAACTTTGTGATAGGGATGAAGAAAACATGTTTGCTGAATTATCCTTACATTTTTGATCAGTTTGGTGGTGGGGGGAGGATAGTATATGGGTGTTAGTTAATAGGATCGAACGTGTTAAATATGTAAATAGAAAATGTAAAAATTTATGTAAAGAGAGGTGGAGATAATGCGAGTGTAAAGTAATTCGAGAAGTATATGTAAAAGACGTAAGTGAGGCCAGTTTAATACTGAAAATCTATGTAGATAATATGTAAATAGATTATGTGTAAATATGTAAATAGACGATTATGTAAATATAGGAGGACGTACAGGAGGCCAGCTCGATGCTGCAGACCTGGGAATCCAGAGGGAAGCGGTACAGGTCCATCATACAGGAGAACGTCAGCTTGAGCCTGGACACACCACGACAAATGTCGCCACACAACATGTCAATTGTTATTTCCGGAATGTGAAAAACTGTTATCTTTCGGACTCAGGGAAGTGACCCATCTCATGAGTAGTAAACGGTTTCGAAATCAATAAATCAATGAGTTGCATAAGCAATGCTTACCTGAGCATGTAGAGGATCTCCCAGATGGATTGATCCTGACCGGACGTTGGGAACCGTGACAATCTGGAACTCAGCATGCTTGGCGTTGGCGAAGAACACTTCAGGCTTCCAGATCCGCTGGACTAGCTTGGGATCGTTGAGGTCCAGGGGCCGAGAGAGTGGACTTCTCCAGCCGGGCGTCGTACCATCGCTGTCGGAGGTAGAGATCCACCTCGTAGTCCTGAGTCCAACAGTAACTGGATGTAGGTCCAGCGGTGGACTATGGCGGACCTACTCACCATGGTGGACGGGTTTATGGACCCGAAGCTTCTCAGGTAGATCTCACAGTCACGGCGGTGGGGAAACCTGAAGCAGAATTTGCATAATTAGGTATATATGCAATTAGAATATTTGGTACTTATGCAAGTAGTATATATATGAAAAATCGAAAGAAAAAAATAAAAGATAAAAATATCAGGTGTTGAAATCAATATTAAAAATGGCATATCCTGACCAGGAGCATATGTGCTTTACAGAAGGCAGAGCGCCATCTGGTGGAACAGAAATCAACTAAACATTGATTTAGCCTGTTTAGTTTGTTTGGGTTGGCCAAATATCAAGGAACAGGCTAAATCAATGTTTAGTTGATATTTATTCCACCAGATGGCGCTCTGCCTTCTGTAAAGCACATATGCTCCTGGTCAGGATATGCCATTTTAATATATATATGTATATAGAGATATAATATCGGATACATATACATTAGAATATTTGGTATATATACCAGTAGTATGTTATATAGGAAATATGTAGATATAATATCTGATGCATATGTAAGTAGAATTTCTGGGAAATATGTAAGTGGCTCTTCTGAAAAATTTTCAAGTAGGATTTCTGGGAAATTAGCAAATATAATATCTGGAAAATATCCAATTAGGGGGATATTCAGCAAATTATTCCAGTTGTAGAGATCTAGGGGAAATATGCAAATATATATTATTAAGAAAAGACACAAATTGTGTAATTGGGGAGTTATAATTGTAGATGGATATTTACGAGCGTGGCTACAAAATAAATCCGCTGGGTGTTTCTACAGAAGAAAACCCAAAAAGCATGTATGTGACAAAGTCAGACAACTGTATAGAGAGTAAAGCCTAAAGCCTAAAAGCCTAAAATTAGTAAAGCCTAAAATTATTTTCAGCTTATTACAAATAAAAAGAGAGGACAAGGTAGTAGATATTGAAAAGGTAAATGGATAGGAAATACTTTGACATCTAATTGTGATAGAAGTATATGAGTGTGCAGGACTTGAATATACGCCGAGATATTTGGTTTTATCTCTAAATTGTTTGACTCTACATCAAGTCGGTCCTCTATGCACAATCGGAATATGGTAGTAGAGCTTATTTTATTTTGTATCCCCCTCGGTATTGTGCCGATATCTTGGTCAAAAACGCATAGAGTAGAGAAAGTGTGTTACAAAGCATGGCAACATGGCGTTATTTGTTGGGGCCATGGAGAAAAAGTAAGACATAGTTGATTGTTGACTCTCTTGCCGTCCTTTCTTCTCGACCATTTCCTGCGAGATATACATCTAAATCCTGGACATTCTGCATCACCAGCTGGGACATATGCAACTGAAGCTTAGAACGTCAACGTCAGCCATAGGCATATATGCAATCAAGAGAGGAAACGCAAGCTATATTTGAACAAGCTTACTTGTAATCTATATCAATGATGATTATGTTTACAATGATGATGATCTTTAAGCTATCGATGTAAAATGGCGGTCTGAAGCAATGGAATAATTCCTTATGAAGCGCAAAGTTCCAAAGAAACTTCGGAATTCCAAGACATTCAGAAACTTCCACCAGGTTGGACCGTAGATGATCGAAGTCTTGAAGTTTGATTAGCATCATAAAGGATGAGGCATTCTTGTATCGCTATAACATTATGAACACGTTCATGCTGTGTTTCTTCATGGATATTCAATCAATATATCGACAAATGAATTCAATTAATGTGACTATCGAAGCTTTATATATATTAGAGTGGCAAATTGTTCTTGAATAATTTATTTTATTTCTGAAAGGTAAAAGTTGGAAATAGAGAATAGATTATTCGATATATACATTTTAAAACTGACCAACACACTCATTATCTTATTTTTAAAATTTAGCGGACATAATGTCGATGGTAAATATTACAAGCGGCTTATATATTTTGTGGATTTAGTTCTGTGAGTGAAGACATTCCTGTCTCTCTATATGTAAATAGGTCTGGTGACATGATGATGTGTCACAGATGATGGAACGTTTCAAACTACATTTACATTAGAACATATGCTGTGCCATATTGTCATGATTTAATCTACACTTTGCCACAAGAAATCACCAGTCCAGCCAGGAGTGAAGACCAAAGAGTCCCGCACCTTAGCTAACTTAACTCGCTGTGTTTTCCAGGAGTTCCTACTCCAACCAACGTTACACAGGTTCTGTCCACTTCTGTCACTTGATTTCCTGCGTTGGTCAACTGTCACCAACGAGGCCGTCATCGTCTTTCCCGAAGACAAGAGGACTGACGTCGTTGTGACATTTTATAAATCCTCATATTGTCCGTTGTTTCATACATCTGTCGTGGTCCACGGTGTGTCCACTACCCAGATGGTCTCCGCCCACCCGCCGGTAAACACCTTTCTTCACCCCGCTGAATTGTGTTGGGATCTTCTTTGTCTTCACTCTTCCTTCACACCTTCGCTTAATGCTATGATATTTATATATACCAACTCAGTCTTTGTTCTACTGGTGATTCTTTGTGATAAAACTAAAACAACCCCAAGTATAGATGGAAAATTTGCCGGAGGAAATTGATCCATTGAAGCATAGGGCGCCTCTCACGTTAAAATAAACGTCAAAACCTGACGTCATCTGTGTGAATCGCATGGAAAAAAGTCTGCCCTAGACTGACGAGGGCCATTAGCCCGAAACCATGGTCTCTAGGTGGACGCTTCTAGTTTGCCAAAGCTGGTGTTGTGGTTTTGTCACCGAGCTGAGGCCGCTAGTTGCGGCGACGGTCAATAGATGGCGTCAGGTTTTGACGTTTATTTTGACGGGAGAGGCGTCCTATGCTTCTATGAACCCACAGGTAGTTACAACTCGTTATTTCGGCAGAACAATCAGTATTCTTCTACAAAACTTTCCAGAGTTTTGGAATAGCTAACTGCAAGACAATAAGTCAGGTCTGTAAAAGTAGGGAGGTAAATCTGTGAGTAGGTAAAGGTTTTGTACAATTACAACAATATTGGGACAGACCCCACTTCGGTGTAAAATCACTGCGCACTTTGGTACCGGGAACTGTAGTGTGGTTAAAATGATCTTGGACAAGAATGGCTTCGTTTAAAATACACAGCACAATTTTTTTTCATGAAAACATCATTTTTAAGTCCAAATCTTACTGATTGAAGAAGACTTGACGTTTTAACGTTGCTCTATGTAATAGCTATGTCCTCCACAAGTCCAGAATTGGGATAAGTACTAACTTCGAGCCTCTCTAGTAAAGAACAGATGTCAAGTTTCCCTAATTCAAGAGAGAGAGAGATCCGGTAAAGCCTTAAATTTTTTCAAGTTCCAGATATTGGAAAACAACCTCAAATTGCCAAGGCCAAAAGTGCAAAGATGTGTTTCCGAAACTACAACATTCCAAACAAAATTGGTTCATTTAATAGACTAATAGAACTCAAGAAAACCTTTCTCATATGTTCTTTTATCAAATAGCAGTACCTCAGTTTTAGTAAACACTCGTACTGTCGACGGTTGTCCAGAGAGAGAGGGTTTGGTAGAAAAATTTAGGTTAGTTGAACAGTACTAAATAATTGCATAAGTGACAATTCTAAAAAATATGGTTTAAATATTTAAAATAAGTTTAACTAAACTGAAACTATCAAAGCATATTTCAATCTGAAACAACCTCCCTATTTAAAAACAAAATGCAAACTATAAAATACAAACAAACTTACATATACATTAGAAACATTTATTTGAAAATTGTTTTACACTATCAATATAATAAGAATAAATTAATTTTAAAATACCCAATGGTTTGAAGAGAAGACAAAAGTTAGAGCTAGCAGTACTGAGTTTCTCCATTGCTCGGTGTTCACTGTCAATTTAACGACTTTCTTTTCCCAATAGACAAACCATTAACAAATGGAAACCTCTATGTTCTCGCCGGGGTCTGAGATAAGGGGCAATAACCTCTAAAACTTACAATTCCCTGGCAGAAATCCCTAAGGACGTAAAATAGCCGTCAATTACTGCCCTCTTGGGACAGTTAGTGAGTCGGTTAAGTCAGTATATGGTTGTAGCGTTTCTTTGGGAGAACTTAGACTCTGAGTGTGTGGACAGCTTGGTGTCCAGTTCTCAATCTTTCTCTACCTCTACCCAAGCTATAAGTTCCATCCTATCTCTCACACACACAGTCACATAATGATATATTCAGAAAATAATAAGTCTTCGCCATGAAACAAGTTCCTTCCTTGTGCCCGGGCCGGACGAGGACGCCACACACCCGCTCTAAATCCACCCGACGACGGCTCCAGTCCCCCACCTAGCGACCTCCCAACGCTCAAAGGAGGTCACAACCCCTCAACGATCCAGGAGGAGGGCGATGCTCTAGGCACCGCATGAGAACAAGTTCCAAGCACATATAGTCTCGCCACATCCATACCACAGTAGTGTAACCCATCGTCCATCATGGATCATCGTCCAAATGTCTTCATCAACATGAAAGAGGCAGCTCTCCGTTTAAAGGGCATTTTAAATATTTTTCTGATAATTTTCTCAGTGTGTACAAATTCAAATAGCTTTGTCTCCTACAACACCACTTTTATAAAATTTTAACAAAAGAAACCAGTAAACCATTGTTTTGACCCTATGACCCTCCTAAGAAGAGTCTTATTGCTTTACTATCTTATCTATAGGTCGTCAATCTTTTTAAGTCAGAAAAGCCAAAAATTACAATTTGAAAAAAAATCAATTTTTTTTTAAAGAGCCACAAAATGCTTTTCTTGCCAACAATAAATAGTACTCACATAAATAATATTTACGTATTAAAAATATAAAGATAAGTGCCAGGAGAAAATGTTTTTATTAAACGAATACACGAGCTTTCGGCAGTCACGCCCTTCAACTGGTAATGATACATGATATTCCAAGGAGAAAGTTTCTACGATTAAATAAATATTTATGTATGGAACTATATAAATAGCTTCACATCCAAAGAGCCACATGTGGCTCGCAGGTTGTCGACCCCTGGTCTAGATGACAGGTGGACGCACTCAGGTGACAAGAACCAGCCAGAGATAAGAGGAAAGTCTGAGAACCACCAAAGAGACAACCAGCGTGGAGACGTTTCAGATCATTTCCCTGGTAATGAATCCCAGGGATCACATACTATTCCCTGAATGATACGGAGCAGTGAGTTCCCAGAATGTACCGACCATTATGTAGGAAGACAAGGTGGTTGACTAGACCTCATCTTTCTCCATCTATACTCATTATAACAGTACAGACAGTGTGAACTTTTGTATGTATTGACAAGATGTCTATAAAGTTATGTTATTTGTCATTGTCTATAGAAGATATCATTATCATTCATTTTATTGAATATGTGGATTTTTTGTTTTTAAAATAGTTATCTATATCATGGAATATATCCAAAGAAATACGAAACAATTTCTAATTCAAATAATAGACCGTTATTATACATACTACTCTATGCTATATTAACATTATCTGCAAAATCCATTAATAATTTTACATTATCCTCATAATATCATATTTACATAGCTGGCAATATGTAAATACATTTATGTGTAAATATGTCAAAATATTATTTTTCCTCTATCTAAATTTAATCTAAATAATGCAATTTATTTTTTTTATCTAAGAAGCTTATTAAATTATTTTGTATCACCAAATTAAAGAAAGGTAATTTTAAATCAAATTAAAATAAATACTTAAAAATATTATCATTGAATTTAAATTCGAGCGTTAAGGATAATTATTTTGACAATTTAAATAGAATTTAGACGGGTGGGGGTTGGGGTGATGTTTCATTCAATAAAATTGAGAAAAATAAATATATTTAAATGCATAAACGCGTATTTAAACGCAGTAATAAATTAAGAAATGTGAAATTTCTCAAGTAATTCTACAGAGTAATCTCATTAATATTCAAATTTCCCGCCAAAAAGTGTGGAATCGTCTGCTACCAAACGACATATCATTACCTCATTTAAATAAAAAGGTATTTTAAAATTGAAAAGGAATTTCCAATTAGAGATATTACTTTTAAATTGTTTCGAGAAGAGAAATATGAACCATTTTTTAAAAAAACGCTCTCTCTTGTAATTCTAATATAAATTAATTAAAATTTTAAAATGAATATTATTTTCTATTTTTAGAAAACTAATTAATTCCACACACACTATATATACATATTTACAAAGTCTAATATATAATACTAGACGAATGGCCCCGGGCAACGCCCGGGTTTTACCCGAGTGCGAATATATTTTAAAAACGTTATCTTGGTGGTCGCTATAGACAGGGTGGTCTGTATAGACAGGTGTATGTATCACACAACTGATAACAGGGTTGTCTAGAGTGGCCGCTATAGTCAGGGTGGTCTGTATAGACAGGTGTATGTATCACACTGCTGATAACAGGGTTGCCCTAAAGTGACCGCTATAGACAGGGTGGTCGCTATAGACAGGGTGGGTCTGTATAGACAGGTGGATGTATCACACAGCTGATAACAGGGTTGTCTAGAGTGGCCGCTATAGACAGGTGTATGTATCACACAGCTGATAACAGGGTTATCTAGAATGGCCGCTATATACAGGGTGGTCTGTATAGACAGGTGGATGTATCACACAGCTGATAACAGGGTTGTCTAGAGTGGTCGCTATAGACAGGGTGGTCTGTATAGACAGGTGGATGTAACACACTGCTGATTACAGGGTTGCCTAAAGTGACCGCAGGGAGGCAGGGAGGACACGTGTTCGCCGGCAGCCAATGGGCGCGCTTTCTATCCGTGAGCTTCAGACAGAATAAGGCAATTATATATATAGATGTCTTCTTATTTCTTAACAGAATAATACATTTGTGTTTGTGAATATATAATAAAAATGAATAAATCCCATGAAAAAGTTTAGAACTTTCTGAATATTTGCATAAACGGATATATATCTATATCTCGCATAATAATTTCAACATATTTGCATACTGTTGCTCTCCGTACAGAATTGGTTGGGCTGAAATAAACGGTGGTTCGTGATTGGATCAATAGTTAGACCCTCTATGCAAAATTTATAAATATCTAATTACCTATTAGTTTTCCAATTACTTAAAATATATAAAAGCGAATATCAAAACAAGGGTACCTATGTTAAATATGTGTCTCAACATATGTGAATGAAGAAAGTCACAGAAACAGTATAGACATCAAATGTTGGATCCAGAGAGAAGAATACAAGAATGCTTGCTGACATGTTCCGGGTTATAATAAAAAACTACAACAACCATTATATAAGTTAAAACTGCAGAGAATTTTCCATTTTTATAGCGATAGAGGGTGCTAAATAATACAAGTGAGTTATGGCGTGGTTATCTCGGAATCTCAAGTTCGAAACTGGGTGCTGGCTGTTTTTTTTTTAATATGAATATCTGTTTTTTTTTTTTAATATTTCAAAAGTTTTTGTAATATTTACCTTAAATATTTTTAAAAATAGAGGTAGGTTAATAATCAATTGAGCACACACATTTTAATTATTGTACTAATGTGGACATAGATTCATGAAATACACCTATTAAATGATCTATATCTATTTATATTCTCTCAGATATGCTATCATATAAAGGATTTATGAAGAATACTATGAGGCATTCTACAGAGGAATGGATCCTCACACCTAGGACCTCCTGAGACTCCCACTGGACAACCACGGTCTAGATGGAACTGTCGGACCTCCCTCCATATGGACCACCAGGACCCGAGTTATGTGGAACATTTCACATTGCGTCACACCTGTATCTTGAATATCTCCTCACAGCTCTTATTCAGAGAAACAGTTCTGAGCGGTTATCCTGGCTGACTAGGGATAGAAGAAGGGAAACAGGTCGGGGAGAAGAGCTTTATAAAGAAACTAGCCGAATGACCCGGGCAACGCCCGGGTTTAACCCGATTAAATGTTTTTATTCAAATACTATTTGTTACAATTATAAATTGGCACCGTGGATGTCACTTTTGTGAAACGTCCCGCTCCAAGCTTTGTGTGTTTTTAAAATATAAAATAAATATGTAAATTTTCACAACGATATTTGAAAATTATATTATTTTGATTTTCAAATACTATTCGTTAAAATTATAAAACTGGCGCCGTGGATGTCACTCTTGTGAAACGTCCCCGCTCCAAACTCTGTGTCTGAGAAGCCATTATTTTTATAGAAAGATGATCTGGCTTTTGTTTTCTGCTCGAATGAATGTTTTTCTGTTAGAATTTTGTTCCTGCGTACAAAATAATGAACTGGTTTCACCCGTGGTCTCTGCTTTTTGGAATTTTTCCCGATATAATTTTATATATGATAATCAAACATGATACAGCAATATCGTCATCATCATTTTCTGACTAAAAATATATAGTTTTTATAATTGATTTATATATTTTAAAAATAGCCTATCGTCTTCCCCGTATTTTTTTACTTATGTATGGAAATTTTGGTTTGAATTAGTGAACTACTGCGAATTTGTATACCGGACATACAAACAAACATACAAACATTCATTTTTATATATCAATTGAAAAAGCCCTGTAATTTTTATTTTATATATATGATATCGAGCTGTGTGTTTCTACAGCGACTAGTGTGTTAAACCACAAGAGAGGTAGTACCCATGTTAGCTGTAGGGAGAGCTCGACGGTCATACTTCCTCAGTAGACCATCCAATACCGTCAGGTCGTCTGTGAGACTGCTGGCGCTCTGATTGGCCGCTCTGAACACACCGACACCACGTGGTCAATACACATAATCAAGATGCATCACTAGTGTGTCAGCCTACCTGCCAATAGAAGATCTAGGTGTCGTTGATAAACAGAACAAGTAGTTAAGTTGAAACCACCAGGCCTCCAGGGGTATGTTTCTTGGAATATTTTTAAATATATAACTTTCGGGCATTACAAACAATAGTATAGATGGAAAAATTGCCGGGAGGAAATTGATCCATAGATTTCTCAATTTGCCAAGCTGGTGTTGTGGCTTTGTCACCGACCCGAGGCCGCTAGTTTGCGGCGACGGTCAATAGATGGCGTCAGTTTTTGACGTTTATTTTGACGGGAGAAGCGCCCTATGCTTCTATGAAACAATAGTAGATTATTGGATATGTATTTAACTCTATAACCTGCTTAATATTATTACGTTCTAACTTTCGGGCGCGAGAGAAATCTACAAGAAAAAGCGTGATACAATTTATACTGTAGAAGACCTATAATGCCCGAAATCTAGAGATTTGTAAATTAAAATAAAATCTTTCAAGAAACTTCTCCCTGGAATCTAGAATCTTCACATTAATATTGAAACTGGGATTGTTTTATTGAATTATGGACATGTCCTTTTTTAAGTTAAAGATACGAGTGTAGTTCTAAGATAATATATATACATCCATACCTCGCTTTGCGTCAGGGTTACGTTCCAAAAAAAACACGACGCAAATTGAAACGACGCAAAGTGAAAATATGTAAACGCTCATCAAAAACAAAGGTGTTGCCATATTTTAGGGAAAAAAAAGTAAAGGACTCGAATCCAAAACAACGCAACTTCGAAAATCTAACGATGCACAGTGAAAATTAGTATAAATTAAGCAGCGACGCAACTTCGAAAAAAACGCAAAACGAAACGACGCAAAGCGAGGTATTGGTGTATATATATATATTTAAATTAGTGTTCAACTCAGATATGCTTTACTCTATAGTATAATTATTCTCAGTAAATCACAGACATTTACATAATTGGCAATGTTTAAATGCCAGATGGAAAAAAACCTCTTTAGTAGATTCGACCAAATTTCTGACGTCTTCCGTAGGATTTCAATAAATCAATGTGTACCGATGAAGGCCACTTAAATAAAACTTAGGATTTTGTGATTATTTAAATTCTGATATGTTAAATTAATTTATCAACGCTCTAAATATGACTAAATTTCAGTTTTTATCTCTCTGCTGATGCTGCTACATGATTGGCTGGCCAGCGATGACGTCGAAGCTGTTATCCACAGAAGTCTCAATTGAGACCAGCGTTTCATCCAATGAGAATGCTTGAACCATTATTGAAGGAAGGTTGAGAGGAAAAGAGAGAGGATGACTTGGTCGAAATACTGACTGACCATAGAAGAAACAAGGAAGCTTATTGTTGCACTAAGTTGCAGCTTCGTAGGGTCGTCGACCTTGGTTTCTTTCTTCTTGGTGTTATACACGTTTCCCGAGCGGGTTTCCATACTCCAAACCAAATAAATAAAAGTAATAAAAATAAATTACTTTTTAAAGTTATTGCGTTTATTTATTTATTGTCTTCCTCGTAGGTCGCGATTCTCAGTCTTGGTCTAGGTCATCTCTCGCTCCAATAACCAATCAAGATATATGTACAATAAAATATTACAAAAGAAATGAAACTATAAAAAGGAATGATGATAATCTGAATAATATTTTAAAATAAATATTAAATATCATAGAATATTTTGAATAAATGTAAGGCGCATTAAAATTGATGCAACATTATTGAGCAAAACAAGATGGAGAAAGTATATCAGTGAATTTACGAACTTCCAGTAATGGGAAAACGAACGAACAACCGTATATATTCAGTATGGAACCCTATAAATTCAGCTAGATATCAGGAAAACAGGATTCCATCCAAGGTTTACTCTGTCTGTTCAGATAAACATCCTCCTACGTCTGCCATATTTTATAACATTTCACTTTTACGATGGTCTTTACGACACGTTTTTTATTGTTTTAAAATTGTGTTCACATTTATCTAGCGTGAAATATCGTTTTTGGAATTTATATACGTGTTGTTATTCTTTAGTTATTCTTTTTAAATTTATCTTTGTGAAAAATCTTTGTTTGAATTTAAATCGTGTTATAGCTCTTTAAAAACAACAGTAATTAAATCAGTGAAGTATGCTAAGTGAAACGTCATATGTAAATATATGTAGATAGGAATTATACCGGGAGGATAATTATCTATGAAAATGAAGGTCGCCCTTTCTGTCAAAATAGACGTCAAAACTAAACGTCATCTATTGATCGCTTCCCACACACAAGCGGACTCGGGTCAGTGACAAAGCAAAACACGTTTGGATCTCATGAAATAAAGCCCTGCACTGGACTGACGAAGACCATTGCCCGGAAACACGAACTACATGTGGGCGCTCTATCGGTATTCCAAAGCTGGTGTTGTGGCTTTGTCCCCGACCCGTGGCTGCTAGTTTACAGCGGTAGTCAATAGATGGCGTCTAACTTCGGCGCTTATTTTGATTGAAAAAGCGGCTTTCAAACACACCTTTTTACATATCTATATTCCATTTGGTACTTAAAAAAATAAAACTGAATATTTAATATGAAGACCATTTCACCAATGAAGATATACGTGGGGAAAGATGGGGTTTAAGGACATTGATAAAGAATTTTTTCAAAGATTTCGAAAGAAACAATGGCAAAGCTATTTGGGCAGAATTAACACCTTCCTTACCCGGGCTTAGAGGTTTAACTTTGGGGCAACGAGGGGCGGTCAAGAATTAAGTGGATTAAAGACATCAAGAAATGGCCAGACTCGTCTCAAGTTAAAATACCATCCAAGACAATACCACGTAGTTGGACATATTTCATTTGTACAGCTAGGGCTCTGAATGTAAGGAATGAAGTTCTTTTACTTTCTGTTAATGTCTTCCGCTTTTGTACTCTATTTTTAAACGCTATTCATGCAAACTCTGCATAGGTTCTTGAGTAGCATTATATACACTAATAGAAAATGTTTTACACTCAGTTGTTCTAAGTACTTTATTTTAGAGTGTATAAAAAACACGGAATTTATGGCTCAAATTATTATTTGTGTGTTTGGAATAAAATACATTTTGGATAAATCCTCTAAAAAGAGTTGAATGTTGGCAAATTTCAATCATTTGGCGTATATACTAACATCTATATACTTAGAAAGAAGGAATCATATATCGCCGCAACTCTTTTTATTATTATAGCGGTTAAGGAAGCTTTCGGGCAAGCCCTTCTTCAGCTAATTATATTGTACAAACAAAGAGAGATTATATATCGTTTTTAATATAAATCAAAATAAACGAAATCTCTCTTTGTTTGTACAATATAATTAGCTGAAGAAGGGCTTGCCCGAAAGCTTCCTTAACCGCTATAATAATAAAAAGAGTTGCGGCGATATATGATTCCTTCTTTCTAATTTGTCGAAATCCGCAAACCGTTTACCATGAATCTACATACTTGTGAATTTCATAATTTTCCATATATAGTTCATTTTCTAAATGTGAAACTTTCTATTTTTCACTAATTAATGTTATATATTTCATATAGCAGTTATTTAAATTTCATATTTACAGCTTATTCTCACAACTTTACATATGTGAAAAAAAAAGATAAATGTCAGGTGTTGATATTTAAAATAGAAAAGGCATATCTTCACCGCTCACATGAATACTTTAGATGGAGGAACGCCATCTGAAAAATGCCGATGTGAACGGTCAGAATATGCCTTTTTATTATATATTTGGATAAATAGATTATCTTAAATCGATATACCTATTTACATATACCGATGTACATACTATAATATACTAGAAGTATAATTAGAATTATAATTATTATAAAAGAGAGAACAGTAAAAGCCATAATAAACTATTGAAAATATAAAATTTCAATATTCTATCTATGCAAATTTTTCTCAGTATTTCCATATAGCCCCCATCAGTAACGAGATGCAGCACAAATGGGATTTGAATATTCAGTTTTGACACGGAGCGTGGAAATTACGGCGTGTTTTAATGGCCTTTTAACGTCTAAATTATTTTCTTCAAATAATTTTCTTCAATCCTCCAGTAACTTATTTGCATGAACATTAATTAAATGTAATTAATATGTAACTTAACACCGTGGTTAGAGTGTGGCGCCTTTTTTTAATAGTTAATAATTGAGGTCTCAGCGATTCTCGTTTTTTTAAGAAGCAAAAGATTTGTGATGGTTAGGTTTGTGTGGTCGACATTATTAATCAAGGAAAATAAAGTCTTTATGGAATATATTAGCATACTAATTATGACAATTAAGAGACTTTAACTATTACTTTGATTAAATAATTAACTATTGTACATTTATGTATATACACTCATGGAAGTTGTACCTTTTAGCATGTATATCGGGATTCAGACAATAACTCTGAAAGATATTACAGTGACCTTTATTAGAGACACCCGAGATAACCAAGTGTGAACAAAATTGCCTCTGTCTCCTTCAAAAAACAGACGATGACGACCGGAGGATTTCCACTTCCTTAAGTCTTGTCAATGAGTGTAGTTTGAAGCAGGTGGTGCCTTGTAAAATACAGAACTAGATCTAATGTTCACACATATCTAGCGGCTGTATTTCTAGCCAATATATATCCACATATATGTAAATATAATGCTATGCAATTACCTGTATTTAATTTTCAATTTTGTATGTTATTATAGGAACAATTGTGGTATCTTTTAGGATGAATATTTATCAAAATTCGAAACTATTATAAACGCGAATGATTCTTTTTAAAAATAAACAATTTCTACTGTCCTTACTGGAATGGAAAAATTTTAAAAAGAATCATTCGCGTCTTTAATAGTTTCGAATTTTGATAACAGATGGCGCGCTAATGCATCATAATATAAAATGAATATTTATGTTATCACACATATCCCCAATTTTTTATATTTTATATCCTTTTCAAATATAAAAATTATTTGAGTATGCTTTATATAATGTTATTATTTATGCTGGTAGTTGGTGATTGGCGCTCCAGGAACCTGGGCTATGTCTAATTCTCTCTACTGTCGACAGAAGTGTCTGGAGACTATCTGAGGTGCAGACAAATAATTCCAGTCTAACACAGCGTCAATTTACAGTAATTCAACTTACAACGTGGGGCACTATACACATTTACATACCTATATACCCTATATATTCTTCAGGACGTATCTTCAGAACTCAAAACTGCTATGTAATAAATGACGTTATCATGAATATTGTGATAGGTTTCGAGAAATTATATAAATGAATTATCTTTTAATGATAGAATTATCTCAAATATTTTGAGACAGAGAGAGAGAAATAGAATTTGGCCATGAAATATGTTCATATCAATGGAATATGTCCATAAAAATAACGAGTTTATATAAAGGAAGAGTATGCCCAAGATCAAGTTCATATAAATGATCAAGAAGATCAGCCAATATGTATATATTCCAACATAAACAATTATAAAATAAAAGGATTTAAAAGCGCGAATGTTTCTTTTATACATAAAACGAACTTCTACTGTCCTTACTGCGATGAAAAAATATATTGGGAGGGCTTGGCTCATCAGTGGTGAACCCTCCCAGCGGTTTCGCCAATTTAATCCACCAGACCGCTTCTCAGAGCTCTAATACTGTATTGGATCATTCTGCTTTTATATGCTACACTGAAGGATGGAATCTTAGAAATGGTTTTCAAGTAAACTATGGACAAAAGAAACATTCGCGCTTTTTAAATCCTTTTATTTTATATGTATAGATGGCGCGTTATTGCTTTGTGTTAATTTATTCCTTATGGCCTTGTCTTTATAGTATGCTGAAGAGCATTGCTCGAAGCAAATAATTTGAATGTAATTCTACTGTCCTATAAGCTTATGTCCATAGTTTACTTGAAAACCATTTCTAAGATTCCATCCTTCAGTGTAGCATATAAAAGCAGAATGATCCAATACAGTATTAGAGCTCTGAGAAGCGGTCTGGTGGATTAAATTGGCGAAACCGCTGGGAGGGTTCACCACTGATGAGCCAAGCCCTCCCAATATATTTTTTCATCGCAGTAAGGACAGTAGAAGTTCGTTTTATGTATAAAAGAAACATTCGCGCTTTTAAATCCTTTTATTTTATATGTATAGATGGCGCGTTATTGCTTTGTGTTAATAAACAATTATATAGATTGGGACAAAAGGTTCATATAAATGGAAATGAAGTTAAAACAAAAAGTTTGTGTATAAACATAATTGGACAAAGTTAATTATAAGGCGACAACTCTGTATATAAGAAGTAGAATCACCAAAGCAAAAAATAAACTTCTACTAAATAGTTCATAAAAAAAGGGAAAAATAACTAAAGATAATTTCATATATATGGAATGAAACCCATAACAAGTTCATATAAATGTAAATTTTTAATGTTAAGATAAAAGTGTATATTCCACCTATAAACGTGATTCTAGGTTAAGTTATCAAAAAGTTAATTCCCCTCTCTATTCTCCAATTATCTGCGTGTTCCATAAAACCAGACCAATGGTGTGTTAAATTCGCCATAAGTCAGATGGGAGTTATATTAAGGGAGTTGCGTAGTTAAAGTTTCATGCGAGATACCAATTAAGGTAAAGATCAATTAGGTTAGCTTGAAGTGCAACTCGAGTGTGATAAATGAATTCAGCTGGCAGGGCTCTGAGGCAATTTACTAAAAACTTGATATTGGAATTCCTGATGAATGGCCCCACAGCTCATCAATTTCAGCTTGCTAAAAACTCTATTGGGTGTATTTTATACGCAACTTGGCTCTGGGAAGCTATAATATTGTCGGTCTATACGCAAGGAGAAAATACCAGTTAATAATGGGCAGCTAGAGAAGATTCTGTGAATATTATAATGGGGATTTCGATTTTTTGGAAATTTTTTCTTTTTTGTAAGAGGTGTACCAAAGAAGATGCTTGACTTTACCTCGAAGTTTGTGAGCTTCTAGGGAATCAGAGATCACCAGGATTGTATAAATATAAAATACGGAAAACATTTTTATACAAACATAAATATAGCGAAATGACATATACATCACTAAATACGTGGTGTCACTGGAGACCCGCTGGCAATTCTCCACCAAACTCTGTAGCGGTGACGCCATGTATATATTGTATATATTCATTGTACATAGTTGCATATATCGAATTATTAAATATAAGGCTATAACGTGCCATCTATACACAAGTATGGAAGCAACATAAAACACGATTGTTTCCTTTTACAAACAAAACAAACTCTTCAACTGTCCTTACTGCGGTGAAAGATTATACCCGACATTGCAGCCTATAAAAGCAGAATGACTCAATACAGTATCAAACTCTAAGAGAAGCGATCTGGTGGATTAAATTGACGAAACCGCTAAGAGGGTTCACCACTGATGAGCCAAGAACTCCCAATATATTTTTCCATCGCAGTAAGGACAGTAGAAGAGTTTGTTTTATGTTTGAAAAAAGAAACATTCGTACTATGTAAAGCTTCCATTTCATATCTAATTATTATTTTAAAACAATAGTGTAGGCTGTGAACTTTAGCCATGTATTGACAAGATGTCAATAGAATTATGTTAATTGTATTATATTAGAAATTTGAACTATTTTTGACCCTTATTATTCTTTTTAAAATAAAACAAATTTCTACTGCTCTACTGTAATGATAAAAAATGGGAGGGCCTAGCTCCTCAGTGGAGAGCCCTTTCAGCGGTTTCGCCAGTTTAATCTACCATTACATCATAAATTTGTTTAATGTATATGTTTATTCAATGCTCTTTTTCTTAATTGTTTATTTTCTTTTGATAATTCTGTTACCTACTCTACTACAATTATTGTAAATAGTTTCACGCGCAATTATCCAGATCAGATATAGCGTGTCTTGTTTGCAACTGGTAATAAATAGATAAATAAGGGCAATAGAAAATTGATTTATTTTTAAAAGAATCCTCTCTCTCTAGGCTTCAAAATAGTTCCAATTTTTCATAACAGTTGGCGTTCTAAGCCATCACAATCATATTGTATACAAACATAAACTCTAGGACTCCAATCCAATTTTGAAAAAAAAAGATAGTGTCCATTGTCAACGAGATATCCTAATTTGAATTCCTTCTCACAATTTACTTTAAGAAAAAAGGCATTTCTGATCGCGCAATTGGAAGTTGCTGATGGCTTGCGCCATCTATCGGAATAAATATCAACTAATCGTTGATTTTTAATTATTCCAGAATAGGTCAAATACCGTTTCTTGATTAATCAAGAAAAGCTAACCACGAACGCGTTTCGGCTGTTGGCCCTCGTCAGCGTGGTGCAAGCTGTACCCTCAACGACCAAAAAGGCTGGTCTTTGGGGCATCCAGAAAAACCAAAAAGCAGCTATTAAGGCCGGAAGGGTGCGAGAAAGCCAATCAATGTGAAAAATAGTACAAACGTGAATTTGTATTTGGATCAGGTAGATAAATTATGAAAAAAGGCATTTCCCTGACCGTTCAACTGAAAGTTGCTGATGGCTTGCGACATCTATAAATAATCTTTCCAGTTTGTCTCGAGAACCACGCCATCTCCTCAGCGGCGAAGTACACGATCTACGTATTCTTCGTAGATCGCGAAATACGTGGTGTCGCTGGAGACCCGCTGGTGATTCTCCACCAAACTCTGCAGCGCTGGCAGAGGCGCCATATTCATTGTACATAGCGTATATAATCCATATTATCTTTTTTTTTTAATAGTGCAGACTGTGCACTTTGTATGTATTGACCTAATGTCAATAAAATTATTTTAATTGTTAAAATTGTCTATAAATAATTGACTTTATCAATTACCAATATTTGAAAGCATTAGAAATACATCGAGAGTTCTGACTAGTTCTGTTTTATAAAAGGTGAAATAAATAAATAAATAAAAATAAAGTATTCCCCACACGTGACTAGTATCGTTTGCCAGGGAATGTTATCTCTACAGACGACCTCCGTAATTTGTCAAAATGTCAACAAAGCTTCTAATTTTTGTCATTTTCCGTGGATTTCCCCGTATTATTTTACATTAGTCTTCCAACAGACAACCCTTATATAATGATACCGCCATTTTATATCTTTTGGTATTATGTGGGGACATCTGTGTCGAATCTTTTGGTCATTTTTTATTCTTTTTTTTTTTCTGGAATTGACAGATAACGTCGTGTATGGTAATGTATATTAAATTGTTTTCTAATCGGATTTTTTAGGACAATTACATACAATTACATTCATAATTGCATATGGGTTTAACTATAAAATAAATGGAAAATGCATCAGTTCAAATTAATGTATAAACAATAATCTTTCCTGATGGTAAAAATAACATTACTGATGACTTGCGCCATCTATCAGAAACAAATATCAATTTAACGTTGATATCGATGATAAAATTAACATTTAGTTGACATTTATTCCAATAGATGGCGAAAGCAATCAGTAACGTTGAATAACAATCATAAAATTGTTTTGATTTACCATTGTATTTACATATGGAAAAAGTTGAAAAAGTTCAGTTGCAAGATAAAGATATACCTTTTTTCTTTTCTTAATTTATGCACCTTATCCCAGTACAATTCACATTTGTACTATTTTTCACATTGTGTCGCGGTTTCACGCAATTCTGGCCTTAACTATCCGTTTCATGATTTTTAAGGATGCCTGAATGACCTGTTTTTTGGTCGTTGAGGTACAGCTTGCACCACGCTGAGAGGGCCAACAGCCCGAAACGCGTACCTGAATAGTTTTCTCGATAATCAAGAATGGGTATTTAGCCAATTCTAGAATAATTAAAAAATCGAATAGGTGATATTATTCCGATAGATGGTGCCAGCTATCAGCAACTTTAATTTGCACGATAAGGAGATGCCTTTTTTTCTTTCTTTCTTATATTTACATATGTTACAAATATTTACATATGCTACAAATATTTACATATGTATATGTTTTAGATTTGCACATCTATGTAAAAAAAAGATAAATTCTTACAAATGGAGATAATAAATGTATTTTAAATTCCCCATCACAATTCTAGGAGAGAATTTATTTTCTCCTCATAATAACCTTTGAATCAGGCCATTCGTGAATAAAAGGATCAAAAGAATTTCTTCTTAAATACGTTTGTACGTGTCAAATTGATCTCTTAGATCGCCTTTCTTTCCAGACGACACATTTTTTTTAAAACCCGGATTTTATCCTTTTCTTTCTTTCTGCGTATTCCTCGTGGCCTTTTTTATAGATGGTAGAAAAAAACAATTTTATATTTTATCGTTTAAATATATATGTATTGTTATATATAGTTAAATAGTTAATGCTTGCGTTATATTTATTATTGTGGTAAATATATGTTTTTTAAAAAGTGCCAATAAGATTTTTGTAAAAAAGTCAGTAGAATATATTGGCACTGACATCAAAATATATTTTACTAATATTTCGTTTGGCTAAACGCCAATATGTAAATAACACGTGTTTATATTCCGGGTTCTATAGAAAGATATGTAATATATTAGAGTGGTATATATCGAATAAATTTTATATATTTTTTGGCACTTATGTGTATTTCAATATTTATATATCATATAATAATAAGTTTGATATGAATTTATGTATGTTTTTATCGATCATATGCAAATATGTTTCTTTTGTGCTGTCACCCTTATTATGTATGTTGACAAAATAATATATATTTAACTTTTATACTATAATATTGTAACATAATATTTATTAATTTTATTTATGTAACATAGTATTTCTTAATTTTATTATTTTTTATTTAACAGAGTGTCATTTTTATGTTTTATATCTTGCGACTCTGTAAATTTCCCTCGTGGCTTATCTTTTGTTTACCTTTGATAGTTTGTCCTTGCCTGAAATAAATTTTGTTTCCTCCTGAAGTTTTTGTCTTCCCTAATTTTCCACGTGGCAATATTAATATATATATATATATATATATATATATATTATATATATATATATAAAACGAAAATTGCAATTATACCGCGAATGTTTCTTTTAAACAAAAATCGAAATCTATTTTAAAGAGAAATAACGATTATTTCTAACTTTAAGGATGAAGTATGATAGGATGAATTGTGAAGAGTAATGACAAACGGAAAAAATAAAAGTGTCCAGGGGCGGGAAACGAACCCACAACCTTCTGCTTACCGGGCAGGTGCCATGTCCACTAGACACTTTTATTTTTCCATTTGTCATTACTCTTCACAATTCATCCTATCATACTTCATCCTTAAAGTTAGAAATAATCGTTATTTCTCTTTAAAATGATTTCGATTTTTTGTTTAAAAGAAACATTCGCGGTATAATTGCAATTTTCGTTTTACAATCATCAGCCGCGTTATATTGTATTTTATATATATATACACACATATTGTGTTTCAATTGGGGTTATATTTCGTGAATTTAAATATTCTAGTAATATATCTACCACCAATGTCGGGATTTCCCTATATTATTGTTGTTGTTTCTCGATGGCCGGCTCAAACCATATGTAATTATGTAAATAAGTTTTTGTTTTCTTTACTACCCGCCGTCAAGGTATTATTTCATTCTCAATTATGTTATCATATTAATTAAAGTAAATTATGATTCAACCTTTATTTTATTAATATTTTTCAACGACTACAAAGCAATATCAAAAACCATACTCATGTACCCTTCAACAACCTAAGAAAATCTTTTTATTTATAATATTAATATTATATTTGATATTATGAGACGGGTTTAGAGGAGAGTTACTTGTGTGGGCGCTGTGAAGATCACTGAAAAAATAAAAATATTTTTTTGATAAAAATAATTTATTTTATTAAAGCAATAAAAGAAAGGAAAGAAATAACGGCCGTTGAAAAATACAGGGTGATCCAAAAGTCCCGCACAACTTTAAAAATTAATAACTCCGCGAATAATTGCGCTAGAGCAATGCGGTAAACACCATTGTGTTCAGGATGCAATGGGATTTTTTATGGCAAATAATGAAAAATTCGAAATTGATTTTAGTTACAACTTTACTTGCTAGATGGCGCTCTACCAGAATCAGCGATTCAGCGGCCAAATTGTTTGATAAATTGAAAAATATAACTGAACGACACGTATTTTTCCTTTTTGAATACCAGTAAAGAACCCTAATAATATCAAATGATAAATTAATAAAACACCATTTCGCCAAAAGTTAGAAGAAATGGTTACCGAATTTTAAATACAATCTGAGATATGTAAAATAGGTATATGCAAATTAAAACATGTAGCAAAAAATATTTATATCTTAGATGGAGTTTTGTGAAAGAGATTGAATGTTTGTAAATAACTACTGATATCAATACACGATTTTTGAAATGTTAATATAGTACCAAAAATTATGATGGCACTACTAATAGGATTTCGTGCTATAAGGAATGTATAGTTTCTTGACTGATTGGCGACACTTGACTATTTAACTGGATATTTGTCATGATCCAAAAATAAAATATAGAGGGGAGTGACAAAATATATTTGTCGTACTTTATTCCAAATATCCTATGGGTTTATCAAATGTTATCATTGTTTATTATACTGTACATAATTTTGAAAATGTATCCCCTAAAAAAAATCATTTTTAAATCGACCTTTTGCGTTGAAAAACGTGATAGTAAAATTATTTTGTATTATTTTTTGCGCAAAATTTCTAAAGTTGAGGGGGTACGGAGAATATTCCTTATGCTATTTCTTCTAATGAGCGAAAAGCGATAAACAACATAAGGGGTAAAATTGTGTATACTAGTGTCCTTCGATAAGTTATAGCACTTTAGCCTGCACGACATAATATAAGATGTGGGCAAATGACAAACAAAAAATTACTGTTCACAGAAAAAAAAAAGAGTCAAGATGTGAGGACAGAATTTATTATTCCCATAACCCAAAACAAAGAGCCGCAAAATATAACACATGAGGTAACTGCCTTCTCTCTTGTATTAGGTCACAATCCTTGCTCAATGTGGCGTCCTTCATTCTCAAACACCGCCTGCAGACGATAGATGACAGAATGGTCACAATTAAATAGTTGAAATTTATAAAACGTGCCATCTGATAGAAGCCTTCAACATGGCCAATGTGGTAGGCCGGCATCGATAAAAACGCGACTTAATGTACCCCCATAACCGAAATTGTAAGGCGTCAAGTCTATTGATATTGGAGGCCACTGGTGTATAAAGTGGCGACTTATCAACGAATTTCACCGAACGTATCCTTCAGCAATTGTTTGGCACCGCGGGAGATATGAGGAGGTCCTCCATCTTGCATGAATGTTATTTCGCTTAGTGCTTGTCTGTCCTGCAATATGGAAATAACCTTTTCTCTCAAAAGTTGAACATAACGTTCACTAGTTACAAAAACGGTTTTAAAAGTGTTTCCATTGATTTTTTCAGAGAAGAATGGCAAAATAATAAAAGAAGAAGTTAACCCACACAAAACTGTAACTCTGGGCTGATGGAGTGGTATTTCTGTAAAAATCCTAGGGTTTTCTGTTGCCAAAATGAGGCAGTTTTGAATGTTAAATTCTCCCTTTAGATAAAAGTGAGCATCATCTGTTCTTAGAACATTTGACAGCCAGTTTTCATCAATATCAATTTGCCGGAAAACCCATGCAGCGAATTATTGACGCTTCTCAAAATCGCTGACTTTCAACTCGTGAAAACTTTTAATTTTGTTAGGGTATTTTTATAGAAAAATTCTAAATGTGTGTTCTCTCCAAACTGTTCCATACGAAATCCCCGTTTGTCGAGAAACTTGTCTAGCACTTACTTCTCTATACGTGGATAACGTTTCAATAGCTTCAGCATTCTGCAAAACCGTAACAGCCACTGACTTGCATGTCGATGGTCTTCCACTCCGAGGTTTTGCTTCCAGAGATCCAGTTTCCTCAAAACTTTTAATCAATCGCTTTAGAGAGTAGCAACTCATTGGTCCTTTATCGCTTCGAATATCTTTAAAGGAACGAAACGCTCGTAAAGCTTCAGTGACAGATTCTGAATCACAATTTAAAAAATTCACCAAGACTGCTTTATCCTGTAGTGACGGCATTCCAGGGGGAAGGAGAAAAGTCCGACCACACCTCCTTGCGGTCCCCCCTGGGCCCTTGGAATATTTGACCAAATTCTGGTTCGTTTCCAAGATGACTAAAGTTGCAACGGCACCCATTTTCAAATGAAGAGCAAAACTGATATCTCCAGTAATGCTACCGCGTCCGGGGTAACCGCCGCGTCAGGAGCTGCAGCTCGAGCTCATGATGAGAAATCTACTACGAGGACACAATTCAATCTTCTACAACTCAATATAAATGGTACCCAGAGGAAAATAAAGAGCTGACTTGTCTTCTCTGTGACAACAATAACATATTACTTGTCCTCTGGAGACAAAATTGAATCATACTCTGAGATTCAATATCAAAGATTATACAACACTACGAAAGGACAGACCGGGAAAATTCGGAGGAGGACTTGCCGTTTTGATTAAAATCTAGAAATCAAATTTAAGGAAATCGCCTATAATCAGAGTAAGCCTAGAGAAAGCACGACAGAAGCTCAGGCAATAGAAATCTATCTAACAGATAAAACACAATTCCAATCATAAATGTTTATCACCACGATAATACTATCATCAATACAGGCCTGATTGAGACATTAAGTGGAGCGTCTTCGGATATCGCAATCATACTTGGTGATTTTAACGCCGAAAGACCAACTTAGGGATCACCTGTCCAGGATAACATAGGTCGCAGGTTGAGGACATGCTAACCGACCTCGACCTTACACCATTAAATAACGAAAAGAACACCTATCTATCCAAGTCCACAGGCACAGAATCTGCAATAGACATCACAGCGATAAATTACAATATCGCACCCACAACACAATGGAAAATTCTGAAAAGTGCAATTAGTGACCACAGACCAATTTTAACAACCCTAAAATTCAAAATTAAGAATTTCCAACAGAATGAAAGAACACTGGAAAAAATTCACAGAAAAGCTTAAAGAACTGTGCAACGAAGAATTAAATCACAGAATTCTCTTCAAACATATCCAAAGCTGCAAAAGTATCGATACCTAGAGGTAGACGTAAAGACCTGTGAATACTTTACTGGAAAGACTTCAATATCGAGGCAATGATTGCAGAGAGAGACAATATCAATGAACTTCTTAAAACAAATAAAACAGAAGAAATCATAAAGGAACTCATTGAAATTAGTCACAAAATAGAACAAGAAATTTGGATATTCAAACAAGAAAAATGGGCAGAATTCTGCGAAAAAAATGGATCCAAAAAAGAAAGCCATCACTGGAATATAATTAGTGTTATAAAACAATCAAAACCAAAAACTAATCCTCCAATACTCTAACCGATATGAATAGCGAGAACGAACAAACAGATGGCTGAAATAATTGCTGAATATCTTTCAAGCACTTCCAGACTCAGCTATACGAATGAAGGCAGGACTCTAAAAAATAATGTAAACAGGTTAGTTAAACAAGCAAGAAATTACCATCAACAAGATATTTACTCGAGAGACTTCACACTGAATGAGCTAAACTCATCAATAGAAAATTAAATCCAAGATGTCACCTGGAGTTGCTCTAATATTTGGTCAAATGATTAAACACTTTGGAGACGAAGCTAAAAATCAACTCCTACGAATACTGAAGATTTCATGGCAAACTGGTAAACTACCAAAGAATTGGAAGATATCAATTATAGTGCCAATACTGAAACCAAACAAAGATGCCAAGGAATGCAAGAACTATTGGCCAATTGCTCTTACCAGCATACTTTCTAAAATAACAGAATGAATTATCCACTCTAGGCTCATAGTCTGGCTCACTAACAATAATAAAATAAACTTCTACCAAACTGCCTAAAGATCCAGACACTGTACAACTGATAAACTGTTCCACTTCTGTCAGTCAATAGTAAATTTCTAGGAAAAACCGCCAAAGACAACGGCCGTATTCCTGGATATGACCTCAACTTTTGATCGAGTTTTGAAATTATTTGAAAGGCTGCACAACATCGGAGTAAGAGGAAAAACCTTAATCTGGATTTCAGACTTCTTAAGGGGAAGAAGGATAAAGGTTCGGGTCAATGGAACATTTTCCAAGGCCCGAAGAACATGGGCTGGTGTACCTCAAGGATCTGTGCTCAGTCCTCTACTCTTCTCGCTATATATTAACTGTTGTTTATGTAAATAGATGAATATTATTTGTATTATTTAAAGCCTCAATATGTAAAAATATATGTATATGTAATGTGCTGTCGGTGTCTCTGTCGAATCCTGTCGACTTACTGAATGATTCCTGTTTGACTCTCTGTAGTGATCCGTGTCGACTCTTATGTGATGTGCTGCTGTCGTGGTGTAAGATGGTGATGCGCAGTTGTGATGTGGTTGTGCAGTCGTGATGGTGATGTGCAGTCGTGATGGTGATTGTGCAGTCGTGATGGTGATGTTTTACCACACAGAGACGAATCAAAGGGGTATCCGAGGCATCGGGGAGAGAACGTAACAACCTTGCGGCCAACGCTTACTACTCACTACCGTTCTGCTGCTCTCTGCTATCTGGCCACACTCAACTGACTCACTAACGAACTTTTTAACGGCCGTCTGCTATGTCGCAACACTCAACCGTCTACCCTGGCCTTGACTCTGATAGGCTGCTGGCCAAGCCCTTTGTTAGCTCAGGCGTAACGGCGCGCCTCGGTGTCTAGCGTTTGATCTTAGGTTTTGGTTTCTATATTCTGACCTTGGCTGCTATGTTCTCTAGATGCTTTTATATTTATTGAACACACCAAATCGAAACATACAAGATTAATGGTTTAACAGAGGATTGGGTACAATGATTGAAAGTCAACATAGAGTAGGGGGTGTAAGAAGGGGTGGGGAGTATATACACAGGTGTTTTCATCCTTAAATTACCACATATATATAAATTGGACATTTGTTGTTGGCCATGGTCAAGTTTGAGCTCTTGTACGTCTAATTACGACACAACAAAAGTGGCGACGAGGATGCGCGATCGACAGAGCCAGTAAAAAGCTGAGGAAAACGGCGTCTATGCAAGTATAACAACTACATCTTTTAAACTATCTGGATCAAGAAAACAAAGGAGCAGAAAATATCAGCATGAAAAGTTCAAAGTTAATAGTACCTTATAGATGCTATAGCCCAGTGGAGGACACTTCGATCTATTGTACAAAAATTTGAGGCTTTCCTTTTGGCATCTGAAGGAGGAGATTAAAGTGCTGATTTTTACCTCGCTACCAGATTCTGAAACTTTGAAGCAGGGAAACGACATTTTCTTCCTGGTCTAATGAAAGATCAACCCTATGATACTATCATTCAAAGAATCAAGCTGCATTTGGATCCAAAGAAAAAAGTGATACCACAGCGATGCCGATTTTTAAAGATAATTCAACAGGAAGAAGAATCAATTTCTGAATATCTTAGGGAATTGAAACATTTAGCAACACATTGTAATTTCGGCGATATGCTGGAATCCATGTTGCGAGACCGTTTCGTGGCTGGAATCAAGTCTGAAAGCCTTCAAAAGAAGCTACTACAAGAGGACGACGATGTCACCCTGGATAAAGTTCTTGCAGTAGCGATCTCTTTCGAACTGGCGGAGATAATAATCAGGGAATTTCAAGATAAATTGGTGGCCAAGATATCCCCTGTGAATGGAAATAATGAAAAGGGTGAGTACAATAATAGTACGGCGCAGCATAGGCCTTTCAGGCAAAGAGGAGAAATAAGGTGCTATAGATGTGGTGAAAGACGTTCACACGTGGCCTCTGTTTGCCCTCATAGAAAAGACTTGTAAAAAAACTGGGTCATTTAAGTAAGGTCTGCATGGCTAGTAAAAAAATGTGGGGATGTAAATTTGTACAAGAGGATTTTATATATTCTGTACAGGGCGAAACTGATGCCACAATAAATTTAACAGTAGATGATTATTCTTTGTGCTTTACTATAGATACAGGTAGTCCAGTTATGTTAATACCTAAAGATATTTATAAGAATTATTAGCAAGGTAAAAAATTATTTCCAACAAATTTAAGATTAAAATCCTTTTGTGGTAAATCAATAGAGATTATAGGGCAAAGAAATGTTTTTGTAAAAGAAGCCAACCAATATTTACGATTAATAGTTGTAAATGAAAAATCCAGGTGATTTTGTTAGAAAGAGAATGGCTTAAACAGTTAAAACTTGATTATTCTAGATGGTTTAGCATTAAAAATTTAAATAATGAATCTAATAGAAATAGTTTGATTGATAGATATGCAGATGTGTTTAACAAAGATTTGGGCTGTCTAAGGGATGTTAAAATAAATTTTAATTTAAAAAAGGATGTGACTCCTGTGTTTTGTAAGGCCAGAAGTTTACCTTTCTCTCTAAAAAACAAAGTAGAGAATTAAATTGATCGTTTAGTGAATTTTTGCATTTTATAACCTATAGTTCATGCATATTGGACCGCTCCAATAGTACCAGTATTAAAAAAGGATGGTAGTGTAAGTATATGTGATGATTTTAGATGTACAGCTGATAAAGCAATAGAATTAGATAGGTATCCCATTCCATCGATCGATGAAATCTTTTCAAATTATCTACAAGCACCGACTTTCGACTCTAGACCTATATCTCAGGCTTACTTACCTAGTAATGTTAGCGGAAGAAGCAAAGCTGTTGATATAAACACATACAAAAAAGGTTTTCTTATAAAAGACTACCATATGACGTAGCGGTAGCACCAAATAAATTTCAGAGGTTAGGATGGTCTATTTGCTGAATTTGCCAGATGTGGCCTGCTACATAATATTTTGGTTGCAGGAAAATACTTTGAAGATCATGAACAAAAGTTGGATCTAGTGTTTAGATGATTGCTATAAAAGAAAAAGGTTTAAAGTTAAATGTAAATTTAAAAAGAAATCGGTGGAATATTTAGGGTTTAAAATGGATAAATATGGACTGCATCCCTTAGAAAATAAATTAAAGCAGATAGAGGCGCCTGAACCTAAAAAAGTTTCGCAATTGAGATCTTTCATTAGGACTCTTAATTTATTATTATAGATTCATAAAGAAATAGCAAACATTTTAGCGCTTTTCTATCAACTTTGAATAAAAATTGTAGATGGAATTGGACGAAAGAATATCGAATGTTATTTTTAAAATGTAAATCATTATTAATGGACTATGGACTAGGCTTAATTCTGAGTCATAGAAATGATAAAAAGAAGAATGCCCATAGCTTTTGCTTCTAGAACATTAACTGAAGCGGAAAAACGTTTCTCTCAACTAGAAAAGAAAGCGTTGAGCATAACTTTTGGGTTGAGAAATTCAGACAATACTTACTGGGACGAAAATTTGTATTGGTCACAGACAACCGACCCTTAATTCATATATTTTCACCTCATAAACCAATTCCCATATGTGCATCATCCAGAATTAAAAGATTCCTTAAAATAGCTGCATTTAATTATACTGTGGAATTTCGAAAAACTAGTGATAATTCCAATGTTGACGCATGGTCACGTCTTCCTGATTTAATGGCAGGGAGTCTCTTGATGAAGACCAGGTACTTCTTCTCAGGAAGTTGAATGAGGTACCGTTCTCTTTTATGGAGGTGGCATATGAGACACCCAAGATAAAATACTGTCTATTTTGTTAAGGAATGTTAGAGAAGGCAACTGTGTGTGTGGATAATACCGAAAGAAACCTACTACTCTCATCATAAGATCAATGAGGAATTAAGTTGGAGTTTGGTTGTCTTCAATGGCGTGAAAGAGTGGTAATTCCCCAAAAATTAAGATCTTTATTTAAATGACTTGCATGAAATAACATGGGGGATTTTGTTTGATGCAGACGGTATTTTCTGGTGGCCAGCATAGACAGTAACATCGAGAGTTAACTAGAGAATGTAGAGTATGCCAAGAATCGGCAAGCATGCCCCAGCTACCATCTCGGAATGGAATTGGCCCGGAAAACCGTGGCATCGTGGAAGATGTTGTTGGTTCTCGTGGACTCATACTCAAAGTGGATAGAATTTTTATCGAAGATTATTACCAGCAAAAAAGATTAGAAATCATCTTAGAGAAAGCCAGATTTGGATTGCCCGAATTTTGGTTACAGATAACGGAAGACAGTTTGTCTCCGGTGAATTCGAGAAATTTACCAAAATGAATGTTTACGGCATCTAAGACCAGTCCGTATAATCCTAGTACAAATGGTTTAGCTGAGAGATATGTAAGATAGTTTAAAAACCTTTTGAGAAAGAATAATGGGAAGGATGATTTAGAGACAATCTACAAAGATTCTTATTTGCTCATAGAGCATTCCCCAAACTGCAATAAAGGAATTCCCCTGCGGAACTGCTAATGAAGAGAAGTTTAAGATCAAAATTCTCGAATTTTAATACCAAAATGGGAAATCCGCGAGAGGTATTTCATGAGGCCATAAGAAGGCAGGAGCAGTTTACTACAGTTGCGAGGTTTTATTTTCGCAACTATGCAACTGGACCTAAACGGTAAAAAGGTACCATTTTGATATTATGCTAACCGTCACTACCTTATAAGTTGCGAGGCGTCGTGTATAAGAGGCATATCAATCAATTGCGACCTGTGAGAAAGAAACAAGTGAAGACAATAAATTTGATACTTCCTCGAACATCAGGAGAGAAGCCTGTAGGTGGAAGTCAGAAAGAAAGTGAAGAGGAGGTTCCAGAGGTTACATCAGGAACAAGGAGGAGGCTGCTTCTGTGCACATACCTTCTTGCACTCCTAGACCGGGACCTGTGTATGTAAACAGATGAAGATTATTTGCATTCTTTAAAGTCTCATTATGTAAGAATATATGTGTATATAAATTGGACATTTTTGTTGGCCAAACGAAAAATAAGAGCTAAAAAGAGTCATAGTCAAGTTTGAGTTGTTGTATATCTAATTACGACACAACCTTAACAACATCCATCCTTACCTCACTGAAGACACAAAAGTTGCCTGTCATGCAGATTATATAGCCATATGGCACACAAATAGCAGTATAGAAATATCAGAAAAATACTGAACACATCAATGAGAGGACTGGAGAAGTGGGCAATGAAACTCAAAAATGACCATAAACCCAATAAACACAAACCTATAGGTCTCCTTCACTGACAGGGAAAAAGGCATGAATTCAACTCCAAAATAAGCATAAACAACCATATCTATATATATAAAAATGAATGTTTGTATGTCTGTTTGTTGGTTTATATGTCCGGTATACAATTCGCAGTAGTTCACTAATTCAAACCAAAATTTCCATACAGGTAAAAATAACGGGGATGACGATCTATTTTAAAAATATATAAATCAATTATTAAAACTATATATTCAAATTATTCTACTTAGCTCACGAACAGCGCCCTCTATCAAGTACTAAAAGGTTATAAATACGTTTAAAATCTAAATCTTCTCAATATTTTATTAATAATAATTCGCTTAATAACACATATAATATAATATAATATAATATGCTCTTGAAATATTTGGTATGTTTCATTTATTATATATTTTCATTTTTAGATATAACTGATCTAATTCGCCGTTCAAAATAACTGCTCTAATTCGAAATATTTGGTATGTTTTATTTGTGTTCACTCTATTTTTATTATTTGAAGTATTATAATTTCTGTTGGGCTATAAGTTGAAGCTGGACTAGATGATGTAATAGTATAAGGAAGTAGTCAATTATCCCACTACATCTGCCGATTGAAGTGGATATATTGAAGCACGCGGAGGCGAAGCGAACAACAGGAAAGTTATCTTTATTATGACTAAAAAGGGGGAGGGAGGATGGGGCAGCTCGGTGATTGGCTGGCCGTGACGTAGTGGTGACGTAGGTCCTCTCAGGCGGAAGTGGGCATATACAACATGTCTTCATTCCCCACTTTGGATATGTCGGGTAGTATGCCAGTATCCAGACAATTCATAGCTGCACAAGCATTCTGATGTGCAGTCCTTTTGAGGCCCTTGGTGAAGATGTCGGCCAGGTTGTCGTTGGTAGAGATGTAATTCACATGGATGTCTCCACTGTTGACCTTTTCTCTTATATAATGATACCGTATGTCAATGTGTTTCGACCTATTGTTTTCTATGTTGTTTTTAGAAAACTCGATGGCAGCTCTATTATCACAGAATATTGTTATTGGGCGTGAGGCGTTAGTCAGGCATTTCAAATTCTCTAATATTTGTGCTATCCACAATATTTCCTTAGTGGTCTGGGCGAGAGCAATGTACTCAGACTCCATTGTAGATAATGACACGCAATTTTGCTTTTTAGATCTCCATGACACTAAACAACCATTAATAGTAACAGCTGACCCGCTAGTTGATCGTCTATCATCTATGTCATTAGCCCAATCTGAGTCGCTAAATGCTAGTATATCATCAGACCCTCTTTTATAGATGAGTGAAACATTCTTAGTAGCTTGAAGATATCTTAGTATATGTTTAGCAGCTTGCCAGTGTCGTTCGCCTGGGTTACTACAGAATTGTGCTAATTTAGTTACGGCATACGTCATATCAGGTCTCGATGAGTTTGCAAGATATAGCAGAGACCCTATAAGTTCTCTGTAAGGGACGTGTTTTATCTCATCCTTTTCCTTATCAGTTGTTGGACAGTCTTTCTTTGTAATCGGGATGGAGTTATCTAATGGAGTAGAAACGCCCCTACATTCCATCATATTAAATCGTTCGAGGATCGACATGGTGTATTTTCCTTGTGAGATGGATTATTGTGTTTTCATCTGGATAACTTATTTCTACACCTAAGAAATATTTGATGGGTCCTAAGTTCTTGATCTTAAATTTTTCTCTAATCTTTTCCTCAATATTTGTCAGAATGTCCTCGCTTTCCGCGAACAAAGCTAGATCGTCGACATATACTGCGATAACCGCCTTATCTTCAAAAGTGTATAAACAATTACAAGCGGCTAAACGACGAAATCCAATATCTTCAAGAGCTTTATCTAGTGTGAGTACCATTCGAGACCGGACTGACGTAAACCATATATTGGACGGTTTTAATTTAAGAACTTTGCCCTCACATTTCTCGTCGTTAGATCCATCTGGTGGGCTCATATAGATTCTTCATTCAGTTCGCCGTACAGATATGCATTGTCGACGTCGAGGTGTCGATTGTACCAATTTTTATTTATCGTCAATGCAAAGATCATTCTGATGACCGAAAAATTTATTACTGGCGAATATGTCTCAAAAAAGTCAACGTTTCGTTTTTGAGAAAAACCTCTCGCAACTAGTCGCGCTTTAAATATTTCAACGTCCCTTTTGAGTTAGTCTTTATTTTAAATACCCATCTACTGCTAATTGGGCGCTTGCCAAGTGGTAGGTCGGACAACGTCCATGTATTTCTATCCTCAAGACTTCTCAATTATCCTTCATGGCCCTTCTCCAGTACGGTGCCTCTTTGCTGTTTATGGCTTGTTCGAAAGTTGTGGGTTCGATGATATCTAGGAAATGCAGTTCTGCTTTTGGCTTTCCAGCACGTCCATAAGGGTTTCGTACAATTCTTTTAGGCCTAGTTTGAACAATGTCGTCTTTGTTTACCCCCACTAAATCCTGATCACTCGTATCATCATTACGTTCTCTTTCCGCTTCAGGTTTTAGATCTATATCTCCTTCAAGCTGGTTATCGGGTTCTATCCAATATGGTTGTATCTTTCAGGTTCATCCTCAACATTAGTCCACTTCAGTCCTATCTTGGATTCGTCAAATTTGACATGCTTCGTTTGGATTACGTGTTGAGTTTCTGGACACCAAAGACGATAGCCTTTAGTCTGGGAAGAATAACCAACAAGAATGCACCTATTTGCTCGATTGTCCAGTTTCTTTCGCCTTTCTGTGGGGATATGGCTATATGCTAAGCACCCGAAAGCTTTTAAGTGGCGAACACTCGGTTTTCTTGATGACCAAAGTTCATCGGGTACTTTATCTCCTAGGGCGCTATTGTAGCACTTGTTTCTTATATAAGCTGCAGTGTTTACTGCCTCTGCCCAGAATCTCTGAGGGAGTTCGGCGCTATGTAAACAAGATCGGGTTATGTCCAACAACACTCGATTAGCCCTTTCTGCAACGCCGTTCATAGGTGGCGAGTATGTGTTCGTTAGCTCGTGTTTGATGCCAAGTTGCTCTAGCCTAGTTTTAAATTCATGGTTGCAATGTTCGGTCCATTGTCGGATCTTAGCACTTTTAGATTATGTCCGGTTTCTCTCAGCCCTAGCGAGATACGAGTCGAAGTGTGAAGCACTTCGTTTTTATGTTTAAGGCAAAACAGGGTTATCTTTCTAGAAATCATCAATGAATGTTAGAAAATATGCGCTTCCTCCAATAGATCTAACAGGCATTGGACCACAAATATCAGTGTGAACTAATTTTAAAGGCCTTTTAGATCTTATATTCCTAATGGGTTTGTGTGGCTCTTTCGTGGACTTTGCTACACAACAATCATCACACAGACTTCGATCCATCGAGGAGATCTCTAACCCCTTAACTAATTCCCCCTTTGCCATTCTCTCAATTGCGTCATTGTTTACATGACAGAACCTCTGATGCCATAGTTCTAATGTTTGTTTTTGTGAACTCTGTTGACTGTTAAACAACTCAGCGTTTGGTAAAATGACTCTACCCTTCATGACATATAATCCATTTTCATCATGTGCTATTGCAACAATTCGGTTCTCCGAATCGAAAACTTGCGCTCTTCTGTTCGCAAAATTAACTATCTTGCCCTTATTTTCCATGCTCGAGACTGACAATAGGTTTCGTCGCACATTAGGGACATACAGAACATTACATAGTTTTGGTCAACGTGGTGCTTACCCACATAAGCCTTGAACTTGATGTTGCCGCATCCTTCCGCTCGTGTAGTCCCGCTCGCTGTTAGGATCGGATCCGACGTTATTCCTTGGAAGTTGGTGAACCACTCCCTTTTGTTACACACGTGGTGAGTCGCGCCGCTGTCGATCACCCAAGAGTTGTCAGGGATGGCGCAGGATAGGGCTGTTAGCATTTCGCTTCCCGCTATCTCGTGAGTGCTACATCTCGTGGTTGGAAATTTGGAGTTTTAGCCTTTCCTCTGCATGATCTCGCGATATGTCCTTCCTTGCCGCACTTGTAGCAGGTGAAATTTTCTTCTTCTTGTCTTCCTTCCTGGTCGTTGTCCCGAACTGCAAAGCTTCATTTGTGTTATTCACACGTCGGGCCATCCGTCTCTCGTATTCTGCTAGCAGCACATGTTTTACCTTGCTAGAGGTGAATTCCTTGTCTTCTACGTTGCTGAAGGTCATGATGATTCCGTCGTATGACTCCGGTAGGCCAGCAAGCATTGAATAGGCGAGGTCTTGATCCTGCATTTCTGCGCCTGCCTCTCTTAAGTGATCCGAACAGATCTTCAGTCTCCCCAAATAGTTCGTCATCGTCTCTTGTTCTTCGAATCTTATGGAGATGAACTGCTTCTTCAGTTGGAGGATTCTTGACCTTGACTTGGGTTCGTATACTGTTCCAAGGTATCCCATGCTTCTCGTGCAGTGGTACAGTCCATTATATGAATCTGTTGGCTCGGTGAGATCGTCAGTGCTATCATAGCCAACGCCTTTTCTTGCTTCATGTTGAAGATTGTTCTTGAGGTTTCTTCATCGGGTGTTGGCTCCGTAACATACTTCCAGAGTTCTCTTTCGATTAGCATCATCTTCGTATTATACTTCCAGCTTCTGTAGTTTCTGATCATAGAGTTTCTCGAGGGCGTGTTGATCATCGTCGAGGTCATCTTGCACGTGGTGTCTCGAATTAACCACGCTCTGCTACCAGATGTTGGGCTATAAGTTGAAGCTGGACTAGATGATGTAATAGTATAAGGAAGTAGTCAATTATCCCACTACATCTGCCGATTGAAGTGGATATATTGAAGCACGCGGAGGCGAAGCGAACAACAGGAAAGTTATCTTTATGACTAAAAAGGGGGAGGGAGTATGGGGCAGCTCGGTGATTGGCTGGCCGACGTAGTGGTGACGTAGGTCCTCTTAGGCGGAAGTGAGCATATACAACATGTCTTCAATTTCCATGTTTCAAAAACCTATTTCAAAAAGGTCGTTAAGAAATTAAGGCCTTAAATAGCTTTACATGCGAATATATGATGCCAAGCGTAGCTTAATGGTTAGGTGTGGCGGCTTCGTAACTCCACAACCTTGGTTCGAAACTTAGCCTGGTGTTTTTTTTTAATTATTTATTATTTATTGAAGCAAAGTTTTTTTTTTTTTTACAGTACCAAAATTTTCCGATACATATAAAGAAAAATACAAGAAAGCGATAGGCTATTTTAAATTATATAAATAAAAAATTGACTATTAAACTATATAAAACATTATTCTGTTTAGCTCACGAACAGCGCCCTCTAATCAAGGTTATAAAACGTTTAAAATCGAAATCTTATCTCAAAATTTTATTAAATAAAGTTCACTATCAAAATAAGATAATATGATCAATAACCGAAATATTTATAGACGCTCGCTCGATTTGAAGATTTATATCGTAACGAATCTGACTGAATTTTTAACAGTATAGAGTAGAATCTGAAAAACTTATAGTGAAATTTTCAGGTCTCTATCCCGAATATTCGTCGAGTCTGCCCTATTGCTCGCGAG
>CP092864.1:2202629-2218826 GCA_030710605.1 Cordylochernes scorpioides | reverse complement strand
CATCTATTTCTATACATACAGGGTGATCCAAAAGTCCCGCACAACTTTAAAAATTAATAACTCCGCGAATATTCGCGCTAGAGCAATGCGGTAAACACCATTGTGTTCAGGATGCAATGGGATTTTTTATGGCAAATAATGTAAAATTCGAAATTGATTTTAGTTACAATTTTATTCGCCAGATGGCGCTCTACCAGAATCAGAGATTCAGCGGCCAAATTGTTTGATAAATTGAAAAATATAACTGATCGAAACGTATTTTTCCTTTTTGAATACCAGGAAAGAACCCTAATAATATCAAATAACAAATTAATAAAACACCACTTCGCCAAAAGTATGAAGAATTGGTTAACGATTTTCAAATACAATCAGAGTTATGTAAAATAGGTAAATGCAAATTAAAACATGTAGCAAAAAGAAAATTGATATTTTAGATACGGTTTGTTTCCGAAGATAATAAATTTCTAATATTTTTAATTCAACTCTCACTCAGTATCGATTATATTTATTTTAATTCATTTGAAAAATATGTATCTATCTCTGATAATTTATTTTACTCTGGAATGCCGTTGTTGTTGTCGTGTCCAATAAAGAGCCTCAGATGTACCATGCATCTCCATCACTTCAGCAGCAATGTCCACTATCTCGGGTGTGTAAAGCTGCTGCTCTGGGTCTATGTCAAATTTCTGCAAGGCTGCGGCCATTGCTGGACATGAGAATATGTGGGTAGGTGTAAGTTCCACACCAGGACAATTGTTGCATGCCCTATAGGTTCTTGTGCCATTTGGATGTATTGTCATTCCTTTATAGTGTTTTGTTATGTCTTGTTATAGTTTTTGTCATTTTTCTCTCAGGGTTTATTTCGCATTTTGATCTTTTCTTATTTTTTGTTTAATTATCTTGTATTCTGACAAAGAATCAGCGTCAAATAATGACATTTGTTCTTTCCTTTGGCTCAACCTTCTGGCTTCCTTTGCCAATTCAAATGCCATTTCATTACTCCCGATCCCAGCATAGGCAGGGATCCAATGTAGAATGCAGTTATTCTCCAATGGTTCCAGTTGGGTAAGTAACGAGTGTATTTTCTGTGTGATTTTAGTATTGCCCTTCTGAATTGCTTCTAGAGCGGATATGGAGTCGCTGTATATTAAAATTCCTTTTGCTTGATGCAGGGATGGTTGGTTAAGGCATACATCAAGGGCTTTCCAGATAGCTGTCAGTTCACAAGTGAAGTTTGACGAAATCTGTCCTGCTCCTTCTTTGATTTTGATGTTTGTTCCATCTTGCAGTATTATGTTAATTCCGGTCCCTCCATTACTCAGGGTAAGGTCTGAAGATCCATCTGTATATGCTATTAAAGGGCGTGGCCTAGCATTTTTAATCAATAATTTGTACTATGAGGACATAGCCGTTAATATTCCAAACACATTAGACCTCGAAACCCAAGGTATCAAAGTCTACCTCAATCAAAACAAAGCCATCAACATATACAATATGTATCACCCTCCAAACAATACATTTATTGACGATGGAACAATGGCTCAATTTCTTACAGACAACACTATTATTTTAGGTGACCTTAATGCCAAACATCAACTATGGGGATGTTCTACGCCAAAAACCCAAGAGGCAAAATACTATCAAACATATTTGACGACAATGCCTTCATGTGCTTAAATGATGGGAATCCTACCCATCATTCCTACAGCTATAATACTGCACAATCCCTTGATATAAGTTTTTACTATCCTGACATTTTCCACAAATGCAAATAGCAAATATTAAAAGGTTTTGAACGTGATCATTTGCCTAATTTGATAGAAATTAGCACCAAGACCAAAACTAGCTCAATTAAGAAAAATTATGGAACTTCAAAAAGGCTAATATGATATCTTTCGAAAAAACCATTATTAAAGCAGCCAAAGTTTCAATACCAAGAGGTTATATTAAGAAATGGATTCCAAATTATACACACCAGGCAAAAAATATTCAAACACTTATAACTAAAAGAAATGAACTACAAAAAAGTGCACCCAAAACCAAACAAATTGTAGAACTGAACTGAACATTGTGATTGCAAAAATAAAAAGATTATACGTAAATGTGAAAAGGGAAAATGGAAACAAACTTGTGAAAACCTGAACCCAAGAAACCCAAATAGAAAACTTTGAAATTTGGCAAAACAAATTGACAGAGTCCAGCCACAAACTGAAAACACAAATATGATTGAGAATACAGATGGTACACCAGCAACTAATGACAAAATTGCTGCCAATCTTTTAGCTAATTCATATCAAATAAGTAGTAAAATCAAGGTTGAAAAAAGGCCCGAAAGATTATTCATGACTGTAAAAATGTCACCAGCACTCATAATATTTTCCATGAAAAAAATCAATATGAAAGAGCTAGCTTATGCATTAGAAAACACTGACCTAAACAAGACTCCTGGGCCAGATGGAATCCATGGCCGAATGATATCAACCTTGGGCAAAATTGGCAAAGAAAGACTTCTTAATATTTTCAATAACTCCTGGAAAACTGGAAAATTGCCTCAAGACTGTAAAAATGCAACAATAATTCCCATTAAAAAACTTGACAAATCTGCTGATGACCCAAAAAACTACCGACCTATCTCCCTCACAAATATTTGCTGCAAATTAATGGAAAAAATTATATTCAGACGACTCACCTACCACCCCGACACAAGAAATCTCTTACCAGAAGAACAATATGGATTTAGGAAAGGACATGGGACAATAGTCCAACTCTTATTTTTCACACAAAAGGTAAAAGATGCACAAAACAAAAAGCCAACTAACCACACCATAGCTGCTTTTTAGACCTTACACAAGCTTTTGATAAGGTATGGAAAAACAAGTTAATTACAAAATTATACAAACATTTCAAAATTGATGGAAAAGCTATCACTTGGATAAATGATTCCCTTAAAAATATATACATCAGGGTAAAATATAATGGCACTCTATCTAAAACCTTCAAATTGTACCAAGGATTACCACAAGGATCAGTCCTTAGCCCAACTCTCTTCACCCTATTTATTGCAGGCATAGAAGACAAATTTTCACATAAAACCAATATTGGACTTTTCGCTGATGACATTATTCTATGGAGCAGCAACACTAACTGGAAAAAAGCTGAAAGAGATTTAAACAAGACTATTCTCCACCTAGAAAAATTTGCTAATAAACATAAATTAGAATTTAACCCCCAAAAATCTGAAACCTGTCTTTTTACTACCGATAAGAAACTATACAAAATAAGACCAAATATTATTCTGAAAGAACAACAATTGCAATATAATAAACATCCTAAATATCTCGGCTACACCCTGGATCCAGAAATTAACTCCAGTAAACATATTGAAGGAGTTGTTAGAAAAGGAAGAGACCGACTAAAAATCTTGAAATATATTTCAGGAAGAGTGGAGAGCTGAAGCAACAACACTAAAATTAACTTACACATCTCTAATGAGACCTATCTTGGAATATGGATATCAAATCTATGGTACAGCATCTGAAACAAATCTAAAAACACTGGAAAGGATACAACTAAATGCACCTAGAATTATTACAGGTCTTCGAAATACCTGCCCTAATAATATTGTACTTTGCGAGGCAGACATTATGCCCTTAAAGGATAGAATAAGCTACAATCTGCCAAAATATATAAACAAAATCAAGAGTTATGAAAATAAACACAGAACTTTCAATTACATACTTATTTGGGAACCCAATATAAGACTCAAAAAAGAAGGCCCTCTCCACCTGGCCAAAAGAAATGGATTTTTAAAATATAAAGTGGAAAAATATTATTTAGCTGAAAAAATATCTCCATGCGAACCACTAACAAAATGTTATTTTTAATGCCACTTTAAACGAACCCACCAACAAACAATACCAAAATCCAGAATACTTAAAACAATTATCATTAGAAATAATTAATAAAATTCCTAAAAATGCAATAACTATCTATACCGATGGTAGCAGAGACGAGTTGGGACACACTGGCAGTGGCTCTCTCATTAAAACCACAAATGGCAATGAGAAAATGAACAGAAGAAACCCAGATTTTTGCTCAATCTTCAGATCAGAACTTATAGCCATCTATGAAGTCTTAAAATCCATCAGAAATACTAAACATCACGATATATGGATTCTTACTCATAGTAGAAGACCATACAACACTTGAGTCACACAGGGGAACTTAGAGACAAAGTAAGCAGGAACATAATTGGTTATCTCCAAAAACTCTCAATACCTCAAAAATTCACCTTCAATGGATACCCTTACATGTTAGCATTGAAGGCAATGAAGCTGCTGATGCGCTAGCAAAAAAAGGCACAAAAGAACCCTTGCTACAGAAAAAAAAAACTTACTTTTAAAGAAATAGAAACAGTAGCCAAAATAAACAAGAACTGGAGGATCCCACCTAAGCACAGTTGGTACACCCTAGAAGCAGATGGCCACCCAGACCTTTCAGTCCACAAGCCGGCATGCGAAGCATGCCCTTCGCTGCTATTCTGTTCAACTCATAAGCCAAGTAACGGTATCCAAGCTAGTGCTTGGACATTGTACCTGGAAACACCAACTCCCAGACAACGTGTCTGGAAGGATTTCTATACCGGTGGCCTTTAATCACAGCAAAATAGAAAACTATCTACTGTGTCCAGCAGGGACCGCGGGGAGGCAGCCCCAGGTCGACTCTGTTCACTCACAGCTGAGGAAAAGCTCAGCTGCCACGTCGTGGGCTTTCTCATGAAGCTTGCTGTGATTTCTCAGCAGCTTACTCTCGATCGCGCCCCTCGCCCTCCTTCTCTCTTCCTGCACACCCACTACCCTTGGACAATCCAAGACGTAGTGGCGTGCATTCACATCCCTTTCTCCATAGACGCAATCAGGGTTTCTCTTAATTTTAAATCTGTGGAGCCTTGGGGAAGAGCCCATGTCCCGAACTACCCTAATGAGTTTGTGGGACATTACCTTACAGAGGTACTTGGGTGTTGTTACCCCATTGAATACCTCTCTCCCCTTCACACTGTTCCTCCATCTGTCCAACCATAAGTCCTGGACGTGACCCCTGATCCTCCTATAAACTTCTTTCTTGGTCACTGGGGTCCTCAGTGATCTACCTCTAAAGCATCCTGCCTTAGCGATCCTGTCTGCGAACTCATTACCTTCGATGAGGCTGTGTTTCCTAAACCAAGGGAGCTCCGGAGCCCGCGTCATCATCTCCAGCTCCTGGATTATTTGATGCGCGAGTTGCCCTTTCTCCAGATTGATAACGACGAGGGCCGACATACAATCTGAATAGAGGCGGTCCGGGCTGAAGTCCTTCTCGGCACACACTCTGAGGGCTACCCTGATCGCAACCAGCTCGGCTGAAAAGACCAATTCGTCCACTCTGAGTGTTAAACTTTCTCGGAAGATCAGCTCTCCATTAGTGAATATCACTACCCCAGCTCCAGTATTGGTTCCAGACTTACTACCATCAGTGAAAACCTCCGTGCCAATCCCTGTCGGCCCTCTAGGACTCCAATTCCACTTTGGAAACCACTGCGGAGGCTTCCTTGTGTCCCTTTTCGATTCCAGGGCCCCAGCTTAAAGTCCCAGGGCATCTTCCCTTTTCTCCCAGATCTTCTGTCTGATGGTCTCCTCCTCTAGTTTCAATCCCAGGGGAATAAGCCCAGCGAGGACCAAAAAGGCCTCACTGCTGGTAGTGAGATATCCCCCTGTGATTCTGAGTGCCGCTGTCCTCTGCACTCTCTCTAGAGTTGTTGCCACCTTCTGATCCCTGTTTCGGCGCTACCAAGCCCCGGAAGCATATAGCAGGATTGTCTCGACACAGGAGAGGCAGAGGTTCCTAAAAATAGTACCCTCCTTCTCTCCCCCCCCCTGTTGAGGGCCAACCAGGACAGGCCTGCACAACGCCTCCCTGCCTCTCGCCACCATCTCCTCCGCCTGGTATTGCCAACCCATCTTGTCATCAATGACCACCCCCAGGATGGTCATCCTATTGACCAACGCTACCCTCCGTCCTTCCATCCGGATAGCCGGCTTGTGTTCCCATTTGATCCCTTTCCTTTCAGTTCTTATGTCCCTAGGCTTAAAGCTGAGGGCTTTAGTTTTGGAGACATTGAACTTAAGGCCAGAGTCATGGGCCCAGATCGAGAAAATTTGGAGAGAAGTTTCAACACACTTCTCAGCCTTCGCTCTCGAAGCAGTCTCAATGATGAGGAACTGGTCGTCAGCATAGAGAACCAGCCTGCCTCCCTCATGGAACTCCTCCTGGAAAACGGTGTTTACCAGGATATTCCACAGAATAGGTCCGCAGCAAGAGCCCTGGGGGCAACCCCTAGCACAGTTTCTTTCCAACTTCCGCCCACCAAAACTGAGGCTAATCCGTCTATCCCTCAGGAAGTCACGAATCAAGCTGCACAAATTATCAGGACACCCATGTCTATCAAATTTATCATCAACTTGTTCCAGCTCATGGAGTTGAACACGCCATCAATGTCCAGGGCCACGAAAAGAACCCAAGCACCCTTATTTAAGCCCATCTCAACCCCCTCTAACACCTCGTTCAGAGCTGTGGTTGTGGACTTCCCTTCCCTAAAACCATGTTGGAAAGAGGAAAGGAGCTCGTTACTCTCTAGCCAGTGCTTCAGTCGCTGAGCTAGTAGGCTATCCAGGACCTTACCTAGACACACTAGTAAAGAAAGCGGACGATAATCATTAGGAGAATTACCCTTTCTACCAGACTTTTCGAGAAGCACTACTCGGGCAACCTTCCATGCCTCAGGAAATGTACCAGTGTCCAGGCACTTATTGAATAACCTGGAAAGAAGCGATGGGTGCATCCTTACCAGGGCTTTCACGACCGTGTTATCGATCCCTTCGGGACCAGAAGATTTCCTTTTCCCGAACTTGAAAGCCGTCAGTTTCACCTCATTCTCAGAAAAGGGCGGATCCACCAAACCACAAGTGGTCAGAGAGATCTCGTCCTCTGGTTCCTCGTTTCCGAAGTGCCGATCCAAGTTGTTTTTATTTTGTCTTCTGCTTTCGAGCGAGTAGGTCTAGAACACATTCTCTCTGAATTTTCTCATTGTTGGTGGATGAAACAGCACCAGTGATTATTTTGGCCGCTTTTGCTTGAACACTGTCTAGTCTTACTTTTAGTGATGAGCTTGAGGGAGCCCAGACCGGTGTTGCATATTCCATTATCGGTCTTATTAAGGTGGTATATGTTGTTCTGAGAATTCTGGGTTTTGCTCCCCAATTTGTTCCACATAGCCTTTTCAGAATGTTTAGTTTTCTGATAGCTCTATTTGAGTGCTAATTATGTGCTATGAAAATTAAAATTCCTCATAAATAATAATTAAAATAATTTTGTTGACATCTTGTCAATACATACACAGTCTGCACTATTAAAAAAAGATAATATGCATTATATACACTATGTACAATGAACATGGTGCCTCTGCCAGCGCTGCAGAGTTTGGTGGAGAATCGCCAGTGGGTCTCCAGCGACACCACGCATTTTGCGATCTACGATGAATACGTAGATCGCATACTTCGCCGCTTAGGAGATGGTGATGGCGTGGTCCTCGAGACCAACTGGAAAGATCCAGGACTGCAGTATCACACCTAGGTATTATGGATTTCTAATTTTATCAATTATTTGTTTGTTTATGCTTATTTTGTGGTTATATTTATGCCTTTTTCCCTGGGAGTGGAGAAGACGCATAGGTTTGGTTTTATTGGGTTTATGGTCATTCGGAGTTCCATTGCCCACTTCTCCAGTCCTCTCATTGATGTCTTCAGTATCTTTTACGATTTTTCTATGCTGCTACTTGTGTGCCCTATGGATTTATCATCTGCATAACAGGCAACCTTTGTGTCTTCAGTGAGGTAAGGATGTATGTCGTTAATATATAGCAGATAGAGTAGAGGACTGAGCACAGATCCCTGAGGTACACCAGCCCATGTTCTTCCTTCCTTGGAAAATTCTCCATTAACCCGAACCTTTAACCTTCTTCCCCTTAAGAAGTCTGCAATCCAGATTAATGTTTTTCCTCTTACTCCGATGTTGTGCAGCTTTTCACGTAATTTCTCCCTCCACACTCGATCAAAAGCTGAGGTCATATCAAGGAATATAGCCGTGGTCTTCTTTGGCGGTTTTTCCCGGAAAGAATCTATTATTGATTGACAGAAGTAGAACAGTTGATCAGTTGTACAGTGCTGGGATCTATAGGCCGTTTGGTAGAGGTTTATTTTAATTTTTTTTGTGAGCCAGACTATGAGCCTAGAGTGGATAATTCGTTCTGGTATTTTACAAAGTATGCTGGCGAGAGCAATTGGCCGATAGTTCTTGTATTCCTTGGCATCTTTGTTTGGCTTCAGTATTGGCACTATAATTGATATCTTCCAATTCTTTGGTAGAGACCAGTTTGCCATGAAATGTTCAGTATTCGTAGGAGTTGATTATTAGCTTTGACTTCAAAGTGTTTAATCATTTGACCAAAGATTAGATTATCTCTTGGTGACCTCTTGAATTTTTTTATTGATGAGTTTAGCTCATTCAGTGTGAAGTCTCTCGAGAAAATATCTTGTTGATGGAAGTTTCTTGCTTGTTTAACTAACTTGTTTATATTATTTTTAGAGTCCTTTCTTCATTCCTATAGTTGAGAATGGAAGTGCTTGAAAGATATTCTGCAATTATGTCAGCCATCTGTTTGTTCGTTCTCGCTGTTCTATTCATATCGGTTAGAGTATTGGAGGATTGGTGTTGGTTTTTATTGTTCTCTAACACTCTAATTATATTCCAGTGTTGGCTGTCCTTTCTTGGATCCATTCTTTTCGCAGAATTCTGCCATTTTTCTTGTTTGAATATCCAAATTTCTTGTTATATTTTGTGAATAATTTCAATGAGTTCCTTTCTGTTTTATTTGTTTTAAGAAGTCCATTGATATTGTCTCTCTCTTTGAAATCATTGCCTCGATGTTGTGGTCCTTCCAGTAATTTATTCACAGGTCTTTACGTCTACCTCTAGTTATCGATGCTCTTTTGCAGCTTTTTAAATGTTCGAAGAGAATTTTTCCAAGCTTTTGTCAAGCGTTCTGTAATTCAATTTTTCGTTGCACAGTTCTTCAAGCTTTTCTGTGAATTTTTTTTCAAGTCGGCTTTCCTAAAGTTCCATGTTCTTTTATTCTAATGGACATTCTCAATTTTGAAGTTTAGGGTTGTTAAAATTGGTCTGTGGTCACTGATTGCACCTCTCAGGATTTTCCATTGTGTTGTGGGTGCGATGTTGTAATTTATCGCTGTGATGTCTATTGCGGATTCTGTGCCTGTGGACTTAGATAGGTGTTCTCTCCGTTATTTAACGGTGTAAGGTCGAGGTCGGTTAGCATGTCCTCAACCTACTGACTTTTGTTATCCTGGACAGGTGATCCCCGAATTGAAATTTTGGCGTTAAATTCGCCGAAGTATGATTGTGATATCCGAAGACGCTTCACTTAATGTCTCTATTGTGTGTGCCCATACAAAATGCAAAGATTTCACGAGCTGAAAGTTGGCGATTTTGAGATGCGTCAAGAATTCGCTGCATGGGTTTTCCGGCAAATTGATATTGATGAAAACTGGCTGTCGAATGTTCTGTGGACAGATGACGCTCACTTTTCTCTAAACGGAGAATTTAACATTCAAAACAGCCGCATTTGGGCAACAGAAAACCCTAGGATTTTCACAGAAATTCCACTTTACCAGCCTAGAGTTACAGTTTTGTGTGGGTTTACTTCTTTTATTATTGGGTCATTTTTCTTTGAAAAATCAATGGAAGAACTTTTAAAACCGTTTTTGTAACTGGTGAACGCTTTGAGAAAAGGGTATTCCCATATTGCAGGGTAAAAGCACTAAGCGAAATAACATTCATGAAAAATGGAGGACCTCCTCATATCTCCCGAGGTGCCAAACAATTGCTGAAGGATACGTTCGGTGAAAATCGTGTGATAGGTCGCCACTTTATATACCAGTGGCCTCCAAGATCAACAGATTTGACGCCTTGCGATTTTTGTTTATGGGGATACATTAAATCGTGTGTTTATCGATGCTGGCCTACCACATTGGCCATGTTGAAGGCTTCTATCAGATGGCACGCTTTATCAATTTAACAGATATGTTATTTAATGCTGTCCATTCTGTCATTTATCGTTTGCAGGCGGTGATTGAGAATGAAGGGTGCCACATTGAGCAAGGATTGTGACCTAATACAAGAGAGAAGGCAGTTACCTCATGTGTTGTATAAGCCGCCATGTATTATATTATCTATCAATATTTTGCAGCTCTTTGTGTTGGGATATGGGGATAATAAATGCTGTCCTCACATCTTGACTCTTTTTTTTTGTGAACAGTAATATTTTGTTTGTCATTTGCTCACATATTATGTCGTGCAAACCAGAGTGTTATAACTTCTCGAATAACACTGGTACACACAATTTTACCCATTATGTTTAGTTTTTCGCTTTTCGCTCATTAGAAGAAATACATAGATAATAGATAACATAGAAATACATACATACGAAATACATGTAGCATAAGGAATATTTTATGTACACCAATAACTTTAGAAATTTTGTGAAAAAAAAAATAATACAAAATGATTTTACTACCACGTTTTTCAACGCAAAAGGTCGATTTAAAATTTATTTTTATTTGAGGGGACACATTTTTAAAATTGTGTACAGTATAATAAACAATGATAACATTTGACAAGCCCATAGGATATTTGGAATAAAGTACGACAAATATATTTTGTCACTCCCCTCTATATTTCATTTGTTGGATCATGACAAATATCCAGTTAAATAGTCAAGGGTCGCCAATCAGTCAAGAAACTATACATTCCTTATAGCAAGAAATCCTATTAATAGTGCCATCATAATTTTTGGTACTATATTAACATTTCAAAAATTCGTGTATTGATATCAGTAGTGTTTTTCAAACATTCAATCTATTTCACAAAACCTCATATAAAAATAAATATTTTGCTACATGTTTTAATTTGCATTTACCTATTTTACATATCTCTGATTGTATTTGAAAATCGTTAACCAATTCTTCATACTTTTGGCGAAGTGGTGTTTTATTAATTTGTTATTTGATATTATTAGGGTTCTTTCCTGGTATTCAAAAAGGAAAAATACGTGTCGATCAGTTATATTTTTCAATTTATCAAACAATTTGGCCGCTGAATCTCTGATTCTGGTAGAGCCCCATCTGGCGAATAAATTTGTAACTAAAATCAATTTCGAATTTTTCATTATTTGCCATAAAAAATCCCATTGCATCCTGAATACAATGGTGTTTACCGCATTGCTCTAGCGCAAATATTCGCGGAGTTATTAATTTTTAAAATAGTGCGGGACTTTTGGATCACCCTGTATATATTGAAAATAAAGAAGCCATTTCCTGACCACGAGCACATCAACACCTGACCCACCTATCTTTTATTTTTATTTCTGTTGTTTTTTCATACATACTAGTATATATTAGATAATAAAAAGGCATATATTGGATTTAATAAAAGATTTATTTTGCCAATATTTCGGCTGGCTGAACGCCAACCTTTATCGAGGCATTACATCTTTGCATACACAAACTCAACGCCGCATAGTGTTATATAACATATGTATACAAAGATGTAATGCTTCGATAAAGGTTGGCGTTTAGCCAGCCGAAATATTGGCAAAATAAATCTTTTATTAAATCCAATATATGCCTTTTTATTATCTAATGAATTAAATATGGATTTCTCTCTTTTCAAGTAGTATATATGTAATTCTACTGTCCTATAGCTTATATCCATTGTTTACCTGAATACCATGTCTGGGATTCTACCCTTCAGTGTTGCATACATAAGTAAAATATTTCAATACAGTATTAGAGTTGAAAAAAGAGGTCTGATAGATTAAACCACTGGGAGGGTTCACCACTGATGAGCCAAGCCCTCCAAATATATAATTTAATCGCACTAAGGACAGTAAAATTTTGATTTATGTGTAAATAAAACATTCGTGCTTTGATTCTTTCACTTCCTAATCTATTAAAAAAATGTTATTTATTTCCCAGAATAAAAAAGTCAAATTTATCTCTGAGAAATAAAAACAGGGAATCTTAATGCTTTAACTAAACTTTTAAACGGAAATCCCCAAAAGTTATAAAAAAAAGTTTAATTTATCACTTTCTTTAAAAACAAACGTAAAATTTGAGGCCAAAAGTTGTTTATCTTATAATAACCTCCTGTTCATATTTTTTACATTATGTAAAAAAGGTAATTAATTAATTTGCATCTTGATTGATTCTCTACAAACTGTGAGTTTCTGCAAGTTTTATTGCCTGTCACCAATAAATAATGTCAAGGGGAAAAAAAAGATGAATAAGCAAAACTTGGTCAAAATTCATTATTTAATTTATTCAGTGATTGTATTTGTTTAACAAAAATTTGAAATGTCATCTGTTAAATATTTTCAAAAATTAAATATTTTTTACAGGAGGCCATTTTTTATATTTGAAATTTAAACTAGTTGAAGAAAATCAATATGTGAAAATATTATTTTTGAATATATTCACATTAATATATGTAGATGTGAATTTCTTATAGACAAATATACGTATATTAAAAATTCGAAACTATTTTAGACGCGTAAGATTATTTTTGAATTTAAACAATTTTTACTGCCTTTACTGCAATGTAAAAATTAATGGGAGGGTTCACCACTGATAAGCCAGGCCCTCCCATTAATTTTTCCATTGCAGTAAGGGCAGTAGAAATTGTTTAATTTCAAAAATAATCTTACGCGTCTAAAATAGTTTCGAATTTTCATAACAGATGGCGCGCTAGTGCATCGTAATACAAATATATATGTGTTTAAATGTCTGAAAATATATTCAAAATTGTATTAAAATAGAGCATATATCGGAGAAATATAAATATTTTCTATTGGTTTTGACAAGAAATCTTGCTATCACTCGGATCTATAGAGCTGAAGTGAACCAGTCAATATAAATTTGCCGAAGTTAGTTTCGCTGATAGATGACATTTATCAGTCTTTTTTACATATCTTTTGACCTGATTCTAAAATTAAATATCAATAGATTTAAATGTACTGGATATTAATCAAACAAATGCTACAGGTTTGTGGAGATGAGCTTCTTTATCACAACAACAACAACAAAAGCTTTATTAAGACCTTTTACCTGTTTTCTTTCCTCTTTTCGCTCTCCACTTCTCCCATCCATATTTCCAATTTTTTTTTCTTATTTTCCATAGGATTATTCAAATAATAATCTGTATATGCTGTATTTACCATGTGTATATGATCTTTCTCCATTTTTACCCCTTTGTATATTTCCCACTTTCATAGGTTTCTCCGTCTTGTAACCCCAAGGAGAATCCTCTGTAAGACCTATGTGTCTTAATAAAGGCTTTTGTGTGTGTGGGTGTGTATTAAGACCTTTTAGTCTTATACAGATTATCCAAGCAGAAATATAGGATACATACAGGAGAAACAGTAATAGAACTTAATGGTAACATGATATTTATATACAGGGAAAATTATATAAAGACAATCAAGTTAATAGATTAATCTGGGCAAATTGGAGGCAAAGAAAGTTACTATACATGGATTTACTACGGATTCTCTGCATGTGAAGATAAACTTCTTTATCTTTATTAAATGTAATCTCGAGCTTTCAGGTATCTATGTCCTTCTACAGGGGAGTACATGGAATAAATATAAAAGAAACCCATCTCCAGAAACCTGTAGCATTTGTTTGATTGATTATCTAATTTATTTATTTCAAACCAACTTCCAACTAATAAATGAATTTCAAACCTGATTCTGAATGGTATATCTATATAGCTTTAACTAAATATATTGCTCTGAATACTATTGGAGAAAACAGCGCGATCAGAAAAAAGCTTTATATACAGTTAAACCTGTCTATAGCGCCTCCTCTTGTGTCTCACCAAAATAGGGTGCTATAGACAGGTCACTTTTAATGTAAATCGCATCGTACTACGTATTTTAAAATCGGGCTCTATAGAAAGGAAGCGCTATAGACAGGTTTAACTGTATATATATCAGAATTAAATATATTTCATAAAATTAGAATTTGTAGGAAAATTGTTTAATGCTATTGAAAAAAAAAACACCATAAAAGGTTTTGAGATAATAGAAAGAGCCTACCTTCCCTTTTCCTCTAAATAAACAAGAAAGCTTTGCAGTTTTTTAACAGTATTAAACTAACTTCTTTCACAAACATTATAATTTTATAAAAATGTATACATTTTTAATACACACACATTAAAAAATAATAATTGATCCTTTATCGTAAATGAATTCAATTTTTCCAGTAAAAATTCCAATGTTTCAATGTTGTACATATAGTTGTTTTAATAAGTAACGACAGATATAGCCATCAGGAAATATTGATTATTTGGTATTTCTTCCAAGTGTTTTACATTTATCAAATAGGATGACTAAGCATGGAAGGGAGCAGGCAAGTGTCCAGGTATTACAATAGTGGTCATTCCAGCATCTGTAACACCACAATAATTTTTAATTTTTTAAATATTCTCTTTTCTGAGAGTATAAGCGTGCTGTCCGTCCCAAGAGAACAACAGTCTTTGACTTAAGTCTGGTCATCTACGGACAATGACTTTTCAGAATGGTTGCGGGGTTTTCCCACTATGTACTAAGTGCAATTCTCAGCGTGCAACCCCAAAACATATTATTGGCTGTATTGACTCATCCATTGATGAGCTCTACTCTTCCCCGGCAGACACCATCAACAAGCTTTACAAGCTTGATACCTTAGTGTGATTTAGTGGAGATAAGAAAGAAGAAGAAGAAGATAAGCGCGGATGAGACTGTCCCGGTATTACAACAGGAGACACACCAACGTCAAGAAAGCAATAAAAATATTTATTAAGTGAGTTATACGCCACATTTTCACCTTCTTTAAAATTTAAATTGAAACACAGATTGTTTTCTCGGTTCTCCACTGTAAGTAAAGGTAATAAGAAAGCCTCGGGTCACTCCAACACTCCCTTTCTATAATTCCATCTACCCAGGCGTTTTTGTTTTATTTTGTTGCGATTGTTATTGTTTATATAATCAACGATAGGGAATTCTATAAACGCCAATTCTCATATTTATACACAAACCAAGATGAGCTTTCGGAGAAGTCTCTTTAATTTGTAAATATGTTAATATGTAAAAAGGAATATATCAAGTATTTATGTGGAAATATGTTCTACCTTTCTTTGGTTGTTATTAATTGAAATAGTTGAATATAAAATAAAGTTACATTATTGTTTATTTCCTGAAAAAAAAAGATAATGAGATTTTTACAGTACTCACCGTAGCCCCTGCAGTACTCGGCCATATAGATGTTCTCGTACCAGAAGACCTGTCCCCACACAGACACACAGTTAGTTCACGGCACGGACCTTGGACTGGACGCTGAACTCACGGCGTACGCGACCAGAACTCCAGCGGCGAAACTGGCCACTGTGGTCATCAGCCAGTCCACGCCGGACTTGGGGGTAGCTGGACACCACAGGCTCATCAGTGGTGGACCCTCTAATTATTTTATCATTGAAGCAAGGGAAGTAGAAAGTTGTTTTATTTCGACAATAATCATATTCGCCAAAAAGAGATGGAGGGATGGTCAAAGGAATGGAGAAGGCTTGGGAATCTTGGAATGAGGTTTGCTGAAGGAAACAAGAATTAGATGTGGACATATATTTGGATTAAATAGATGACAGAAACAGTTCTGAAGGATATGAAAGAGGAATTAATAATTGTTTCATTTAAAAAAAAAACATATTCGTTAAATATAGCTTACATTTCTAATTCCTGAACATGTGTCAATATACACTGATGGACAAAACTTAAGGAAGTTGTACCTTTTACCATGAATATCGGGATTCAGACAATAATTCTGAAAGATATTACAGTGACCTTTATTGAAGACACACGAGATAACCAAGTGTGTATACACTCATGGACAAAACTTAAGGAAGTTGTACCTTTTACCATGAATATCGGGATTCAGACAATAATTCTGAAATATATTACAGTGGCCTTTATTGAAGACATACGAGTTAACCAAG
>CP092864.1:2172694-2202529 GCA_030710605.1 Cordylochernes scorpioides | reverse complement strand
GCGAGTTATTGCCTTATAATTCTATATAGTTTCATTGTAATCCAAAATAAGAAAGAAAATTTGAATTGTATATATATAGGTGAAGTGTTGTGTTGAATGTGTAAATAAATATATAATAGATTATATTATTAAAACTAAATAAATGATCATTGAAAAAAAGATAACAGGTATGATAAAAATAAAATATAGAAATAATAAAAGATAATGTTTTTGTGATAAAAATTGAAAAAATATAATTGAATTAGAAAGTAAATGGAGAGAAAAGAGATAATAAGGAAAACTAATATGCAATTGTGGAAACAATAGAGAGAGTGTCCAGGTGGATTGTTCTTGGAGATACCAGCTCATTTCTAAGTGTATTTTATCATTTTATAAAGAAATTATTTGGGGAATTTAGAATGATGCTTATTTTTGTTGTTGTTGTTTCGTTTTTCCTTTTGTGTGTGTGTTAATTTTAGAAGTATTATTCTATTTGGATCCTTCAAATATTAATCAAGAACTTCCACATTTCAGTGTATAATTGAGACAGATTTGAAATCTGGTTCGTTATGATGAAAAATTATTGAATTTTGATTAATTAGCCCGCCATCTGTTATCAAAATTTGAAACTATTATAGACGCGTATGATTCTTTTTTGAAAAATAAAACAATTTCTACTGCCCTTACTGCAATGAAAAAATTAATGGGAGGGCCTGGCTCATCAGTGGTGAACACTCCCATCGGTTTCGCCAGTTTAATCTACCATAACTTTGTTATATTGCATTTTTCTATCTTCTTTTCAAAATGATACTAATGATAGACTCTTGAGTAAACAAGGACAGTAGAAATTATTTAATTAAAAAAAATCATACGCGTCTATAATAGTTTCGAATTTCCAAAAAAAAACTATATATATTATATATATAAACTAATGAATAAAACTTAAGGAAGATGTACCTTTTAGCATGTATATCGGGATTTAGACAATAACTCTGAAAGATTTTACAGTGACACCTTTATTGAAGATACACGAGATAACCAAGTGTGAACAACCTCTGTATCCTTCCAAAATATAAAATAAAAAACAGATGACCGTTGACATCAAAATATGAAACTACCTTAAGTTTTAACAATTATTGTATATGTACGACATTATACAATTATATGTACGACATAAATCTGTGGGAAAAGATATTTATCAAAATTCGAAACTATTTTAAACGCGCAAGATTCTTTTTGAAATTAAACAATTTCTAATTTCAAAAAGAATCTTGCGCGTTTAAAATAGTTTCGAATTTTGATAACAGATTGCGCGCTGGTGCATCATATTATAAAAGATATTTATGCAGCTAGAGAAGCAGCGCTCACTTCAATTATGTGTGAGAACATTATGTTCACCACCACTGGAGCTACACTGTGCCGTGAGGACAACAATGGTGGCAGGAGGATGCCAAGACTTGGGATCACCAACTACGTGGAAGAGAGAACAAATAAATAAACAGAACACCTTCAAAGGTAATCACTTCATTAAATAATTAGAATCAGCCCTTGATGCAGAGAGGAAGGTCCTATATCAACATTTTAAATGTACCAACACTTCACCCTACGTATTGCTTTCAAAAATATCAGCAAATAAATTTAAAGCAATAGCTTATTATACATTTTTTAGATCATCATTATGTAAGGACCAGTCAACACGTGAATGACTTTGAGATGAAGAGTAAAGCCAGTTAAATTTCTATTTCACTGCCTATGTAAATAACACAAGATGATTGTTACCTTACCCAATTGGGAGAATCTGTATGGGGCAAGTCCCTAATAAAGGCTTTTGTGTGAGTGTGAATGGTTAAACCCTTTGATCAGAATCAATAACCAAGGATAAGTGTCTTCTTTGCAGACTTATCCTTGGAGACTTGTTATGGGTCCTAATTACTTCATTGTTTACTTTTTATTTGTTTCGATTATGGAGAGCCGCTCGGCATACTATATAACACGAAGAAAGATGAAATCAAGGTAGATGTCCTTGCAAAACTTCAACCTCTGTGTTGGTGTAACAATTTAGTAGAATGAAAATAGAATTAAAATCAAAGAATTTATGTAAAGGTTTCATATGACTATATTTAAATTTTTTCAAAAAGTTGTTTCAATTTTTAGTTTTAAAAAATTAGGATTGTAACAAATTCCCGCTGAAGCATCGGCAGTTACGCGTCATAGAAACGGAACATAAGAAATATATATATTGTTTTATAAAAGCATAAGGCGCCTCTATCGTTAAAATAAACATCAAAATTAGACGCCATCTATTGATCGTCGCAGCAAATTAGCGGCCTCAGGTCTGTGACAAAGCCACAACACCAGCTTTGTAAAACTGAGAAGCGTCCACCTAGAGACCATGGTTTCGGGCTAATGGCCCTCGTCAGTCTAGGATGGACTTTATTCCATGATATTCACAAAGGCATTTCGAAGGGAGAGGTGCCCTATTCTTTTATAGATCAATTTCCTCCCGGCAAGATTTCCATCTATATATTGTTGTATGATTTATATTTTGCTCGTCATATTAAAAAATCAATATTTATAATCGAAATATTTTATTAATATCAATATATTTTCTAATTCCATATAGCCAAAATAATGAATAAGCTTTTAAATCATTATGGCGAAATATATATTGGAATAAATTATTATTTTCAATTTGTAAACATTTGGTTTTTTTTACTTGATAAGAAGTAACTCACGCGCGCTAAGATATACAGGAAAAATAAACTATCCGAAGTAAATATTCCAAAAAGAATATTTTGTAAAAAAGCGGAGAAATTCCTGCAGACATTCCAACACCCAGGAAATTCCAACACAAAGAAATTTATTTAATCAGAAATGTTTTCTATAAACTGGATTTATGATTTTATTAATAATACTCTTGTATTTATATGGGATACTATAGAATGTTCTTTATGATCTTATATGATGTATTTTATATGATACAAAACCTCGTGTAAATTTGTCTTTTATAATATTTTATATATCTTTATAATTTGATATTTATAAAGAGAGAAAAGTGGAATATTTTATGAGTTAAAAGGGCGATCCCATTTGAATATAATGATATAGAAACTGCTTTGTGCTTTTATTTTCACATATTCTGGTATGCCATTTTATATTTAAGAATATGTTATTATTTATACCAACATATATAGATATAATGTACCATAAGAGTAATCTTTCTCGTTACTTATTCATTAGAACGATGCACTTGTTCATCACCTTGGTAAAAACACTTTACTGGTGATGATAAAAAATGAGTCAGAACACTAGTTTTGGAAAATTCAGACATTTAGATTATTTTGTTGGGAGCTTTGTTGACATGTCTCTCAACAACGCCCCATACATAGTGGTCGAGGGGGTTGCTGTCTGGAGAGTTAGGGGCCGAATATCAGGACTCCAGTGACTGGGGTTGTTGAGTGTCAGCCACGATTGTGTCTTTTTTACCTTGTGGGCTGGATCTGAGTCCTGTTGGAAGACATACTTCCTTCCTGCGGCCACCATGTCCATCCAAGGCTTCACAACCGTCTCCAGAACATTGATGTAGGTGTCAGCGTACACCATAAGGCCCATCACAAATAATTAGGGAGGCATGACATCACCTTCACTGCTGATAACGCCAAGGAACAATACGGAGGCAGGAAATTCCGTGTGTATCACGACAGCTGAGGGTCCTTACTGACCCAACGATCATTCCTGGGATTTACCTTTTGGTCCACGTCAAAGTTCTTTTCATCAGAGAAGAACCTCAGCATGGCACAAGTCATGTTTCAGGTTGTTGAGGAAGGCAGCAGCTTTTCCTTTTCTGTTATCCTTCATATTCTCAGTCAACAACTGGCTATTCTGAAGGACATAGGACTTGAGACCAAGGTCTTCATGGATAGTTCTGACAATTGTCATAGAGCCAATGTCCATTTCCTTGACTATGGTCCTTATGTTCTTACCAGGGTTCCATCAATCTTTTTCTTGACATTTTTGACAAATTCTTCGCCTTCTACCCTGTCCGATGGACACTTTGCAGCCATTACCTTTTTGTTACTTTCGTGCTCATTAAACTTCTCTTGATACAATAAACAGTGGTGTTAGGCAATTAAAGAAAGTCAACTATCTCTCTGGGGCTCTTTCCGGTGCGCAGAGCAACGATGGTGGTTGCTCGATTCTCAAATTCTGGATTACAATACACTGCATACATATGTACTGTTACATTTTACATTAATATGGCTACGGAATGAGAATATATTTAAATCAAAATTGATATTTTCTTATGGACTACCAATGTTATTCCCAATTTACCTGATACACCATGAGTATATGCTATATGTGTTACGGTAATTCACTAATAAATTTCCGCCTTTTTTTAAAATGGCGACAGTGGGTAGCAGAAACATCAAAAACAATAAACGTTTGTAAAAAAGGTTTGATGAAATATTTTTCAAAAACTTGAATCAATAAAATCCAACCTATATAATTATGATAATCACTATATTTTATTGTTACAAATTAATATATTGAAAATAAAATAGTCTATATTCTAACCGTTTTAATGGATATTTTTCTATCATTTCTTACTTTTCACAAATTAATATATATTTATATACGTATATACATCCTATAATATTATTTTCTAAAATATCTAATTTGGTTTTCATCACCATTTATATGAAGTACTTTCTATAAAATGTTTGGTTTATAGTTTGAGAAATCACAGTTAAACAAAAACAAACAAATTAGTTATATTTGTTAGTTTAACCCCATATATATCAGTGAAATATTTCATATTACTTTCTAAAATATTAATTCTCATATTTATAAAATATTTTCGTGTGTTGGAAGATAATAAATTTACCAACATCAGCAGAAGAAAAAATCCACAAACATTTTTTTTTTAACCAAACGACCATGTCATAAATGTCACCCAGACGATATTTCATTAAGCCTAAGAATAATAATTTGAAGTTAATTAACTTTGAACCTTTAGAAAAAAAAGTATAAACCATTTTTTGTTTAAAATAATTATGGTTTATAACATGAATTATTAAGCAAAGGTGTTGGTATTAACATTATTAAATTCATTTTTCAAAACGATTATATTACATGTTTATAATATCCTTATATATTTCTATATCATGTTTTATAATTTTTGGGTTCTATATAATAGAAAAATGAAAAGAATATTTATTTATTCGAGTCAAAATTATCCTTTTTTTTTTGCTCCTATATCTTATCAAAGAATGTAGAATTTATTATTATAAATCTATAACGCGCCATCTTTGTTTTTTTCTACTGTCCTTACTGCGATGAAAAAATATTGGGAGGGCTTGTCTCATCAGAGATGAACCCTTCCAGCGATTTCGCCAATTTATTCTACCAGACCGTTTTTTATAGCTATAATACTGTATTGGATCATTCTGTTTATATATGTTACACTGAAGGGTGTAATCTCAGAAATGGTATTCAAGTAAACTATTGACCTAATCTTTTAGAACAGTAGAATTACATATAAATATTTGCATCGTGCAAGGCTCTTTCATAAACAATAAAGACAAGCCAGTTAGGTATAAATTATTATAAAGCTATAACGTGCTATCTATACATAGCAAATGAAATTGATAAAGCACGAATACTTCTTTTATACAAAGAGGAATCAATATATAAGGCGAAATATCTTATTTCTTAAAAATTAAAAAAGCAAAAATAATTTAAACCACAGAATATTAAAATATAACATCGAGAGACTTTTTAAGGTGTTCTGTTCTTTTTTTCCCACGCGCGGCGCGAGACTTATAAATAAACTAAAATGGAAGCTCCCTTGAAGGATTGCACCACGCTTGAACAACGTGCAGTTATTCGTTTCTTGAATGCAGAAGGTATTCAAACATCTCAAATATGCCAAAGAATGAAAAATATCTATGGTGAGTCTTGTTTGTCTCAAAAAACATTTATAAATGGGTTAACGAGTTAAAAAATGGACGAATTACATGTTCCTCAGGTCTCAACGTTCGGTCGGTAAAGTTTTGTTAACAATTTTTTGGATGTTGATGGACCAATCTGTCTTGATTTTTTATCCTCAAGGCAACGTATGAACAGCGACCTTTATTGTGACATTCTTGTAAATAAGCTAAAGCCCGGTATGAGAAATAAAAGAAGAGGGAAGCTTAGTAAAGGTGTTCTCTTCCTTCATGATAATGCAAGACCGCATACATCATGTAAAACTGTATCTACAATCATTAAATTAGGTTTTGAAGTTTTAGAACATCCTGCATATAGTCCAGACCTAGCCCCCTCTGACTATTTCCTTTTTGGACTACTAAAGAAGGAGTTAAAGGGAAAGCGATTTGACTCGGATGAAGATGTCCAGAAAGTGGTGCAAGATTTTTTTCATACGCTTCCTAAGAGTGCCTATAAAGAGGGCATTTACAAGTTGCCAGAACGATGGAAACGATGTATAGAAAGCCAAGGTGATTATTTTGAATAAATAAAGTCCTAAATTTTAATATCGTTCTTATTTTTTTATATAAATTATAATTCACCTTATTTATTGATCCCACCTTGTATATAAAAGAAATTTTTACTGTCTTTATTGCGATGAGAAAATATTGGGAGGGTTTGGCTCATCAGTGGTGAACCCTCCCAGCAGTTTCGCTATTTAATCTACCAGACCGTTTCTTAGAGCTCTAATACTGTATTAGATCATTCTGCTTACATATGTTACAATGAAGGGTGGAATCTTAGAAATGGTATTTAAGTAAACTATGTGGACATAAGCTTTTAGGACAGTAGAACTTATAAATCGCTTTGATCAAGTATACTTCTTTGGACGATTGGTTTGAACCGTCGAATTTAGACACCTACGAACCGAGCTCGAATTCATCTTTGGACACTTTTTTAAATAAATAAATTGCTTCAATTTCTCCCTGGTTCTTTCAACGGTTCAACCCCACCAGTGAGTACAAGTAACCAAACAGGGCTTTGGTACATTTGTAAGTGAAAAAGTCGAACTGCTTTCTATATGTGTAGACATGTGGTTCACTAATAGTAAAACACAGTTAACTACCCACTATTATATCAATGGTGTAGGCGCCATCCCGACCAGAGAGCCACAGATAAACAGATTATAAACGCACAGAATATAGAATCCGAGCTCCCCAGTAGAAGGAATACCCGGAAGACGACGGTACTCTCTGTTATATGTGTTGTTCACTATTATGATTTTTGTTCTAATAAACACTACTAAATTATTTTATTGGATCCTCTCTTTCTTTTTCCCAGTAAGAAACGCCTACGGAAGCCAACAGAAATTCAGAAGTGGGATAGTCCTGAAGAAAATTGAAGATTCACTGGAATAATTTGGAAACGAGAAGGACGTGGCGCTGTGACCGATCAACGTAAGAGGAGTTGCATGGTATGTACGAAATTTAATTACCTATTCGTAAAAGTATTATTGCAAAATCATCTCGATAAAAAGTATTTTAAAGTAAAGTGAAGTATTTTTAAAGAAAGTATTTTAAAGTAAAGTGAAGTATTTTTAAAGAAAGTATTTTAAAGTAAAGTGAAGTATTTTAAAGAAAGTATTTTAAAGTAAAGTGAAGTATTTTAAAGAAAGTATTTTAAAGTAAAGTGAAGTATTTTAAAGAAAGTATTTTAAAGTAAAGTGAAGTATTTTAAAGAAGGTATTTTAAAGTAAAGTACAGTATTCTAAAGAAAGTATTTTAAAGTAAAGTAAAGTATTCCAAAGAAAGTATTTTTAAAGTAAATTGAAGAAACAAATAAAAAGTATTATCGCAAAGTATCGCGGTAAAAAGAAAAAAAAAGTATTGTCTCAAAATTACCAAAGAAAAGTTGATTTCGTTTAAAGAAATAATTGAAACAGTACGTATCTGGTTTAGTCAGTTTTATTTGTTTATTTTAAAAAATTTTGCCTTGTTTATTTTTCCTTTTGAAAAACATGACTTATTTAGCGAAAGTAAGGAAATGCGATTTGAGCAAGTTGGCGTATGAACTCGGCGAGGTAGTACCGCCAGAGAGCAGGATCGTCGACTTAAAACACCTTATTTTGAATAGCCAATCCTACGAAGAAGAATTCGCAAAACAACTGTTGGAGACTCTGATCAAGGATCGGGAACGAATCGAGGAGCGGGAACGAATCGAGGATCGGAAACGAATCGAGGATCGGGAACGAATCGAACGAAAAGAACAAATGGTAATGGAATTCGAGCTTGAGAAGCTGCGCATCCAGACTACACGCGGAAACAACGATACGTCTCGAAGTACCAGCAATGACGCACATTACGAGATACGTAAACTGATGCCCAAGTACGAGTCGAAGGACAATGATTTGAGTTTTTACCTAATTCTTTTCGAAAGACAGGCAAAGCGACTAGGATTGGATGAAGACCAATGGGCGTTCAGCCTCCTAGGATTGCTACCTTACGAAATGACTCAATTAATCGCTCGGGAGACAGAAGAACAAAGCGGCGATTATAGGTTCGTGAAAAGGTTGCTCCTAAAACGGTACAAGTTGAGCCCCGAACAATTCAGACAAAAATTCGAGAAGCACGAGAGATCTCAAAAGGGTTCCTGGAGAGACTTCGCTTTCGAATTGCGAGGATATTTCAACGAATGGATCGAAGGAATGAACGTGGAAAATTTCGATGCCCTAAAGGATTTGTCCGTCACTAACCAGCTAAAGAAAAAAGTTCCAAATGTGCTGCGTAATCATCTCATTGACGATTGGACCAAGTTAAACAACCCAGATGAGTTGGCGGATAAACTGGACGAGTACGAAAATGTTCGCACCGAGATGGGACCTCCGCATTGGAATGCGAAACACCTCATACCACCGTCGTTTCAGCAGAAATCTGCGAGATTCCCCAACCAAAGCGAAGTTAAAGAGACTAAACAAGGAACGAATGTTTCGGGTCAAGACGCTGCAAGGAACGAAATCAGTGAAACGTACCCTAACACCTTGAGGAGAATGGTCAACCGTACGATCAGAAACGACAAGGGAGAACCGAAGTGCTTCAACTGCAATCAGTTTGGACACATTGCCAGAGACTGCCCATCACCCAGGACTACGTTGACATGCCGAGGATGCGGTCAAACGGGACACAAGGAAAGGAATTGCACAAGACCCAAAGAAGGACTAAAAGTAGCCAACCTGGAAGTCGAAGGACTGGAGACTGTCCCGCCAGATGTATATTTGAAGGATGTCAAGATCGACAACAAGGAAACCGTGAAGGCAATGATAGACACCGGGAGCAGCAGTTGTCTAATGAGAGAATCGGTCGCAAGGAGGATCAGCGTCGACATCGAACCAGACTCGACTAGTCTGTACGGCATCGGTAACCAGACTGCACCAGCTGCCAGGACCGTTGGGAAGACGACAGTCGACCTGGAGATTGATGGCATCGTCGGAAGGGAAATCACTGTATTCATTGTCAACGATGATGCCCAACCCTATGACCTATTAATTGGAAGAACATGGACAGATCTGCCCTACGTATCCTTCGCCAGAATTGGTAAAAACTTGCATATTGGCTATTCATCCGAATTTCCGTTTGCTAATCTGCAAGAAGAAATCAAGTCGCGTCGCATCGAACTGAGAGCAACCGAAACTGTTCAGTTGGAGAGCGACTCCATTAACTTTACAAGTGCAATCACAGACGAGGTAAAGGACGGATATGTATTGTTCACAGGAGTAGATGACGCCTGTGTCGATTCCCTATTGGAAGTGGTCGACGGAAAGACGACCGTACCCATCATCTCAGCTGGCAAGGGCAAGTTGAGAGTAAGGAAGAACCAATGTGTAGGGCGAGTTGAACTACTGAACCTTGATGATATTGTTGTTAACCTGGACGTTGCAGAGGATTCGTTTCAGACTAAAAATGAAGAGAAGAGGGAAGGACAAGACCAAATGAAACGTAAGCGCCCCATACTGCCTGAGGACATCAACGTCAATCATTCTCTGACTTCGAAAGAGAGACAAGAAATCCTAGATGTAGTAAACGAGTATAGAGACTGTTTCGCTCTTGGCATGGAGGAATTAGGGTGCACCGATGTCACCAAGATGGACATTAAGGAGGTTGATGGAAGCAAGCCAGTCTGTCTGAGACCGTATAAGACGACTGCAAGTGAACGCGAAGCAATCAGGGAGATTGTCAGAGAGTGGAAGGACAATGGAATAGTCACGGAAACTAGATCACCCTACGCTAGTCCCGTCCTACTTGTGAGGAAGAAAGCTGGAGATCATCGTCTGGTGGTAGATTATAGGAGACTCAACATTCAAACAGTTAAGGACAAGTTCCCATTACCAAGGATAGACGACCTTCTGGAAGGCCTAAGGAATGCGAAATTCTTCACCACTCTGGATCTGGCGCATGGATATCTGCAGATACCACTGACCGATAAGGCAAAATTAAAGACAGCATTCATCACCCCAGATGATACAGGTCAATTCGAAAGGATGATTTTTGGACTCGCCAACGCACCAGCTGAATTCCAAAGACTGATGCACACTGTCCTAGGTCCGCTGCTGAACAAGAAGGCATTCTGCTATCTCGACGACGTGATTATCCCGGCAAAGGATTGGCGGGAGATGATCGAAAGGTTGAGGGAAGTCCTCGAAAGAATAAGATCAGCGAAGTTGACACTGAAACCCTCTAAATGTGAGTTCGGAAGGAGGGAAGTTGAGTTCTTAGGGTATGTCATCAGTACAGGCGGACTTAAGCCAGGCCCAAGAAAGATCAAGGCGATAGAAGAATTTCCAGAACCCAAGAATGTCCACGACATACGACGCTTTCTGGGACTGACGAACTTCTTCAGACGATTTGTAAAGGACTTCGCGAGGAAAGCAGAACCGCTAAGCAGACTTACGAAGAAAGGTTCACAATTTGAATGGAAGGAAGAACAGCGAAGGTCATTTGGAGGACTACGAAAGGATCTGGTCGAATATCCGGTACTAGCTCATTACAACCCTGAACTCAAGACAGAAGTACATTGCGATGCGAGTGCTGAGGGATTAGCAGGAATGGTGCTACAGATGGACGAAGACTGCAAATGGCGCTTGGTCTACTGTGTGAGCAAGAAGACAACAGAGGCCGAGAAGATGTACCACTCAAGCAAATTGGAGCTGATGGCGATAGTGTGGACCTTGGATCGACTACGTCAGTTCCTCGTAGGAATCAAGTTTACAGTGGTTACAGATTGCCAAGCACTGGTCTACATGAACGCGAAGAAGACTACAAATCCTCAGATAGCGCGATGGTACAATCTGATTCAGGAATACGATTTCGAAATTCGACATAAACCAGGGGAGAAGATGGCCCACGTAGACGGAATGAGTAGAGCTCCAGTCGACGACCCTAGAGACACGATGGAGGAAATCGTGGAGAAAAACCTTGAAGTGTGCCTCACAATCACACTGGAAGAACAAATCTTGATGATTCAGCATTCCGACCCTGAATTGAGAGACCTGATCCAGATCTTTCGAAAGGACCCGTGTGATAGGACAGTAGGAGAACAAAATAGAATTAACGACTACAGCTACAAAGGAGGCAGACTTTTCCGCATGGTGAAAAATGGAGAAGAGGAACGAGCCCTGTATGTTATACCCAAAAGTATGAGGAAAAGCTTAGTTGTCAAATTCCATGATCTAATGGGACATTTTGCGACTGATAGGACTGTCAACAAAATTAAGGAATTGTACTGGTTTCCTTCAATGAAGAGGTACGTTCGACGCCATGTGGCTATGTGTCTCGAGTGTCTATTTAACAAAGTTCCCGGTGGAAAACAACAAGGCTTCCTACATCCCATTAAGTCAGGCAAGAGACCGTTTTCCATCGTACACATGGACCACGTAGGCCCCTTCGTGAGAAGTACAAAAGGTAACCAGGAACTTTTAGTGATTGTCGATAATCTGACAAGATTTGTCCGATTAAGCCCTGTAAGGAATACATCGACGCAGAACGTCCTGAAGGTAATGAAAAGTTTTGTGAATGATTTCGGACTACCCGACAAGATCATCAGCGACAGAGGGTCATGTTTTACCTCAAGGCAATTTGAAGAATTCTGTCGAGGAAATGGAATACATCATACTCTGAACTCTACGAAACATCCGCAATGGAACGGGATGGTCGAAAGAGTGAACCGAACAGTATTGTCCACTATAGCAACCAGTATCGAGGATCCGCGACGGAAGGATTGGGACCTGAAGATCAAGGAGGTAGAGCGAGACCTGAACAATGCGGTGAACAAGACGACGAATAAAACACCGTTCGAAACACTCCACGGCTATTCCCCTCGATTCCACGATGGGATACTTAGAAGATTAGCCGACGAAGACGTGGACCCATGGACCGAGCCGGATAGAATTCAAGAGAGTGTGAGATCCCAAATTGAGAACAAACAAGAAATTATGAAGACATACTACGATAAGAAGAGGTGCCGTACAATCCAATTCGAAGTAGGAGAAATTGTAGTGATGAGGCATGTACCCAAAATGACGGGTGAACCAACCAAGGCACAACCCAAATATCGAGGACCTTTGATAATTACCGAGGTTCTGCCAAGCGACACGTATAGAGTGACTCAGTTAAGCGAAAGAACCAGTGGACGGTTCTACACGACAACGGCCCATATCAGTCAACTGAAGTCTTGGCACAGTGAAGAAGATGACTCAGCTACAGAAGAAAGTCCGGACGAGGAGCCAGAAGTAGAAGATACCCCCCGACGCAACCCACGACGTTCCTGCAACGCAAGGTTCAATCGAGGACGATTGAAATCCAGGAATGGCCGAATGTAGGCGCCATCCCGACCAGAGAGCCACAGATAAACAGATTATAAACGCACAGAATATAGAATCCGAGCTCCCCAGTAGAAGGAATACCCGGAAGACGACGGTACTCTCTGTTATATGTGTTGTTCACTATTATGATTTTTGTTCTAATAAACACTACTAAATTATTTTATTGGATCCTCTCTTTCTTTTTCCCAGTAAGAAACGCCTACGGAAGCCAACAATGGCAAGTAACATATGTATTTGTGGGATAATGATAAAAATAAATGTTTAAGATAACAAAAAACATACATATATAAAATTGGGAGAAATATTTGTGGAATATATTCATAAATTCATATTTATAAGATCTGTATTTAGATGTATACATTTAATGTTTAGTTAACATATATTATTATCCATAAAACTTTGTTATACTTTTTTATTCCTCTTTGTTTTTTGTTTTTCGTTTTTTTAAGCCATGTCAATCTCCATTTCTTTCTTCTTGAAAAAATAATACATATTTCTTCATACATAATTTATATATTTGAGCACACACATCAATTTTTATTATAAACTAATGAATAAATAAAAAAAAATCTATATACAGTTACGAGCATCATGCGTTCTTAATAATTTTTCATCTCTGTCACCGTTTGCTTTTTTTTTTTTTTTGAATGGCGCTGTCCTATTGGTTGGCTACGATCACGCCACCTTTGCCCCCCCACTCGCTTCTTCGTTTTTGTAACTATTGTGTTGGAGCGGGTCGCTCCTTAAATAAATGCATATATTAGTTAATAACTAAATGGAATCCTCTCTTTCTTTTTCCCAGTAAGAGACGCCTACGGAAGCCAACAGTACATAGACAGATAAAGCACATAGGCTATAGTTATTAACTAACATATGCATTTATTTGAGGCGCCAATTCATAATTGTAACAAATAGTATTTGAATCAAAACATTCAATCGGGTAAAACACGGGCGTTGCCCGGGTCATTCGGCTAGTATATATATACGCACAAAGCCTTTATTAAGACCCCAGTCTTATAAAGATTCTCCTCTCTCATTGCCGGCTTACAACAATATCCTCACAATGATAAATCATGTAATGGAGGACTTACTGCTTTGTAAAAGTTGGGACAGATTCGACTTGATATAATAAAAGAAGTCGGTGGACGAGTGGATAACACCCTCGATTTCCAACAGCCATGAACTGGGATTGAATCCCGCGTTAACATTTTGTTTAATATATGAATAACCTTCACATAATGTTCATTGTTACAAATATCATAAACTAGGTTGCTCTTATTAAGCGGTACCTAATAAAGTGGTTTGGGAACCGAACCGAGTTGATATGGCGCTGTGTACTGAGGTAAGTTGGCTGTCGTTTACTTTTGTCTTCTCTCTTTCTTCGCTAATATACTGGTAACCGAAGATGTAATGAAATTATCCAAAATTTATTTTTTTCTTTGCAAAGATGGCAAATATAAATTTTGTGGGAGAAGTAGCTTTTCATTTTATTTATCATGTCCTTCCGTCAACACATTTTCAGCTAATGTTTTTTTCTGTTCGTAAAAATATAATAAAAATATTTTTTTAAACCATACTGTGTTTCTATAAGAATATAGGTCACATCTCCGGTCAAAATAGACGTCAAAACTAGACGCCATTTATTGACCATCTCCGCAAAGTGGGTGACAAGACCACAACACCAGGTTTGGTAAACTGAGAGCTGGTGTTGTGGTTTTGTCAACGACCCGAGGCCGCTAGTTTGCGGAGACGGTCGATAGATGGGGCCTAGTGTTGACGTCTATTTTGACGAGAGAGAGAGTTGACCTTTATCCTTATAGATTATTATCCTCCCGGCAAAATTTCCATATACTATATACCTTTTCATAGAAAACAAAAATACTTTCTAATTTATTGCTTATATGAGAAATATAAACTATTTTTGACTCGTATGTTTCTTTTTGAAATAAAACAATTTTTCTACTTACGTTACTGCAATGATAAAATAATGGGAGAGCCTGGCTCATCAGTGGTAAACCCTCCCAGCGGTTTCGCCAGTTTAATCTACCATACCGCTGTAATATTGCATTTGGCTGTTTTCCTTTCAAACCAATACTGAAGCTAAACTGGAGAAACTGCTAGGAGAGTTTACTACTGATGAACAAGGCCTTCCAATTATATTTTATCATTGCAGTAAGGAAAGTAGAAAATTGTTTTATTTCAAAAAGAATGATACGGGTCTATAATAGTTTATATTATCATAACTGATGGAGGAACAAAGTCAGACTGCCATGCGGTGGATAGCCAACCAACGACAACAGCCTCATGGAGATTTACGGACTAAATAACTGATGTGACGCTATATATGATGCATCATAGTAAATTAAATATTAACTAGAAAGTATCAAACACCTATTTTTTTAGTTCTTAAAAATAAAGATACTTCGGTCAGTCAATCTTTTTATTACCTCAACGTTTCGACAAAAATATTTTGTCCTCGTTAGGAGCAAACAAAATTTAAAACAGTTGGCGTTAAAACTTATTCTCCGTAAAGATAGAGGCTGCCTGGAGAATAATTTTTAACGCCAAATGTTTCAATTTTTGTTTGCTCCTGACGAGGACAAAAGAATTTTGTCGAAACGTTGAGGTAATTAAAAGGTTTACTGGCCGAAGTATCTTTATTTTCAAGAGCTATGAATGCCGGCCAGGTAGCACCTATTTTTTAGTTAACTAAACACCCCTAGGTTCCAGGTAAATCTATTCAACAACAGAGAAGTTGATGAAATTGCTGGGAAATGGAAACTTCATCAATAGCTTCCATAGGGAACTTTTAATGATGGCGGTTTCTTCCCAACTTCTACCTCTCTCTCCACTTCCAGAAATTATCCCGCGCCGTTGAATCTTCTGATTCAAACTGGCAACACTAATTGGTCTAACAGCTTAGCGTGGTGGAATATTTCAACTTAATTATATCATTAGTGGGTTTAAAAATTCTAGGAAAAAAATGTTAAATATTGAATCATTAAAAAACGTACAAACATATTTTCACCGAAAATATACAAAAGTAATGGGTCAAAACTCTTGATATTCGGCATTATTGCAAATATGTAATTTATATATGCAAATTTCAGTGATATATATGATAAAATGAAAAAATATTAAAATATTTTACTTTTCTTTATCATTTTTCACATGTATATCGTAATTATGCAAAAATGGCCTTAAATACCCGTTTTTTGATTTTTCAAGAAGCTCCAAGGACCATTGGTAAAGCCTGCACCACGTTGACGAGGGCCAACAGTCTGAATCGCGTACGTGTTGGCTTTTCTTGATTAATCAAGAAAATGGTTTGGCCAAATATTATGGAACAAATTAAATAAACGTTCAGTTGATTTTTGTTCCACTAGATTGCGCTCTGCGATCTAAATGCTCATATGAAGGTCAGGATATGTCTTTATTTAAATATGTATATTGATGGAAAAGTGGATGATATGTAATAGATTTATGCATATATGTATATGATTTTGAGACATATATATATAGTTTCGGGAGGATGGTATTCATGAACCAAAAGAGGCACCTCTCCCTTTAAAAAAGCAGGAAATCAACCAATTTATTTATCACTCCAGTAAAAAACGTAAAGGTGCCGATAAAGAGGGTCTCTCAACACCGGGTATTTTACTACATGTACATTGGTCACTGATATTTTCTTTAGGTTTTCGAATAAAATCACTTCCAACTGTCCTCACTGTGATAGAATAATTTGGGTCTGGCTCATCAATTAGGAACCCTGCTAGCAGTTTCGCCAGTTTAACCTCTGCAGACAATTGTAATATTTCCACATACATCTCATCATCTAGTGATCTTCTGGAAATTCCGACTTAATTGCATTACTCTAATATTGTATAGGGCTTATATAGCTGGAAATATACAGGAATTCTTTTTAAAATCTACAAATATTTCTTACAATAAGTTTATTTTTCCATTGTGAGATAAATTTGTAGTTCCTAGATTCTTCTTACAATTTTATTATGAATCCTAGATGAATTCTTGTTACAAGATCCAAGAAACATATATGCAAATACACTTGCTCTTCCGAAAACCATTTACAAATAAATCTGTTGGCATTAAATAAATATAAGGCATTGGTACATCGTCTGCATGTGCAAATTTAAACTATTCAACGCAATTTATATTTATAAATAAAACTTCTTTTCCACAATCTTGTAACAAGATAGATGTTTTCATCATCATTATTTCGAATATTTATTATTTTAAAAAGGATTTGTATTTTAATGTATATTAATTATTTTTAATATCGTGTGTATTCTGTTCATTTATATTTATCACTATATAGAATATAATATTTAGTTTTTATTAATGCATATATAATGGGTTTTACTTGATTCAAATTTCCTTTATAATTATAGATTAAAAATAAGACAATAGATTTAATTAATATATAACGGACTTCTTTTAAAAAATATTTCATTCGATATATATATGATTATAAAAACTTTATAGAATATATTATATGGAAAATATACATTATATTCATATATATTTCCATATATGTTGGAATACTCCTCAGAAACTCTTTCTCATTTCTATATATTTCGTAAATATATATTTCTATATGTTGGGAAGAAAGTTATATTAGTAAATATATCTTATCTAGACTACATGTAATAAATTTCATATTTTTACCATATATATATATATAGATATCTACCACATATATATATATATATTACATATATGTAACTAGAAAGTTAAGTAGTTTTGGTAAAGATAGAGGCTGCCTGGCCGGCATTCATAGTTCTTAAAATTAATAAATGGTACCTCGGCCAGTAAATCTTTTTATTTTAGAGTTACTGGCCGAAGTAAATATTTTTGTTTATTAAAATATTTTGGGGAGAGCCACACATTTCTCATCTCCCTTTATATTATTACAGCTGCCAAAGAAAATATACACAATTGTGTGAAAATGAAATATATTCACACAAAATTTCAATTTAGTAAAATTCTAAAAAAACTATATATTTATATACATATAATAAATAAAATAGATTTATATTTATTCGTTTAAATATAATCTAGAAAGTTTTGTTGGGGAGCAGAAGAAAAAAAAAATGGCGCAATATTTCGGAATAAAAATGGCGGAATAATAAATCAGACGATCGCAAAACAAAATATTTTTCATTTGGTATCAGAAGGTGATGATTATTAGAGCAGAAGAACATTGCAACTTTCGTTTGATATTAATAGATGCCTCCCCAGGATCGTCTGACAACATTGATTGAGTCTGCTGTCTTCAAATTGAAGGTATTTTCGCAGACGAATTTCGTTAAATTGATGCAATTTATTAACCGTTTGACACCAATCCCGTCTGTTTTTGGCCCTTTATTTTAAAATAATGAAAACGGGATTCTCGTCAGCTTGTTATTTTTTCTGCCAAGTAAGAAATTGGCATCGCTAGATAAAATTGATTTTTTTATATATTATACTTCTATATTCTCTCTCTCTCTAAGAACTCTCGCAGTCCATCGGTGGCGGAGTCTTTGCCGCAGTGAGCGCCACCAATGACGACTTGTATATATATTTATATGTATATTTTTATCAATTATTTATATCTATTTATTAATACATTTATATTTATATAATCTTATTTTTCGACATTTATTTTTATTCTGTATTTAACCATATATAATCTTATATAGACATTGTAATAAATCAGTTTCAATCTCAATCTCTTTCTTTCTATCTTCCAGGAGTCTTTCCCGCGATGGGCCCCACCAATGAAGACTGTATATATTCTATATATATTATTTTAAAGATTGATCAATCCATAATAATATTTATAAATAAATATAAAGCATATATTGGATCTAAATTTATCAATCAACCAATATTTCTAGGGGGAAAACGCCTCTCTTTATCAAGGCTTTGATTCAAACTAAATCACGTGGGTATGTGATCCACTCATATGCTATAGATCTTGTATAGTATGAGTGGATCCACGTGATTTAGTTTAAATCAAAGCCTTGATAAAGAGAGGCGTTTTGCCCCTAGAAATATTGGTTGATTGATAAATTTAGATCCAATATATGCTTTATATTTATTTATATATATTTATATCTCTGAATTTTATATTTTACTTTTTTATCTATATTTATCCTTATATTTAATCCTATATATTTATTCTGTATTTAACCTTATATAACCTTATATGAACATTGAAATAAAGTAGTTTCAATCTCTCTCTTCCAACAAATATATTATAGAGATTTTTTATAAATAAATATAAAGCATATATTGGATCTAAATTTATTAATCAACCAATATTTCTAGGGGCAAAACGCCTCTCTTTATTGGTTTATTAATATATTTAGAGCCAATATATGCTTTATATTTATTTATAGATATTATTATGGATTACAATTACAATTATTTTATTTCCAAAGCGCTAAATCCCGCAAGGGATACTTGCGCCAAACAAGGAGAAAAGTTTATTTACATAAGTTATTTACATTATTCAACGCATGAAAACATCAGAGATCCAGATTTTGTAGAAAGTTTAGAATGTATTTAAAAATATTATTTTATATCCTATTATTCATATATTATCTCGGAGAAAAAGTGTCGTTAATTGAAAGGTTGTGTTATGAAACCTTTTAACTTAATTTTTTTCCATATTTGAATATTATCAAAATACTTAGATGACACTATAATAACACAACAATATAAACTAATAAATGTAATAACTAAATGAGAATAATAATGAAAATTATAAATTATTGTTTTAAAAATTATCAAAGGAGCAATATATAATGGCACTAGAACATTTTCTTTTCATATTTGCATGAAATTTGATAAATGAAGTGATTTGCGCATGCGCAGCGCTGATTGGTTGCAGCCGAGAGAGCCAGATAGCGCTGAGAATCATAAAGAAGACAATTAACGAAAATTAATACTAATTATAAAGTTTTATATTGTAGATATATATAGGTAGTAATAAATTTTACATTCCTAGGTGGTGAGAGGGCATGGCTCATCAGTGGTAAACACTCCCAGCAGTTTGGCCAGTTTAATCCCTAGACCGCTATACTATTGTATTGAACTGGTTGTCTTATATATGTATACGTTTATTAAGGTATACAGTTTGAGGATGTTTAAGGAACTTTAAACACAAACTTCTAAGACTGCAGGTATATGTAACAATTTTTATGGTAGTCGGAATAATATTAGTTTCCAATACGTACATTCGTATATACATATTTCCATGCATGTATATTTACATACATACATACATACATATTTCTATATATTTAAACTTTTTCAATATACGTTTTATATTTATACCCATTATACACTCGGAATAATATTAGTTTCCAATACGTACATTCGTATTTACACATTTACATGCATGTATATATACATATATACATATTTACATACGAAAAAACAATAGAAAAAATAAATAAAAAGGTCAGGTGTTGATAAATCAAGAAAAGTCATATTTATATATATTCAAACTTTTACAATATAAGTTTCTTCTAAGGAGTCATTAAAAAGCTGGCAAACAGCTAGAAGTTGAATAGAAACAAAACCGGGTGGATGCCATACGAAACTATACTAATGGAACTAGAAAGTAACAGATTTGAATCTCGTGTAAGTAAATTTGAAAAATAATGCAACAGGAGTTTCTGGAGATGTGACTTTCTAGATGAGTTTGTTAAAGGAAGCAAATAGAGAAAGTGTTTCACCCAGAAAGAGTTGAAGGAAAAAAAAAACAAGGAATTTGACTTAAATTAATTTCTGTAGTGCATAATAGTTTCTTACATTTTGGGTACAAAGCATCTTTAAAATAGCTGAATGCGAGTAATTTTCCTTTTAAGACAATCAATGTATGTGAAAGACATATATTGTTTAATTTAAATATCGAGAAATAATTATTACAGTATTATAACATATCAAAATATATCAACAACAAACTCAGCGCTACATAACGTCAATATAATTGCTTTAAATATATTATATTTGATTTATATTTATATATTATATAATCTCTAAAAACTCAAATATTTATATATTTTAAAATATATATATGTAGTATATTTTGAGTTAGATAGTTCACAACCTTCTTCTAATATTTATTATAACCCCATATCTATATAAAATATGTATCGACCTTGTATAACAATGGAAGTGACAAATAAAACAAAGAGGTAAAGGTAGACCAGACGACACCATAACCCAGACGAACAGGTGTTTATGATAATGAGTTCAATCACCCCGTCAACAGGTGGCCGGACAGGTGGCGTGATTATAGGAACCAATCAGAACGCGCCACCATATGCGGGAGTCCAGTATATAAAGCCTCCAAAATGGGACAAAGGGAGTTGTTTTCAGAGCGACGCCGTTATACGGTCGGACGGATCTCTCACCCCCCCCCCCCCCCCCCCCTTCTATCCGCGTAGGCTAGGGCATCCGTGACGCCCGTGGTTCGACTGCCTTCGTCCGTGGTCTACCTCTACCTTCTTGGAGTTACCATCTAGACCTGTCTCTGTCTCTTACTGTCCCAGTGCGGGAATCCCATCACGCACCCACTACCACGACTGCCCAGTACATTCCACATCGGGATTACTACAGAACCCGTTAAAGTCGACAGGATAACCGAGGATAGCAGCATGCAGAGGATGACGGAGGCCGGAGACGAGTACTTCGCGGATGCCCTCACCAACATGCAACCCCACTGCGACGAACTAGTAAGCCGCCTAACAGACGCCATTCGGGGGCTAGCCATGCCTCGTGCGGAGGAAGCCCTCATCTCCCCTTTCGACGGATCCTACGCAGCAAACAACTTCATCCAGCAGCTCGAGCGGACAAGCGAGGGACCGCAAGATGACGCCACTCTGCAAGCCCGGCTCCGCACGCTACTCAAAGGTGAGCCCCTCTCCCTCTACAACGAACTGAATCTGGCCTCTCTGCCATACAGTCAGGCAAAACAAACTCTCATGGACCTCTACCCCTGAAAATCAGAGTTCACTTTCATCAAATTTTTAACTTTTAAATTAAATAATCAGATCCAATAAGAGAATATTACCGTCAAAAAATAACAATGGGATTACAACTGGGCTTAACCAATCCCATCATAGTAGAAGCATTAACGGAAGGCCACCAGGCCAATGATCAGCGCCTCATGAGGGCCATAGCCCCTAAAACCCTGACCGAATGGTACTCTACCATGACTAGAATAAAAGGGACCAATTCACTCCCTACTCCATCCGAACCATTTCAGGGTGTTACCAACACCAGTGCTTTTCACCGTGATACCGGAACCCCTTCTAGGGGAAGGAACTACAATCCTTTTTCAACAAACAATACTCCAAGATACTACTTGGAGATACTCTACTAACAAATATAACATCCCAAAATTGAAAATTCCCCCTATCAATATTAGGACAAATTCAGATAAAATAATTGCACTCAGACCTTATCGTACATCTCTTTCAGATCAACGTGAAATACAAGAACAAGTAAGGAAAATGCTAGAATATGATATTATAGAGCCTTCTTTCTCCCCCTATTCATCCCCCGTTACTTAAGTTACCAAAAAGGATAAGACAAAACGATTTTGCGTAGACTACCGCCGCCTGAATGAAATAATTTTCCCCGATGTTCACCCCCTTCCGCTCATAGAGAATAGCTTATATAATTTAGCCAACGCCAAAATTTACTCCCGCGCCGATTTTTCATCAGCATACTGGTCCATCGAAATGAGTCCCCCTGATAGAAATTTATTATCTTTTGTCACGTTAGAGGGTCAGTATAATTTCAAAAGATTACCATACGGGATTAAAATAGGACCCCAAGTGTATGAGCGAGCAGTCAGTCAGATATTGCAAAGAAATAGGTTAGGTTTTATAGCACATTATTTCGACGATTTCATTATCTTTTCAAATTCCATAGAAGAACATTTAGATAACTTACAGCAATTTTTTTATATGTGTAATAGGGAAAATTTTAGATTAAATTATAATAAGTGTGACTTCTTTAAAACTACAATAGAATTTTTAGGCTATACCATATCATCAGGCACATACACTCCATTAGTAAAATATTTAGATGTAATTAATGCCATTAAGGTCCCCACTAGCGTTAAATCCCTCCAATCATTCTTAGGCTCCATTAATGTATATAATAAATTTATAAAAGATCACGCCCGCATTAGGAACCCCCTCAATAATCTACTTAAGAAAGATACCCCATGGCACTGGGATGCAGAATGCCAACATTCATTTGACACTCTAAAGGAATGTCTGACCACAAAACCGGTACTACACCTCTTTAAAGAAGGGTTACCCTGTCAGCTATTCTGTGATGCCTCACTTCAGGGAATAGCTGGTATCCTAAAACAACAACATCCAGACGGCACCCTACACCCCGTGCAATATTACAGCAGAGCAATCCGACCACACGAGAAAAATTATACCATCACAGAGTTGGAATGCCTTGCTGTGATAGATAGTGTGGAAAAATTCCGCATCTATCTCGCAGGTGTAAGGTTCACAATTTTTACGGACCACCATGCATTACAATGGTTAAAAACCATAAAAAAAAAACCCAACGGGTAGACTTTTTAGGTGGAGCTTAAAGATGTCCGCATACGAATACGAAATAAAATATATAAAAGGTAAAACGCAGTACGAGGCAGACCTACTGTCCCGCAATCCTTTATGTGGTTTTCTCACGACCACCCAAATAATAGAAAAACAACCCCAATTACCTCCATCTACACTTATCAAAACGAATATAGATGGCCTCCATACAATCAAACGTAAAGGTATTGTCAAGATTATAATTCCCCTTTCCTTACAACATACGCTAATTAATAAAGTATATTTAGAGTATAACCATCCTGGTGTATCCCAAATGATTAGGCTCATCTCCACACAGTATACGTGGTGTGGAATGACCAAATCTATAGTTAAGTATAATAGGTCCTGTCCCACATGCCAACTTATAAAGAAACCGAAGGGTCCATTATATGGTAGATTAGAACGCCCCCCTATAGCTTTACAACCCTACGATATGTTATCTATAGACACTATTTCAGGTTTTTCTAAATACGGTAATTCTAAGTCACACTTACACGTAATTGTAGATCACCTAAGTCGGTATACATGGACCTTCCCCAGTAAGTCAACTAATATAATCACATACATTCAGTGTCTCAAAAAGGTATTGCAGTGTGGCCGCCCAAAACGCCTTCTTTCGGATCGGGCACCTGCCTTTACTTCCCCAACGTTCAGGAGATTCTTAATAAAGAACGGGATACAGCCTCTACTAACCACTGCAAATAATCCTCAAGCTAACGGTTTATGCGAGCGTCTTAACGCGACACTCACCGGGAAGCTGAGGTTACTGAACTTAGAGAATCCAGGGACCTCCTGGACTAAGTTAATTAAGATAGTAACTAATAAATATAACGATACCCCCCATACGATAACTGGATTTCCCCCCGTATTTTTAATGTATAATATAATCCCCTCAGACTTAAATAACCACATAAACCCCTATCCCAACATAATAGAAAGTAGAAAACTAGCAATACAACGTACAAATGACAGGCACGACAAAGAGAAAATTAAATATGATAACAAACATAAAAATCCACACTTTGATACAGGAGATTTAGTATTAGTAAAGGCGTATCATCATCCAAATAGCGGTAAGTTAGTACCCTACTTTACAGGTCCATATAAAATTACTGAAAAATTTCTGATAATGTCGTACGTATAAATAGACCCAATAGGATTACAGGTAATGATAGCGATACTGTGCATGTAAATAAATTACAATATTATAATGAAGAGGTCCTTTATATTTCACCACCCAAATTATATATATATATATATATATATAGAACCCCTAAAAATAAATAGAATAATAGATCCTTTCCGACATTTAGATCCCAACTTGTTTAGTCCAATAGAAAAAAGTATAGCTCAACGATTTTCCGAGCCATTTAATCATTTGTCCCCCCATCTATTCTCATAAAATTAACGAAATCTAGGTCCTGAAAGTCTGACAAACAAGCCATGTTACATAAATAGCAAATCATATTTTTATAATGTTATCGATCCTATACATGAGACCAAAGGAGACGCCATATTGGCCTCCTGAAAGGACAATCAATTCCAGTCTTCATCCCAACGACAAAAGCTCAAGGACACACTGAACTCCCCCCTTACTTTTTTTTTCTACTTCGTCTTTCCCTCCCTACTTCTAAAGGGGTGGAATGACCTTTGTATCCACCATTAGCAGAGATACCCCTTCCTACTTCAACACTCTTGCCTGTCAATCATTCAATTATAGGGCTTTTGGGTACAATTTAATATGAACATACACTACATTACCGGCTCCCTTGTTAGGAATCAAAAAGGTTTTAATTTTTTTGTCAAATTTGTCGCCTCTCATTTCCCTATATGTAACGTAATGTTACATGGAGAAAAGATCTATTAAATTAATATTTCAAATGATGTTCCCCAAACGTAACAAGCCGGCGTTTGGGTAGGCTCACCTAAATATTTTGCAGACCAACTGCATAAAACGCTCTGCAATCTTTTTAGCACCTAAGACATGCACTACATTCTACATGTACCTAAAGTCCTATCTTCCACTACAATGACATCATTTTAGGGATCAAGATCGCTCCCCGTCTGGTCTCACATAATATAATCGGGAAGATCTGGCAAAGACCAACTTCTCAGACCGGACCAAAGCGACATAGGGCCACATTGCCTCCCCGTAGGCCAAACTAGAAAGACATCAATAATCTTGCACCTAAACCTAGACATTGTGTGTAAATATGTTCCCTTTTTTTTTCAGGAACGAATATTGTTGTTCTCTTTTAACTTTTCTCTCATTTATTGTAAATAGACTTACAGTTTACCTAGTTTTGTGGTGTTGGACTTTGTTTTTTAACTTACAGATGTAGATAAAACATTTCACTATTAATCGATAATATCATTTTGTTTATTAATCATCAACATTAATGCCTTCAACTACCAATCAACCCTTTATATATTATTACCTTTAATATTTTTATTTTATTTTAATTTTTTTTCTCATCATGTTTAGACTTAGCATTTTACCACTTCAACTATTTTAGGCACCATTTTAAAAAACTTACACCTAACAATATTTATAATATTTCTTAAACAGATAAAACATTTATAATTTTATTTTTCTTAATAGATTTTCAAAATGTTATTTTTGACGCTTCCCTTACAACCTCTAAATCTATCCCATGAACCTTTCTTTCCAACTTTTTACATCCATCAAGAGATTATTGTTCGTCAGCCATTTTCTTTTTTTTTTAATTGATTAAACTAACTAGAAGACCCTTCCTCGCTATATCACTCCCAATAGTGAGCTCAGGAGACCCAGTTAGATTTTTTTTTCTCTCATCGTCTGGCTCATCATTTTTTCATTTTTAAACTTTTTCTTTTCACCACACAAGCCGGACACAATCAAAATTGACAGCAATAAATCTCTTACATCCACCTCTCCTTTTTCACATCCTTCAAACCTCCAACTACCTTCCAAGGGATTCCAGTTCGCCGAACATTTTTTTTTTCATTGATTAATCCGACTGGAACAACCCTTCCTCGCTATACCACTCCCAATAGTCAGTTCAGGATATCCAGCGCGATCTTTTTATTTTCTTTTTCTCATCGCCCGACTCATCATATCAAGTCACCATTTTTTCAACTTTTCACTTTTTTTTTCATAATTCAACTGGGCACAATCATTATGGACAACAGGGATCCCTCTTACCTCTACCTCTCCCTTTTACCTCCATCAATCTTCCCACCTCTTTTCACTGTCTGAACTAATGATGCAGACGGAATATCTTGGGCCTTCTGTTAATGAAAACAATGCCTCACTTAAACAAGTTCGCATTGCATTGCAGGATGCTTGGGATACTACTTTGCAGAAACATGCTCAGATACCCCTTTCCCCTTTTCAACCTTAGCGTCACATTATACGTTCAGTCAATAAACTAACTTCATTTTTTTCCCTCTCATCTTTCATGCAATAAGATATTATTTTCCTTGTATGATTCATTTTACCATATTTACCATTTCGTATTATATACTTTCTCTTAATCTTTTATCATTCATTTTGTGCGTTTTTATTTTTATAACCTTGATTTTTATTTCATTGATACACCACCATTACACAACATCTTTCTCTTTTTAACTTTTAGCTTAATAATAATTTTAACTAATTTGCATACAAATTATTTCTTTTATTTTTTTATAATAGGTTTGTTTGGTCATCACTCATTACATGTCATTCCCCCAACCAAACCTTCATCACCGGGGGCACATTCTGTAGTATATTTTGAGTTAGATAGTTCACAACCTTCTTCTAATATTTATTATAACCCCATATCTATATAAAATATGTATCGACCTTGTATAACAATGGAAGTGATAAATAAAACAAAGAGGTAAAGGTAGACCAGACGACACCATAACCCAGACGAACAGGTGTTTATGATAATGAGTTCAATCACCCCGTCAACAGGTGGCCGGACAGGTGGCGTGATTATAGGAACCAATCAGAACTCGCCACCATATGCGGGAGTCCAGTATATAAAGCCCCCAAAATGGGACAGAGGGAGTTGTTTTCAGAGAGACGCCGTTATACGTTTGGACGGATCTCTCACCCCCCCCTTCTATCCGCGTAGGCTAGGGCCTCCGTGACGCCCGTGGTTCGACTGTCTTCGTCCGTGGTCTACCTCTACCTTCTTGGAGTTACCATCTAGACCTGCCTCTGTCTCTTTCTGTCCCAGTGCGGGAATCCCATCACGCACCCACTACCACGACTGCCCAGTACATTCCACATCGGGATTACTACATATATATTTTTTATTCATTGATAATTCTACCTTTTTGTTATCATCGTTTATAGAATGACTTTCAGTTTTGTTGTAAATATGCGTAGTTATCATATCTATCTTTTTGAATTACTAATATAGGATTAACTTTTTGTTTTGAAAATAGAGTAATCCATACTTAATTCATTAAATAATAAACGGCATATATTGGATTTAAAAAATATTTATTTTGCCAATATTTCGGCTGGCTGAACGCCAACCTTTATCGAGGCATTACCTCGTAATGCCTCGATAAAGGTTGGCGTTCAGCCAGCCGAAATATTGGCAAAATAAATATTTTTTAAATCCAATATATGCCGTTTATTATCTAAGGATTAACTTTATAAATTATATATATTGTGAAAATAACTAATGTGTGATATTTCCTCAAGTAATTGAAAATAAAAGCTACTTGACGGTAAATAATCTTATCGATCCTTTCTTTGTCTTATCAACCCTTTATCTAACAACAAACAAATTATTCATAACACATATATATATATATGCATATATATATCTTATATAAAGAAAAGATGATTTTCTGCTTGTATTTAATTATCTCGAGGATTATACTATGTTAGTTATTTGCTGGTTCTTTTTAGGACTAAATGGTATTGGTGAAAGAATAATAATTAAATAGTTTTGATCAGGGGTTGGAAATATGTAATTTTATTTTAAAACTGCTATGGTGTAAGAATAAAAAAAAGCTTAGAAATTGCTTTAATTGAGCTTATAAGATATATAAAAACATAATTTGATATAAGTAATGCCTGGCTTAAGGCGAGTAGAATAAGGAAAACAAAAGTTTTGAGCCGGCCAACGGGGAAGAACAACAACGAGTTTTTATAGGGGAAGCATGGCCTCTGGCGGTCGATTTAACAGAGTATTTGGATCTATGAAATATATATTTTTTAAATAGAATAATATTAAATATAACATATATATAATACTAGACGAATGGCCCGGGCAACGCCCGGGTTTTACCCGAGTGCGAATACACCTTGCTTCCTAGGGTTGTCGGCGCCCGTTGACTCCCGGCGAGCAAGCGACTGCTCCCGTCGGCCGCCGGCGTGCGAGTGGCTTCCCGGCGCATGCGCGCGCCCGTTGACTCCCGGCGAGCAAGCGACTGCTCCCGTCGACCGCCGGCGTGCGAGTGTCCTCCCGGCGCATGCGCGCGCACAGGGAAGCCACGTGTCGCAGGCGGCCAATGAGCGCGCCCCGCCATCAGTTCCACCGCGTTCTAGATGAGCTATTTAGAATAATTTGAATATATAGTTTTAATAATTTATTTATATATTTTTTAAAATAGCCTATCGTCATCCTCGTTATTTTTTACCTATGTATGGAAATTTTGGTTTGAATTAGTGAACTACTGCGAATTTGTATACCGGACATACAAACCAACCAACCAACAAACATACAAACATTCATTTTTATATATATAGATGTGTAATATAGTCTGTACATTCATACCAAGTTCCATGATATTCTGTCAGTTCCTTCTAGGTGTATTTCCATATGTTTATTAAGGTTTGTTCCTATGTGCGAAGGATTATTTGGCATATATGGACTATATATACTTGGCATAATATAATATTAATATATAATTAGAGGAGGAATTATTGGTGTATATAGCATGTATATATCAAAGTTAATTATTAGTGATATTTGAATAATTTACAGCATAAATAATGAAGGTATCGTTGGCTTTCAACAAAGTTATCTATCTCTGTAAGATACCTACAATATTCAATGACAAAGTTCGCATGTTCCTTAAATTATATTTACATATATGCAAGAAATATATTCAATATTCGACATATATTAGAATATACAGGGCCGTTGAGGTAAATCCAGAATTTGGTTATTAACTGTCCTCTAGCGGTTGTTGAGTGCATACTTCAGTTAGCTATTCGCAAGTATGTACTCAACAACCGCTAGAGGACAGTTAATAAACAAATTCTGGATTTACCTCAACGGCCTGTATATTCTAATATAGGCTCAAATTTTCAGAATTTTCCAGAGATGTCAATTATCTCTTTTGGCGCTTTTACGGCATGAAGGGACTCAAGGCTCTTCTGTC
>CP092864.1:2159367-2172594 GCA_030710605.1 Cordylochernes scorpioides | reverse complement strand
TTGTTCCCGGCTCATGTTTTTGCTTGAACATGTCTATATGTCTGGTGATGGTTTGAACTACAGTTAGATATTCGCTAGTTCATACCGTCCCGAGACATATAGACAAACAAGCAAGAACATGAGCCGGGAATAAGACAGAAGAGTCTTGAGTCCCTTCATGCCGGAATATCGCCAAAGAAGATAATTAACCTATTTGGCAAATTCTGAAAATTTGAGCCCTTGCGGAGCTCATGAAATAAAGTCCATTCTGAACTGACAAGAAACCTTATCCAGAAACCATGATCTCCAAGTGGACGTTCTGAATATTCCAAGGCTGGTGTTGTGGCTTTGTCAACGACCCGAATCTGCTAGATTGCATGACGGTCAATAGATATCGCTTAGTTATTGTGTCTATTTTAATTGGAAAAGTTGCCTTTTTTTAGATCAATTCCATTCTGGAAAATTTCCATATTTTACTCATATCAATGTAATTAATATTTATATTAAATATATGATTTTTTGGTTAAAGAGAATAACTACACAAAAACAAAGAGATTTACAACACTTATTCACAATGAAATAGTATTTCAATTTAAAAACAACCACAATTGCTACAAATCTCTTTTATGTAACGCTAGGAAATGTTCACATAACCTTAAAATATATTATTATAGTGCACAGAATATATTATAACAAGTATAATTTGTATGTTTTGTATTGTGTATAACATTGTGGTTATGTTTTGTATTGTGTATAACATTGTGGTTATGTTTTGTATTGTGTATAACATTGTGGTAATGGTATTCTAAATTTTACTTATACCTCACATTTCAACCAACATTCTAAAATTTCTTTTGGTAAGTCTACCGCCATTAAGCTAAATGTACCGTTGAAAATGATGTCATTGTGTGTAAAGGGTGAATATAGCTGAGAGTCTGGTAATGGCATTCATATATAGAATATGGAAATATGTTAGAATATAAATAGGCTGAATCTGCTGCTTCAATATTTGCTTCAAGATATAGATATTATTTTATTTAAATAGGTAATTAAATAGTTCATCCAGAGAGGGTTCAACTTATTAATGTCAATTAAATATGGGTTATAATGACGTAGCAATGCCAATTAGAGATTTCTAGCAGACGAGAGGCGTTGTTATTGGTCCATCACGAGAGGCCACTATGTAATTAGCTCGAGTCCCAATTAGTAGAAGATGCTCAATTATGAAGGTAATTATTAAAGATGGCAAATATCCTTTAAGTGTCCTTAGCTGTCAAAATATTGTGTGTAAGGATACTCCCAACTCTAGCAACTGTGTGGCTGTAATATCGCTGGGAGTTCCACATCTTCTTCTTTCTTATCTTCACTTATTCATATCAGAGCATCAAGTCTGTAGAGCTTGAGACTTTTGATGGTGTTTTTGGTAATCATCATGACTGGGTGAGGTAGAAAGTGTCTTATCATTAAGACTGTGAGCAGTACTCAGTAGCAGGCCACAGACTTAGCTCCAATATGAAATGGCCGCCTCTGACATGAGGAACAGACACCATGTATAGCCTCTCCTAACATGGAGTACATCCTGTATCCCTGGAGACCTTACAGGGTACTATCAGCTGGGTCAGCTTAGCCCAGGGTTTTTAGCGAGCTTGTTACTGCTCCCCCTCCTGTTTTATCCTGGCTTGGGACAGACAAAGGTGGAGTTGTTCTCAATCCTGAACTCTACAAACCTGCTGATTGAAATGTCCACAGCACTGGATTCTTCTAACAGCTTTCCTATCACCGCAGCTTTCTTTCCAAATCTCTGTTCCGTATCTTCGAATTCCTTTTCCACGCCCATCGCCTCTATTCCCGCTTCTGCCTAATTAACCACATTTCTAATTAATTATTTGGGTATAACCCTTAATATATATTACAAATGTCGCTAACCACCAGCCATCAACACATAAGAATATATATATATATCTGCCATATAAGGTACCTCTCCCTTTAAAATACATTAAAACAATGTATATGGTATATTTTTTCTCAGCACAAATCATAATTGTGTTGATAAAGAATAAGCCACAAAACCAGTTTTGGAAAATTCAGACAAAAGCCTGTATACCATGGTTTCAAGCTTTGGCCCTCATCAGTATAGGGACGGCTTTATACGAGTTACTTCCAACCCGTCCCTGTACTGATGAGGGTCATAGCCAGAAACCATGGTATACAGGTTGTTGGCTGTTGTCTGAATTTTCCAAAACTGGTTTTATGGCTTATTCCTTATCAACACAATTATATTCAGTACTGGGGTGATGAATAAAATTCATATTTTGATGGAAATTTTGCCGGGGGAAATTGATCTAAAAATTCATAGGGCACATCTCCCGTCAAATTAAACGTCAAAACTAGACGTCATCTATAATGTGATGCACTAGCGCGCCATCTGTTATTAAAATTCAAAACTATTTTAAAGGCGTAAGATTATTTTTGAAAATAAATTCCATTGCAGTAAGGGCAGTAGAAATTGTTTATTTTCAAAAAGAATCTTAGGTCTTTAAAATAGTTTTGAATTTTAGACGTCATCTATTGACCGTCGCCGATAATTGCGGGAAAGCAAATTGAAGAGAGAAGAGCACTATGCTTTGATAGATATTTTGATGTATTTTTAAAGGGAGAGGTGTCTCTTATGGAAGATATTGTGCCAGCCACGCAATCTCTATCTCTCTTCTCTCTCTCCCGAAGGCTACCGTCTACAAGTACCATCTTGGTCTTGAGGTGGGTAACACCAGTCAACACATAGACCTGCCCACTCTGTGGGAAAGAACTCTAGCAGTCCACCGGTGGCGGAGTCTTTCCCGCGCTGGGCGCTACCAATGACGACTTGTATATATTTATCAATTATATTTTTATCTATTTATTCCTATATTTATCATTATATAATCATATTTATTCATATATATATTTATTCTGTATTTAACCTTATATAATCTTATATGGACATTGTAATAAATCAGTTTCAATCTCTCTCTCTATCTATCTCCGAGATGTACACACCCGTTGTACAGAAATATTCGAAGACAGAGTGAAATATTAAACTTCTCCAAGATAAATAACTCCAGCAAAGATATATTTTCTCCAAAAATTAAGAAAACAAAGGTACAAGATATTCATCCCTTGCGTTAGATCTCGTTGTTTGCTCCTCCAGACTGGGAACAAACATCCTTCATCCAAACTTTGGGGAAATATTTCTCAACTTCTTGTTGATCTTTTCATTTACCTGCCCTGTATATCATCCTTGTGTTCTAAGGATAGATTTGTGAAATATTCATTTCGATTGTATTATGTTTCATGGCAATATTTTGAAATATATGTGGGTATTCAATTAAAAAAACTATGTTTATTTTATTTATAATTATTCACCTATACGCAAACACTATTATTTCCTACATTAAAGGAGCAATTCGACCACAAGAGAAACGAACCTTGCGGGAACCAGATTTGATATCCGAGAGAAAGATTTTTTTTTCTAAAAGAAAATACCATTTTGGCTCAGGTTCCATTTTTAAGATTAAAAAATCGCGATTTTTCTATTTATCTATACCAATAACTGTCACCTCTCCCGTCAAAATAGACGTTAAAACTGAGAGCTATCTATTGACCGTCTCCGCAAACTAGCACACTCAGGTCGGTGACAAAGCCACAACACCAGCATTGAGAAGTGCCCACTGGAGACAATGGTTTCATTCTCATAATCAAAAATGAAAACATTCACTGCAGGATTTGTGGAAATATGATATCTGATGAAATCTCCCACTATATCATAGAATTCAAATATCTAGGTGAAGAAAGAGAAAAACTATTTAAAACACCTTCTGGAGATTTAGCAACCCACTGAAGACGCTGAGAACTATTTCAGAAAAGAAAAATATAGCAATAGAACTCTATAATTTCTACAGATCAATTGTAAATAGATTCATACACAAAATAGGTAGTGAGAACAGATGTGTAAATAAATCCCTTTTCAAACAAAGGCTCATGTGCACATGGGGAAAGGGAGGAAAAATTACTGTATTATTTTGTTGTTGTATGGCGAATTCATACAGGGAAATGGGCCATAATAAAAGCCTTTTTGTTGTTGTTGTTGTTGTTGACAATGGTTTCGGACTAATGGCACTCGTCAGTCCAGGAGGTCCAACAAAAACAAACATTTTACAACTTATAACAACATTTATATTGAATGATAAATATGTTTGCAGAATATTCTAGCAGTTTTCCGTATGATATTATATAAGCAAAATAAATTTATTATGATGCATTAGCTCGTCATTTGTTATATTGATCTTGAAGTTTGCGGAAGAGCGATTGCTCGAAGCATATTATATATTTATAATTATATGTAATTCTGCTGTTCGCAAAGCTTATGTCCATAGTTTATCTAAAATACCCATTCCAAGAGTCTAGCATCAGTATCACTATAAAAGGAAGATCGAAAAATGCAATATAACAGCAGTATGGTAGATTAAACTGGCGAAACCGCTGGGAGGGTTCACCACTGATGAGCCATGCCCTCCCATTATTTTTTTCTTTGCAGTAAGGGCAGTGGATTTTTTCAATTTTTAAAAGAATCATACGTGTCTATAATATTTTCGAATTTTCAAAAGGATTTTATATGATTTATGGTTTATGATTTAATATGAAAACACTACTGGATAATTCTGAAAACCTACTTATAATTGCAATACGAAACTATTATAGACGCGTAAGATTCTTTTTAAAATAAAACAATTTCTACTGTCCTTACTGCAATGGAAAAATTAATGGGAGGGCCTGGCTCATTAGTGGTGAACCCTCCCAGCGGTTTCGCCAGTTTAATCTACCATACCGATGTTATATTGGATTTTTGGAACTTCCTTTTATATTGATGCTGATGCTAGACTCTTTGAAATGGGTATTTTAGATGAACTATGGACATAAGATTTGAGGACTGTAGAATTACATACAATTATCTATATATATAAAAATGAATGTTTGTTGGTCCGTCCGTAAGTGATAATCTTCTACATCGCTCAACCGATCGTGATGAAACTTTGGGAAGTTGTTTAGTATACTACCGGGATGGTTTCTGGCTAATTACTCTTTAGAAATAACCTTTCGTTGCATTTTTATTTACAATAAAACGTAAATTCACTCGCAATCAGCGCCCCCTCGCGGTAGGCGTATGGCCTGAAATAGCCTCGCATGAGCGCGTATTTGTAACGTCAAGCTTAGCCTATAGTTTAGGTACACAGCTTCGTACCCCCACAACCTAGGTTCGAGGCTCAGCGTGGGTGTTTTTTTTTTTTTTTTCATTTCTTTTATATTATTGTAGCAAATTATTAAAAATATTATTTTATTTAAAATGTAGGCTTTTTAAAATAAAAATTAACATAAACAATTTTTAAATAATATTTATAACAAACCTAGGTTCGAGGCTCAGCGTGGGTGTCTTTTTTTTTTATTTTCATTTCTTTTATATTATTGTAGCAAAGTCTTTTTTTACAGCATTATTATATTTTAATTGGTTTATTTTAAATATGTTTGTTATGAAGGCTCTATGTAATACTATTTAGAGCACATTTTACATTTTAAACACCTAAGCACCCCTCTTTTTAATATTGTAGCAAAGTATTAAAAGTATTATTTTATTTTAGATGTTTGCCATGAAACTTTGGGAAGTTGTTTAGTATACTACCGGGACGATTTCTGGCGAATTATTTTAAAATAATATTTATAACAATAATTATAGCAAATTTTAAGACATATTTTTAAATTCTGTGTTTGTGCATATATAAATATTTTACAAAAATTGTGAGAACGTTCTATTAGAATATCTCAAAAACAAAAAACAATACATATAAACAAGTTCACTGACATTTATTAATGCAGTGATTATAAAGGGCTATATTATCTATATATATAAAAATCACTTTCAAATTTTAACGTAACGTTCCATTCTCAATCCCGTAGGGCTTTAGATCGGCTAAAACATTTTTATCTTTATAAGTGAATATTAACTTTACTGTACTGAATAGTTTAGTATAATATTAATTTAACATATTACAACTTAGCCACAGCAACGCGTGGCCGGGTTCGCTAGTAAATATATAAATTAAAAAGAATCATACGCGTCTAAAATAGTTTCGTATTTTGATAACAGATGGCGCGCTAGTGCATCGTAATACTTATAATTACAATCTAAATTCCATTATAAATAGTAAATATATAAATAACTAAAATATATTTTACTTCTTAAAATTGGAAAATTTTGTTTGACGATATATTCCATCAAAAACTTATTAAAATTAGAAAAGTTTGTTTAATTAAAAGGAAATAAAAGTTTCACAATTAAGCTGAAAACAAATCTGTAATATGTAGATGACAATTTAAAAATTAGAAAAATATTTCACAAAAATAAACTCGGAAATAAACTCGGATTTACTTTAAATGTTCTAACGACATCATTAAACTTTACATTTTTAAAGTAATTTTTGAAAAAAAAAAGGAAATATTTAAAGTCCTGTCATTCGCATTAAGTTATTTATTTGGAAAAGTTGAAATTGTTTTATAATTTATTTCTCTCTATCATATTGCCATTCAAACAAAATTTAATTAAATTCGGCAACACTGTATTATACACTCTGGTTGAATCTAACCAATCGTCTGCGATATTTTCCCGCCAAAACTTTGTCTTCTGCTAAATATTTATCGTCTGAGTGTATATTCTGCTATTTTTACTGCCAGACGTGCTGTTAGCCAGTTCTGTTTTAATTAAAGTATTTTTCATACATTTCAAAAGTATTTTATAACACAATTTATCTAACAAATAATATTGACAGTATATTTAAAATAAATTAAAATTGTCGTTTACAAATAGCTAACAATTATTACTACATCATTAAATATATACTGCCAATATGTATAAGATACACTCATGGACAAAACTTAAGGAAGTTATACCTTTCAGCATGTATATCGGGATTCAGACAATATTTTTTAAAGATATTACAGTGACCTTTATTGAATACATACGAGATAACCAAGTGTGAACAAAATTGCCCCTATCTACTTAAAAATAATAGACAACTGGCAATATCAAATACGTTCCAATCACTTAAGTTTTGTCCAAGAGTGTATAGGGTGACAGTAATTCATCCAAATAGCCAAATGGATATTGCTGTGTTGGAGATGTATGGGGATATCTGAGGCTCTTTATTGGACACGACAACAGCTATATATCTAAATATTCTGTAAATATCCATGTGAGCACGTTAGTATAATAATTAACGCTATAACGTCTAAGCAGAAAATCAAACGAAATCACGTAAGACCCATCAACGTAATCTATCCCAAACGATAGCAATAAAGAGAGCAAATAAAGCAAGTATGTGGGCCAATTGACAGCCTGTGTCAGGTGATTGGCAGGTTGACGGGGCAGACGATATGTACGTCGTCCAATCAGAGCTGAGAGAACATTCCTCCAACACAATTGCATATAGCATCACTACATGATTTACATATTGGCTAATGATTATATATTTTCGTTCACATTTTTATTATTATAAATTTCTTATAATTATATATATATATATATATATCGAAATAGACGCACCTCTCCCTTTATATGATGCATTATCGCGCCATCTGTTATAAAAAATTTAAACTATTTTTTGACGTTATGTTTTTTTTTTTTTTACATATTGTAAATCACTCAATATCTTTCTCAAAAATGCTAGAAACTTCTCTTGTTTACAAAAGATGGTTTTGAAGTGTGAATATGCAAATTTGTCGAATTGGGAATGAACATTGAAGTCAATTAGTGACAAGGAAAGTAAGAATAACTCCTATTTGACGTCTTCTTACAATTTCCTCTCAGCAGAAAATCTTAAAACACTACGTGTGTCTATCTAATTCATTCTTTCTAATTGTCGAATATCGTAGCTATAGAATATGTAGGTGAGTCACAATAGTAGGTTATATGCAAATTAAAATCAAAAGCCCTTATTTACATAAAAGAGTATAAAAGATAAAGAAAGAAAGAAAGGTATTGCGGCGCAATATTTGTCAATGTTTACAAACATATACATGCTAAAAGGCACAACTTCCTTAGGTTTTGTCCATGAGTGGATATTGGCAGTCATCAGGGAACCAATTCACCCTTTTTAGTACAGTTCTCTTCAAACCAAATCCATCCTTCCTTGGGTACCTCTCTCTTCATTCTTTGTGGTTTCTCCTCCCTCCATAGATGATTTTTCAATGTTCCTCAGAGTACAAGTCTTTAAAACGTCCATTTCCTTTTGATTACTTTATTTAGAAGGGTGGCTATACTCTCTCTCTCTCTCCATTGAATTGTCTCCAAGCTTTTCTTTTTTGTCATCTTATCTGCCCATCCATATCTATTTTTCATACAACATCATACAAAATATATATACATTATGTAAAATAGGGAATATATATTATTACCCTATAAATACCTCTGTGTGTGTTTTATATATTTGTGTATATATGTTTTGTATGTGTTCATGTGTTGTGTATATTTGTATGTTTTTGGGTGTTCTGTGTGTGTTTAAGTATGTATGTTGTATGTTTATTGTGTGTATGTGTAATTGTGTACAACTTTTATGTTGTGTAATATTGTGTATGTACAACTTGTATGTTGTATATGTGTGTTTTTGTTTGTGCGTGTGTTTGTGCATGTTTTTGTGTATGTTTGTGTATGTGTGTGTGTCTGTTCGCGTATGTGTATTGTGTGTGTTTGTGTATTATTGTTGTGAGTGTTTATTTTCGTGTATGTTTATTTTGTGCGTTCGTGTATGTGTATTGTATGTTCGTGTGATGTATGTGTTTCAATTGGTGCATGCATGTTGTATATTTGTGTGTGTGTGTTTGAGTATGTGTGCTGTGTATGTGGAGTGGTGGCTGGCATGTAGCCAATAACAAAGTTCCACCACTCTCCCAACCCCCGTGTACACTGCGAGCTGTGGAGAGATTTAAGATGATATTGATGTTGGTTTTCCTTACACACCGTTCCCTCTAAAGAATTATATAGAAGTAATTTTAATCATATGTAAATAACTTATACAAAGAGATACGGTGTTGGGATAAATTAAAAGTTAGCAGAGAAGGTATTGTTGATGAAAACCACACAATCAGGAAAATTTATCTTCTTCACACACAATTTCCAAGTCTAATATTTTGATTAAATCCTTCATAGAAAGAGAAAACTTTGAACACAACAAAAACTAACAATTTGACCAAATCTGGAAAATTTCCAAGAAAGGTAATGAAAGTGTATTGTGTGGCTCGCGGGTCACCACCTTTATCTTCAAGTGAATAACTCTGCATCTAATTCATCAGGGAATTCAAATAAACTTTTAAATATTTTAAAAGCCTCGATGTAATAGGGAAGTCTTCCATAATATATTACTTGACTTTTCCGCTAAATTTTAAAACTAAATATTCGTAAATATTTGAATAACAGGGTGTTGAAATGACACGAAAACATATCCTCTTCTTCACGTTACTGTTAGCTTGCACCATTTATCGGAATAAATATAAATAAAGTAGAATTTAATTTCCACAAATATATCTATAAATATAAGTATGCGGTGAGCCCTAAGAACCATCAGTGTTAAATGCATACGCGCGTGTCGTTTTATTATTTATCAAATAAATAACTTTAACGAAAATATAATTAAAATAAAATTAAATCGTCTTTATAATTGTTAATTATTCTTATAATTGGTGTGAGTCATTAGCAACTTTCTTTCGGATATTCAGGATTCATTGTTATAACTACACTCATGGCAACAAAACTTAAGGAAGTTTTACCTTTCAGCATGTATATGGGAACAATAACTCTGGAAGATATTACAGTCAACTGAATGCCCTGTATCAGTGATTCCAATACTGACTGTTAAATCCCATCTCTGGAGACTTTACATATTCACGCCAACTTTGCATATTTACTTCAAAAATCCAATTAACATCTGATAGATAGTTACAAAACCAAATCCGAAAAAAAAAATTCAAATCAGATTTTCATTTAAAGGAATTACAAATTTAATATATAAGTGTTACAAAAAAATGAGAATCTTCGCTTTAAAAATTATTTGATCAATTTAATGTATCTAGATATTATTTTTATATAAAAAGCCTAGTAAAAGATGAATAATTGGTCCATCGAAATATATTGGATAAATATAACTTATTAAAAATCCAAAATAAGCCTTATTTATTTTTAAATAAAAAGTGGGAAAAGTAAATATTTGAAAGGAATATATAGCAAACGTATATTGATATTTTATTACATTTTATTATAAATTAGTTTCCCATGATATCATTTATAATCAGAAGAAGAGAAATAAGAGATCTGAGATTAATCGTCTGCATAAATATGAAAAATAAAACTCCAAGAAATTCTGCCAAAAGATTTGCCATGAAAGCAATATCGAATAAAAGGTATTATATAAATACCTAAAGATTAAATTTAATAGGAAAAATAAGAATGGAAATATCTAAAGAGATGAAAATGATTGAATAAGTAGAAATCCATCAAAAATCATCGCCCTGGAATTGCAATAAATGGCGAACAAATTCCTTTTATCTGTGAAAATAATTTATAAATATCTCTGACAATCCAATATATTCGTATTTGGCTACATTGCACATCTCAAACTTGTCCCACACACAATAAATAACATATAAACCTAATTTATAAATCTGGTATTTTAAAATTACCCTTTGATACAATAAATATTGAATATTTTATAAAATAAGATTATTGTTAAAATATCTAATAATAGATATAATAATAAAAAGATCTGAAAATAATAAAAGAATCTCTGCCAATTCCATATACGGATTTGGCTACTTTACATATCTCAAAATTATCCAATAAATAACATAAAACAACCTCATTTATAGATCTGGTTTTTAAAATTACCCTTTAAAAATATAAATATTGAATTTTATGAAATAAAATTATTAATAAAAGCCTTAAAACTTAGTAATTTTATTAGAATGAGCATCTATCTTTTGATAATACAAAAATTTTAAGATAAAAAATATATATTATAAATTCATTAAACATAATTCAAAGCACAATTTAATCTTATTATAAATATCTCAGACGATAGTTAAAACATGAAATAACAAGAAGATAAATAGACTAGGAAAGCTTTACCTTTAGTAGTTTGATGTAAAGGGTATTAAAAATATCACCTATATAACATATCTATTTCGCCGAAACCGCTGGGAGGGTTCACCACTGATGAGCCAGGCCCTCCCATTAATTTTTCCATTGCAGTAAGGGGAGTAGAAATTGTTTAATTTCAAAAAGAATCATACGCGTCTAAAATAGTTTCTAATTTTCATATCTATTTTATGCCATGTATTGTCATCTAATTGTGTAGTTGGTATTTTACGTCCTGTATCTAACTCCCATCCATTTGTGTATTTGGTTTTTTACGTATTGTATTGTTATCCAATTGTGTAGTTGGTATTTTACGTCTTGTATTTAACTCCCATCCATTTGTGTATTTGGTTTTTTACGTATTGTATTGTTATCCAATTGTGTAGTTGGTATTTTACGTCCTGTATCTAACTCCCATCCATTTGTGTATTTGGTTTTTTACGTATTGTATTGTTATCCAATTGTGTAGTTGGTATTTTACGTCTTGTATCTAACCCTCATCCAATTGTGTATTTGGTTGAGTATCGAAGCAAAATACCAAACGATCGTGCTGACAGAGAGAAGGTAGGAAACTAAGATAGACAATATTGTCGCGGAGATAAATAATGCAAGGGCAAATTTGTAAATAATTAATTTATTATAAAGGTGGGTATGTGCCTTTTAGTTCTTCAATAAAATTATATACAAGAGGTATTTATAGGGAGAACAACTTATCCCCAGGTAAAGATAATAAGAGTGGTCAGCCACCGAGGCGTTTTCCTTATTTGCCGATAAGATTCCGAAAATCCCTCACACCTGTTCCCCCGGAGTCCTGTGATGATTGACAGGTGTCCCATGAAGCTTCCTGTGGCTGTAGAGCTACTTGACAATATAGTTAGGATGTACAAGTTGACATATGTGTCGCCGTGTTCTCCCAGGAACCTCGGATACATGGGTCGATATTCAAATTTGGCTAAACAGGACAATGCCTGAGGACAGTTATGACCTACAGTTTGACATTTGGACCAGACGCATCCTGCATGGTACTTTGGGATGTGAGCCGACGACGTTTGCATCGATCATATGGCCGGTTAGTCCCCACTCTTTTGGGAATGAAATAGTTAGAAAATTTTAATATCTACAAATTTAAGGTAATAAGATTAAATCCAAATAAATAAATATTGTGTGTATTATTACCTTGTGTTTATAATCTATAATCCAAATTGTGCCTTACACACACTATTTATTTATTTGGATTTGGTCTTATTACCTTGTGTATATAATCTATAATCCAAATTGTGCCTTATCAATATCTACAAATTGTTCTCAGACTCGAATTATAAAATATGTGCGACTTATTTTTAAACAACTTTGCATGTGTTTTGAGGACATCTGTCGAACATTTATAGTGTCCGCGAGATAAAATATTTCAGATTTTCTCTCTCACTCTCTCCATGATTGTCATGTTCTCCATTTGATTCTTCTGCTAAATTGCCAAGTTTATAAAAACAGTAGCTTAATACAATAGATATAACGGTTTGGTTAGTAAAACTGGCGAAACCGCTAGGAGTGTTCACTACTGATGAGCCAGGCCATCTTAATATTTTCTTGTTGCAGTATATAAGGACAGTTTTTATTGTTATTATATCTAGTACACAGGCTATGATAATCATGATTTTAGTGTAAGTGCACCACATGTCTACACATGCTGAAAAAGAAGTTCAACACACTTACCTGGTTCAAATTCACATTAATAGGTACCGCTCAGCAAGAGCAACCTAGTTCATGATAATTGAACAATGAATAATATGTGAAGGTTATTCACATATTAAACAAATTTTAACGCGGGATTCAATCCCGGTTCATGACTGTCGGGAATCGAGCTTGTTACCCTCTCATCCATCGACTTTGTTATTTTTCGACACACTTACAAATGTGACAGAGCCCTGTTTGGTTACTTGCACTCAGTATATCGGGATTCAGACAATAACTCTGAAATATATTACAGTGACCTTTATTGAAGACACACGAGATAACTAAGTGTGAGTAAAATTTTA
>CP092864.1:1888796-2159267 GCA_030710605.1 Cordylochernes scorpioides | reverse complement strand
TAAAAAAGGTTTCCAGAGATGAGTTTTTTTTTTCTTTTTTTAATAAACTCATCTCCGGAAACCTTTTTTTAATTGTTTAATAGAGAAGTTCTGACAATTATTGACTCCCGAGTTGATGACTCTAAGAAACAGGGAATGAAGATAGCAACGGAGTGAAAGCGACTCGCGTGAATGTCTTAAATCAAATTTGCATATAGAGGTAGGGATTGAGATGGTTTGTTAGATTATCAGGTAATGCTTAGATAGAGAGGTTTGTATAACAGGCAATAAAATATTGTAGATTGTACTGTAGGTACACCACATGTCTACACATGTAGTACCAGGCCATGGTGGGTAGAGGGTTGTGACTGTACTGTAAGTACACCACATGTCTACACATGTAGTACCAGACCATGGTGGGTAGAGGGTTGTGACAGCTTGTACTGTAAGTACTCTACAAATCTACACATGTAGTGTCAGACTATGCTGTGTTGAAGGTTTGACGGCTTATACTAAAAGTACACCACATGTCTACACATGTAGTACCAGACCATGGTGGGTAGAGGGTTGTGACTGTACTGTAAGTACATCACATGTCTACACATGTAGTACCAGACCATGGTGGGTAGAGGGTTGTGACTGTACTGTAAGTACATCACATGTCTACACATGTAGTACCAGACCATGGTGGGTAGAGGGTTGTGACTGTACTGTAAGTACATCACATGTCTACACATGTAGTACCAGACCATGGTGGGTAGAGGGTTGTGATACCTTGTACTGTAAGTACTCTACAAATCTACACATGTAGTGTCAGACTATGCTGTGTTGAAGGTTTGACGGCTTATACTAAAAGTACACCACATGTCTACACATGTAGTACCAGACCATGGTGGGTAGAGGGTTGTGACTGTACTGTAAGTACACCACATGTCTACACATGTAGTACCAGACCATGGTGGGTAGTAGGTTGTGACAGCTTGTACTGTAAGTACATCACATGTCTACACATGTAGTACCAGGCCATGGTGGGTAGAGGGTTGTGACAGCTTGTACTGTAAGTACACCACATGTCTACACATGTAGTACCAGACCATGGTGGGTAGAGGGTTGTGATATCTTGTACTGTAAGTACACCACATGTCTACACATGTAGTACCAGGCCATGGTGGGTAGAGGGTTGTGACTGTACTGTAAGTACACCACATGTCTACACATGTAGTACCAGGCCATGGTGGGTAGAGGGTTGTGACTGTACTGTAAGTACACCACATGTCTACGCTGACCGTGCGGCCACGCGTCGCGCGAGCTCCGTAATTCTCGCCTCTGGCGAGCGGAATAACGTCGCGGATGGCGAAAAATTTGGCACGCGCTGAAAGCCCTTCAAACGCCGAGAAAAAGCCTGTAAGGCACGGCGAAAAAGCACAACCATGTGCTGAATTATCAAAGAAAGAAGATTTGCAGAAGAAATCTTCAAATCTTTTCGGCAAAAGTCAGGGCTATGCAAATCCGCCCGCCGGCGGACATCATGCAAATCCGGCCACGCCGACCGACTTCGTTACTGCCTCGTTTTCCGAGGCCGCCGCCCAAGCCAATAGAAGCTGGGCAGACTTAGCGGAGGACAACAATCACGAATCTGAGAACCCTTTCATCACTGTCCAAAGAAAGAAAAGACGCCGTGGCTCGGCGGAATCACCTGCGGCGGCTGCACCTTCATCTAACATCAGAGGCGCAGGAGCCATTCGCCGGCCGCGATCATCCACGGGATGGGCACCGCGGGCGGAGGAGGTCAGGACCACAAGAGCGCATATCGCGGAGGCCAGGGCGCGGCAGGCGTCCTCAACAGAAGACCACTGCGTCTATATAGAGCGCAGCCCTGAACTGGAGCCATACCACTACATGAGGGCCCTTGATAGAATGCTCGGAGGGACCAGGGAGGTCTTCCAGATGACCAAGATGAACGGTCACTTCCTGGTGGGACTGGCCAACAGAGGCATGGCCGAGCGCCTCGTCAACGAGGGCCTCGAGGTGGAGGGAACTCTCCACAGGGCCTTCCCGTTCCGCAAGAGGGCGGAGAGAATCACGGTGGGCAACCTCCCCTTCTTCGTGGGGGATGCAGCCGTCATCAGCGCCCTTTCATCTTTCGGGCGAGTAACATCCATCGCCCCCAAGCTGATGAAGGCAGGCCCATATGTCTACAATGGTGCCGCCGAGAGGCGTTCATCATCCTCCGCGAGGGAATGACCATCGAGAGGCTGCCCACCCGCCTCGACATCTCAATCAAGGGCGAGGCCTGGCCCGCATACCTGTCCTCCGGGATTAGGTGTTCCAGGTGCCGTGGCCAAGGACATCGTAGGGCCAACTGCCCCATGCTTGCAGGGCGAACCACCGCTCTTGGACCGGCCACACCAACCTCTCCCACCAGCGACTGCGCCCAGGCTGCCTCAGCAGCCATCTGCCCGGCCTCCACCTCCGGCGTCCCCCAGTTCAACCATGGAGGTCTCCGACGTGCCTCCCGCGAGCCGAGCTGCGCCCCTTCCACCTGCTGCACTCCAGCCATCACCACCAGCGCCTTCGGCCTTACCTTTGGAGGACACGCCTCCGGCCCCTCCACCAGTGACCCCTGCTCCGTCCCTGCGAACACCTGGGAGTCGCGAGCCTGCGGCCCCAACACCGGACGTGGAGATGTCCATCGTGGAGGAGACCTTTGCGTCCTCCACGTCATCGGCAAAAAACGCAACGAGAGTCGACCTCGATGCGTTCATCGAGGGGCTCCCCAGCGTGTCATTCGCTAAGACGGACGCCCTTGGTCTTGGGCGGGAGGAGGTCCTGGACCTCCTCTCCTCGAGGACCAAGGCGCAGAGGAAGGGACCCCTCCTGTCGCCTCCGCAGTGCGACGCCCTCGTCGGCCTGATCGGTCAAATTCTGGACCTGAAGCCCGGACACACCTCTAATTTATATAAGGTCCTTGGTCAGGTTAGAGCTGAGCTAACGAAAACACCAGCCGCAGCACCTACACCCCCACCGCCTGCGCCTCGGCTCGCTGGGCCAATACCACCCGTCCCCCATGGGGATTCGACGACACTGGCCATGGCGACACCTCCGCCTCCACTATCCACCCAAATGGATAGAGCTCTGATGGACAAGCGCTGGGAGGCGCTAAGAGATCTAATGCATGGATTGGATCGTGAATTCGAACTCGACTTGGAGCACCGATTCCAATCGCGGGTTGACGTGGATGACATCATAAGAGCAATCCTATACCCCGGGGATAGGAAGCCCCTCATCAAGCGCCTACCCACTCGGGATAGGTACACCCTCGGTGGATTGATGAGCACCGCCATCAGGCGCGCTCGGGAATTGGATCCTTCTATACTCGAATGTATGTCCGCACTCAGGAAATTACTACCTGCTTGAGTCCAGACGACCCTCGGTGAGGACACCGCCTTTGAACATTGTTACTTAACTCTTTGTAGTTTGCCGATTGTCTAAGATGACAATAAAAAATTGTTTAATTGTCAATTGTCACATGTCTACACATGTAGTACCAGACTATGGTGGGTAGAGGGTTGTGACTGCTTGTACTGTAAGTACTCTACAAATCTACACATGTAGTGTCAGACTATGCTGTGTTGAAGGTTTGACGGCTTATACTAAAAGTACACCACATGTCTACGTATGTAGTACCAGGCTATGGTGGATAGAGGGTTATATTTTAATTAAACACATACTTACACAAAACCTTGGGTACTCTAGTGAAGTTGGACTTCTGTCAAAGTCAGGAAGTAGTGATATTCGTAATTTGTCACTATATCCAATACAGCTGATTGTCACCCAGCCTACTCTCTCTCTCTCTTCCTATAACCAAGCCACATGATTACATTGTTGTCTTTTGTTCAGTTTGTTGTATAAAACATTTAAAATTTTCTACAGAAAATAATAATACACCATAATTTCATTTTAAGAGAAAATATAATATATATGTAAGTCTAGACAACAAATAGGCTATTTTATCAGTAAAGTTAATTTGGTACACTTGCTCTGTTAGACCTATGTAGGTGACCTAGCTCTCACTTAAACTGCCATAATGGAGATTTATTGTTAAGATTCAACTCCCACACACATTTGACAAACAAACTTATTCAGAAATTCTTAATATAAAGTACTTATGTAGCACGTTCTGTGTGTCCTCCTTCAATTGTAAAAATGTTTGAGGAATTCCTGGGAAGAGAATGACAACATATATGCATACATGTTGGATCCACGGCGCAAGTGAACTCCATATGGGAACTAAGGTTTGCAGACATTCCAACGGTTTCAAATTCCACAAAAAAAATCTATATTACATCTATAATCTAAATATTCTTCAGTTAATAAATTGCTGTTTAAATTGGGTGAATATATATTTTAAGCACAATATCTGATAGTTGGCAGTTGTTCATCTTTAAATGGTTGCATATACATTCACATTGTATGTAATTATAGATGTTTGGTTTTAACATAATAATCGCTAATTTATATTATAGCTTATATATATATTTCACATATATATATTTCTTTCATTTACGATTGTGTCTATATATTTATTATAATTTATAATTATTTTTTCTCCCCCAATATATATATATATTATTTATTTTAAAATTAAAAGGTTCTATAGGATATTTAGACATATTTTTAAAATATCCTCACATGAATATAGAAAGATGAAATAAAGAAAGTTTTGGCTAAAATCTGGCTCGGCTATTTAAAATGAATTAACCTCCTCCATCTCAGCTCCAGGTGAAATCTTTAAACTTTAAAACTTGGTGTTTTTTTATCAAATATTTTATAAAGTTACCTTTTATAATAAATAGATTGAAATCGATACAGCGCGCGCAGTATAAAATATAATATTATATGTAAGATATATATTCTAATAGAAAATTTTTAATATATTATTTCTCTCTAGCTTTATTTTCTTATTATATATATATTGTCACGGATGTAAATAAGTATTAAGAATCACACGAACGGTAGTTTTCTATTGAAAGTTTATTCTCCCCACATGCCAAAACAAGCTTCTTTTAAACATTAAAATTTTGGCTACTATTTACATAATAGTTATTATAGGATAATTTACATGATGAATTGAAAATATATATGCAAATATTATACAGTGACAATATATATTTACGAGAGAGATGTGTATATAATACATTTTAGACACTTTTATTGATTCTTCTAATCAAATGTTACAGAGAGATAAAGATATTAAGATAAAAATAAAGGAGTAAAATATAATAAAAGAGTATATAAAGGATATGTAAAATCTGTAGGGACAAATATACAGAAGTATTTTTTTAGTTGTACTCGTATAAGCTAAACGTTGATTTAACCACATTCTCCAGTATATTGACTGAGACATTTTGATAAATAAAAATAGACAACTACAGATGTATAGTTACGTTAATAATGGTGGTAAATCATCGACTAGATTGTTTATTCCGATATGTGGCTCAAACTATCAGCAGCCTACGATAAAGTTGCGATATATTCTTTAAATAAGTTGATAATTCAGCTGTAAAAAGTCCAATATGCAATTGAACACACCTCGTATATGTGTAGTTGTATATGTGTAGTTGTATATGTGTAGTGGTATATAATAAGACTTCAATTATGTACAATAACAATACCATATGTTTATCACTTTAGTAAAAAGGTTTTACCAGTGGGGATAAAGAAAGAGCCACAGCACCAGTTTTAACAAATCAAAACAAAAAGCCAACAACCAGTATACCTTGGTTTCAGGCTATAGTCCTCATCAGTACAGGGACGGCTTCGATTTCATAGCATACTACAAGAGGATAAAGGAAAATAAGACCTAATCCAAATAATTTATTAGTGTGTGACGTTTCGGCAACAACATTGTCACCATCATCAGACAAAAGAATAAATGAGCAAAAATATTACAGCAAGTTCTTGGAGAACTTCTTGAAGAACTTGCTGTAATATTTTTTCTCAATTATTCTTTTGTATGATGATAGTGACAATGTTGTTGCCGAAACGTCACAAACTAATAAATTATTTGGATTAGGTCTTATTTTCTTTTATTATAATCTACTAGACGGGTGACCCGGGCTTCGCCCCGGGATTGACCCGTGTGCATATCTACCCGAGCGATATATATTTAGATAAGATTTTTTTTATAATTGTTTGTTATTAGCATTATCTATTTGTTTGCATCAGCATAATTTAATCTAATCTTTGATAGAGGGCGCTGTTCGTGAGCTAAGTAGAATAATTTGAATATATAGTTTTAATAATTGATTTATATATTTTTTAAAATAGCCTATCGTCTTCCCCGTATTTCTTTACCTATGTATGGAAATTTTGGTTTGAATTAGTGAACTACTGCGAATTTGTATACCGGACATACAAACAAACAAACATACAAACATTCATTTTTATATATATAGATAATCCAAATTGTGCTTTATCATTCTACAAGAGGAGTTATAAAATTGATCGAATTTACCAAAGCGGTGTATGGCCCAGAACTGGTATTGTGACACATTCTATATCATTACCATAATTACTGGGGTCACATAATAGCGTTCTGATGTATAGTTAAAGGGAGATGTCCTCTCTAGCTACATCAATATAATCCTCTCGCAACTCTATGTTTTATATAAAACAACACTTGAAGTTACACCGCATGAGTTTCTTTTCAATGAAAAATCAAAATTTATTTCAAAGTAAAATATTGACTATTTCTAACCTTTTTGGATGAGGTATGAAAGGGTGAATTATGAAGAGTAATGATGAACGGAAAAATAATTACTCATCATTACTCTTCATAATTCACCCTTTCATACCTCATCCAAAAAAGTTAGAAATAGTCAATATTTCACCTTGAAATAAATTTTAATTTTTCATTGAAAAGAAACTCATGCGGTGTAACTTCAAGTGTTGTTTTACAATCACAAGCCGCAGTGTATTATATTGTATGTTTTATATATATATTAAAATAAGGGCATATTATGGATCAAAATATTTATTAAATTTCAATATTTCGACGAGGCTATTCGCCTATCTTTAATTTAATACATATTTTGACCCAAAAAAAATATGCCCCTATTTTAATTATCATGAATGGATTGCTCCATATTCAACAAGATATTTATTTATTCAATGATCAAAAATAGGAATATATTGTATATATACACACCCATGAACAAACCTTGAAGAAGTTGTACCTTTCAGCATGTATATCGGGATTCAAACAATAACTCTGAAAGATACACTAATGGACAAAACTTAAGGAAGTTCTACCTTTTAACATGTATATTGGGATTCAGACAATAACTCTGAAATATATTACAGTGACCTTTATTGTGAAGACACACAAGATGACCAAGTGTGAACAACCTCTGTCTCCAAAAAAATAAAAAACAGACGAGCAGCGACATTAAAACACATTCCTCTTAATAAAGTTTTATCCCCTGCCCCATGAGTGTATTATCATTCTAAAGTAGAGTATAAACGTTTAAAAATAGTTTTGAAACAAAATATTCGTTTGAGAAATAATTTCTCGGTAGAACTTTAGACGAAGTCAGGACAATGTTATTTAATCATTATTTCAAATATCTGTGTATGTTATACACTGCGTGACATTGAAAATGGAACACCAAGAAATAGTGGCCAGAAAGTGATGAAACTCGGCAGACAGAGAGAGACAGGGACGAACAATAAGTGATCTTTATTTCAAAATGATAGTCATAATACAGAGCGAGAACGGCGTCGGCTTAGTAGCAAGTAGGACCACCGCGGACGGCGATGCACGCAGCAACACGTCTAGGTAGAGAGTCAATCAGAGTACGGGTGGCGTCCTGAGGGATGGCTCTCCATTCCCTCTCAACCATTTGCCACAGTTCGTCTTCTGAACGCGGCTGTGGCAAGGCATGCAAACGGCGTCCAATGATGTCCCAGACGTGCTCGATTGGTGAGAGATCAGGAGAGTACGGTGGCCAGGGAAGCATCTGTACATCTTGCAGAGCTTGTTGGCTAATGCGAGCAGTGTGCGGTAGGGCGTTATCCTGCTGATAAAAGGCATTGGGTACCCCCTGAAGGTAGGGGAGTGTCACCGGTCGCAGCACATCATCAACGTATCGTTGGGCCGTCATAGTGCCCTGAATACGAAGTAAAGGTGACCTGGAATCATACGCGATTGCGCCCCAAACCATGATTCCACGTTGTCGCACGGTGGGGCGTTCCACAATTGCTGCCGGATTGGACCTTTCTCCACGTCAACGCCACACGCGTACACGGCGACTATCACTGGACAAGCAGAAACGCGACTCATCTGAGAACACGACCCTGTGCCATTCCGTCATCCACGTCGATCTAGCCTGGCACCATTCCAAACGTTGGCGCCTATTCGGTGGGGTCAATGGCAGTCTTCTCAGCGGACGACATGAGTGCAAGCCATTAGCAACCAATCGACGGGAAATGGTTCTGGTCGAGATGGAATGATCTAGGGTGTCTTGCACATGTTGCAGGATGGCGGTACAAGTGGCTTGTGAGGCCGCCACTGCTTGTCGAAGGATACGCCGATCCACACGTGCTGACGTCACTCTGGTTGCACCGACATTCCTATAAATTGCCACATTTCCTTGTTCCAACCATCTTCTCCACAGTCGGTGCACCGTGGACGCACCAAGGTGTGTATCAGCTGCGATTTGACGTATGGACCAACCTGCCCTTTTCAGTCCGATCACCATGCCCCTCGTAAAAGCGTCTGTCTGCTTGAACTGCCTCCGTTTACGATGACCTGGCATTCTCTGTTATTACACGTGTCTTTTGACACAAGAACAAAATTTCTACAATGATTTTCCTTGAAGAAATAACGACACGAATACTGTCCTTTCTGCAAGTTCCTTCCCTTATATCTTACTCCATGTGCGCACGAGAGCTGCGCATTTTACATCATTTGCATAACTCGGTTAGGCGCGTCTACCCTGAAATTTGCATAATTTTCTGGCAACTATTTCTTGGTGTTCCATTTTCAATGTCACGCAGTGTATAATATCGTACAATGTGATAAACTCACAGCTTTGATTATAATTCATATTTGAAGATAAATTAATCCATCTGGGGCAGATATCGGAGATTTCTCCTTTCTCATTCTATTTACATATAAACTCTAATTCACTCTATTTAATGTAGTGAATGTTTCACTTGTGTTGGTTCAATGTTATTAATGTGAAAATAGATTAAAGAAATCCCATGCCAGACATATATAGTTGCGTAAAGGGAGGCTTTTAGGAAATCTTCAACCTAAACAAGTTTGTTTTTCAGCCTTTCTTCCAGAAATTTAATAACGGTGTGTGTAATGGGAGAGTGTGACTTGGCATTTAATGTGTATAACACAATATAACTTCTCCTTGGATTCTAACATTTTTTGGTGCAGAATTTACTTAGAAACATATTTGATGTTTAAAAAATGTGTCGTTTGTATTTCCTTCACATATGTGTTATCTTTTTATTTGTTTTAATAAACTATTTTTCTGCTACGTTGTCGTATGTGTGATTCTTTATTCCATTTGTTTAGTGAGATTTCACAAAGGCAAGCGATACATATTTGTTCATATAGAGATTGGTACGCCATCTTTAGGTAATAAAAGAAACTAATTGGCACGGTTTATTCAGATTAACAATTTCCTATTGTAAATAAAGTGATTGGAAAATACTGGAAGAATGTTTATTTTACTCTGCTCACACACAAAGCTCCTTACCGAAAATTCCTCTAAAATACCGGCAGCTATATAGACCTACTGGATGCTTGTTTGTTTATATATAAATACCTCTTACTGAACAAATCTCATCTTTATATTGTACATAGAAGTACAGGGTGATCCAAAAGTCCCGCACAACTTTAAAAATTAATAACTCCGCGAATATTTGCGCTAGAGCAATGCGGTAAACACCATTGTGTTCAGAATGCAATGGGATTTTTTATGGCAAATATTGAAAATTTCGAAATTGATTTTAGTTACAATTTCATTCCCTAGATGGCGCTGTACCAGAATCAGAAATTCAGCGGCCAAATTGTTTGATTAATTGAAAAATATAACTGATCGACACGTATTTTTCCTTTTTGTATACCAGGAAAGAATCCTAATAATATCAAATCGTTAATTAATAAAGCACCATTTTTTCAAAAGTTTGAAGAAATGGTTAACGATTTTTAAATACAATCTGAGATATGTAAAATAGGTATATGCAAATTCAAACATGTAGCAAAAAATATTTATATTTTTGATAGAGTTTTGTCAAATATATTGAATGTTTGAAAAACATAGCTGAATTCAATACACGATTTTTTGAAATGTTAATTTAGTACCAAAAATTATGATGGTACTACTAATAGGATTTCTTGCTATAAGGAATGTGTAATTTCTTGAATAATTGGCGACACTCGACTATTTAACTGGAAATTTGTCATGATCCAACAAATGAAATATAGATGGGAGTGACAAAATACATTGTCGTACTTTATTCCAAATATCCTATGGGCTTGTCAAATGTTATCATTGTTTATTATACTGTACACGATTTTTAAAAATGTATCCCCTCAAATAAATATAATTTTTAAATCAACCTTTTGCGTTGAAAAACGTGGTAGTAAAATCATTTTGTATTATTTTATTTTGCCCAAAATTTCTAAAGGTGGGGGGTTACAGAGAATATTCCTTATGCTATTTCTTTTAATGAGCGAAAAGCGATAAATTAAACATAAGGGGTAAAATTGTGTGTACAGTGTTATTCGAGAAGTTATAACACTTTGGTCTGCACGACATAATATAAGATGTGAGCAAATGACAAACAAACAAAAATTACTGTTCACAAATAAAAAAGAGACAAGATATGAGGACAGAATTTATTTACCCATAACCCAACACAAAGAGCTTCAAAATATTGGTAGATAATATAATACATGACAGCTTCTATAACACATGAGGTAACTTGTCTCTTGGAGGCCTTGTCTCTTGTATTAGATCACAATCCTTGCTCAATGTGGCGCCCTTCATTCTCAAACACCGCCTGCAGACGATAGATGACAGAATGGACAGCATTAAATAACATATCTGTTGAAATTGATGAAACGTGCCGTCTGATAGAAGCCTTCAACATGGCCAATGTGGTAGGCCGGCATCGATAAACACGCGACTTAATGTACCCCCATAGCCAAAAATCGCAAGGCGTCAAGTCTGGTGATCTTGAAGGCCACTGGTGTATAAAGTGGCGACTTATCACACGATCTTCACCGAACGTATCCTTCAGCAATTGTTTGGCACCGCGGGAGATATGAGGAGGTCCTCCATCTTGCATGAATGTTATTTCGCTCAGTGCTTGTCTGTCCTGCAATATGGGGATAACCTTTTCTCTCAAAAGTTGAACATAGCGTTCACCAGTTACAGAAACGGGTTTAAAAGTTCTTCCATTTATTTCTTCAAAGAAAAATGGCCCAATAATAAAAGAAGAAGTGAACCCACACCAAACTGTAACTCTGGGCTGATGAAGTGGCATTTCTGTAAAATTCCTAGGAATTTCTGTTGCCCAAATGCGGCTGTTTTGAGTGTTAACTTCTCCATTTAGAGAAAAGTGAGCTTCATCTGTCTACAGAACATTCGACAGCCAGTTTTCATCAATATCAATTTGCCGGAAAACCCATGCAGCAAATTATTGGCGCTTCTCAAAATCGCCGACTTTTAGCTCGTGAAATCTTTGAATTTTGTACGGGTATTTTTTAAGAAAAATTCTTAGAGCTCTCCAAACTGTTCCATACGAAATCCCCGTTTGTTGAGAAACTTGTCGAGCACTTACTTCTCCATACGTGGATAACGTTTCAATAGCTTCAACATTCTGCGAAACCGTAACAGCCACTGACTTGCGTGTCGATGGTCTTTCACTCCGAGGTTTTGCTTCCAGAGATCCAGTCTTCTCAAAAAATTTTTATCATTCTCTTTAGAGAGTAGCAACTCATGGGTCCTTTACCTCTTCGAATACCTTTAAAGTTACGAAACGCTCGTAAAGCTTCAGTGGAAGATTCTGAATTGCAATAATAAAATTTCACCAAGAGTACTTTATCCTGTAGTGACGGCATCCCAGAGTAAAATAAATGATCAGGGATAGTTGAATTTTTCAAATGAATTAAAATAAACATAATCGATATATGGCTTCTGAAGCCTACTGTGCGGACGTGTTTGGCATCGCTTGTCTCGTACCGCGAATGGGATTTAATTCTGCATATCACAATATAGTATTAAAAGTAACTCCTAAAGTTTACCAAATTTTAAGAAAAATGGGTAATGAGATATACACCGATTTTGAGCGATGTTCTACACAAGACAGAATATTTGTAGGACAATGCCAAAATTGTTTTGAATTTAATCCGAACCATAAAACAAAAGACTGCCAAAACATTAAAATATGTAAAATATGCGGTGTACAGGGTAGCCACAACTGTACTGAAGCGCCAAATTGTCACAATTTCTCTAAGCACCCTAAATTTAAAAACCTTTCTACAAACCATAAATCAAATTCAAGTGAATGCCCGATTTACAAATCACAAATAGACAAAATTATCCAAAGGACACAATATTCACAAATATACGAGGGAAATGATGTAGCAAATACAATTTAAAGCTTAATCTTAAATAGATTTTAATATCCTATATGATTGAAAATGTGAGATGTATTCAACAAAATGTAAGAAAAGGTTTTACTGCGATAAGTAAACTACAGGCCAGCACTAGAGATGACCCACCTGACAAGGACGAGTGGGTAACACCCTCGTTTCCAGACAGTCATGAACCGGGATCGAATCCCGCGTTAACATTTTGTTTGATATGTGAATATCCTTCACCTGACATTCTTTTGATTCAAGAACCATATGTTTTACATGAAAATGTTATTTATGATATGGACTCTCAAATTATATGTTCGAATAAAACTGAGGAAAAATATACGGCAACTATAATTTTCAATAAAAATATAAAGTTCAGCAAAGAGGAAAAATTCACAAATTATTTTTGTTCAACAATATCTATTTCTACAGTTAAAGCAAAATTAATTATTTCTAATTTCTACATTCATCCGAATACATTTAACCCTGTTCATCAAACATTCATTAGAGATCTGCTCAAAACGTATATAAATCAACCTGTAATCCTTTGCGGTGATTTTAATTCAAGACCTACTATATGGTTTGTTATAAACTCTAATGGATATAGATTACAACCTATTATAGACGAATGTAACCTCTTTATACATAACCTGAAAAAACACCCACCTGCCGCGGAGAGTAAGTATAATTGATCTCACAATCTCGAATAAAAACTCACTAAGTTTAATAAACAACTGGCATACCTCTGATTTGACTAATATTTCCGACCATGTTGCTGTTAAATTTGATATCAGGTTAAAGAATGGTCATTTATTCAATAATCAAATTTCCACTTTGAAAAAAAATGCGAATTGGGCAAATTTTTCTAATAACATATCATTACAAGATACAAAAAACTGGGAATTGATATAAGCAGAGTGAAAGATGAGGAAGACATTGATGGGATAGTGAACGCACTCATGAATTTATTGAGAGAAGCAGCATATAAATCTTTGAAGGTTAAATCCCCCATTAATAAACATGTTTCCAGAATTGACTGGTGGACTAATGAACAGGAAATAATAAAAAATCATTTTCATTATATTAGAAACTAGTATTATCGTCATAAAACAATCAGTTACAATACATTTAAGTTGGCAAGAAACAAATACACTAATGCAATAAGAAAAGCTAAAAGAACTAACTGGCGAAACGTTATTGAAGAAAATTACACAGATAATCCATTTGGTAATGCTTATAAGTTCTTCAATAAATTAAGATCCTCAAATGTAAAGAATGGAATTCCCATAATTGACAATTCACCAGAATATCTAAAAGAGCAAACAATGACCATATTAATGGACGATTTAATTCCTGAAGACGATCCTAATTTGGACAATTTTCAACAACAAATAATTAGAAATTTTAAGCCACGAATGAATAATCCAAGCATAATTATTATCGAAGTAGAAGAAATAATGAATATCATTTCTAATTCTGATGTTTAAAAAGCTCCAGGTTTAGACAACACAAGTAACAATATTGTAGCGTAGAAATCAAGCCTTGAAATATCCTAAGATAAAAAATAATTTATTGATGACGTCACAACGACGAGTCGACAATTATTAACAAGTCAGCAAAACTATCTACAGCTAGGGAATCTTAAGCAAGCAAGCAAAGAAATATTTTAAAGATGATTTCACAAATACAGAGTAATATATTTTTTTAATAATCTGTTGAGTATTTTCATTGAATTATATTAAATTAAATAATAAAATATTTCTTCGCCACAATATGATCAAATGTGCTTACCCAAAAATTAAGCATATGTTATGCAAACTATTTAATAAATGCATTCAAAAAGGGGTATTATCCGGAGAAATGGAAAATAGCAGCTCTAAAGATAATTCCTAAACCACATAAATCTAATTTAGAATCAACAAAAAGTTATCGACCTATCTCATTGATTTCAAATCTTTCAAAAATTTTCGAAAAAATTTTGAAAAATCGAATTTATGAATTTTATGAAAGTAATAATCTTTTGAGCTCCAGACAACATGGATTTGTCAAATAAAAATCAACGACAACGTGCTTGAATAAAATATTTATCGATCGAGGATCAACAGAGATACGACTTGGATATTCCAGATATAATTGAAAATTTGACTAAATATAAAATTACACTATTGAAGAAAAATACTAACCAAACATTTCAAAGTTTCTTTCCCGCTAATATTCCGAATTATTTTCGGGCAAATTTCCACAACTCTCAATTTATTACAAATCACGGAAATTTTAGAAACTTTTTAAAATTCATCAAAGCAGTGCAGGATTCAAGATGCTTCTGTGGATGTGAGGAACAAATTTCTATTCATCTGCTGCTAAATTGCCCCGTCTTTCATGAGTATAGAGAGAGAAATAAGGATAACCCAGGCCCCTGGAGCGCAAGAAACGCCAACTGCCCGGGCTGTCCAGCTAACTAGTAGAAACCAGTTACTCTAGATTATATTTACACAGAGACAATTGCAGAGCCGAACCAGCTGGTCAGGAAGTTCCATGTCTGCAGAGAACCCGGGAGTCCAGCCAACGAGACTGGGTCGAAGGAGGTCTTCCCAAGCAGCAGAGCTGTCTTCATTCTGTGTTGCATGAAAGCAGGGCATCTGAATAGAAGGTGGTCCACAGTCTGTTGTTCCTCCATACAATGTGGGCAAGATGGGTCTTCCCCAGGACGCCAGAGAACCAAGTTTGCCCGAACATGGCCATGTCCTGTAAGTAAGGTGGTGGTGACTTCTCCAGGACGGACCTTAGGGAGGAATTGGAGCAGCCGGTCTGGAGTATGGGCTATTCTCCTCAGGTGTCTGTTGGAGTGGTCCTGGCAATAAACCTCCGTCCATGCGTCTAGGGCTGCCGCGCGTGAGTGGTTACGGGCCAGGCTTCTAGGCAGAATGGAAAATATGTATATTAAAAATAGACACTTCGGCCAGTTGGAGTTTTTTATTTTCTCAACGTTTCGACAAAAATCTTTTTTTGTCGAAACGTTGAGAAAATAAAAAACTCCAACTGGCCGAAGTGTCTATTTTTAATATAAATATGAATGCCGGCCAGGCAGCCTCTATCTTCACGAGAATGGAAAATGATGGCTCTAAGATCAAAACGGCCGCGTTCTTAGCAGCTCTGTCTGCTCTTTCCTTTCCGTCGATGCCGCAGTGTCCCGGCACCCAACACAGATTTACGTTTTGGTTGGTGTTCAGTGCGCGAATAATCTTAGCTACTAATGTCGATCGAACTGGACCTGACGTACATATGGCTGACAGAGCTTATCTGCAGTCCGACGCGATAGTGATCGCATTTCTTGAATAACCTTCCTTCACCAGACGGACCGCCCAGCGGATTGCCAGAAGTTCAGCCTGGAAGGCTGTGCAGTCGGGATGGAGCCGTAAGAGAACGGGCTGCTGATCTTCTGATGAGGGAACAATTGCAGCGCCCACCCCAGCCTCATTTTTTGATCCGTCTGTGAATATTATAGGTGTTGTTATCTCCTCGATGTTTAGACTGAAAGATAATTGACGTCTATCTGGAGGGTATGGCAAAGAAGCAGGGCCTGGTCTAGATTCAAAATTTCCTTCATTGATTTCCTTCAGGAACGCCGTACGAGACCTAACAATAATATCGAAAGGAGGGCTGCCGGTGATGGAGATGGCTGAGACTGTAGGTGTGTAAGGACCTCCTCTCAGTACACGTTTCGCAAAATTGCAGTGAAGGCTCCTAAGTTGCCTAATGCCTTCGCTGGAGAGAGCACGACCTCCCCATGCTGACGCTCCGTCCAGCTGAAAAGAAGATTACAAATTTACCCTGTATGGTGTGGGTGAGTCGTGGGATTATTGATCTGCATCTACGTGTGATCTTGCGTAGGTGGGCGACAAATCCGCGGGTCTAGTAAAACTCCACTCCTAAGATTGTGACGGTCTTCTTGATGTTTAAAGGTTGACCAAGGACTCTAAGCCCTGTCTCGGAGTTGGGGTGGACATTACGCCATTGGAACAGGCAAGCTTGAGTCTTAATGGGGTTTATATAAAGACCATTTATCGTGCACCAAGATGTCAACCTCTCCAAGAAGGTGTTAGTGGCAGAGACCGGCAGGCGACTACGAACCTGAGTCATAAGGGTGAAGTCGTCCGCGTAAGCTATTAATCGGCTATCTATGATGGAGGGAAGGGTGAAGATGGTCCGAGCAACTATGTTCCACAGGAAAGGACTTAGCGCTGAACCCTGGGGAGTGCCGAGTTGGGAGGACGTACATTCTGTTGCTGTCCAAGCTGAGTAAGAAACCGTCCGGTCTTCCAAAAAGATTTTTACTAAACAGGTAATAGACTCTGAACAATTTAGACGTTCAAGATTTTGTATGATTGCCGGCCTCCAAACAGTGTCGAAGGCCTTACTGATGTCCGAGCTGATGACAAGAGTTTTCCTCCAGTGAGCTTGTCTTTCTTCAATTAATTGAGTGATACTCGCCAGTGCATCTTCCGCTGAAAGACCATTTACGGTACCCAATACGGTTTTGTATTGATCTTCAAAGAACCATCCATGACGATCCGCGAGCCTCTGAAGTCGGGCCAGGATACATCTCTCAAATACTTTGGCCATAGTGTTCAATAAAGTAATAGGTCTGTATTTCTCCAGATTGACTGGTGGCTGAATTGGAGGATTTAGGCAGAAGTATGAGGCGGCCTTCTTTCCATTGACGGGGGAAGTGGCCCATACGAAGGCATTTGGCGAACAATTCGGCCAGCAGGAATTGCAAGGAAGGGCCGCCCAGGTCTAGGCATTTTGAACCAAGACCGTCAGGGCCCGGGGCTTTCCTTTTTCCACAGCGATGAATGGCTCGCAAAACTTCCCAGGGTTTGAATTCAGGTTCGTCTGAGTGAGCAGAAATTGCATTCCTTTGCGGGTGAGGTCTGGTGTCAGGTAGGAAAAAGTGATTTAACAGGGTCTGGCAAGTCTCATGAGGATTGTAAAGAGAGCCGTTATCATGTTTGAGAAGTGGCGGACCTCGGGGGGAGCCGCGGCCCCGGGCGATAAATCGATATATGTCACTCCAGTATGCGGATGACACCTCCTTGCAGAGATTAAACCAGGATTTACTTTTAGCTTTCCGTATAGCCGCCTTCAGTCGATTATGGCACGCTCGGTATAAACCGCGGAAGAAATTCCTAATAGAACACCGGACTTTCTGACTATAACGGCGGAGGGAGATAACCAACCTTCTGATCCGACTCAGTTCGGGGGTCCACCACGGCTTTGACGGTCTTGTAGTATTGGAGCGTCCCCCCATGGAAGAGTCACAAGCTGATTGCAGGATGGAAGTCAGAAGGAGGACCACCCTGTCAATATCTTCTGGGCTAGAGGCCTCGTTTAATAAGGTAGTTACACCATCAAATTATAGGGGCATTGCCCTTATAAGCAACTTGTCAAAACATTTTACATCCATATTAAAAAATAGACTAAGTAATTGGATTGAAAATAGAAAACTCATAGCGGAAAATCAGGCAGGATTCAGAAAGTGCTACTCGTGCAAAGACCATATCTTCACGCTTACGTCACTAATTCAAATGACATTAAACCGCAAAAGGAGGAAACTTTACACATTCTTTGTTGATCTTAAAAAGCGTTTGATACAGTTCCACATCTACTATTATGGAGAAAGCTTGCGCTTGTTGGTTTAAGTGGGCGATTTATCAAACTTATACAGAACTACTATGCTCAAATGATGGCAGCGGTCAGATGAAGCGGCTCTTTTACAGAATTTATCAAAATACAATCAGGTGTTCTTCAGGGTGAACCTCTTTCACCGTATTTATTTATTATTTTCAATAACGATCTGGTTGCTACGCTGGATGATTCTGACCTGCCAGGTATATACTTACCGGGCCATGGAACTATACACCTCCTCCTGTTCGCGGATGATATAGTCTTCCGTGTTAAATCCAAGATAAGTATCCAAAAATAAAGATTAATTTAATAAAAAATATTTTGAGGAAAATAGTTTAACTCTGAACCAATTCCAGTCTAAAATCGTAGCGTTTCGAAATGGAGGCCGCTTGGCTAGATCTGACGTTTGGTTTTGGGGCCAACAACCTTTGACAGTTACCTCAAAATATACGTATCTTGGCTACCCCTTAACAATCAAGAATACAACTGCTTACGTGGCGCAGCACTTTAAAAGCAAAGCATTGATTGCTACAAACGCAGTATGGAGAATACTATCTAAGTCAAGAACCATATCGTTCGGAGCAGTGATAAAATTACTTGACTCCATAGTTTTATCCACGTTATTATACTCGGCCCCACTGTGGGCGACGAATCAGATAGGAGTTGTAAACCAGATCCAGGATATTTTTCTTACGGCGATTTCTTGACCTTCGCAAATTTACACTCCGGGCTATATCTTACGAACAGAAACCGAAAGGATGTCCCTTGAATTAAACATTACGAAATTAATTCTAAAGTTCTAGATACGGATTTTAAAAATGGACAGGACAAGATTACCTTATGTTTGCTTGTTCCAGCTCTAGGAAGTTTCAATTTTGGGAAAAGCGGGAAACAACTTTATTTATAACCTGAATAACATCATTGACTATTGGGGTTTTTCTTTTCTTAAGAACTGTGAAGATTATATGGTTTTGCGAGGAGAAATGCCTAGAATAGTTCAAACCACAGTGGACCAGCTACTCCAATTTGACCGAGCTAAGATACAAAACTCAACTCATTGTATTCACTATCAATCTCTAAGTAGCTCCTTTATGACGGAGGACTACTTACTATCAAACCTCTCTTTGAAAATAGCCCGTCAAAGGATTCTATGGCTATTTTCCCCCGAGGATATCACGGGATTTTGGAACAGCGACCCTTTAAATTTCTACTTCTGCAATGCTGGCATCCAAAAAATTTGGTTCATTATCTATTCCATTGCCCATTCCTATAGGAAAAGAGACTGGAAATTCGCGAAATTTCGGGGCTAACTCACTATAATGAACAACATGTATATACAATTTTTACTACTCTCCAGCTGGATAAAACATTTGTTTATAAATATTTAAAAATTTTCAAGGCGATTGACAAAATGAGGGAAGAAGTGCTCAACTCCCCAGACAACGGCTGATTGCTCCACCTCCCCTCTAAATTGCTTTTCCTCCTCACTCATGTACATATATAACCTTTTAAGGGAATCCCCTTGTAAGACAATAGTGTCTTAATGAAGGTTTTTGTTGTTGTTGTTCTAATAGGGTAGTTACCTGGTGGAGAGAAGAGTTGAGGAAGGATTTAAAGGTCTGTTCTTTACATGAGGATTCAACCCAGGAGGATTTTGTCTCGTTATTGACCATGTCTAGGGTTGTAGTCCAGATAGGTATATGGTCAGTGAAGGCCATCTCATCTAATAAACCTCTAGTGACATGGATAGCCAGTGAGCTGGATGCCAGAGTTACATCTATAGAAGAAGATAAAGCCCCATTTGACCAGGTCGAGTCCACAGGAGGTCCCAAGAAATGAAGATCATTGAAGCTGGCGAACTCTTCAAGATTAGCACCCCGGAAGTCCAACCTCGCACCGATGCCCCAGGTAGGAGAGTGGGCGTTAGTGTCCATACCCAGGATCACTGGAAGAGAGGCCCGTCTTATCGCATCTTCCAGAAGAGGGATGAAATCATCGGCAGCTCTAAGGCCGTGCCAGTAGGCCGAGCGCACCACGATGATGCTCTGCTCTAGACATATGGCTATGGAGGTTATGGCGGTGTCTGGGGAGGTTAGAGGGATGGGATGAAGGTTGCTACGTGCCACAATTCCCGAGGGGATGTAGGCGCCTGGGACAAAAAAAAATGCCTGAAACCCACGTGTGGGCCAGAAGAAGTTAGTTGAGAGTTCTTGCAGGAGCACGATGTCGGCCTGTGTCGAATTTGCCAAATTTGCAATTTCAAGAATGACAGTTGGTGATTTTTTAGCGTTCACCTGCAGGACACGCAATGGCTTAGACATTGTTACTTGTTCGGGGTATTCTCTCTTTTACAAAGGGACAGGTAGATAATGTGGCAAAGTGGTTGTGGGAGCTCCAGATTTTTTTTCTACAGCGGCAGCAGCGGCTTTGGCTTGGCTCGACCGAGCATCGGATGCCCTCATGCTCTGCAGAGCCGCAGCTATAGCAGATTGGATGGGCAGCTGGACAGGCAGAAGCGCGGTGGCCGAAGCCACAGCAACGGAAGCATTGCTTTAAAGTATGACTGCGCTCATACCTGTGCACTAGACCCGCCATGTTGACCGAGGATTTCGGCGACTTGGTTGTCCACTTCGATGAACACTGTACTAGTGCTGTGTGCCGCATTATTCGATCGATGGACTACCCTGATTTCACGCTTTTCCAGGAGTGACTGCACGGAGTGGTTGGAGCGGAAGCTCTCGCATATCTCATCCTCCCGCACCTCCCCGTCCACTCTGAAGAGGCAGTATCTTGGTAGGATAACCGGGCACTCGGGGCAGCTTAGGCCCGTTGGCAGGGAGGTCAGCCCAGTGGCCAGCTACTTTGCCATTTGGGTTGTTTTGGGGTGGAAAACCACCTCGCCGCTGGTGTTGATGGACGCCACCACGTGTTTTGATGACGCTAGGGAAGGATGAATCTTTTGAATTTCCCTCAAAAATTCCCTTGGGTTGCTTTGGGGTTAGCCGACCTGACGACGACATGCGATTCGAAGGAAGGAGCCAGATTCACAAATGTGGATTTCGCTTTGGGTTTCGGAGGTGCAGGCTTTACCGGCTTGTCTTTCTCTGCCACTACCGAGGCGAAAGAGGTGGAGGGAATCGGGACGTTGGCTGTGGGATTGGGTCTTCCTAGACTGACTCCCTTGAAGGCGTCCTTAAGAAGAAGTTCTGCCTCTTGGACGAGAGTCAGTATCAGTCCTTTGGTGGCCATCTGTATTTTTTCGGGGGAGTCCAGGCTGGTGTCGGCAATGATCGCTTCGAAGGTTTGGCACTCAAAGTTGAACAAGTTCGCCGTGCTGTTGAATTTAAATTGGTGATGGGAAGACGGGAGGAGGTCTTCGTCCTCAGAACGCGGCCGCTTGTTGGCCTGCTGACTTCCTCCACCACCGCCATCATACTGGTTCAGCTCCATAAATAAAAACTATCAAAAAGCAAATCTACTCCAAAGAGAGTAAAAAAAGGCAGACCAGACAAAGAACATTATTCCGTTAACGAGATGAGGTGTGTATGGTTATTGGTTCGGCCAACAACAAATATCCAATTTATATACACATATATTTTTACATAATGAGGTTTTGAAAAATGCAAATAATCTTCATCTATTTACATGCACAACAATTTATTTTACCATCACTACAGCATAAATCACTCTTGGTGAAATTTTTTTATTGCAATTCAGAATCTGCCACTGAAGCTTTACAAGCGTTTCGTACCTTTAAAGGTATTCGAAGCGGTAAAGGACCCATGAGTTGCTACTCTCTAAGGCGAATGATAAAAACTTTGGAGAAGACTGGATCTCTGGAAGCAAAATCTCGGAGTGGAAGACCATCGACATGCAAGTCAGGGGTTGCTACGGTTTCGCAGAATGTTGAAGCTATTGAAACGTTATCCACGTATGGAGAAGTAAGTGCTCGACAAACGGGGATTTGGTATGGAACAGTTTGGAGAGCACTAAGAATTTGTCTTAAAAAATACCCGTAAAAAAATTCAAAGACTTCACGAGCTAAAAGTCGGCGATTTTGAGAAGCGTCAAGAATTCGCTTCATGGGTTTTCCGGCAAATTGATATTGATGTAAACTGGCTGTTGAATATTCTGTGGACAGATGAAGCTCAAATTTCTCTGAACGGAGAAGTTAACACTCAAAACAGTCGCATTTGGGCAACAGAAAACCCTAGGATTTTTACAGAAATGCCACTTCATCAGCCCAGAGTTATAGTTTGGTGTGGGTTCACTTCTTCTTTTATTATTGGGCCATTTTTCTTTGAAGAAATAAATGGAAGAACATTTAAAACCGTTTCTGTAACTGGTGAACGTTATGTTCAACTTTTGAGAGAAAAGGTTATCCCCATATTGCAGGACAGACAAGCACTGAGCGAAATAACATTCATGCAAGATGGAGAACCTCCTCATATCTCCCGCGGTGCCAAACAATTGCTGAAGGATACGTTCGGTGAAGATCGTGTGATAAGTCGCCACTTTATACACCAGTGGCCTTCAAGATCACCAGACTTGACGCCTTGCGATTTTTGGATATGGGGGTACATTAAGTCGCGTGTTTATCGATGCCGGCCTACCACATTGGCCATGTTGAAGGCTTCTATCAGATGGCACGTTTCATCAATTTCAACAGATATGTTATTTAATGCTGTCCAATCTGTCATCTATCGTCTGCAGGCGGTGTTTGAGAATGAAGGTCGCCACATTGAACAAGGATTCTGACCTAATACAAGAGAGAAGGCAGTTACCTCATGTGTTATAAAAGCTTCCATCTATTATATTATCTACCAATGTTTTGCAGCTCTTTGTGTTGGGTTATGGGTAAATAAATTCTGTCCTCATATCTTGTCTCTTTTTTATTTGTGAACAGTAATTTTTGTTTGTTTGTCATTTGCTCACATCTTATATTATGTCGTGCAGACCAAAGTGTTATAACTTCTCGAATAACACTGTACACACAATTTTACCCCTTATGTTTAATTTATCGCTTTTCGCTCATTGAAAGAAATAGCATAAGGAATATTTTCTGTAACCCCCCACCTTTAGAAATTTTGGGCAAAATAAAATAATACAAAATGATTTTACTACCACGTTTTTCAACGCAAAAGGTTGATTTAAAAATTATATTTATTTGAGGGGATACATTTTTAAAAATCGTGTACAGTATAATAAACAATGATAACATTTGACAAGCCCATAGGATATTTGGAATAAAGTACGACAATGTATTTTGTCACTCCCATCTATATTTCATTTGTTGGATCATGACAAATTTCCAGTTAAATAGTCGAGTGTCGCCAATTATTCAAGAAATTACACATTCCTTATAGCAAGAAATCCTATTATTAGTACCATCATAATTTTTGGTACTATATTAACATTTCAAAAAATCATGTATTGAATTCAGCTATGTTTTTCAAACATTCAATATATTTGACAAAACTCTATCAAAAATATAAATATTTTTTGCTACATGTTTTAATTTGCATATACCTATTTTACATATCTCAGATTGTATTTAAAAATCGTTAACCATTTCTTCAAACTTTTGAAGAAATGGTGCTTTATTAATTAACGATTTGATATTATTAGGATTCTTTCCTGGTATACAAAAAGGAAAAATACGTGTCGATCAGTTATATTTTTCAATTAATCAAACAATTTGGCCGCTGAATTTCTGATTCTGGTACAGCGCCATCTAGGGAATGAAATTGTAACTAAAATCAATTTCGAAATTTTCAATATTTGCCATAAAAAATCCCATTGCATTCTGAACACAATGGTGTTTACCGCATTGCTCTAGCGCAAATATTCGCGGAGTTATTAATTTTTAAAGTTGTGCGGGACTTTTGGATCACCCTGTATATTTGATTGTAATTCTTCTGCCCTATAAGCTTATGTCCATAGTTCTCTTGAAAACCATTTCTGAGATTCCATCCTTCAGTGCTGCATATATAAGTAAAATCGTCCAATACAGTATTAGAACTCTGAGAAGCGGTCTGGTGGATTAAATTGGCGAAACCGCTGGGAGGGTTCACCACTGATGAGCCAAGCCCTCCCAATATATTTTTTCATCGCAGTAAGGACAGTAGAAGTTTGTATTATGTATAAAAGAAACATTTGTGCTTTTAATTCCTTTCATTTTATAGAAGTACTAGCGGATGTACCCGGCTTCGCCCGGGTTTTACCCGAGTAAAGGTTTGTATAACGAACATTTGTTAAAACAATTCTCTATAAACATATAAAAAAAATAATAGATATATTTTGATAATTTGAAACTCGTAAATTTGAATCTCTCGATAAAGTGATCATTTTTTCCCGGTCCCTGTGTGCCGTGTCATCCTGAATTTTGTATTTCCTAATTTTCTACATTACAAAATAATCGTTTTATCTAGTGAACATTTTTTCCCGGTCCCTTAAAAAATACTCGATAAGTTGATTTCGATAATTTGAAACTCGTAAATTTGAATCTCTCGATAAAGTGATCATTTTTTCCCGGTCCCTGTGTGTCGTGTCATCCTGAATTTTGTCTTTCCTAATTTTCTACATTACAAAATCATCGTTTTATCTAGTGAACATTTTTTCCCGGTCCCTTGAAAAATACTCGATAAGTTGAATAAAATCATGGTCGTTTATGGAAGATAGACGTAGTTCCCGGAGGTCACCCGCGAGGCTTTTTTCTTGTCTACGTCTACTTGGCACAGCTGTCACCAACTCTGCCCCCGCGCGCCAGGACCTCTTGATCCCTCTGATTGGTCGGTGGGAACTTGGACTGTCCAACCGGCCGGCGGCCGGACGATTACATTGCGAGTTAAAGCTACAAATCTGCAAATAACTCTAAGGATATTAAAGATATTCAAGAAATTATTTTTCGAAAACCTTTCCGGGAATATGCCTAATAATATCCCAAAATTTCACGGCGATTGGATGTATGGTTTTTGAATCTATAGAGAACACACACACACACAGACATTCATTTACATATATACAGGGTGATCCAAAAGTCCCGCACTATTTTAAAAATTAATAACTCCGCGAATATTTGCGCTAGAGCAATGCGGTAAACACCATTGTATTCAGGATGCAATGGGATTTTTTATGGCAAATAATGAAAAATTCGAAATTGATTTTAGTTACAATTTTATTCACCAGATGGCGCTCTACCAGAATTAGAGATTCAGCGGCCAAATTGTTTGATAAATTGAAAAATATAACTGATCGACACGTATTTTTCCTTTTTGAATACCAGGAAAGAACCCTAATAATATCAAATAACAAATTAATAAAACACCACTTCGCCAAAAGTATGAAGAATTGTTTAACGATTTTAAATACAATCAGAGATATGTAAAATAGGTAAATGCAAATTAAAACATGTAGCAAAATATTTATTTTTATATGAGGTTTTGTGAAATAGATTGAATGTTTGAAAAACACTGCTGATATCAATACACGAATTTTTGAAATGTTAATATAGTACCAAAAATTATGATGGCACTATTAATAGGATTTCTTGCTATAAGAAATGTGTAGTTTCTTGACTGATTGGCGACCCTTGACTATTTAACTGGATATTTGTCATGATCCAACAAATGAAATATAGAGGGGAGTGACAAAATATATTTGTCGTACTTTATTCCAAATATCCTATGGGCTTGTCAAATGTAATCATTGTTTATTATACTGTACACAATTTTAAAAATGTGTCCCCTCAAATAAAAATAAATTTTAAATCGACCTTTTGCTTTGAAAAACGTGGTAGTAAAATCATTTTGTATTATTTTTTTTCACAAAATTTCTAAAGTTATTGGTGTACAGAGAATATTCCTTATGCTACATGTATTTCTTATGTATGTATTTCTATGTTATCTATTATCTATGTATTTCTTCTAATGAGCGAAAAGCGAAAAACTAAACATAAGGGGTAAAATTGTGTGTACCAGTGTTATTCGAGAAGTTATAACACTCTGGTTTGCACGACATAATATGTGAGCAAATGACAAACAAAATATTACTGTTCACAAAAAAAAAGAGTCAAGATGTGAGGACAGCATTTATTATCCCCATATCCCAACACAAAGAGCTGCAAAATATTGATAGATAATATAATACATGGCGGCTTATACAACACATGAGGTAACTGCCTTCTCTCTTGTATTAGGTCACAATCCTTGCTCAATGTGGCACCCTTCATTCTCAATCACCGCCTGCAGACGATAAATGACAGAATGGACAGCATTAAATAACATATCTGTTAAATTGATAAAGCGTGCCATCTGATAGAAGCCTTCAACATGGCCAATGTGGTAGGCCAGCATCGATAAACACACGATTTAATGTATCCCCATAAACAAAAATCGCAAGGCGTCAAGTCTGTTGATCTTGGAGGCCACTGGTATATAAAGTGGCGACCTATCACACGATTTTCACCGAACGTATCCTTCAGCAATTGTTTGGCACCTCGGGAGATATGAGGAGGTCCTCCATCTTTCATGAATGTTATTTCGCTTAGTGCTTTTGCCCTGCAATATGGGAATACCCTTTTCTCATAACGTTCACCAGTTACAAAAACGGTTTTAAAAGTTCTTCCATTGATTTTTCAAAGAAAAATGACCCAATAATAAAAGAAGTGAACCCACACAAAACTGTAACTCTAGGCTGGTAAAGTGGCATTTCTGTGAAAATCCTAGGGTTTTCTGTTGCCCAAATGCGGCTGTTTTGAATGTTAAATTCTCCGTTTAGAGAAAAGTGAGCATCATCTGTCCACAGAACATTCGACAGCCAGTTTTCAACAATATCAATTTTCCGGAAAACCCATGCAGCGAATTCTTGACGCATCTCAAAATCGCCAACTTTCAGCTCGTGAAATCTTTGCATTTTTTTTTGGGCACACACAATAGAGACATTAAGTGAAGCGTCTTCGGATATCACAATCATACTTCGGCGAATTTAACGCCAAAAGTTCAATTCGGGGATCACTTGTCCAGGATAACAAAAGTCAGTAGGTTGAGGACATGCTAACCGACCTCGACTTTGCACCGTTAAATAACGGAGAGAACACCTATCTATCTAAGTCCACAGGCACAGAATCCGCAATAGACATCACAGCGATAAATTACAACATCGCACCCACAACACAATGGAAAATCCTGAGAGGTGCAATCAGTGACCACAGACCAATTTTAACAACCCTAAACTTCAAAATTGAGAATGTCCATTAGAATAAAAGAACATGGAACTTTAGGAATGCCGACTTGAAAAAAATTCACAGAAAAGCTTGAAGAACTGTGCAACGAAAAATTGAATTACAGAACGCTTGACAAAAGCTTGGAAAAATTCTCTTCGAACATTTAAAAAGCTGCAAAAGAGCATCGATAACTAGAGGTAGACGTAAAGACCTGTGGATACCTTACTGGAAGGACCACAACATCGAGGCAATGATTTCAGAGAGAGAGACAATATCAATGGACTTCTTAAAACAAATAAATGAGAAAGGAACTCATTGAAATTATTCACAAAATATAACAAGAAATTTGGATATTCAAAAAAGAAAAATGGCAGAATTCTGCGAAAAAAATGGATCCAAGAAAGGACAGCCAACACTGGAATATAATTAGAGTGTTAGAGAACAAACAAAACCAACACCAATCCTCCAATACTCTAACCGATATGAATAGAACAGCGAAAACGAGAACAAACAGATGGCTGACATAATTGCTGAATATCTTTCAAGCACTTCCATACTCACTATACGAATGAAGACAGGACTCTAAAAATAATATAAACCAGTTAGTTAAACAAGCAAGAAACTTCCATCAACAAGATATTTTCTCGAGAGACTTCACACTGAATGAGCTAAACTCATCAATAAAAAAATCCAAGAGGTCACCAAGAGATAATCTAATCTTTGGTCAAATGATTAAACACTTTGAAGTCAAAGCTAATAATCAACTCCTATACGAATACTGAACATTTCATGGCAAACTGGTAAACTACCAAAGAATTGGAAGATATAAATTATAGTGCCAATACTGAAGCCAAACAAAGATGCCTAGGAATACAAGAACTATCGGCCAATTGCTCTCGCCAGCATACTTTGTAAAATACCAGAACGAATTATCCACTCTAGGCTCATAGTCTGTCTCACAAAAAATAATAAAATAAACCTCTACCAAACGGCCTATAGATCCCAGCACTGTACAACTGATCAACTTTTCTACTTCTGTCAATCAATAAAAGATTCTTTCCGGGAAAAACCGCCAAAGAAGACCACGGCTATATTCCTTGATATGACCTCAGCTTTTGATCGAGTGTGGAGGGAGAAATTACGTGAAAAGCTGCACAACATCGGAGTAAGAGGAAAAACCTTAATCTGGATTGCAGACTTCTTAAGGGGAAGAAGGTTAAAGGTTCGGGTCAATGGAGAATTTTCCAAGGAAGGAAGAACATGGGCTGGTGTACCTCAGGGATCTGTGCTCAGTCCTCTACTCTATCTGCTATATATTAACGACATACATCCTTACCTCACTGAAGACACAAAGGTTGCCTGTTATGCAGATGATAAAGCCATATGGCACACAAGTAGCAGCATAGAAAAATCGTAAAAGATACTGAAGACATCAATGAGAGGACTGGAGAAGTGGGCAATGGAACTCCAAATGACCATAAACCCAATAAAACCAAACCTATGCGTCTTCTCCACTCTCAGGGAAAAAGGCATAAATATAACCACAAAATAAGCATAAACAAACAAATAATTGATAAAATTAGAAATCCATAATACCTAGGTGTGATACTGCAGTCCTGGATCTTTCCAGTTGGTCTCGAGGACCACGCCATCACCATCTCCTAAGCGGCGAAGTACGCGATCTACGTATTCATCGTAGATCGCAAAATGCGTGGTGTCGCTGGAGACCCACTGGCGATTCTCCACCAAACTCTGCAGCGCTGGCAGAGGCGCCATATTCATTGTACATAGTGTATATAATGCATATTATCTTTTTTAATAGTGCAGACTGTGTATGTATTGACAAGATGTCAACAAAATTATTAAAATTATTATTTATGAGGAATTTTAATTTTCATAGCACATAATTAGCACCTCAAATAGAGCTATCAGAAAACTAAACATTCTGAGAAGGCTATGTGGAACAAATTGGGGAGCAAAACCCAGAATTCTCAGAACAACATATACCACCTTAATAAGACCGATAATGGAATATGCAACACCGGTCTGGGCTCCCTCAAGCTCATCACTAAAAGTAAGACTAGACAGTGTTCAAGAAAAAGCGGCCAAAATAATCACTGGTGCTGTTTAATCCACCAACAATGAGAAAATTCAGAGAGAATGTGTTCTAGACCTACTCGCTCGAAAGCAGAAGAGAAAATAAAAACAACTTGGATCGGCACTTCGGAAACGAGGAACCAGAGGACGAGATCTCTCTGACCACTTGTGGTTTGGTGGATCCGCTCTTTTCTGAGAATGAGGTGAAACTGACGGCTTTCAAGTTCGGGAAAAGGAAATCTTCTGGTCCCGAAATGATCGATAACACGGTTGTGAAAGCCCTGGTAAGGATGCACCCATCGCTTCTTTCCAGGTTATTCAATAAGTGCCTGGACACTGGTACATTTCCTGAGGCATGGAAGGTTGCCCGAGTAGTGCTTCTCGAAAAGTCTGGTAGAAAGGGTAATTCTCCTAATGATTATCGTCCGCTTTCTTTACTAGTGTGTCTAGGTAAGGTCCTGGATAGCCTACTAGCTCAGCGACTGAAGCACTGGCTAGAGAGTTATGAGCTCCTTTCCTCTTTCCAACATGGTTTTAGGGAAGGGAAGTCCACAACCACAGCTCTGAACGAGGTGCTAGAGGGGGTTGAGATGGGCTTAAATAAGGGTGCTTGGGTTCTTTTCGTGGCCCTGGACATTGATGGCGCGTTCAACTCCATGAGCTGGAACAAGTTGATGAGAAATTTGATGGACATGGGTTGTCCTGATAATTTGTGCAGCTTGATTCGTGACTTCCTGAGGGATAGACGGATTAGCCTCAGTTTTGGTGGGCGGAAGTTGGAAAGAAACTGTGTTAGGGATTGCCCCCAGGGCTCTTGCTGCGGACCTATTCTGTGGAATATCCTGGTAAACACCGTTTTCCAGGAGGAGCTCCATGAGGGAGACAGGCTGGTTCTCTATGCTGACGACCAGTTCCTCATCATTGAGACTGCTTCGAGAGCGAAGGCTGAGAAGTGTGTTGAAACTTCTCTCCAAATTTTCTCGATCTGGGCCCATGACTCTGGCCTTAAGTTCAATGTCTCCAAAACTAAAGCCCTCAGCTTTAAGCCTAGGGACATAAGAACTAAAAGGAAAGGGATCAAATGGGAACACAAGCCGGGTATCCGGATGGAAGGACGGAGGGTAGCGTTGGTCAATAGGATGACCATCCTGGGGGTGGTCATTGATGACAAGATGGGTTGGCAATACCAGGCGGAGGAGATGGTGGCGAGAGGCAGGGAGGCGTTGTGCAGGCCTGTCCTGGTTGGCCCTCAACTGGGGGGACGGGGGGGAGAGAAGGAGGGTACTATTTTTAGGAACCTCTGCCTCTCCTGTGTCGAGCCAATCTTGCTATATGCTTCCAGGGCTAGGTAGCGCCGAAACAGGGATCAGAAGGTGGCAACAACTCTAGAGAGAGTGCAGAAGACAGCGGCACTCAGAATCACAGGGGGATATCGCACTACCAGCAGTGAGGCCTTTTTGGTCCTCGCTGGGCTTATTCCCCTGGGATTGAAACTAGAGGAGGAGACCATCAGACAGAAGATCTGGGAGAAAAGGGAAGATGCCCTGGGACTTTAAGCGGGGGCCCTGGAATCGAAGAGGGACACAAGGAAGCCTCCGCAGTGGTTGCCAAAGTGGAATTGGAGTCCTAGAGGGCCGACAGGGATTGGCACGGAGGTTTTCACTGATGGTAGTAAGTCTGGAACCAATACTGGAGCTGGGGTAGTGATATACACTAATGGAGAGCTGATCTTCCAAGAAGGTTTAGCACTCAGAGTGGACGAATTAGTCTTTTCAGCCGAGCTGGTTGCGATCAGGGTAGCCCTCAGAGTGTGTGCCGAGAAGAACTTCAGCCCGGACCGCCTCTATTCAGATTGTATGTCGGCCCTCGTCGTTATCAATCTGGAGAAAGGGCAACTCGCGCATCAAATAATCCAGGAGCTGGAGATGATGACGCGGGCTCCGGAGCTCCCTTGGTTTAGGAGACACAGCCTCATCGAAGGTAATAAGTTCGCAGACAGGATCGCTAAGGCAGGATGCTTTAGAGGTAGATCACTGAGGACCCCAGTGACCAAGAAAGAAGTTTATAGGAGGATCAGGGGTCACGTCCAGGACTTATGGTTGGACAGATGGAGGAACAGTGTGAAGGGGAGAGAGATATTCAATGGGGTAACAACACCCAAGTACCTCTGTAAGGTAATGTCCCACAAACTCATTAGGGTAGTTCGGGACATGGGCTCTTCCCCAAGTCTCCACAGATTTAAAATTAAGAGAAACCCTGATTGCGTCTATGTAGAAAGGGATGTGAATGCACGCCACTACGTCTTGGATTGTCCAAGGGTAGTGGGTGTGCAGGAAGAGAGAAGGAGGGCGAGGGGCGCGATCGAGAGTAAGCTGCTGAGAAATCACAGCAAGCTTCTTGAGAAAGCCCACGACGTGGCAGCTGAGATTTTCCTCAGCTGTGAGTGAACAGAGTCGACCGGGGGCTGCCTCCCCGCGGTCCCTGCTGGACACAGTAGATAGTTTCCTATTTTGCTGTGATTAAAGGCCACCGGTATAGAAATCCTTCCAGACACGTTGTCTGGGAGGTGGTGTTTCCAGGTACAATGTCCAAGCACTAGCTTGGATACCGTTACTTGGCTTATGAGTTGAACAGAATAGAAGCGAAGGGCATGCTTCGCATGCCGGCTTGTGGACTGAAAGGTCTGGGTGGCCATCTGCTTCTAGGGTGTACCAACTGTGCTTAGGTGGGATCCTCCAATTCTTGTTTATTTTGGCTACTGTTTCTATTTCTTTAAAAGTAAGTTTATTTTTCTGTAGCAAGGGTTCTTTTGTGCCTTTTTTCGCAAGCGCATCAGCAGCTTCATTGCCTTCAATGCTAACATGTAAGGGTATCCATTGAAGGTGAATTTTTGAGGTATTGAGAGTTTTTGGAGATAACCAATTATGTTCCTGCTTACTTTGTCTCTAAGTTCCCCTGTGTGACTCAAGTGTTGTATGGCACTTCTACTATGAGTAAGAATCCATATATCGTGATGTTTAGTATTTCTGATGGATTTTAAGACTTCATAGATGGCTATAAGTTCTGATCTGAAGATTGAGCAAAAATCTGGGTTTCTTCTGTTTATTTTCTCATTGCCATTTGTGGTTTTAATGAGAGATCCACTGCCAGTGTGTCCCAAATCGTCTCTGCTACCATCAGTATAGATAGTTATTGCATTTTTAGGAATTTTATTAATTATTTCTAATGATAATTGTTTTAAGTATTCTGGATTTTTGTATTGTTTGTTGGTGGGTTCGTTTAAAGTGGCATTAAAAATAACATTTTGTTAGTGGTTCGCATGTAGATATTTTTTCAGCTAAATAATATTTTTCCACTTTATATTTTAAAAATCCATTTCTTTTGGCCAGGTGGAGAGGGCCTTCTTTTTTGAGTCTTATATTGGGTTCCCAAATAAGTATGTAATTGAAAGTTCTGTGTGTATTTTCATAACTCTTGATTTTGTTTATATATTTTGGCAGATTGTAGCTTATTCTATCCTTTAAGGGCATAATGTCTGCCTCGCAAAGTACAATATTATTAGGGCAGGTATTTCGAAGACCTGTAATAATTCTAGGTGCATCTAGTTGTATCCTTTCCAGTGTTTTTAGATTTGTTTCAGATGCTGTACCATAGATTTGATATCCATATTCCAAGATAGGTCTCATTAGAGATGTGTAAGTTAATTTTAGTGTTGTTGCTTCAGCTCTCCACTCTTCCTGAAATATATTTCAAGATTTTTAGTCGGTCTCTTCCTTTTCTAACAACTCCTTCAATATGTTTACTGGAGTTAATTTCTGGATCCAGGGTGTAGCCGAGATATTTAGGATGTTTATTATATTGCAATTGTTGTTCTTTCAGAATAATATTTGGTCTTATTTTGTATAGTTTCTTATCGGTAGTAAAAAGACAGGTTTCAGATTTTTGGGGGTTAAATTCTAATTTATGTTTATTAGCAAATTTTTCTAGGTGGAGAATAGTCTTGTTCAAATCTTTTTCAGCTTTTTTCCAGTTAGTGTTGCTGCTCCATAGAATAATGTCATCAGCGAAAAGTCCAATATTGGTTTTATGTGAAAATTTGTCTTCTAGGCCTGCAATAAATAGGGTGAAGAGAGTTGGGCTAAGGACTGATCCTTGTGGTAATCCTTGGTACAATTTGAAGGTTTTAGATAGAGTGCCATTATATTTGACCCTGATGTATATATTTATAAGGGAATCATTTATCCAAGTGATAGCTTTTCCATCAATTTTGAAATGCTTGTATAATTTTGTAATTAACTTGTTTTTCCATACCCCCCTTATCAAAAGCTTGTGTAAGGTCTAAAAAGCAGCTATGGTGTGGTTAGTTGGCTTTTTGTTTTGTGCATCTTTTACCTTTTGTGTGAAAAATAAGAGTTGGACTATTGTCCCATGTCCTTTCCTAAATCCATATTGTTCTTCTGGTAAGAGATTTCTTGTGTCGGGGTGGTAGGTGAGTCGTCTGAATATAATTCTTTCCATTAATTTGCAGCAAATATTCGTGAGGGAGATAGGTCGGTAGTTTTTTGGGTCATCAGCAGATTTGTCAAGTTTTTTAATGGGAATTATTGTTGCATTTTTACAGTCTTGAGGCAATTTTCCAGTTTTCCAGGAGTTATTGAAAATATTAAGAAGTCTTTCTTTGCCAATTTTGCCCAAGTTTGATATCATTCGGCCATGGATTCCATCTGGCCCAGGAGTCTTGTTTAGGTCAGTATTTTCTAATGCATAAGCTAGCTCTTTCATATTGATTTTTTTCATGGAAAATATTATGAGTGCTGGTGACATTTTTACAGTCATGAATAATCTTTCGGGCCTTTTTTCAACCTTGATTTTACTACTTATTTGATATGAATTACCTAAAAGATTGGCAGCAATTTTGTCATTAGTTGCTGGTGTACCATCTGTATTCTCAATCATATTTGTGTTTTCAGTTTGTGGCTGGACTCTGTCAATTTGTTTTGCCAAATTCCAAAGTTTTGTATTTGGGTTTCTTGGGTTCAGGTTTTCACAAGTTTGTTTCCATTTTTGCCTTCTCACATTTACGTATAATCTTTTTATTTTTGCAATCACAATGTTCAGTTCAGTTCTGCAATTTGTTTGGTTTTGGGTGCACTTTTTTGTAGTTCATTTCTTTTAGTTATAAGTGTTTGAATATTTTTTGCCTGGTGTGTAAAATTTGGAATCCATTTCTTAATATAACCTCTTGGCATTGAAACTTTGGCTGCTTTAATAATGGTGTTTTCGAAAGATATCATATTAGCCTTTTTGAAGTTCCATAATTTTTCTTAATTGAGCTAGTTTTGGTCTTGGTGCTAATTTCTATCAAATTAGGCAAATGATCACTTTCAAAACCTTTTAATATTTGCTATTTGCATTTGTAGAAAATGTCAGGATAGTAAAAACTTATATCAAGGGCTTGTGCAGTATTATAGCTGAAGGAATGATGGGTAGGATTCCCATCATTTAAGCACATGAAGGCATTGTCGTCAAATATGTTTGATAGTATTTTGCCTCTTGGGTTTGGCGTAGAACATCCCCATAGTTGATGTTTGGCATTAAGGTCACCTAAAATAATAGTGTTGTCTGTAAGAAATTGAGCCATTGTTCCATCGTCAATAAATGTATTGTTTGGAGGGTGATACATATTGTATATGTTGATGGCTTTGTTTTGATTGAGGTAGACTTTGATACCTTGGGTTTCGAGGTCTAATGTGTTTGGAATATTAACGGCTATGTCCTCATAGTACAAATTATTGATTAAAAATGCTAGGCCACGCCCTTTAACAGCATATACAGATGGATCTTCAGACCTTACCCTGAGTAATGGAGGGGCCGGAATTAACATAATACTGCAAGATGGAACAAACATCAAAATCAAAGAAGGAGCAGGACAGATTTCGTCAAACTTCACTTGTGAACTGACAGCTATCTGGAAAGCCCTTGATGTATGCCTTAACCAACCATCCCTGCATCAAGCAGAAGGAATTTTAATATACAGCGACTCCATATCCGCTCTAGAAGCAATTCAGAAGGGCAATACTAAAACCACACAGAAAATACACTCGTTACTTACCCAACTGGAACCATTGGAGAATAACTGCATTCTACATTGGATCCCTGCCCATGCTGGGATCGGGGGTAATGAAATGGCATTTGAATTGGCAAAGGAAGCCAGAAAGTTGAGCCAAAGGAAAGAACAAATGTCATTATTTGACGCTGATTCTTTGTCAGAATACAAGATAATTAAACAAAAAAATAAGAAAAGATCAAAATGCGAAATAAACTCTGAGAGAAAAATGACAAAAACTATAACAAGACTTAGAACAAAACACTATAAAGGAATGACAATACATCCAGATGGCACAAGAACCTATAGGACATGCAACAATTGTCCTGGTGTGGAACTTACACCTACCCACATATTCTCATGTCCAGCAATGGCCGCAGCCTTGCAGAAATTTGACATAGACCCAGAGCAGCAGCTTTACACACCCAAGATAGTGGACATTGCTGCTGATGTGATGAAGATGCATGGTACATCTGAGGCTCTTTATTGGACACGACAACAACAACGGCATTCCAGAGTAAAATAAATTATCAGAGATAGATACATATTTTTCAAATGAATTAAAATAAATATAATCGATACTGAGTGAGAGTTGAATTAAAAATATTAGAAATTTATTATCTTCGGAAACAAACCGTATCTAAAATATCAATTTTCTTTTTGCTACATGTTTTAATTTGCATTTACCTATTTTACATATCTCTGATTGTATTTGAAAATCGTTAACCAATTCTTCATACTTTTGGCGAAGTGGTGTTTTATTAATTTGTTATTTGATATTATTAGGGTTCTTTCCTGGTATTCAAAAAGGAAAAATACGTGTCGATCAGTTATATTTTTCAATTTATCAAACAATTTGGCCGCTGAATCTCTGATTCTGGTAGAGCGCCATCTGGCGAATAAAATTGTAACTAAAATCAATTTCGAATTTTACATTAGTTGCCATAAAAAATCCCATTGCATCCTGAACACAATGGTGTTTACCGCATTGCTCTAGCGCGAATATTCGCGGAGTTATTAATTTTTAAAGTTGTGCGGGACTTTTGGATCACCCTGTATATAGATATGTCCGTTGAAGAGCAGAAATTTTGCTCGAAAGCTTGCGAAAATCAAAATTAAAAGAAACCCTTCACCTTAATATTGTTTATTTTTTATTTTTCGAATAATTTCTAGGTGTAACAATTATTCACATAAATAACTCTGGATATTTTTTCGTATATTTCTTCAAACAGTAAAAAACAATAATAACGCAATTAATTCAGAAATAAAAGTGACTCTCTAAAACATGAATTCTTCTGTTTTTTCCTAGGGGAGATGGTCTCTTATAATAAGTTGACAAAAGACAAGAGTATCTTCTTATCGTGTAACTGAAATCATCTGATAACTATCGCCATCTATCGGGATAAATATCAATTATTGTTTGCTGCACATGTGATGCGTGGATCAGCAGGAGAGACATTGCTGACAATGTTGGAGGGAAAGCTCCGGGGGAAGAGATCGAGGGGAAGGAGACGACAGGGATACACAGACGATCTAAAACAATGGACTGGACGACACGAGGAGATGAAGAGGATGGCGGAGGAAGTATATATATATTCCTCAGTAGAGGAAGGCATTGAAGGGGGAATCTTTAATATTGACACAAGTTCCCCAGTACAATTTCACTTTTTACTTTTTTATATTTAACAGAATTTTATGTAAATACACAGATCTTAGCGATTCACAATATTCTAATATGTAAATTTAAATCAGTTTTATATTTGGTAAGATAAAGGGGGAAAAACAGAAATTTATACAAACTAGTCTATGCACCAATTATGTCAGCCCATGTTCTTTTAGCTCTATCGGGAATTTCCCTATTTTCACAGACATACAAAACAGGAACTTCACACCTACATTAATATATCTGTTATGTAATTAAAGTAGGTAAGAAGGACGTAACCAATTTAACTTTACATATTATTTATTATTATAATAGCAATTATATAAAACAAATCTTGGTATATGTCTACATGAAAAACAAAAAATATATATATATTATACAAGTTCCTTTTCAAAGACGAGCTCATCTATAACCATTGTTACTCTGTGTAATATTCCAACAATTGCAACGGGGGCACTACTCCCATTTAAAATACATTAAAACGAACACAAGGTAATAAGACCAAATCCAAATAAATAAATAGTGTGGGACGTTTTGGTAACAACGCTATTAACAACGGTAACAACGCACTATTTATTTGGATTTGGTCTTATTACCTTGTTTTTATAATCTACTAGCGGATGTACCCGGCTTTGCCCGGGTTTTACCCGAGTAAAGGTTTGTCTAACGAACATTTGTTAAAACAATTCTCTATTAACTTATAAAAAAAAATAATAGATATATTTTGATAATTTGAAACTCGTAAATTTGAATCTCTCGATAAAGTGATCATTTTTCCCCGGTGCCGTGTCATTCTGAATTTTGGCTTTCCTAATTTTCTACATTACAAAATCATCGTTTTATATAGTGAACATTTTTCCCGGTCCCTTGAAAAATACTCGAAAATAACAGATATATTTTGATAATTAAAATAATGCATTTAGCATTCAAAGAGATGCATGTATATAGAATTTTATTAGATAATAAAAAAGCATATATTGGATTTATAATAAAAGATTTATTTGCCAATATTTCTGTTGGCTGAACGCTAAACCTTTATCAAGGCATTACAATACAAGACAATACAATACAAAAATGTAATGCCTTGATAAAGGTTTGGCGTTCAGCCAACCGATATATTGGCAAATAAATATTTTATTAAATCCAATATCTCTTTTTATTATCTAATGATTTAAATATGGATCGCTCTATTTTCAAAATAGAATTTTATGTTACGTTTGTATGTTTTTGAAAAAAGAAATTTTATGAAAGCTCTTTCGCTCTCTCAAAAGGCTTTATATCAATGAACTGTGACGAATAAAGGTTGTTTCAGGTTCCAACAGACAAAAAGAGAAACTATATTTAACTAATAAGATAAGTGTGTGTGTACAAGTGAAAGTAAACATTCTGTGAGAAAATGTGGAAAGAAACTGAGCTTCCATTAGACACTCGGGGTCACGTGGTTAAACATCACGTGACCTACAAGTTGCCATTAGTTCTCTCTTTACTTTCTCTCTCTTTCCAAACTGGTCTCTATTCACCAGTTATGTATTTTACACTTATTTACATATGATACTTCTAGGTTAGCCATTGCCATCGTGAAATGTCACTTTTATATTTACATATTTGGTAAGATAAAAGATAACGACGACAAGTTTCTTTATTGAAAAGGTAAAAGCTTGGCGAGCTTTCGGACAATAACTTCCTTCAACAGGCTGGAATACGAATACAATAAACTTCTTTAAATTTTACTTACACCCATGGACAAAACTTAAGGAAGTTATAACTTTCAGCATGTATATCAAGATTCAGATACAATAATTCTGAAAGATATTACTTTTTTGAAGACATACGAGATAAGCAAGTGTGAACAAAATTACCTCTGTCTTCTTCAAAAAAAAGGAAAAAATAGATGAACTGCGACATTAAAGACTTTACACTTATTTAATTTTTGTCCGTAATAGGTTTTTGAACACAATTCCAAATAATATTTTTCAATTATCATTAGTTTTCATATTGAGAATAGTATGTATAATTTATTACACTTAATATTATCACAAAGCAATAACGCGCCATATATACATATAAATTTAAAGGATTTAAAAGCACGAATGTTTCTTTCATACATAATACAAACTTCTACTGCCTTACTGCGATGAAAAAATATATATTGGGAGGGCTTGGCTCATCAGTGGTGAACCCTCCCAGCGGTTTCGCCAATTTAATCCACCAGACCGCTTCTCAGAGATCTAATACTGTATTGGACAATTCTGCTTATATTTGAATGTAATTCTACTGTCCTATAAGCTTATGTCTATAGTTTTCTGAAAACCATTTCTGAGATTCCATCCTTCAGTGCTGCGTATATAAACAGAATCGTCCAATACAGTATTAGAGCTCTGAGAAGCGGTCTGATGGATTAAATTGACGAAACCGCTGGGAGGGTTCACCACTGATGAGCCAAGCCCTCCCAATATATTTTATCATCGCAGTAAGGACAGTAGAAGTTTGTATTATGTATAAAAGAAACATTCGTGCTTTTAAATCTTTTCATTTTATACTTAATATTAAATCGTAGAGATATATAAAAATGAAATTTAAACATTAAAATATAGAAATATATTTAAAAAACAAGATTTCAGCTATCAGGTCTTGGAGAAATAGAAACAAGCAGCATAGATTATCATCAAAAATGAAAATAAATAATTCATAGCACAACAAACTTTATAACGTTTTCTAAATATCTTCCAAGAGTATATATTCTGAATATATATATATATATATATATATATATATATATATATCTTATATAATTCCAAAATATAGAACTAAGTTTTGACAATGGTTATCTATATAGAGATTTCATAGAAACAATCTTCCACACAATATGGATAATCAAGGTATGTGTGACGCCAGTTGTGATGTCAGGAATATCTACAAGATGATTGAAACTAACCTCCTGATGAACACTGACTTTATATAACGACATTGCATTAGATGCACTAAACAGGACCTTTGGGAGAGGCCGCTGCTCATCATAAAACAGCTCGAGAAGCATGAACTCATGGAATTCGTGTAATATTTACACAAGGGGATAAGAAACAACAACAACATATAACCACATCATATTTTATTTAAATAGTAGTTTTATTATAAAGTAAATAAAGCTTCCAGGGCTAAGTTTCTTGTTCAAATTTTTATTTTCAAGTTTTCGGACTCGTGTAACTTCAATAAAGGTCACTGTAATATCTTTCAAAGTTATTGTCTGAATCTTGATATACACGATAAAAGGTAAAACTTCCTTAAGGTTTGTCCATGGGTCTAAGTCAAACTTGTAGAAGTTTCTTGTATTCGTATTCCAGCCTGTTAAAGGACGTTATTGTCAGAAAGTTCTCGCCAAGCTTCTATCTCTTTAATAGAGAAACTTGTCTTTTTTTATCTCTTCTTAGAAAATAGTAGTTTATTAGTAAATTAAATTGAATTGCCATCTATCGTTAAAATTTTACACAAATAAATTTACTGGCAATGCTTTTTTTAGTAGACGCATTGCCAGTAAATTTATTCGTGTAAAATTTTAAAAAAAGTAGTTTGTAATGTTCGGCATGAATTCATGACATTATGGTGCTTATCTCCATGGTTAAACCAATTCCTGAAGTCCACTCCTCTCCAATTTTGCGATGGTAGTTATAGGCCTTAGTCCTCTATTGTCAGTTCTGAGCATGACAAATATAGTTGATATTTACACACTCAAAAAAAAAACTTTTATTAGGGAACAAGCCTCATACAGGATTCTCCCAGTATAACAATGGTTTTAATTGAACATAAATCAAGTACTATATACAATTCAGTATTAACATGAGCCCCCGCAAAAAAAAAAGGAAAACTGTTTACACCAGTTTCTCATCCTTCTCGTCTTCTCACAAAATTTGTATAAATCTATTGTGTCTACTTTTCACCGTGTCCATGGTAGCCTATTGGACATGGCATCTGGCTGGTAAGCGGTACACTGTGGGTTCGATTCTCATCCCTGGAGAATTTATTTTTCCGTTTATCATTACTCTTCATACTTTTCACCGTTTCTGACAGCAGGGCTAATAAACGATTAGTTGATATTTATACCAACAGATGGCGCAAGCCATCCGAGCCTTGTAGTTTCACGAGCAGAAGATGCCTTTTTCTTTACATATCCACCTGATCCCAGTAAAATTTCACTTTTCTACTAATTTTCACATAGTTTGGCGTTAATACACCCATCCGGGCCTAAATATCTATTACATGATTTTTCAGGATGCTTCAAAGAACAGCTTTTTATTGTCGTTGAGTTATAGCTTGCACCATGCTGATGAGGATCAAGAGTCCGAAACGTGGCTTTTCTTGATTAATAAAGGAATGGGTATTTGTCCAATTCTGTAATGATTAAAAATCAACGAATTAATTGATATTTATTCCGACTCATGGCGCAAGACAGGGAACGATCAGGAGATACCTTTTTTAAAGATTTATCCTGATATTGATATGATTTATCCTGATATTGATATGATTGATACTGATATTGATATGATTGATACTGATATTGATATGATTGATACTGATATTGATATGATTGATACTGATATTGATATGATTGATACTGATATTGATATGATTGATACTGATATTGGTATGATTGATCCTGATATTGATATGATTGATCCTGCTATTGATATGATTGATACTGATATTGATATGATTGATACTGATATTGATATGATTGATACTGATATTGATATAATTGTTACTGATATTGATATGATTGATACTGATATTGGTATGATTGATACTGATATTGATATGATTGATACTGATATTGATATGATTGATACTGATATTGATATGATTGATACTGATATTGATATGATTGTTACTGATATTGATATGATTGATCCTGATATTGATATGATTGTTACTGATATTGATATAATTGAAACTGATATTGATATGATTGATACTGATATTGATATGATTGATACTGATATTGATATAATTGATACTGATATTGATATGATTGATACTGATATTGATATTATTTATCCTGATATTGATATGATTGTTACTGATATTGATATAATTGAAACTGATATTGATATGATTGTTACTGATATTGATATGATTGATACTGATATTGATATGATTGATACTGATATTGATATGATTTATCCTGATATTGATATGATTGTTACTGATATTGATATAATTGAAACTGATATTGATATGATTGATACTGATATTGATATGATTGATACTGATATTGATATGATTGATACTGATATTGATATAATTGTTACTGATATTGATATGATTGATACTGATATTGGTATGATTGATACTGATATTGATATGATTGATACTGATATTGATATGATTGATACTGATATTGATATGATTGATACTGATATTGATATGATTGTTACTGATATTGATATGATTGATCCTGATATTGATATGATTGTTACTGATATTGATATAATTGAAACTGATATTGATATGATTGATACTGATATTGATATGATTGATACTGATATTGATATAATTGATACTGATATTGATATGATTGATACTGATATTGATATGATTTATCCTGATATTGATATGATTGTTACTGATATTGATATAATTGAAACTGATATTGATATGATTGATACTGATATTGATATGATTGATACTGATATTGATATGATTGATACTGATTATGATATGATTGATCCTGATATGACCTGATACTGATATGATTTATCCTGATATCGATATGATTGATACTGATATTGATATGATTGATACTGATATTGATATGATTGATACTGATATTGATATGATTGATACTGATATTGATATGATTGATACTGATATTGATATGATTGATACTGATATTGATATGATTGATACTGATATTGATATGATTGATACTGATATTGATATGATTGATACTGATATTGATATGATTGATACTGATATTGATACTGATATGACCTGATACTGATATGATTTATCCTGATTCCAGTAAAATTTTCTATTTTATACTATTTTTCACTTATAGTGTTATTTATTTACTAATCGAAATACTTGGGAATATGTGGTGCGATTTATAATAGGTATGGTCTATTTTAACTTGTATTATAAACTTGAGAGAATCGCCACAAGAAATGTAAAAAAAAAAACACATAAATTTATTTGAGATAAAAAAGGCGATCCATTTATTATATTTATATGTGTAATGTTCAAATATAGATAAAGAATTCTTCCTGGATTGAAATTAGACGAAAAACATGGTGAAGGCACCTATTCATCAATAAAGGAAACTCGTCTTCCTTCACCATGTTTTTCGTCTAATATGTGTAATGTGTTCAGTAAGTTGCCATATACTTTCTAAAATCTATTATTTTGTTTTGTATTCTATATATATAGAAATATATTTTAAAATGTGTGTACAGCGCGTGACATTAATAAATAAATTTAACACTCTAGGAAAGTTAACCATTCTGTCAACTAACACTCCGTTGAAAGAATTAACAATTTGAAATAGTTATGAATGTGTTATTGAGTTTAGCATCAATACGGTTTATTTTATATGTGAATCAAATCCCTCCTCACGCCACATACAATATACTTTAAATAAAAAGGCATATATTGGATCAAAATAACATTTATTTTACCAATATTTATAATTATATATACAGTTAAACCTGTCTATATCGCCCCCCCTCTTGGAACTCACCAAAATAGGGTTCTATAGAGAGGGGATTCTATAGACAGTTCACTTTTAATGTAAATCGCATCGTAATACGTATTTAAAATCGGGCGCTATAGAGAGGGAGACGCAATTTAGAGAGGGCGCAATAGACAGGTTTAACTGTATATATAATTTGGTAAAATAAATGATATTTTTATTCAAGATTTGCCTTTTTATTTAAATATATATTTATGGATTTCTCTTGTATAAAATAAATAAATCTTCCAGGGCTAAGTTTCTTGTACAACTTTTTATTTTCAAACTTTAGGACTTGTCAATCCTTCAACAGGAGTATCACCACGTTAATAAATTAATGATAAATACTATTTTTATATACAAATTATTATTTATATATTTCAAATATTCATGATATTGAAAGGGGGAGGAAAATATATATAACCCTGGAAACTTTATTTATTTTTAATAATATAAATCAGGGAAAAACGTTTATTTTTAATCAAGAGTTAAATGATGAATAACACACAATAAACACTAAGCCCAATTTAATAGAATCAAATACTACAATACTTTATTTTTTATTATAAAATATATTAAATTCTCCAGAATCACAGAGTGTTACATATACCAATATAAGGAATCAGAAGAAACAGCTAAGTGGTTTAGAGAGTAACAAAGAATACCAAATTTACATATTTACAATAACAATTATTGAAACCTCTGGTATGTAAATAGACCCCTGAAACCTGGGAGAATAAATATTTTTGACATTTCTTTACATTTCTAACATAGCAGAAAGTCAAAGAAATGGTTCTATTACATCGTAGGTTAGAAGTCAAACTTTTTTGTAATTTTAAATGTTTATTTTATTTTGAAAATAGAGTAATCCATACTTGAATCATTAGATAATATAAAGGCATATATTGAATTAAATAAAAAGGTTTATTTGCCAATTTTTTTAAAATTTATTTCAACTGTGATATTATAACATTATGCAGCGCTGAGTTTGTTTATACAGAGTGTAATGCCTTGATAAAGGTTGGCGTTCAGCCAGCCGAAATATTGGCAAATAAATATTTTTATTCAATCCAATATATGTCTTTTTATTATCTAATATATTTTATGAGAACGTACTCCAAAATAGAATCTTCCTCTTCTTCTTCTTTCTTATCTTCACTCAATCACACTAAGGTATCAAGCTTGTAAAGCTTGTTGATGGTGTCTGCCGGGAAAGAGTAGAGCTCATCAATGGATGAGTCAATACAGTCAATAATATGTCTTGGGGTTGCAGGCTGAGAATTGCACTTAGTACATAGTGGGAAAACCTTGCAACCATTCTGTAAAGTCATTGTCCGTAGATGACCAGACTTAAGTCTGGAAATCAAAGACTGTTGTTCTCTTGGGAGGACAGAACCGGTGCTTGTCCCTCCTGCTCTGTACCAGTCATGTGTGTACAGCATCAGATTTCCATTTCTGCAGGCATTGGGTTTTGATGGTACAGAGGAGGTGTCTTTCGTCTAGTTGGGTGGTAGATTCTCTTGCTTCAGGTAGGCCAAGAGCTCCAGCCTTTGCCAGAGAGTCTAAAAATAGAATCTAAAAGATAAGATTGTAAATAGAATTAACGCATTTCCCTATTTACACAATAGTATATTAAGGCATCACCTTATCTTGAAACCGTTGCCTTTTTCTTATTTTATCCGCCTTATCCCAGGACAAATTCACCTTTTTACTTTATGTTCACCTTTTACAATATGTTCTCGAAAATAAATTATATAATGAATTCTATTATAAGTATATTTACAGAAATAAATGTTTGTTCTTTTGGCTTGCTGCTTTATACAGGGTTGAGGGTTCAAATGCTGGATCCATAAAGTATGTTAGCAAGGAATTTATGTTGTTAATCTCTGCAATATATTTTCATATTTATATTTTACTTCAGGATTTAATTCAGTATTTATTTTCCAACATTTTGTGTGTTTGTAACAATGAGGCAGAGGTTGATGAGGTGTTCAGAGTGAATTCCAAATAATTCCGGTAAATAATGTTTTGTCTAGTTCTACTAAAAAAAATCTCTGACGCCATTAGAAATAGAAAATTCGAGTGTATTGCATATGTTAATATTGGGAGAGCATTTTTTCATAGTGAACATTTTAATGGTGCTTTCTAGGGTAAGTTTGTATAAATTCGTTATTGTACTAATTGAATAGATTGCTTTAGCTTTTTAAAACATATATAATGCTAAATACACATATGGACAAAACTTAATAAGAAGAAAGCCTTTGATATCGTCGGTCGTCTATTATTATTTTTCTTTTTTTGAAGGAGACTTTTTGTTTACACTTGATTCCTCGTTCTGGATTTTGACTTAAATTAAAATTATGTACATTACAAATCATAACATTGTGTTGTTAACTCGAAATTTCCATAAATATTTCAGAAAATCCACAAATTATCTTTTACAATTTGTAAGACGAAAATGTTTAATGAAAATACATTATTTCTATTATTTAATTCCATATATTAGTTGTTGATTCAATTTTTTGTCTGTGATTCACTTAGTAAAACCTATAAAAATGTAAATATTTGTCATTTTCGTGGCGTCTATTCTATTAACCTTTATAGTTGTGTAAGAGAATAAAAATATTTTCCGAAATATTTCTTCAAATTTATGTCTTTGATAATTTGAGTTATTTGTCTAGAGAGATTTCAAAATTGACATTCCTGTATTATATTAGCATATACCATTATTTGTCTTCTGTGTATATATTCCGTGTATAACACGGTAAAACATTTGTGAAATATATATTATGCTATTTGCATATTGCACGTATATACTAATTAGGAGAGCTTTGAATATATATATATATGAAAAAACAATAGAAAAAAAAATAAAAGATAAGTGGGTCAGGTGTTGATATTAAAAATAAAGAACGCATCTCCTGACCACGAGCACATGTGCTTTTTAGATGGCAGAGCGCCATCTAGTGGAGCAAAAATAAACTAAACGTTTATTTAGCTTGCTCCGTGATATTTGGCCAACCCAATTTCTTGATTCTTGATCTTTATCAAGAAATTGGGTTGGCCAAATATCACGGAGCAAGCTAAATAAAGGTTTAGTTTATTCTTGCTCCACTAGAATGGCGCTCTGCCATCTAAAAAGCACATGTGCTCGTGGTCAGGAGATGCCTTCTTTATTTTTAATATATATCTATATAAACAGTTAATTAAATTATTCCAAATCTTGTCAGAAAGAGTCAAAATGTTACAAAAGATGATAATTAAGACAGATGCTAACAGTATATTATAGGTCTGAATATGATTATCATTATATATTATGGGAAATTGAAACTATTTTATACCCGTATGTTCTTTTAAAATTAAACAATTATCTACTGCCCTTACTGTAATGAAAATTGTTTAATATTTAAAATAATCATACACGTCTAAAATACAGTTGAACCTGTCTATAACGCCGCCTCTTGGGACTCACCAAAATAGTGCTATAGAGAGGGGGTTCTATAGACAGGTCACTTTTAATGTAAATCGCATCGTACTACGTATTTAAAATTGGGCGTTGTAGAGAGGGAGTCACTATTTAGAGGGGGCGCTATAAACACGTCTTAAATAGTGTTAATTTGTCATAACAGAAAGCACGCTAATGCATCATAATATAATTATATATTATACAAATTATAAGCGGTACAGACTATGATAATCATGGTGGGTAGTTAGAGATTGATTTTACTGTAAGTACACCACATGTCTACCCATGTAATAAGCAGTTAGACTTTTCACTTATCATTGTGCCGAAGTCTCTTCAGCTTACTTGTACTGACTGGTGGGGCTGGCTTTTTCAATAATCGGAGACCATTGAAGCCATTTTTTGTTCATAAAAAAAGGGTCTAATGTGGGATTCGATCCCAGGTGTCGAAATATCGACGGTTTATGCCATTTCTCCCCCATATAGATGTGATTTTTTTTACTTATCCTTTTATCAGTCTAAATTAGACAAGATCTTGGAGGTCGTGCTCATAAAGAAGTTCAAGAACTCTTCTTGGTTCTCTGTAAAGGGATCCTTTATTCTTTCCTATACAATTTAGTATATGTTGGGGAGTGGTCTCTTCGGTTTTGCACCTAGTGCACACGAGGAAGCTTTTGGCTCCCTCTTTATAGACTAGAGGACGCAGGTGACCAGATTTCCATCTGGCCAACTGTGTCGACTTCATTGGGGCTTGCGACCGGCAATGGCGGAGTTTAGATGTAATATAAAATTCTTTAGCAATTTTCTTATTTGGATTCATTACCTTTTATTCTGTAGCATTTATATTAGTGAAATAGAATAACTTAATCCATTAAAAAAAAAAGAATTATTATTTGAACCTTTCACTGTTACTATTTATTCATCTATATCTAAAATATTATTTGGAACACTTCACGAGAAACTCTTCAAAATAAAAATTACTTTATAACGAACAAACCATTCTAATCTGCTTCTCACTGTTACTATACAACGAAAAAAATCTGTTCCTTCAATGAAATATATATTTTGTCAATCTCTCTTTATCATCATGAAGAAGATGTCCCTTCAATTTTGTTATATGTATAAATTTCAATATAGTTTCAAAATATATAATATGTAAAAAATATTATAGTCTAAAAAGAGAAAACACCCTCAATATAGAAGATGTATCGAGATACTAAGAAAGATTGATATTTTATTGCCGTGGTTTCGGCGAGGGATTATTACAACTATAAAAGTCCATTAAAATGTTAATCCTATGCAAGGACCCATTAAAATATGCAAATCTGTTTCTTTTCAAATCTCAAGTTGGAGAATTAGGACTTAGAGTCGTCTCGATGGTTTCTTTTATCTGTCCCCACTTCCTTCTTCTTTTTCTTAGAGTAGAATTTACCACAATATACGTGGAATTTAGAGAGAAATACTTGGAGATGAATACTTTCAAATTTGGTGTTATTCTGTTATATATATACTTATAGACAAAACATAAGAAAGTTGTACCTTTTAGCATGTATATCGGGACAATAACTCTGAAAGATATTACAGTGACTTTTATTGAAGACACACGAGATAACCAAGTGTGGACACCTGTCTCCTCCTCCAAAAAAAGACTACCGGCGATATCAAAATATGAAACTTCCTTAAGTTTTGTCCATGGTGTATATAGAATATTTTTTACAAACCCTATATTTACATATACCTTATATACATATTTCCCATTAATGCGCATACTAAGCTATTATACAATCAACCGAATAAATTTACATATTTTTCTTTCTAATGGTTTGATATGATATGGAGACCAATATATATACACAGTGATACAAATTTTCGTAAGTTGAAAGATATATATTTGAAAGTTAAAATAGGAAGAACACAGAGCTGACAACCTACCCCGTGGAGATGTCACATGTCTGTCCTGCCTCAACACAGGACACATAAGACAGATCAAATTAGAAGACAGAGTTAGGATCTTCCCAACATAACACTATCTGTAAAAAGGAGGAGACAACACCAGACTGTCATGTATGGGAGTCACCACTTGTACCATAACTAATTCTAGATATATGTGTCTCCATAACATTGTGTAATGACATAAGGAATAATCTTTATCCTTCTTATCTCCACTCAATCATATTAGAATGTCAAGCTTGTAAAGCTTGAGACCCTTGATGGTGTCTGCTGGGGATGAGCAGAGCTCATCGATGAATGAGTCAATACAGTTGACAACCATCAAAAGAATAATAATGATAATAAAAAATAACCCAGAGCCTGTTCCATCAATAAGACATGCAGACACCTATAATTCCACCATTATATGACCATTGAATGAATCGAATCAAAAAGGTAACAGCCGTCAATACGTTGTTTAAAAAAGCGACTCCACATTAAAAACGTTCCACTCGATGTGGCTTAGCGTTTTTTTAAACTTTAAATGGCAAATGGGAAAATTATGTTTTCTCTTAACTCGCCTTTAAATTGGTTTTTGTGTTGTTATGGGGACTGGAATGTAGGTCAGGGAGAAATATAATCTCCTATTATAACCGAGAGTTTTCTCCCTGTCGTCTGTAATTACAGCGTGTTATAGTGGGTTATATGGTGTGGAATTATATATAGGAGAAACTTTTATATATTTCCTGATTTTTCATAATAACGATTTACTTTTTAAAATACCGACAAATTTTATCGATGTTTTTCATAGACATTTATCTTAAAGATTTTTCTCCCTTGTTTCTTTTTCAATTTTCATATTTATTTCAATAGCCCTAATCATGCGCCGTCTCGTGGTTTCAGACTGCAGATTTAATATTTACTTTGCTCACACAAAAATCAGTCTTCTGTTAAGATTAACATATAAATAGTTTAAAAATTTGCCTTATATATATATATTCCTTCCTACCATTTGTACCATAGTTCTTATAAGTCGCGCTTCATTGCTCGCCTGTTGAAGGGTTTTTACCCGAAATCTTGCACCTATGCATCAATAAAAGAAACTCGTCTTCCTTCACCGTGTTTTTTCGTCTAAGATTTATTTTGTTGTATTTTACTTCAAGGCAATCTTCGCAATAATTTCTTATAATAAAGGCTCTTACACTTTGCCAAAATCAATAAAGAATCTAGGGGTTTTCTTTACAATTTTTTATTTCTCGAGCTTTCGGGCCCGAAAACTCTATTATTAAAACCACACACAACATAAATAAACAATATACACACACAACATAGACAACACATGCAAAATTAGAAATGCATACAACAAAAACGAACACACACTGCATTTAAACAACACATACAACACACAACACACAAGCAAAACAAAGAAACACAACATACAAAAAAAAAACACATACAAATACACAAAACATACACAAACAAGCCCAAAAATTGCTATTTTTAAATTTTCACCTTTTTAGAGCTTTATATATTGTACTAACTCCGCCTTTGCCGGTCCCAAGCTCGGATAAAAAAAAACAAATGGTTGCCTGTAAAGTCGGTTTTACGGGCGAAGATTTTACGTGACAACGGTAGAATATTTATTGATATGAATATAATTAAATTGCACAATAGGAACAAGGAATTGAATGAAAATAAGAATTGCACAAATTTTAACTATAGAAATATATTTTGTTTACTAAAACATTGTACATGTAAACTTAAACTTAACTAATTCCTATTTGAGTGATTTTGTTGAGGATAGGACGATGATAGGAGAAATATGAAATGAAAGGAAGTGTTTCTGCTGTAATGTGTCTTGCGAAAGTCAAGTCGATAGTTGTTCCTTTTAACGTAGTTGACTTAGAAACGTTTGATACGCAATCAAGATTATACGTATTTTTCATGAAATTAAGAAACGAGTTGTCAGGCTTTACGTTTTTGTTAAAATCACCACACAGAAGAATCGGTATACTAGAATCAACTTGCACGAACGGTGGCACGTACTGGCTGTTGTGAATGTACGGACCGAGTCCTTGCAATAGTAACATTCCAATATCCTGCATACTAGCTCCTGGATGAATATATACAGCACCAAGTATAAACTTGAAGCTAGTATTAGCGGCGAAGCAAGTAACTTCAGTCATGCACATGTCACCCTTGGTTTTAATGACACGAGTTACGTCTGTAATCGCAACTTGGAACACTTCCGCCGTAGATGTCGATGATAATTTACGATAGATCGCCACTCCACCAGCCGCGTTGGTATTTGAAAATCAAAACACTTATTCGGATCGAAGGTTCAAATTTTTGCTAAATAAATTTGAAATTAAATAAAATTTGTAATTGTAAATGATGAAGTTGAAAATTAAAACATTTACTTAAATTAGATGTTAAAATTCTTGCTCAACACAGTTTAAATAAAGTTTTCTTATATCTGCCACTTTTTCTTAATATTTGTAATTTTAAAGAATCAATTCGAAAATCAAAACATTTATTCAGATCGAAGGTTCAAATTTTTGCTAAATAAATTTGAAACTATTTAAAATTTGTAAAATAATAATTAATTAATTAATTAATTTTAAACTAATAATTTACTTTAACACTATCAACATTTATCAATAGTATGACATAACCTATAAACTCAGTTTCTCAACTTTTGTGTCAATCTAACAATTAATCAATCAATCATAGTTTACGATAATGAAATATCAGTGTACAATTATTTACCTTTATTGTTGTAGTTGTTGTAAATGACGAATCTAAGCACTCCACATTTTCACTACAGACACAGCTGACGATACTTTAACCACACGTGTGAACTTGTATTATGACGCTTTCTTGTTTTTCCAACGCCAAGAACGTTCGAGAAAGACAAAGACAGAGACAAGCATGCGCCGATTCAATGCGCCTAATTCTCTAGCGCTGCGCGCGCAGCTGCGCGCGCAACACTCTCGTTCGGTGACTCATCGTAACGTTACCGGGCGTTACACTTTTTCATAAGTGACTCCCAGCCGCAACCTAATTTAAGACGTTGTCACGTCAAAAGGAGATGGGGGAGCAGTAACAAGCTCACTAAAAAACCTGGGCTCAGCTGGCCCGGCTGATAGTACCCTGTGAGGGCTCCTGATCCAGGGATACAGGATGAGCAGCGTTTGTACTTCATGTTAGGAGCGGCTGCACATGGCGTCTGTTCCTCATGTCAGAGGCGGCCATTTCTTTTGGAGCTAAGTCGGCCTGCCATTGAGTAGTGCTTCCAGTCTTAATGACGAAGGCAGACATATTCTACTTCACCCAGTCACGATGTTTGTCAAACAGACAGAATCAAGGGTCACAACTTGATACCCTGATATGATTAAGTGGTGATAAGAAAGAAGATACATTGTACTATATTATTTTTACTTTATTTAACACATTGTCACTATACGATTGAACGCTACAAAATGGCCACCGCCATCTAGTGGTATAAATAGGAACTATAGACATTGATTTTGTCATGCTAGACACAGCGATGCAGTATTGATATTTTACTTTTAGTGCATGTACCAACAGGCTAGTATAGGTTATATAATTTCTTTTTTTCAAGAAACTTAATCTTGATACGGGGATTTATCCCATTTTTCACATAAATTATTTCATTTACAAATAAAAACTCTTTATAGCTAGTGTTTGCTTCTTAATCATTTATCACAAATTTTTGAAGCACAAGATCGAATATGAAATTTCTCAAAATATCAGAATTCTGATGTGATCTGATGATCAATGTTCTGATCTATTACAATATCTACATCATTAGTCATCAATACTACTAACCAGTGATGTATCAACTTTTAGAGGCATTTCTGTGAAGTGTGACTGCCGCTAGTTCTAGAAAATGGGCGTGTCCAGGTGGGCGGGTCCTCAAAATTCGCCTCCCCTTCCAGCTGTGGGTGGTCCTGCTGACTGGCTACGAGTTGTACCTCTACCGCCAGTTTGTGCTCCGCCCCGCCCCGCTCTGCCTGGCCAACCTCACCGCTGCTCACACCTTGTACCGCGAGTCTAAGCTCCGCCCACCGCCACGCTTCCAAGAACCTTACTGTGAAGCCAACCTCACAACCCCGCCCTCTCACTCCGTGTGCGACACGTATTGGCCGCGCCCACCACCACGCCTCCTAGAACCTTACTGTGAAGCCAACCTCACCGCCCCGCCCACCCACTCCATGTATGGCACCTGTAGGCCACGCCCACCGCCACGCCTCCTAGAACCTTACTATGAAGCTAACTTCACCACTACCCGAACTCAGAACAGTAAGTTAGAGATTTTCTATTACATTTCATGGATATAATTTAAGTTCTACTGTACGTGTAATATTTATACACACAATTATAAACTCGTTTTACTCAATTTTTTTCTATTTATTTAATAAGCTATTTTATACTTTCATTACTGCAATAATAGAATAGTTGAGAAGGCCTGGCTCATCATTGGTAAACCCTTCCAGCTGTTTTGCAAGCTTTGGGTGTCACTAAAGAGGAATTCTTGGTGAAGATATTTACTGAAACTATGGGCTTTAAGTATAGTAAATATATTCACCAAGAATTCCCATTTAGTACCGACTATATCATGAAGTACTCAATCAAGTGCTCTACAAAAGGTTTATTTTCTAATTTATTATAATTGGCAAGCTTTCGAGTTAAAGAACTCTTCTACAGGCCTTTATTCCAAGTATAAACATTTCATAATAAATATTTGTGAACAGCCCTTACGTACGACTGGACTCAAGCCCATCAGACTTGCTTTGAATGTTGTTTTTATAAATTGACTTCAAATATTCACTGACACTTTGATACCTTGCTGATACCATGAATGTTGTGGTTGAACATGCGTCTTGTGATATGTACAAACTGCGAGGTCAATGTTGTGGTTGAACATGTGTCTTGTGATATGTACAAACTGCGAGGTCAATGTTGTGGTTGAACATGTGTCTTGTGATATGTACAAACTGCGAGGTCAATGTTGTGGTTGAACATGTGTCTTGTGATATGTACAAACTGCGAGGTCAATGTTGTGGTTGAACATGTGTCTTGTGATATGTACAAACTGCGAGGTCAATGTTGTGGTTGAACATGTGTCTTGTGATATGTACAAACTGCGAGGTCAATGTTGTGGTTGAACATGTGTCTTGTGATATGTACAAACTGCGAGGTCAATGTTGTGGTTGAACATGTGTCTTGTGATATGTACAAACTGCGAGGTCAATGTTGTGGTTGAACATGTGTCTTGTGATATGTACAAACTGTGAGGTCAATGTTTATACTGAGATTGTATTGAGATGAAAACTTCCAAATATAATCTTTCTGTTTTCTATGTTCTGATAATAGCATTCAACATTCTGTAGATTGAAATTTTGAACAGTTTATATTATTTAATTAAAAAGGCATATATTGGATCAAAATATCATTTATTTACCAACATTTCAGTTGGCTGAACGACAACCTTTATCAAGGTGTTATAACATATACGCATTAATATGTTATAATTACCTTGATAAAGGTTGGCGTTCAACCAACTGAAATATTAGTAAAATAAATGATATTTTGATCCAATATATGCCTTTTTAATTAAAGATTTATTTATGGATTGCTCTATTTTCAAAACATTTTCTATTTTGTGTTGGGCTATGAGAGATTTAGGGTCATTATTTCTAAGATTCCTGCTATGTTCTTCATTCTGATCTGTGTTTGGTTCTGTTTGTTTCTCCTGTATAGGTGGCGATGCAGTTATCGCATTTGACTGAATAAATGACATTCTCTTTTTGATCCGTGTTTACCTTCCTGGCTGCTTTGGTTAAGGGGTTTCAACGCGATGGAATAAATTACCAAAGCTGTAATATGCAATATTGGATTATGATGCATTAGCGCGCCATCTGTTATCAAAATTCGAAACTATTATAGACGCGTATGATTGTTTTTAAAAATAAACAATTTCTACTGTCCTTACTGTAATCTAAAAATTAAAGGGAGGGCCTGGCTCATCAGTGGTGAACCCTCCCAGCGGTTTCGCCAGTTTAATCTACCATCTACATGTGGTGACTGATGAGCCAGGCCCTCCCATTAATTTTTACAATGCAGTAAGGGCAGTAGCATTTTTTTTTTTAAAGAATTATACGTGTCTATAATAGTTTCGAATGCAATATTAGAGCTATGTGGTAGTTTGGCCAAACTTGCTGGGAGGGTCTACCACTGATGAGCCAGGCCCTCCCAATGTTGTTATAAGGTTGTCCTAAAAGTTCTTAAACATATTGTGATTTATATTTTACAAGTGTTTACGAACCTTTGTGCCCACAATGGAAATATTGGTAACCTTGGTAAAATTATAACAGAATTCTTACAGAAGAATTATTTAATTTCTGATGTTTTATATCAAGGGTGGCCAATCAGTAGGTAGGCCAAGTTTCAGAATTACAAGGTTGTCCCAAAAGTTCATAAACATTTGCAAAATATAAATCATAATATGTTTACAAACTTTTGGGACAACTTTAAATATTATTATAAATAAAAGGCAATTCGCTCAGGGGAGAGTTTCTTTTATATATAATGGCAACACAAGGGTTCAACAGCCTTCGACAGGTATACCTATGGTACTGAGGCTTTTCGAATGTAATCCATATAGATATATATACAACGAAGTAGGAAATATAAGATAGATATGCAAAAAAACTGATTTACATAATACAGTTTTAAAATGTATTATTGGTTAATGCTCTATTGAGGTTATGTGATTACAGTAAATAACAACAATAAATATTGTAAAAATAGAACAAAGGTAAATTTGTACTTGGATCGGGTGGATAAATTAAGAAAAAAAGGCATTTCCTGATCGTGCAACGGTAAGTTGCTATCGCCATCTATCGGAATAAATGTCAACTAATCGTTGATTTTTTAATTATTCCAATTATTAAATCATATATTATATTATATATATCATATTAAATCATTATTAAACAATAAATATTATTGCTGTAAGATATTGTTTAGTGTTTCTAAAAAGAACTATTCGCGCGCATGCGTAGTTTATAATTTGGAATATAGATGACGCACTTAGATCATGTAATTAATGGAATTAACAGATGCTATATTTTAATCATATAACGCTAATTACGTCAGAACACTTCCTACTGTATAATTGTATTGCCTGTATATCCAAATTAAATATTCAAAATGAAGAAAAAATTCTAAAAGAAAATGTGCAAATAGGCTTACGACTAGAGAGAAAAAGAAAATTAATTGCTATACATCTTTGAAAAAAAAATTGAATAAAAGAAAAAAATCTAAACATTAATTTAATCAGCTTAAATAATGTATTCACTAAATAATTAATTTAGAAATATTTCAGACATAATTATTGCTATTTGTAAATGCTATTGTCGCTGCTGCTTTCAATAAATATTAAATTGGATTTTTACAATTAAAACTAATTAGCACGGACGATTATAATAGAGAATGTAATGAGGGGCGAGGATTTAAAATGTCGATTTTCTAAAATTGAATAATTTTTTTTCTTTCATCACATTATTTGCCCAATTCTCAAAATATATAGATGTTGAGAATTAGGCAAATAATGTGATAGAAAAATAGATTATATATATATATATATATGAAAAAAGCAATAGAAAAAATAAAAGATGAGTGGGTCGGGTGTTGATATTAAATGTGCTCGTGGTCAGGAGATTCCTTCTTTATTTTAATATATATATATTTTTTACTCTTTTGTATATATGTGAGATAGCATAATATTCGAAACTATTATAGACGTGTATGATTCTTTTAAAAATAAAACAATTTATACTGTCCTTACTGCAATTTAAAAATTAAAGGGAGGGCCTGGCTCATCAGTGGTGAACCCTCCCAGAGGTTTCGCCAGTTTAATCTACCATACCGCTGTTATATTGCATTTTTGGAACTTCCTTTTATAGTGATACTGATGCTAGACTCTTGGAAGCCAGGTCTTCCCTTTAATTTTTTCATTGCAGTAAGGGCAGTAGAAATTGTTTTATTTTTAAAAGTATCATAAGCGTCTATAATTGTTTCGAATTTAGATAACAGATGGCGCGCTAATGTATCATAGTATAATAACATAATATACAATAGCGTACATATATGTAACAATGGTAGAATATATATATATACTAGACGAATGACCCGGGCAACGCCCGTGTTTTACCCGATTGAATGTTTTTATTCAAATACTATTTGTTACAATTATAAATTGGAGCCGTGGATGTCACTCTTGTGAAACGTCCCGCTCCAAACTTTACATGTACATTAGGTCAGCTGGTATTACCCCTCATTTTCACCGCTAGAGGCGCGAGCGAATTGACTCTTTGCAAATATACATAATTATAAAGATAGAAGTTTCTATAGAAGATAATGATCATAATGATGATGCGCGCGCATCCGTGACAGCGATGAAGAATTGAGGAAAGACGGTCGTGACTATATATTAATAATAAAATAATAATTATAATATTATTATTATTATTATCATTAGATAATGATAATGATCTAATGATGATGCGCGCGCATCCGTGACATGAGGAATTGAGGACGGTCGTGACTATATATGTTGATAATAATAAAATAATATAATAATAATAATAATATAATTATTATTATTATTATTATCATTATCATTAGATAATGATAATGATCTAATGATGATGCGCGCGCATCCGTGACATGAGGAATTGAGGACGGTCGTGACTATATATATATATGTAGTAAGGTAGTCGATCCTGTAGGATGACTGTAGTATGTTGGTTAAATGCAGTCGTTGTGGCCTCAATGTTAGAGTGGGTTCAGGCGTGAATGTATTGCACCAAAGAACGAGACATGGTAGATGTCACCACGGAGATGGCGAAAGAGTGAGTGTAGCCGACACCAGTCAGGGGAGAACTGTCAATCGTGTCTCAAAGCGGACTAATCTGTTTGCGCAAGAAGGGGGCATACCCGACTTGTTTTTCGGACCCTTTTCCGGCTTTCCGGCGCCGACTGTAACTCACTCGATTTTATTTGGCACTTTGGCAATTACATATACATTTATACAATACATGGAGACATAGATATATATTGGAATATATTACAGCATATATATTTACATCAACCAATTTTTATTTATTATTCATAATAGTGGGTTAGGGTTAGAAGGCTTCTCCTTTTTGTCAATAGATGGCGCCATATTCCGGTCACATTACGAAACAGTCCGATCAAACCCATTACCAAGTAAGACACCTGCAGAATGGAGAAAGTGGGAGAACACTAAGCCAAGAATAATTCAAGAAGTTGGTGGTGAATACCTTATGATGCCATTACTAACCAGAAAATACTTAGAATTCTCTGGAAATATGCAAATAGATGCGATGTTTCATATTCAAGCCCTGTTGCATAACTAGACAATATGACCGTCGCTATGGCATCGTCTGCATATATTGACGTCCTGTTGCATAGCTAGACAACATGGCCGCCGTTAAGGCATCGTCTACATATATTCGGATTGATTTCCTTTCTGGAATATTTTCACTGAAGAAACACAGTTTTAAATTATTTGAATCCCCATAATAACATTTCATTGCTAAATATTGATTCTCTCTTTCAATTCTCTACACATTTCAAATAGCCTCGAATATTGAGTTGATAATTCATCGTGGTATTTATGTTGTTGTTGTCGTGTCCAATGAACAGATGTCTCCGTACATCTCTATCACAGCAATTTTCTTTATCTTGGGTGTGTTAAGCTGCTCTTCTGGGTCCACGTTAAATTTCTGCTGTTGTTGTTGTCGTGTTCAATGAACAGATGTCTCCATACATCTCTATCACATCAGTCGCAATGTCCTCTATCTTGGGTGTGTAAAGTTCTGGGTCCATTGTGTTAATCAAAAATAAAATCTTAAAGCTTATGAACTCTATAAATATAACGGCTATATAATTTTATATTGTATTAAAATTTGAATAAACTTTTTTCTATACCACAAATTTTATATAATCTACTGCAAAATACTTTACCTTTTATATAAGCCCTCTAATTATGTTTTTGTATAAACATTAATTATGCTAAGGGGAGAAGTCCGGTATGAATCTATATAATAGACTGAAGGGGGGGGATGTTAATTATCTGCTTTATATAGAATATTATAAAAATAGCTCTCTAGGTGATTATAAAATGGATTTATTAACAAAATGGGTTTAATAATGAGTTTGTTTAATCAAATTTATAATGGGATGTTGGATAGATGAGGTAATATATTAGAAAAAATTAAATTGAGGTTTTTATATTAATTATTTTAATTGGGGAAGTTAATAGAAATATATATATTCAGTTTTTAATGGCTCTCACATTATATAAACCCAAAATTTGTTTAGTATAACACCATCTCAACTCTGGGTCTGTTAGAATGTTGATTGCTGGGCCGATGGTTTGATATCGTGAAGAAAGATGAAATCCTAAATATGAAAATATATAAAATGGAATAAATATTTGTTGCATAGATAGACAATATGACAATTCAATATATTTTATTGACATTCTTAGTGAATTATTATAAAAATCAAAGATAAATGTGAATATTTACAATTAGGTAAATTTGAAAATCATCAATTTGCATAGATAGAATGGCTGGGAAATCAACAAAGAGGACGCTGATGTATAACTATCTTTTTATTAATTCTCTAGAATTAAATATAATATATACACACTTCTTCCCATAGACAAAGCTTGAGGAACTTGGTTATCTCGTGTGTATTCAATAAAGGCCACTGTAATATATTTCAGAATTATTGTCTGAATCCCGATATACATGGTAAAAGGTACAACTTCCTTAAGTTTTGTCCATCAGTGTATTTTGACACATGTTCAGGAATTAGAAATGTAAGCTATATTTAACGAATATGTTTTTTTTTTAATGAAACAATTATTAATTCCTCTTTCATATCCTTCAGAACTGTTTCTGTCATCTATTTCCTCCAAATATATGTCCACATCTAATTCTTGTTTCCTTCAGCAAACCTCATTCCAAGATTCCCAAGACTTCTCCATTCCTTTGACCATCCCTCCATCTCTTTTTAACGAGTATGATTATTGTCGAAATAAAATAACTTTCTACTGCCTTTACTGCAATGATAAAATAATGGGAGGGTCCACCACTGATGAGCCTGTGGTCTCCAGCTACCCCCAAGTCCGGCGTGGACTGGCTCATGACCACAGTGGCCAGTTTCGCCGCTGGAGTTCTGGTCGCGTACGCCGTGAGTCCACTGTCCAGTCCAAGGTCCGTGCCGTGAACAAACTGTGTGTCTGTGTGGGAGCAGGTCTTCTGGTACGAGAACATCTATATGGCCGAGTACTGCAGGGGCTATGGTGAGTACTGTAGGGGTGAATACTGCAGGGTTGAGTACTGCAGGGTTGAGTACTGCAGGGTTGAGTACTGTAGGGTTGAGTACTGTAGGGGTGAATACTACAGGGTTGAGTGCTGCAGGGTTGAGTACTACAGGGGCTACAGTGAGTACTGCAGGGTTGAGTACTGCAGGGTTGAGTACTGCAGGGTTGAGTACTGCAGGGTTGAGTACTGCAGGGCTGAGTACTGTAGGGGTGAATACTGCAGGGTTGAGTACTGAAGGGTTGAGTACTGTAGGGGTGAATACTGCAGGGTTGAGTACTGCAGGGTTGAGTACTGAAGGGTTGAGTACTGCAGGGTTGAGTACTGCAGGGGCTACGGTGAGTACTGCAGGGGCTACAGTGAGTACTGCAGGGGCTACAGTGAGTACTGCAGGGGCTACGGTGAGTACTGTAAAAATCTCAATATCTGTTTTTTTTTCAGGAAATAAACAATAATGTAACTTTATTTTATATTCAACTATGTCAATTAATAACAACCAAAGAAAGGTAGAACATATTTCCACATAATTACTTGATATATTCCTTTTTACATATTAACACATATTTACAAATTAAAGAGACTTCTCCGAAAGCCAACTTGGTTTTCGTATAAATATGAGGATTGGCGTTTATCTAGAATTCCCTATCCTTGATTATATAAACAATAACAATCGCAACAAAATAAAACAGAAACGCCTGGGTAGATGGAATTATAGAAAGTGAGTGTTGGAGTGACCCGAGGCTTTCTTATTACTTTTACTTACAGAGGAGAACCGAGACAACAATCTGTGTTTCAATTTAAATTTTAAAGAAGGTGAAAATGTGGCGTATAACTCACTTAATAAATATTTTTATTGCTTTCTTGACGTTGGTATGTACCCTGTTGTAATACCGGGACAGTCTCATCCGCGCTCCTTCTTCTTCTTTCTTATCTCCACTCAATCACACTAAGGTATCAAGCTTGTAAAGCTTGAGATTTTTGATGGTGTCTGTCGAGAAAGAGTATAGCTCATCAATGGATGAGTCAATACAGTCAATAATATGTTTTGGGGTTGCATGTTGACACTTAGTACATAGTGGGAAAACCCCGCAACCATTCTGGAAAGTCATTGTCCGTAGATGACCAGACTTAAGTCAAAGACTGTTGTTCTCTTGGGAGGACAGCGCGCTTATACTCTCAGAAAAGAGATTTAAAAAATTAAAAATTATTGTGGTGTTACAGATGCTGGAATGACCACTATTGTAATACCTGGACATTTGCCTGCTCCCTTCCATGCTTAGCCATCCTATTTGAAAAATGTAAAACACTTAGAAGTAAATAAATACCAAATAATCAATATTTCCTGATGTATATGGCTATATCTATCCTTACTTATTAATACAACTATATGTACAACATTTGAAACATTGGAATTTTTACTGGAAAAATTGAATTCATTTACGATAAAGGATCAATTATAGTTTTTTTAAATGTGTGTATTAAAATGTATATATTTTTATAAAATTACAATGTTTGTGAAAGAAGTTAGTTTAATACTATTTAAAAAGCGGCAGAGGTTTATTGCTTATTTAGAGGGAAAAAGGAAGGTAGGCTCTTTCGATTTATTTTCAAAAACGTTTATGGTCTTTTTTTTTTCAATAGCCTTAAACAATTTTCCTACAAATTCTAATTTTATAAAATATATTTAATTCTGATATATATAGTTAAACCTGTCTATAGCGCTCCCTCTCTATAGTGCCCGATTTTAAATACGTAGTACGATGCGATTTACATTAAAAGTGACCTGTCTATAGCACCCCCCTCTCTATAGGACCCTATTTTGGTGAGTCACAAAATTGACATGGACCCAGAACAGGTTTAACTGTATATAAAGTTTTTTGCTCCTCTTTAAAAAAACGATTGCGCTGTTTTTTCCAATAGTATTTAGAGCAATATAATATTCAGTTAAAGCTATATAAATGTACCATATAGAATCAGGTTTGAAAATGATTTGTTGGTTAGAGAGAGAGAAGTTGGTTTGAAATAAATAAATAATTTAGAATCAGTCAAACAAATGCTACAGGTTTCTGGAGATGGGTTTATTTCCTCTTTATTCCATGTACTCCTGTAGAAGGGCAGAGAATAAAGTGGACATTGATAGTGGACATTGCTGCTGCTGTGATAGAGATATATGGATACATCTGTGGCTCTTCATTGTACACGACAACAACAACAACAGAAAATTGACATGGACCCAGAACTTTACACACCCAAGATAGTGGACATTGCTGCTGCTGTGATAGAGATATATGGATACATCTGTGGCTCTTCATTGAACACGACAACAACAACAACAGAAAATTGACATGGACCCAGAACTTTACACACCCAAGATAGTGGACATTGCTGCTGCTGTGATAGAGATATATGGATACATCTGTGGCTCTTCATTGTACACGACAACAACAACAACAGAAAATTGACATGGACCCAGAACTTTACACACCCAAGATAGTGGACATTGCTGCTGCTGTGATAGAGATATATGGATACATCTGTGGCTCTTCATTGTACACGACAACAACAACAACAGAAAATTGACATGGACCCAGAACTTTACACACCCAAGATAGTGGACATTGCTGCTGCTGTGATAGAGATATATGGATACATCTGTGGCTCTTCATTGAACACGACAACAACAACAACAGAAAATTGACATGGACCCAGAACTTTACACACCCAAGATAGTGGACATTGCTGCTGCTGTGATAGAGATGTACGGAGACATCTGTGGCTCTTCATTGAACACGACAACAACAACAACAGAAAATTGACATGGACCCAGAACTTTACACCCAAGATAGTGGACATTGCTGCTGCTGTGATAGAGATGTACGGAGACATCTGTGGCTCTTCATTGAAAACGACAACAACAACAACAGAAAATTGACATGGACCCAGAACTTTACACACCCAAGATAGTGGACATTGCTGCTGCTGTGATAGAAATGTACGGAGACATCTGTGGCTCTTCATTGGACACGACAACAACAACAACAGAAAATTGACATGGACCCAGAACTTTACACACCCAAGATAGTGGACATTGCTTCTGCTGTGATAGAGATGTACGGATACATCTGTGGCTCTTCATTGTACACGACAACAACAACAGAAAATTGACATGGACCCAGAACTTTACACACCCAAGATAGTGGACATTGCTTCTGCTGTGATAGAGATGTATGGATACATCTGTGGCTCTTCTTTGGAAACGACAACAACAACAACAGAAAATTGACATGGACCCAGAACTTTACACATCCAAGATAGTGGACATTGCTGCTGCTGTGATAGAGATGCAATGGAGACATCTGAGGCTCTTCTTTGGACACGACAACAACAACAGAAAATTGACATGGACCCAGAACTTTACACACTCAAGATAGTGGACATTGCTGCTGCTGTAATAGAAATGCATGGAGACATCTGAGGATCTTCATTGGACACGACAACAACCACAGAAGATCATAGATTCCTGAAAGCTTTAAGTTTACGTTCAATAAAGATAAAGATAAATCCACCTCCAGAAACCTGTAGCATTTGTTTAATTAATATCCAGTACATTTAAATCATTCGATATTGAAATTTAGAATCAGGTCAAAAAATATGTATAAAAGATTGGGAAATACCATCTATCAGCGAAACTAATTTCGGCTAATTTATATTGGCTGGTTTTCACTTTATCTCTATAGATCCGAGTGATAGCAAGATTTCTTGTCAAAACCAATAGAACATATTTTATTTATATTTCCCTGATATTTTAATATATATTTTCGAATACCATTTCAGACATTTAAACACATATATTTGTCTATAAAAAATTCCCATCTACATATTTTATGTGAATATATTAAAAAATAATAATTTCACATATTTATTTTTGTCAACTAGTTTAATTTCAAATATAAAAATGACTTCCTGTAAAAAATATTTAATTTTTAAAAATATTTAACAGATGACATTTCAAATTTTTGTTAAACAAATACAATCACTGAATAAATTAAATAATGAATTTTGACCAAGTTTTGCTTATTCATCTTTTTTTTTCCTTGACATTATTTATTGGTGACAGACAATAAAACTTGCAGAAACTCACAGAGAATCAATCAAGATGCAAATTAATTAATTATCTTTTTTACATAAATGTAAAAAATATGAACAGGAGGAAGAGGTTATTATAAGATAAACAACTTTTGGCCTCAAATTTTACGTTTGTTTTTAAAGAAAGTGATAAATTAAACTTTTTTTATAACTTTTGGGGATTTCCGTTTAAAAGTTTAGTTAAAGCATTAAGATTCCGTGTTTTTATTTCTCAAAGATAAATTTGACTTTTTTATTTTCCGATTTGTACCTTCTGTAATTCAAAACTAAAAAATGAAATCAATCACTATATTTTTTATTGCTCTGCTCTGAAAGAAGAAGGAAGAACCCTTATGCTCAAAACTGGGCAACTCTGTGCTTCATTTCCATCAATAATTGACAATATGACCCAGAATAAGTATATTGCTACGGCGTTTTATGGTTTCCACAAGTCCATTTCTCAGAAGAAGTCCAAGTGACACTCACTTCTCACTTTCTTACTGCTACTCTTTTTGTGTTGTTTTTCTTGCTTCCCTCTTTCTCTTGTTTTTTTTTTCTTCTCTTTTTTTCTTCTTTTTCTTCTGTCTATATCGTAGTTTCCTTTGTCTCACTGTTTTGTTCTTATGCATACCTCTGGTGAATCCTGTATAGGGTCAGTGACCCTAAATAAAGGCTTTTTGTTGTTGTTGTTGTTGTTGACTTTTTTATTTTAGAAAATAAATAACATTCTAAAGAGTAGAAAATGAAAGAATCAAAGCACGAATGTTTCATTCACACATAAATCAAAAATTTACTGTCCTTAGTGCGATGAAAACAATATATTGGGAGGGCTTGGCAAATCATTGAGGAATCCTCCCAGCGGTTTAATCTATCAGACTTCTTTTTTTTCAACTCTAATGCTGTATTGAAATATTCTACCTATGTATGCAACACTGAAGGGTAGAATCCCAGACATGGTATTCAGGTACACAATAGACATAAGCTTTAGGACAGTAGAATTACATATATATTGAAATGGATGGCGGGTTATTGCCTTATAATTCTATATAGTTTTAATTGTAATCCAAGAAAAAAAAAAAGATATAAAAAATTCAATTTTATATTGTTGCACCAAGTTGCAGCTTTGCTTTCCATATTCAAAGCAAATAAATAAAAATAAATTACCTTTTTAAAGTTATTGTGTTTATTTATTTGTTGTCTTCCTCGTAGGTCGTGATCCGCAGTCCTCGTCTAGGTCCTCTCTCGCTCCAATAACCAATCAAGATATATCTATATATATATAAATGAATGTATGTGTGTCTGTCCTTTATGCCTGACCAAACCACTCATTGGAACGCCATGAAACTTTGGGAAGTTATTTAGTATAGTACTGGGAAGGTTTCTAGCAAATAAAATTTTTGAAATAACTTTTCGCCTAAAAATAACCAAGATAAATATTCTAATTTATCTGTTATAATTCAACAATCTGCTCTAAATATTATCATGATGATACGATGATTTTGTAATGTAGAAAATTAGGAAAGACAAAATTCAGGATGACACGGCAATTTATTTGAGACAAGAATAATGATACAATTCCAAGGCAAGATACTATTCCTTTAACTTCCAATTACCGAGGGAACCAATTAATATTGATTTTATTCAACTTATCGAGTATTTTTAAAGGGACTGGTAAAAAATGTTTACTTTATCGAGAGATTCGTTAGACAAACCTTTACTCGGGTAAAACCCGGGCGAAGCCGGGTACGTTCGCTAGTGTACAATAAAATATTACAAAAGGAATGAAACTATAAAAAGAAATGATGATAATCTAAATAAACTGTTTTAAATAGATATTAAATATCATAGAATATTTTGAATAAATGTAGGGCGTATTAAAATTGATGCAACAATATATATAGGCGAGATGTTGTGTTGAGTGTGTGAATAATAAATTATATTAATAAAACTAAATAAATGAGAATTGATAAAAAAATATAACAGATATGATAAAAATAAAATATAGAAATAATAAAAAATAATGTTTTTGTGATAAAAATTGAATAAAAAATAAATAATTGAATTAGAAAGTAAATGTAGAGAAGAGATAATATGGAAAACTAATATGCAATTGTGGAAACAATGGAGAGAGTGTCCAGGTGGATTGTTCTTGGAGATACCAGCTCATTTCTAAGTGGATTTTATTATTTTATAAAGAAATGCTTTGGGGGATTTATAATGATGCATATTGTTGTTGTTGTTGTTTCGTTTGTGGTTTGTGTGTGTTAATTTTAGTCATATTATTCTATTTGAATCCTTCAAATATTAATCAAGAACTTCCACATTGAAGTGTATAATTAAGACAGATTTGAAATCTGGTTCGTTATGATGAAAAATTATTGAATTTTGATTAATTAGCCCGCCATCTGTTATCAAAATTCGAAACTATTATAGACGCGTATGATTATTAAAAAAAAAAAAAAACAATTTCTATTGCCCTTACTGCAATGGAAAAATTAATGGGAGGGCCTGGCTCATCAGTGGTGAACCCTCCCAGCGGTTTCGCCAGTTTAATCTACCATAACGCTGTTATATTGCATTTTTCGATCTTCTTTTCAAAATGATACTAATGATAGACTCTTGAGTAAACAAGGACAGTAGAAATTATTTTATTAAAAAAAATCATACGCGTCTATAATAGTTTCGAATTTCCATACCTAAATATATTATATATATAAATTCATGAATAAACTTAAGGAAGTTGTACCTTTCAACATGTATATCGGGATTTAGACAATAACTCTGAAAGAAATTACAGTGACCTTTATTGACGACACGCGAGATAACCAAGTGTGAACAGCCTCTGTCTCCTTCCAAAATATAAAATAAAAACAGATGACCGGTGACATCAAAATATGAAATACCTTAAGTTTTGTTAATTAGTGTATATGTACGACATAAATTTGGGGGGAAATATATTTATCAAAAATCGAAACTATTTTAAACGCGCAAGATTCTTTTTGAAATTAAACAATTTCTAATTTCAAAAAGAATCTTGCGCGTTTAAAATAGTTTCGAATTTTGATAACAGATTGCGCGCTGGTGCATCATATTATAAAAGATATTTATGTAGCTAGAGAGGCAGCGCTCACTTCAATTATGTATGAGAACATTATGTTCACCACCACTGGAGCTACACTGTGCCGTGAGGACTACAATGTTGGCAGGAGGATGCCAAGACTTGGGATCACCAACTACGTGGAATAGAACGCATAAATAAACAGAACACCTTCAAAGGTAATTACTTCATTAAATAATTAGAATCAGCCCTTGATGCAGAGAGGAAGGCCCTATATCAACATTTTAAATGTACCAACACTTCACCCTACGTATTGCTTTCAAAAATATCAGTAAACAAATCTAATGCAATATTATGTATTTTTTAGATCATCATTATGTAAGGACCAGTCAACAATTGAATGACTTTGAGACGAAGAGTAAAGCCAGTTCAATTTCTATGTAAATAACACAAGATGATTATTAACTTACCCAATTGGGAGAATCTGTATGGGGTAAGTCCCTAATAAAGGCTTTTGTGTCTGTGTATGTAAATAGTTAAATTACTTTGATCACAATCAGAATCAATAACCAAGGATAAGTGTCTTCTTTGTAGACTTATCCTTGGAGACTTGTTATGGATTCGAATTACTTCATTGTTTACTTTTATTATTATTATTATTATTATGGAGACCCGCTCGGGAAACTATACAACACAAAGAAAGATGAAATCAAAGTAGATGTCCTTGCAAAACTTCAACCTGTGTGGTTGGTGTAACAATTTAGTAAGAAGCAAATAGGGAAAAAAAAGCAAAGAATTATGGAAAGGTTTCATATGACTATATTTAAACTCTTTCAAAAGGTTGTTTCAATTTTTAGTAAAAATAATTAGGATTGCAACAAGTTCACGCTGAAGCATCGGCAGTTACGCGTCATAGAAACGGAATATAAGAAATATATATATTGTTTTATAAAAGCATAAGGCGCCTTGTTAAAATAAACATCAAAATTAGACGCCATCTATTGATCGTCGCAGCAAATTAGCGGCCTCAGGTCGGTGACAAAGCCACAACACCAGCTTTGGCAAACTGAGAAGCGTCCACCTAGAGACCATGGTTTCGGGCTAATGGCCCTCGTCAGTCTAGGACGGACTTTATTCCATGATATTCACAAAGGCATTTCGAAGGGAGAGGTGCCCTATTCTTTTATAGATCAATTTCCTCCCGGCAAGATTTCCATCTATATATTTTTGCATAATTTATATTTTGCTCGTCATATTAAAAAATCTATATTTATAATCAAAATATTTTATTAATATCAATTTATTATTCTAATTCCATATAGCCAAAATAATGAATAAGCTTTGAATTCAATTATGGCGAATATACGTATATTGGAATAAATTATTATTTTCAAATTGTAAACATGTTTTTTTTTTTACTTGATAAGAAGTAACTCACGCGCGCTAAGATATACAGGAAAAATAAACTATCCGAAGTAAATATTCCAAAAAGAATATTTTGTAAAAAAGCGGAGAAATTCCTGCAGACATTCCAACACCCAGGAAATTCCAACACAAAGAAATTTATTTAATCAGAAATGTTTTCTATAAACTGGATTTATGATTTTATTAATAATACTCTTGTATTTATATGAGATACTATAGAATGGTTTTCTTTCTTCTTATATGATGTATTTTATATGTTACAAAACTTCGTGTAAATTTGTCTTTTATAATCTTTTATATATCTTTATAATTTGATGTTTATAAGGAGAGAAAAGTGGAATATTTTATGAGTTAAAAAGGAGACCATTTGAATATAATGATATAGAAACTGCTTTGTGCTTTTATTTTCACAGATTCTGGTATGCCATTTTATATTTAAGAATATATTATTATTCATACCAACATATATAGATATAATGTACCATAAGAGGAGTATTTCTCTTTATTTATGCATTAGAACGATGCACTTGTTCATCGCCTTGGTAAAAACACTTTACTGGTGATGATAAAAAATGAGTCAGAAAACTAGGTTTGGAAAATTCAGACATTCAGATTATTTTGTCGGGAGCTCTTTGTTGACATGTCTCTCAACAACGCCCCATACATTGTAGTCGAGGGGGTTGCTGTCTGGAGAGTTAGGGGGACAGATATCAGGACTCCAGTGAATGGGGTTGTTGAGCGTCAGCCACTATTATGTCTTTTTTACCTTGTGGGCTGGAGAGAGCTGAGTCCTGTTGGAAGACAAACTTCCTTCCTTTAGCTACCATGTCCATCCAAGGCTTCACAGCGGTCTCAAGAACATTGATGTAGGTGTCAGTGTTCATCCTAAGACCCATCACAAATAATTGGAGAGGTATAACATCACCTTCACTGCTGATAACGCCAAGGACCATCACGGAGACAGGACATTCCGTGTACACCACGACAGGTACCTCTGAGGGGTATTTATAAATCCAGCGATCATTCCTGGGATTTGCCTTTTGGTCCACGTTAAAGTTATTTTCATCAGAGAACCTCAGCATGCCACAAGAGTCATGTTTCAGGTTGTTGAGGAGGGCAGCAGACTTTCCTTTTCTGTTATCCTTCATGCTCTCAGTCAGTGACTGGCTATTCTGAACGGCATAGGACTTGAGACCAAGGTCTTCATGGATAGTTCTGACAATTATCATAGATCCAACGTCCATATCCTTGGTTATGGTCTTTATACTCTTCCCATAGTTTCCATCATTCTTCTCCTTGACATTTTTGACAAATTATTCGCCTCTTACCCTGTGCGCGCGACACGAGTGCTTTTCTCTTTGTAGCCATTACCTCTTTGTTACTTACTACTGCTTGACACGATGAACGGTGGTTTTGGGAAACTTAAGAAAGTTTCTTATATCTTGGGGCTCATTCCGGCGTGCAGAGCAACGATGATGGCTGCTCGATTCTCAAATTCTCGATTATTGTTCATCACTACACTGTTCACACATGTACTGTTACATTTTATATGAATATGGCTACGGAATTAAAAAAATATATTTAAATCTAAAATAGGACTTTCTCATGGACTGCCAAAGTTATTCACAATTTACCTGATACGGCGTTTATAGGTTTTACAATATTTCACTTATAAGTGTTCCACCTTCTTTTTTTAAAGAGCGAAAATGGGTCGTCGAAACGACAAAGGACAATAAACCTTTATTAAAAAGTTGGATGAAATCTTTTTAAAACACTTTAATTAATCAAAATTCCCCCAAATCTATATAATTAAGATATTCTCTATTTTATTTTATTGTTATAAATTCCCAAGATAGTGGACATTGCTGTGATAGAGATGTATGGAGACATCTGAGGCTCTTCATTGGACACGACAACAACAACAGAAAGTTGACTTGGACCCAGAACAGCAGCTTTACACACCCAAGATAGAGGACATTGCTGTGATAGAGATGCACGGAGACATCTGAGGCTTTTCATTGGACATGACAACATCAATATTGTTATAAATTAATAGATTTAATATGGAACAGTCGATTCTCTAACCGTTCTCTCATGGATATTTTTCTCTATTTTTTCTTGTTTTTTCACAAATTCCTGTTTCAAAATAACTTTACTAGGTACCGCTCAAAAAGAGAAACCTAGCTTATGTTATTTATAATGAAAAATACGTACAGGTTCTTTACAGAAAAAAGGGCATTATTATTTATTTATTTAACCCAGTAGGTTCCTGGAGCCACCACGTACAGATGTCACCCGGGCTGTTCTTGTTTTTATCTACAATGTCAGTGGAAGTCCAATTACTGAGGTGGGCAGATTTATTATTTGGGAGATTTTCTAGGGACTTAGGTTGGTGATCTCTTGGAGGGTGGCCGTCAAGTGGTATTGTAAGGTTGGGTCCACGGTTTGGTCTTCATCTTGGCAATGGGTGCAAGTTAGGTCTTCTTTCAATACCCTTGCGAAGTCTGCCTGGATGTGAAACAAAGTGTACAATTCGGGATTCGATCCTGTTCCATGGCTGTCGGGAATCATAGGGCTTAACCACTCGTCCGCCGACTTTCTTGTATGCTTTTTCACAAATTAATGTTAGACGAAAAATATGGTGAAGGAAGACGAGTTCTTTATTGATGCATAGGTGCAACTCGTCTTCCTTCACCATATTTTTCGTCTAATTTCAATTCAGGAAGAATTCTTAATCTATATTTACAAATTAATGTATTTTATATATATCCTATGATATTATATATTTTGAAACAGCAAGTAGGTAAACAGCGTGGTAAGTTTCTTTATTGGGAACTACGAGCTTTCGGACATCAGCTGCCCTTCATCAGGTACAATGGGTGGTTGGAAAAAGTGAACCAATATATACATGCAGTAAATTAGCATAAGAGAAAGCTAACTAACATCTATTTAAAATAATTAAGAAATTTACATAAGAACTAAAGATAAAAGTACGAAATTTCTAAAAAATACGAAATTTCTAAAAATAGACTAAAAATCTGTGTATGACGGATAAAAGGTAAAACACGAGAAAAAGGATGGGAAGAAGAGCGTAGGAATCTAGGCACAATGAAGGAAGGAAGCGAAATAAGATGTCAGTGGCCAAGTTTAGAAAAAGCAGTATATTGAGGGGGGAGATCTATTTTCCTATTAAAACTAGGGATGGAGTTAGACACGAGAGCCTCCAGGACCAAACGTTGATATTTATTTTTAACTTCACTGTATACCGGAATCGTGTTGCGTAGATTAAAAGAGTGGTTAAATTCGTGGCTGTGTTGATATAGTAGTGACTTACGATCGTGGGAACGGATGTTTCGTTCGTGTTCTAGGACACGAGTGGCAATGGTGCGGCCAGTTTCTCCGACGTATGATTGTGGACAGTCGTTGCACGGTATTCTGTAGATGGCATTGGAGAAAGATTGGGGGCTGGGCCTGACGGAGCTTTTTGTGAGGGGATGGCGTAACGATGTGCCTAGGGAAGGTGATTTTTTAAAAAACGTGCGGATGCCAAATTTACGCAGATAAAAACCGATGTCGGAATTCGTAGTAGAAAACGGAAGAACGCAAACATCTTTAAACGGGGGAGGAATAGAACTGTCGTGATTTGGTGTATAAAAATGTCGATCGATAAAGTTACGTGGGTAACCCGCGGATAAAAGGTGTAGGTAAACGATCCGTTTTTCGATTCTACTGAATAAAGGAAGGGAGCAATGAGTAAAAACGCGCTTAGAAAGAGTTTTCACGGTGGTAATTTTATGGGAGACGGGAGCATGTGATGAAAAATGCAAGTAAGAAGGGGTAAAACCGGCTTTACGAAAAACAGTTGTATGGAAACGGCCCTGGAGATTAACCACTAAAACGTCTAAGAACGGGATACAATTAAAACGGGAAGAATTGTGGGTAAAACATAAATCGGAATGATAGGAGTTTAAAACAGTCAGGATAGGGGAGTGGTCAGTGCTCTGATGCAAACAAAAAATGTCATCGACATATCTCGCCCACATTACTACTCCTAGGTGGATCTGGGAAACTAACCATCGGTCCAAATATGACATTACGATCTCAGCTGCGGTTGTAGAGAGAGGGCTGCCCATGGGGGAGCCTCTTATCTGCAAGAAAAAGCGGCCATTAAACTCTAGGGTGTTCATGCCCAAGCAGATGTAGAACAGCTCATAAACTACTTTTTGATCTTTGTTAGAGACAGAAGGAGGGTTGAGGAGTGAGCCTAACCCATCAAAAATCAAAGAATGTGGGAGGCTTAGGAAGAGAGATGTGACGTCAAAAGTGGACATAGTGGGGCTGCCAGACTGGGAAAAGTTTTTTAGTTTGGCGATAAAATCAGAGGAGTCCTGAATGGAATAAATATTGTGGGCTTTGACAAGGGGCTTAAGGAAGTTTGAAAGATATCTAGCCAAATGCAAAGCGGGCGAAATATGATATGCGACGATGGGCCTGAGAGGGATATCGGGCTTATGAGTCTTAGGGAGCCCATAAATATAAGGAATGCTGGAGATGTTGGAGGTGAAAAGCTTGAATTGTTCAGGGGTGATGCAGCCCTTCTTAAGGAGGGACCTGAGTGATGCCCTGTAATTGCCTGAAATGGCCTTGACTCGGTCAGCGGAAATTTCCTGAAATGTATTAGGATCGGAGAGAATGTTGAGCATTTTCTTACTGTAATCTTCTGCTTTCATCAAAACAACCTGTGAACCCTTGTCCGATCTAGTGATGATGGTGTCGCGTTGATTCTTTAGAGCCTTCAGGGTGGTGAGGTCTCTCTTGACAGCACAAGGAAGGGAGAAAGACTTCTTTGAATCAGCAAGGAGTTTGCCAGTGATGGTGGAGCGGATGTGGTGCTTATCTGTCAAGGCCTGGTGCTGGAGTGAGGCCTCGATGCAGCTCACAGTATACAAAAGATCTGGTTTCTTGGGTAGGCAGAAATTAAGGCCCTTCTCCAATAGGGATATTTGTGGTGCGGAGAGTTCAGTGTCCGTTAAATTCACTATATTGTCCTTAGGAAGGGACTGGGGAGGTGAAGGGAACCCATGCTTCATGCGCCAGAAATCGAGCTTACGTTGATGTCGGAGCTCTATATCAGATTTCAGAAGATCCACTCGGGAGGTTAAGCTCAGGAGAAGGGAACCGAGTTCAGCGGGGGGAATTCTCGGGGAAAGCAAACCAAGGAGGCCTCTGATGGTTTTTTGCAAAAAACGGATCATAGATCTGGAGCCTCTGATCCTCGAGATGAGGAGTTGTTCTTCAGCTCTTTGGATGATGCGTGAAGAGTAGTGGTTTCTCACGGGGTCTCGGATCCTGAGAGAAGGCGGTATGAAGGAGGACTGGAGGCATTTTTGATTGAAAAGGAGGTGACAATTCCAACGGGCCAGCTGTAATGACTTCTTGGCGAGCTGACGCTTATAAAAGGCAAGATGTACAAGGTTGGGATCAGACATAATTATAGCCACGCTCAATAAATTGAAACAGCAAGTAGGTAAACAGCGTGGTAAGTTTCTTTATTGGGAACTACGAGCTTTCGGACATCAGCTGCCCTTCATCAGGTACAATGGGTGGTTGGAAAAAGTGAACCAATATATACATGCAGTAAATTAGCATAAGAGAAAGCTAACTAACATCTATTTAAAATAATTAAGAAATTTACATAAGAACTAAAGATAAAAGTACGAAATTTCTAAAAAATACGAAATTTCTAAAAATAGACTAAAAATCTGTGTATGACGGATAAAAGGTAAAACACGAGAAAAAGGATGGGAAGAAGAGCGTAGGCATCTAGGCACAATGAAGGAAGGAAGCGAAATAAGATGTCAGTGGCCAAGTTTAGAAAAAGCAGTATATTGAGGGGGGAGATCTATTTTCCTATTAAAACTAGGGATGGAGTTAGACACGAGAGCCTCCAGGACCAAACGTTGATATTTATTTTTAACTTCACTGTATACCGGAATCGTGTTGCGTAGATTAAAAGAGTGGTTAAATTCGTGGCTGTGTTGATATAGTAGTGACTTACGATCATGGGAACGGATGTTTCGTTCGTGTTCTAGGACACGAGTGGCAATGGTGCGGCCAGTTTCTCCGACGTATGATTGTGGACAGTCGTTGCACGGTATTCTGTAGATGGCATTGGAGAAAGATTGGGGGCTGGGCCTGACGGAGCTTTTTGTGAGGGGATGGCGTAACGATGTGCCTAGGGAAGGTGATTTTTTAAAAAACGTGCGGATGCCAAATTTACGCAGATAAAAACCGATGTCGGAATTCGTAGTAGAAAACGGAAGAACGCAAACATCTTTAAACGGGGGAGGAATAGAACTGTCGTGATTTGGTGTATAAAAATGTCGATCGATAAAGTTACGTGGGTAACCCGCGGATAAAAGGTGTAGGTAAACGATCCGTTTTTCGATTCTACTGAATAAAGGAAGGGAGCAATGAGTAAAAACGCGCTTAGAAAGAGTTTTCACGGTGGTAATTTTATGGGAGACGGGAGCATGTGATGAAAAATGCAAGTAAGAAGGGGTAAAACCGGCTTTACGAAAAACAGTTGTATGGAAACGGCCCTGGAGATTAACCACTAAAACGTCTAAGAACGGGATACAATTAAAACGGGAAGAATTGTGGGTAAAACATAAATCGGAATGATAGGAGTTTAAAACAGTCAGGATAGGGGAGTGGTCAGTGCTCTGATGCAAACAAAAAATGTCATCGACATATCTCGCCCACATTACTACTCCTAGGTGGATCTGGGAAACTAACCATCGGTCCAAATATGACATTACGATCTCAGCTGCGGTTGTAGAGAGTTTTTAGAAATTTCGTACTTTTATCTTTAGTTCTTATGTAAATTTCTTAATTATTTTAAATAGATGTTAGTTAGCTTTCTCTTATGCTAATTTACTGCATGTATATATTGGTTCACTTTTTCCAACCACCCATTGTACCTGATGAAGGGCAGCTGATATCGGATCGTTTACCTACACCTTTTATCCGCGGGTTACCCACGTAACTTTATCGATCGACATTTTTATACACCAAATCACGACAGTTCTATTCCTCCCCCGTTTAAAGATGTTTGCGTTCTTCCGTTTTCTACTACGAATTCCGACATCGGTTTTTATCTGCGTAAATTTGGCATCCGCACGTTTTTTAAAAAATCACCTTCCCTAGGCACATCGTTACGCCATCCCCTCACAAAAAGCTCCGTCAGGCCCAGCCCCCAATCTTTCTCCAATGCCATCTACAGAATACCGTGCAACGACTGTCCACAATCATACATCGGAGAAACTGGCCGCACCATTGCCACTCGTGTCCTAGAACACGAACGAAACATCCGTTCCCACGATCGTAAGTCACTACTATATCAACACAGCCACGAATTTAACCACTCTTTTAATCTACGCAACACGATTCCGGTATACAGTGAAGTTAAAAATAAATATCAACGTTTGGTCCTGGAGGCTCTCGTGTCTAACTCCATCCCTAGTTTTAATAGGAAAATAGATCTCCCCCCTCAATATACTGCTTTTTCTAAACTTGGCCACTGACATCTTATTTCGCTTCCTTCCTTCATTGTGCCTAGATGCCTACGCTCTTCTTCCCATCCTTTTTCTCGTGTTTTACCTTTTATCCGTCATACACAGATTTTTAGTCTATTTTTAGAAATTTCGTATTTTTTAGAAATTTCGTACTTTTATCTTTAGTTCTTATGTAAATTTCTTAATTATTTTAAATAGATGTTAGTTAGCTTTCTCTTATGCTAATTTACTGCATGTATATATTGGTTCACTTTTTCCAACCACCCATTGTACCTGATGAAGGGCAGCTGATGTCCGAAAGCTCGTAGTTCCCAATAAAGAAACTTACCACGCTGTTTACCTACTTGCTGTTTCAATTTATTGAGCGTGGCTATAATTATGTCTGATCCCAACATTATATATTTTATAAAATGTCTAATTTGGTTTCAATCACAATTTATATGAAGTATTTTCTATAAAATAAAATGTTTATAGTTTAAGTTAGTTAGTTTAATTTATATTTTTATAGTTAGTTTAACTATAAAGGTTTATAGTTTGAGAAATCACAGTTTAAAAAAACAAACAAATTAGTTATATTTGTCAGTTTAACCCCATTTATATCAGTAAAATATTTCATATTACTTTCTAAAATATTAATTCTCATATTTATAAAATATTTTCGTGTGTTGGAAGATAATAAATTTACCAACAGCAGCAGAAGAAAAAATCCACAAACATTTTTTTTTTAACCAAACGACCATGTCATAAATGTCAACCAGACGATATTTCATTAAGCCTAAGAATAATAATTTGAAGTTAATTAACTTTGAACCTTTAAAAAATAGTATAAAACATTTTTTGTTTAAAATAATTATGGTTTATAACATGAATTATTAAGCAAAGGTGTTGGTATTAACATTATTAAATTCATTTTTCAAAACGATTATATTACATGTTTATAATATCCTTATATATTTCTATATCATGTTTTATAATTTTTGGGTTCTATATAATAGAAAAATAAAAATAATATTTATTTATTCGAGTCAGAATTATCCTTTTTTTGCTCCTATATCTTATCAAAGAATATAGAATTTATTATTATAAAGCTATAACGCGCCATCTTTGTTTTTTCTACTGTCCTTACTGCGATGAGATATATTGGGAGGGCTTGTCTCATCAGAGATGAACCCTTCCAGCGATTTCGCCAATTTAATCTACCAGACCGCTTCTTAGAGATCTAGTACTGTATTGGATGATTCTGCTTATATATTCTACAATGAAGGGTGGAATCTTAGAAATGGTATTTAAGTAAACTATGACATAAGCTTATAGGACAGTAGAACTTTTAAATCGCTTTGACCAAGTATACTCCGGTGGTCGAGGGGTTTGAACCGTCGAATTTAGACACCTACGAACCGAGCTCGAATCCCTCTTTGAACATTTTTTAAATAAATAAATTGCTTCAATTTCTCCCTGATTCTTTCAACGGTTCAACCCCACCAGTGAGTACACGTAACCAAACAGGGCTTTGGCACATTTATAAGTGAAAAAGTCGAACTGCTTTCCACATGTGTAGACATGTGATGCACTAATAATAAAAAACATAGTTAACTACCCACTATTATATCAATGGCAAGTAACATATGTATTTGTGGGATAATGATAAAAATAAATGTTTAAGAGAACAAAAAACATACATATATAAAAATGGGAGAAATATTTGTGGAATATATTCATAAATTCATATTTATAAGATCTGTATTTAGATTTATACATTTAATGTTTAGTTAACATATATTATTATCCATAAAACTTTGTTATACTTTTTTTATTCCTCTTTGTTTTTTGTTTTTCGTTTTTTTAAGCCATGTCAATCTCTATTTCTTTCTTCTTGAAAGAATGATACATATTTCTTCATACATAATTTATATATTTGAGCACACACATCAATTATTATTATAAACTAATGAATAAATAATATATATATATAGACATAAAGTCTTTATTAAGACCCCAGTCTTATAAAGATTTTCCTCTCTCATTGCCGGCTTACAACGATATCTCCACAATGATCAATCATGTAATGGAGGAGATCCTACTTACTGCTTTGCAAAAGTTGGGACATATTTGAATTAATATAATAAAACAAGTCGGTGGACGAGTGGGTAACACCCTCGATTCCCGACAGTCATGAACCGGGATTTAATCCCACGTTAACCTTTGTTTAATATGTGAATAACCTTCACATAATGTTCATTGTTGCAAATATCATAAACTAGGTTGTTCTTGTTGAGCGGTACCTAATAAAGTAATTTTGGAACCGAACCGACTTGATATGGCGCTGTGTACTGAAGTAAGTTGGCTGTCGTTTACTTCAGAAAAGAACGCCTTTCTTTCTTAGCTAATATGCTGACATCAAGATTTAATGAAATTTTCCAAAATCTATTATTTTCGTTGCAAAGATGGCAAAATATATTTAGTGGGAAAAGTAGCCTTTCATTTTATTGATCATGTCCTTCCGTCAACACATTTCCAGCTAATATTTTTTTCTGTTCGTGAAAATAGAATAAAAATACTTCTTCAAACCATACTGTGTTTCTATAAAAATATAGGTCACATCTCCGGTCAAAATAGACGTCAAAACTAGACTCCATTTATTGACCGTCTCCGCAAACTAGCGGACTTGGGTGGGTAACAAGACCACAACACCAGCTTTGGTAAACTGAGAGCTGGTGTTGTGGTTTTGTCAACGACCCGAGGCCGCTAGTTTGCGGAGACGGTCAATAAATGGGGCCTAGTGTTGACGTCTATTTTGACGAGAGAGATGTGACCTTTATTTTTAAAAATCATTATCCTCCCGGAAAAATTTCCATATACTATATACCTTTTTATAGAAAACAAAAATACTATTTAATTTGTTGCTTATATGAGAAATATAAACTATTTTTGACGCGTAGATTTCTTTTTGAAATAAAACAATTTCTACTGCCCTTACTGCAATGATAAAATAATAAGAGGACCTAGCTCATCAGTAGTAAACCCTCCCAGAGGTTTCGCCAGTTAATCTACCATACCGATGTTATATTGCATTTGTCTGTTTTCCTTTTATACCAATACAGAATTAACTGGCGAAACTGCTAGGAGAGTTTACTACTGATGAACAAGGCCTTCCAATTATATTTTATCATTGCAGTAAGGAAAGTAGAAAATTGTTTCGATGCACTAGCGCGCCATCTGTTATCAAATTATAAAACTATTTTAGAGGCGTAATATTCTTTTTAAAATAAAACAATTTCTACTGTCCTTACTGCGATGGAAAAATTAAAGGGAGGGCCTGGCGCATTGTTTAATATCAAAAAGAATCATACGCGTCTATAATAGTTTAGATTTATCATAACTGATGGAGGAACAAAGTCAGACTGTCAGGTGGTGGATAGCCAACCAACGACAACAGCCTCATGGAGATTTACGGACTAAATAACTGATGGGGACGCTATATATGATGCATCATAGTAAATTAAATATTAACTAGAAAGTATCAAACACCTATTTTTTCAGTTCTTGAAAATAAAGATACTTCGGTCAGTCAATCTTTTAATTACCTCGACGTTTCGACAAAAATATTTTGTCCTCGTTAGGAGCAAACAAAAATCAAAACATTTGACGTTAAAGATTATTCTTCGTAAAGATAGAGGCTGCCTGGAGAATAATTTTTAACGCCAAATGTTTTCATTTTTGTTTGCTCCTGACGAGGACAAAACGTCGAGGTAATAAAAATATTTACTGGCCGAAGTATCTTTATAAAACGACAACTTGAAGTTACACCGCATGAGTTTCTTTTGATTTTTCGTTTGAAAGAAACTCATGCGGTGTAACTTCAAGTGTCGTTTTACAATCACAGGCCGCAGTATATTATATTGTATTAGAAGTATCTTTATCTTCAAGAACTATAAATGCCGGCCAGGCAGCCTCAATTTTTTAGTTAACTAAACACCTCTAGGTTCCAGGTAAATCTATTCAACAACAGAGAAGTTGATGAAATTTCTGGGAAATGGAAACTTCATCAACAGCTTCAATAGGAAACTTCTAATGATGGCGGTTTCTTCCCAACTTCTACCTCTCTCGCCACGTTCCAGAAATTATCCCGCGCTGTTGAATCTTCTGATTCAAACTGGCAACACTAATTGGTCTAACAGCTTCTGCGTGGTGGAATATTTCAACTTAATTATATCATTAGTGGGTTTAAACATTCTGGAAAAAAAGTTAAATATTGAGGCATTAAAAAACGTACTAAAATATTTTTATCTGAAATATACAAAAGTGATGGGTCACAACTCTTGATATTCGGCATTATTGCAAATATGTAATTTATATATGCAAATTTCAGTGATATATAAATATGATAAAATAAGAAAATATTAAAATATTTTACTTTTTCTCCTTTATCGTAATTACTCAAAAAAAGGCCTTAAATACTCGTTGTTGTTTTTTATTCAAGAAGCCTCACAAGGACCAGAGGTAAAGCCTTATACCACGTTGATGAGGGCCAACAGTCTGAATCGCGTACGTGTTGGCTTTTCTTGATTAATCAAGAAAATGGGTTGGCTAAATATTATGGAACAAGTTAAATAAACGTTTAGTTGATTTTTGTTCCACTAGATGGCGCTCTGCGATATAAATGCTCATGTGAGCGGTCAGGATATGTCTTTATTTGAATATGTATATCGATGGAAAAGTGGAGAGATGATATGTAATAGGTTTATGCATATATGTATATGATTTTGAGACATATATATATATATATCCACAGAAGCAATGGGCGCCTCTCCCGTCAAAATAAACGTCAAAACCTGACGCCATCCATTGACCGTCGCCGCAACTAGCAGCCTCGGGTCGGTGACAAAGCCACAACACCAGCTTTGGCAAACTGAGAAGCGTCCACCTAGAGACCATGGTTTCTGGCTAATGGCCCTCGTCAGTCTAGGGCGGACTTTATTCCATGAGATCCACACGGGATCTAATGGAATCTTCACAATCTACCAAAGAGGTGTTTTGCTGGCAATGTGGCTGGGCCAAGTCTATGGCTAGAATATAGATGGAAATGTGGATCTCATGGAATAAAGTCCGCCCTAGACTGACGAGGGCCATTAGCCCGAAACCATGGTCTCTAGGTGGACGCTTCTCAGTTTGCCAAAGCTGGTGTTGTGGCTTTGTCACCGACCCGAGGCTGCTAGTTGCGGCGACGGTCAATGGATGGCGTCAGGTTTTGACGTTTATTTTGACGGGAGAGGCGCCCATTGCTTCTGTGGATTAATTTCCTCCCGGCAAATTTTCCATCTATATATATATATATATATATATATATATATATAGTTTCGGGAGGATGGTATTCATGAACCAAAAGAGGCATCTCTCCCTTTAAAAATGCAGGAAATCAACACAATTTATTTATCACTCCAGTAAAAAACGTAAAGTGCCGATAAAGAAGGTCTCTCAACATCGGGTATTTTACTACATGTACATTGGTCACTGATATTTTCTTTAGGTTTTCGAATAAAATCACTTCCAACTGTCCTCACTGTGATAGAATAATTTGGGTCTGGCTCATCAATTAGGAACCCTGCTAGCGGTTTCGCCAGTTTAACCTACAGACAATTGTAATATTTACACATACATCTCATCATCTAGTGATCTTCTGGAAATTCCGCCTTATTTGCATTCCTCTAATATTGCATTGAACTGTAGGGCTTATATAGCTGGAAATATAGAAATATTCTTAAACACACTACAAATATTTATCATTATGAAAAAACTCAATGTGAGGAATATTTATAATTTTAAAACGCTTTTCATAATTTTATCTTGAATCCTAGAGGAATTCTTGTTACAGGATCCAAGAAACATATATGCAAATACACTTGCTCTTCCACAAACCTTTGACAAATCTGTTGGCATTAATTAAATATTTGGCTTTGGTACATCGTCTGCATATGCAAATTGAAACTATTTACCGCCATTTATTCTTTTTTCCACAATCTTTTAACAAGATGGATGTTTTCATCATCATTATTTCGAATATTTATTATTTAAAAAAGTATTTTAATGTATATTAATTATTTTTAATATCGTGTGTATTGTGTTCATTCATATTTATCACTATATAGAATATAATATTTTGTTTTTATTAATATATATAATGGATTTTACTTGATTCAAATTTCCTTTATAATTATAGATTAAAAATAGCACAATAGCTTTAATTAATATATAACAGACTTCTTATAAAAATATTTCATTCGATATATATATGATTATAAAAACTTTATAGAATATATTATATGGAAAATATACATTATATTCATATATATATTTCCATATATGTTGGAATACTCCTCAGAAACTCTTTCTCATTTCTATATATTTCGTAAATATATATTTCTATATGTTGGGAAGAAAGTTATATTCGTAAATATATCTTATCTAGACTACATGTAATAAATTTCATATTTTTACCACATATATATATAGATATCTACCACATATATATATATATAGATATCTACCATATATATATATTAAATATATGTAACTAGAAAGTTAAGTAGTTTTAGCAAAGATAGAGGCTGCCTGGCCGGCATTCAAAGTTCTTAAAATTAATGATACTTCGGCCAGTAAATCCTTTTATTTTAGAGTTACTGGGCGAAGTAAATATTTTTGTTTATTAAAATATTTTGGGGAGAGCCACACATTTCTCATCTCCCTTTATATTATTACAGCTGCCAAAGAAAATATACACAATTGTGTGAAAATGAAATATATTCACACAAAATTTCAATTTAGCAAAATTCTCAAAAAGAAAACTATATATTTATATACATATAATAAATAAAATAGATTTATATTTATTCGTTTAAATATAATCTAGAAAGTTTTGTTGGGGAGCAGAAGAAAAAAAAATGGCGCAATATTTCGGAATAAAAATGGCGGAATAATAAATCAGACGATCGCAAAACAAAATATTTTTCATTTGGTATCAGAAGGTGATGATTATTAGAGCAGAAGAACATTGCAACTTTCGTTTGATATTAATAGATGCCTCCCCAGGATCATCTGACAACATTGATTGAGTCTGCTGTCTTCAAATTGAAGGTATTTTCGCAGACGAATTTCGTTAAATTGATGCAATTTATTAACCGTTTGACACCAATCCCGTCTGTTTTTGGCCCTTTTATTTTAAAATAATGAAAACGGGATTTTCGTCAGCTTGTTATTTTTTCTGCCAAGTAAGAAATTGGCATCGCTAGATAAAATTGATTTTTTATATATTATACTTCTATATTCTCTCTCTCTCTCTCTCTCTCTAAGAACTCTCGCAGTCCATCGGTGGCGGAGTCTTTGCCGCAGTGAGCGCCACCAATGACGACTTATATATATATATATATGAATATATATGTATATTTTTATCAATTATTTATATCTATTTATTCATACATTTATATTTATATAATCTTATTTATTGACATTTATATTTATTCTGTATTTAACCATATATAATCTTATATAGACATTGTAATAAATCAGTTTCAATCTCAATCTCTTTCTTTCTATCTTCCAGGAGTCTTTCCCGCGATGGGCCCCACCAATGAATACTGTATATATTCTATATATATGTATTTTAAAGATTGAGCAATCCATAATAATATTTATAAATAAATATAAAGCATATATTATATCTAAATTTATTAATAAACCAATATTTCTAGGGGCAACACGCCTCTCTTCATCAAGGATTTTCTTTGATTTAAACTAAATCACGTGGGTATGTGATCCACTCATGCTATAGATCTTGTATAACATGAGTGGATCCACGTGATTTAGTTTAAATCAAAGTCTTGATAAAGAGAGGCGTTTTTCCCCTAGAAATATTGGTTGAATAATAAATTCAGATCCAATATATGCTTTATATTTATTTATATATATGTATATCTCTGAATTTTATATTTTACTTTTTTTATCTATATTTATCCTTATATATATAACCATATATATAATCTTATATGAACATTGAAATAAAGTCAATCTCTCTCTTCCAACAAATATATTATAGAGAATATTTTATATCCTACTAGCGGACGTACCCGGCTTCGCCCGGGTTTTTACCCGAGTAAAGGTTTGTCTAACGAACATTTGTTAAAACAATTCTCTATAAACTTATAAAAAAAAAGAGATATATTTTGATAATTTGAAACTCGTAAATGTGAATCTCTCGATAAAGTGAACATTTTTTCCCGGTCCCTGTGTGCCGTGTCATCCTGAATTTTGTCTTTCATAATTTTCTACATTACAAAATCATCGTTTTATCTAGTGAACATATTTTCCCGGTCCCTTGATAAATACTCGATAAGTTGAATAAAATCATCGTCGTGAATCTCTCGATAAAGTGATCATTTTTTCCCGGTCCCTGAGTGCCGTGTCATCTCGAATTTTGTATTTCCTCGATAAAGTGAACATTTTTTACCGTTCCCTGTGAGCCGTGTCATCGTGAATTTTGTCTTTCCTAATTCTATACATTACAAAATCATCGACACGGGATATCATTTAATGTTGTCTAAAGGGGGTTAAGAGAGCAGTCTCTTTCAAATGAAAAAATGCTTTAATTAAGCAGATGTTTAAAGTATAATATATGAGAGAGGCAATCTTACAGGTTGTCGACGCTGTAAAATCCCCAGAGAGAGTGTTTTTGTAGCATCATGCTGTGACTCACACGATGACCCAAGGTCATCAGAAGCAGCAAACTAAGCCTATCTCCGTCTCAATGGCGGCGCTGCTTGCGAGTTAAATATACAAATCTGCAAATAACTCTAAGGATATTCAAGATATTCAAGAAATTATTTTTCGTAAACCTTTCCGGGTATACACCTAATAATATCCCAAATTTTCACGGCGATTGGATGTATGGTTTTTGAATCCATAGAGGACACACACACAGACAGACAGACATTCAATTTTATATATATAGATTCACTCTTCATTGTTGGCTTTTTATCTTACATTCATTCTTCATTGTTGGCTTTTATATTACATTCATTCTTCATTGTTGGCTTTTTATATTACATTCACTCTTCATTGTTGGCTTTTTATCTTACATTCACTCTGTTGGCTTTTTATATAACATTTACTCTTCATTGTTGGCTTTTTATCTTACATTCACTCTTCATTGTTGGCTTTTTATATTATATTTACTCTTCATTGTTGGCTTTTTATCTTACATTCATTCTTCATTGTTGGCTTTTTATATTACACTAGCGGATGTACCCGGCTTCGCCCGTGTTTTACCCGAGTAAAGGTTTGTCTAACGAATCTCTCGATAAAGTGAACATTTTTTTCCGGTCCCTTGAAAAATACTCGATAAGTTGAATAAAATCAATATTAATCGGTACCCGAGTTACATTTGTTAAAACAATTCTCTATAAACTTATAAAAAGAAATAGATATATTTTGATAATTTGAAACTGATAAAATGATCATTTTTTCCCGGTCCCTGTGTGCCGTGTCATTCTGAATTTTGTCTTTCCTAATTTTCTACATTTAAAATCATCGTTTTATCTAGTGAACATTTTTTCCCGGTCCCTTGAAAAATACTCGATAAGGTTGAATAAATTCATGGTCGTTTATGGAAGATGGACGAAGTTCCCGGAGGTCATCTTGGGCAAGCTCCCGCGAGTTTTTTTTTCTTGTCTACTTGGCATAGCTGTGTCACCAACTCTGCCCTGATTGGTCGGTGGGCGGCCGGCGGTCGGGCGAATCCATTCTCTCACGGGGTGGGGCAGACCCAAGGTCATCAGGAGCAGCAAACCTAAGCCTATCTCTGTCTCAATGGCGGCGCTGCTTGCGAGTTAAAGCTACAAATCTGCAAATAACTCTAAGGATATTGAAGATATTCAAGATATTATTTTTCGTAAACCTTTCCGGGGATACACCTAATAATATCCCAAAATTTCACGGCGATTGGATGTATGGTTTTTGAATCCATAGAGGACACACACACAGACACACACACAGACATTCAATTTTATATATATAGATTTACTCTTCATTGTTGGCTTTTTATCTTACATTCACTCTTCATTGTTGGCTTTTTATCTTACATTCATTCTTCATTGTTGGCTTTTTATATTACATTCACTCTTCATTGTTGGCTTTTTATATTACATTCACTCTTCATTGTTGGCTTTTTATCTTACATTCATTCTTCATTGTTGGCTTTTTATATTACATTCACTCTTCATTGTTGGCTTTTTATCTTACATTCACTCTGTTGGCTTTTTATATTACATTTACTCTTCATTGTTGGCTTTTTATCTTACATTCACTCTTCATTGTTGGCTTTTTATATTATATTTACTCTTCATTGTTGGTTTTTTATCTTACATTCATTCTTCATTGTTGGCTTTTTATATTATATTTACTCTTCATTGTTGGCTTTTTATATTACATTCATTCCTCATTGTTGGCTTTTTATTTTACATTTACTATTCATTGTTGGCTTTTTATCTTACATTCACTCTTCATTGTTGGCTTTTTATCTTACATTCATTCTTCATTGTTGGCTTTTTATATTACATTCACTCTTCATTGTTGGCTTTTTATCTTACATTCATTCTTCATTGTTGGCTTTTTATATTGCATTCACTCTTCATTGTTGGCTTTTTATATCATATAGAAAATCATAGTTTTATCTAGTGAACATTTTTTCCCGTGTCACATTGCCGTGTCATCCTGAGATAATCTTACTTTTGATAAATAATATTTAAGATAACAAACTTAGTGATAAGAAAATTTGTTATCAACGTCACAATGGGGGCGCTGCTTGCGAGTTAAATCTACAAATCTGCAAGTAACTCTAAGGTTATTCAAGATATTCATGAAATAATTTTACAAAAACCTTCCCGGTGATATACCTAATAATATCCCAAAATTTCACGGCGATTGGATGTATGGTTTTTTGAATCTATAGAGTACAAACAAACAAACAAACAGACAGACAGACAGACATTCAATTTTATATATATAGATAATTCAATTATTATCTCAGAGAAAAAGTGTTGTTAATTAAAATGTTGTGTTATTAAACCTTTTAATTTGTTTTCTATATTTGAATATTATCAAGATACTCAGATGACGCCATTAAAATTAAATATTTTAATAAATTTAATAACTAATTGGAAATAATAATGAAAATTATAAATTATTGTTTTAAAAATTAACAAAGGAGCAATATATAATGGCACTAGAACATTTTCTTTTCATATTTGCATGAAATTTGATAAATGAAGTGATTTGCGCATGCGCAGCGCTGAATGGTTGCAGCCGAGAGAGCCAGATAGCGCTGAGAATCATAAAGGAGACAATGAATGAAAATTAATACTAATGATTAAGTCTTATATTGTAGTTCTATATAGGTAGTGATAAATTTTACATCCCTAGGTGGTGAGAGGGCATGGCTCATCAGTGGTAAACCCTCCCAGCAGTTTGGCCAGTTTAATCCCTAGACCCCTATACTATTGTATTGAGCTGATTGTCTTATATATGTATACATTTATTAAGGAATACGGTTTGAGGATGTTTAAGGAACTTTAAACACAAATTTCTAAGACTTCAGGAATATGTAAAAATTTTTATGATAGTCCGAATAATATTAGTTTCCAATACGTACATTCGTATATACATATTACAATGCATGTATATTTACATACACACATATTTCCATATGTTTAAACTTTTAAATATATGAAATAATAGTACAATTGTGATATTGTACTGGTACTGAAAGTTGCTGGTGGCTTGCGCCATCTATCGGAATAAATATAAACTATTCTTGTTGATTTTTAATTTAAAAAAGAATGGGTATTTGGCCAATTCTGGAATAATTAAAAATCAACGAGAATAGTTGATATTTATTCCGATAGATGGCGCAAGCCATCAGCAACTTTTATTTGCGCGATAAGGAGATGCCTTTTTTGATATTTTTCAATATATAAGTTTCTTCTAAGTTTCATTAAACAGCCGGCAAACAGCTAGAAGTTGAATAGGAATAAAACTGAGAGGACACCATATGCAACTATACCAATGCAAATAGAAAGTAATAGATGAGTGAATCTCGTGGATGTAAATTTAAAAATAATGCAACAGGAGTTTCTGGAGATGTGACTTTCTAGATGAGTTTGTTAAAGGAAGCAAATAGAGAAAGTGTTCCACCCAGAAAGAGTTGAAGGAAAAAAAATAAGGAATTTGACTTAAATTAATTTCTGTAGTGCAGAATAGTTGATTACATTTTGGGTACAAACCTCTTTTAAAAATAACTGAATGCGAGTATTTTTCCTTTTAAAACAATTTGATGTATTATAAAATAAATAAAGCTTCCAGGGTTAAGTTTCTTGTTCAACTTTTTATTTTCAAGCTTTTGGACTTGTCAGTCCTTTAACAGGATTATCACATTAATAAATTAATGATAAATACTAATGATAAATTTGATGTATGTAAAAGGCATATATTGTTTATTTTGAGATCGAGAAATAATTCATTTACCAATATTTCAGTTGGCAGAACGCCAACCTTTTTCAAGGTATAACAACATACTTACAAGTCTTGTATGTAAACAACAAACTCAGCGCTACATAACGTCAATAGAACTGTTTTAAATATATATATATGTAATATATTTTGAGCTAAATAGATCAAAACCTTCTTATAATATTTATCATAACCCCATATCTATATAAAATATGTATCGACCTTGTATAACAATGGAAGTGACAAATAAAGCAAAGAGGTAAAGGTATTCCAGACGGAGACAAAGACCAGACGAACAGGTGTTTATGATAATGAGTTCAATCACCCCGTCAACAGGTGGCCAGACGTGATAAATAACCCGGCGCTTGACAGGTGGCGTGATTTTACAGGAGCCAATCAGGACGCTCCGCCATCTGCGGGAGTCCGGTATATAAAAGCCCCCAGAAATGGGACAAATAGAGTTGTTCAGTTAGTTGTTTTCAGAGCGACGCCGTCATACGGTCGGGTCTCTCACCCCTATCCGCGATGTAGGCATCCGCGGCGCCCGTGGTCTGACTGTCGTCGTCCGTGGTCTACCTCTACCTTCTTGGAGTTACCATCTAGACCTGCCTCTGTCTCTTGCTGTCCCAGTGCGGGAATCCCATCACGCACCCACTACCACGACTGCCCAGTACATTCCACATCGGGATTACTACAGAACCCGTTAAAGTCGACAGGATAACTGAGGACAGCAGCATGCAGAGGATGACGGAGGTCAGAGGCGAATACGTCGCGGATGCCCTCACCAACATGCAGCCCCACTACAAAGACCTAGTAAGCCGCCTAACAGACGCCATTCGGGGTCAAGCCGTGCCTCTTGCGGAGGAGGCCATTATCTCCTCTTTCGACGGATCCCACGCAACAAGCAGCCTTCTTCAATACAGCCATCTCCAGAGATCAACTCCAGCCAGCATCAGCCATTTCAAGGTACTTTAAACTTTGTTTCTGCCATTTTCCCCATAAATTTTATAATTATATCTTCACTTTAAGCATTTTAAAAAATCAATTATAACCTTTTTTATATCATTTTCATTCAAATTTTAAAACTTTCATACTCTCATTTATCATTTTTACTTATTTTAATCAAATTATAAATGTTAATTCATCATTTTCAATTTTATTATTAAAAATAGTCAATCACGCATTTTTGTCAATTTACTAATCTTACATGCCTTTCTTAAATTCACCTAAAATGGCATTATCCAAATATGCAACTTTCAATTTTACATAAAAAATCATATTATATTTTAATTACTCGAATCATATTTTCTAAACTTATTTGTGTGTTTTTTTAATACCTTATTTATGGCCATAGTATTAATAATTAAATTTATTACGCTCTTTATTTTACTTGACCTATTGCTATTCCAACTGATATTTCTCAATATTTAAAAGTTTTAAAAACTAGTCCTAGATTTGTATTTTTATAAATATCAATTTTAAATTATATCATCTCAAAATGTGCGTCCCATTTTTCCCACAATTATAAATACAACTATAAATGTAATATGCGAAAACTAAATAACATACCATAAAATTTCCATATCCCATTGCATTTCATTCCTGCCTGTGTTAAATTGTTATTTACGTATTAAATACATTTTTATTTCGCACTTCTACATTGTTCACATCAATTTTAATTCCTCTCGCATATCCCATATCCCATTAACACATTTCGCATGATCATAACACATTTATTCATACATTAGTTAATTAATTAATTCGTTTATAGCCTACCTTTTCCCAATTATTCACACCCACGATTTCAATATTACAGATTAAATTTAATATCCTTCTAACAGAGGAACCTGCCAGATTAAAACGGATAGGAAAATTATATGAAATCCCTTTTATAGCAAATCTTATTTTTATAATGTTATAGGATAGTTTATCGTTTTGTCAACCCGTTTAAAAATTAGGTCCCCACCATCTCTAAAACTCGATCCTGTACATGACACCATGTGAGACGCCATCTTGGCCTCCGTAAATGGACAATTAAATCCCCAAAACGGCGTCCATCGCCACGACAATATTCCAATCTTCATCCCAACGACAAACAAATCAAGGACGCACTGATCTCCCCCTAATTGTTTTTTTTTCTACTTCGTCTTTCCCTCCCTACTTCTAAAGGGGTGGAATGACCTTGTACTCACCATTAGCAGATAGCCCTTCCTACTTCAACACTCTTACCTGTCAATCATTCAATTATAGGCCTTCCATACTTCTCTCGTCCCTTGATCATTTTCCATTGGCCTTCTATGCCTTCGTTCTAACCACCCCTCGTCCATCGCAGAGTTCCTGTTTGCCGACTTTTTTTATTTACACCCAGGTCGCCGTCCCAGCATTCTTTATTTCATTCTTTTTTTCCTCAAACCCGGGTTCAATCAATCAATGGCAGCAGTCGAGCCCTGTTTTCACAATCTACCTCCATCCTCTAATCTCTTCAACGGTTCCTGAGACTCCTGCTCGTCAACATTTTTTAATTTTTATTTTTTAATGATTCATCGACCTGGTACACTCTTCCTCCCCATGTTAACCCCACTCGGAGAGCTTGGGTAACCAGCAAGATTTTTTTTCTCTAACGCTCGACCCAGGCCATCATCAGCACGATGCGCCCACTCATTTTTCGTTTAATTTTATTTTTCATCTGGTCGAGCTCAATCACCGACAGCAGCGCAGCTCTTGAGCCACCATCTCTTTTTAACCTCTCTCAGAAAAAAATTCTTTCCCATATTCTCCCATTACCTACCTCTCCTTCGATCTTCACGCCTTTTGCCCATCTGATCTAATGCTACTTACAGAACATCTTGAGATTGCTGAACCCTGAAAACAATACTTCGCTTCTAAGCTCGTATTGCAGGGCAGGACTCCTGAGATGTCCTTTGCAGAAACCAATTCAGACCTTCTTCCTTTATTCCTCACTGCGTCACTACCTATCGCAAACCTTTTGCTTAAGTAAATTTTCTTTTATATTTTAATTTCACTTTTATTACCTCTACTTCTCCTCCTTCCTGTATTACATCCCTGAAACTATGTTGTAAATATTCAAGGCACCTTAAGTAACAAAAAACTGTAACTAGTATACCAACTTTCCCAAATATTTACTTTCGCTATTGTGTGTTTACTTTAAATTTATCCTTCCTATGTACTCCTCTTATATATTTTTTATAGTTTTATAATATTATATCAGTGTGTCACCACTACTCCCCTTTATCTTTATTTTTATTCTAGTAACTAATTTGTGCCCCAAATTATTTCCCATTTAATAGGTTTGCTAGATTTTCTCTCATTTATTTGTAAATAGACTTATAGTTTTACTAGTTTTGTGGTGTTGGACTTTTTTTTTAAACTTACAGATGTAAATAAAACATTTAAATATTAATCAATAATATCATTTTGTTTATTAACCATCAAAATTAATGCCATCAATTACCAATCAACCCTTTATATATTAGTACCTTTAATATTTTATTTTATTTTTTCATCATGTTTAGATTTAGAATGTTACAACTTCAACTATTTTAGGCACTATTTTAAAAAAACCTACACCTAACAATATTTATAATATTTCTTAAACAGATAAAACATTTATCATTTTATTTTTCTTAATAGATTTTCAAAATGTTATTTTTGACGCTTCCCTTACAACCTCTAACTCTATCCCATGAACCTTTCCTCCCAACTTTTTACACCCATCGAGAGATTATTGTTCGTCAGCCATTTTCTTTTTTTTTTAATTGATTAAACTAACTAGATGACCCTTCCTCGCTGTACATTTCCCAACAGTGAGCTCAGGAGACCCTGTTAGATTTTTATTTATTTTTTCCTCTCATCGTCCGGCTCATCATTTTTTCATTTTTCAACTTTTTCTTTTCACCACACAAGCCGGACACAATCAAAATTGACAGCAATGAATCTCTTACACCCACTTTTCCTTTTCCACAACCTTCAAACCTCCAACCTTCCAAGGGATTCCAGTTCGCCGAACATTTTTGTTTTTTTTTCAGTGATTAATCCGACTGGAACAATCCTTCCTCGTTATACCCATTCCCAATAATGAGTTCAGGATATCCAGCGCGATCTTTTTATTTTCTTTTTCTCATCGCCCGACTCATCATATCAATTCACCATTTTTCAACTTTTCACTTTTTTTTTTCATAATTCAAACGGGCACAATCATTATGGACAACAGGGATCCCTCTTACCTCTACCTCTCCCTTTTACCTCCATCAATCTTCCCACCTCTTTTCAGTGTCTGAGCTAATGATGCAGACGGAATATCTTAGGCCTTCTGTTAATGAAAACAATGCCTCACTTAAACAAGTTCGCATTGCATTGCAGAATGCTTGGGATACTACTTTGCAGAAACATGCTCAGATACCCCCTTTCCCTTTTTCAACCTTAGCGTCACATTATACGTTCAGTCAATAAACTAACTTCATTTTTTCCTCTCATCTTTTATGCAATAAGATATTATTTTCCTTGTACGATTCATTTTACCAAATTTACCATTTTGTATTATATACTTTCTCTTAATCTTTTATCATTCATTTTATGCGTTTTTATTTTTATAACCTTGATTTTACTTCATTGATACATCACCATTACAACATCTGTCTCTTTTTAACTTGTAGCTTAATAATAATTTTAACTAATTTGTATACAAATTATTTCTTTTATTTTTTTTTTATAATAGGTTTGTTAGGTTATCATTCATTACATGTCATTCCCCCAACCAAACCTTCATCACCGGGGACACATTCTGTAGTATATTTTGAGCTAAATAGATCACAACCTTCTTATAATATTTATCATAACCCCATATCTATATAAAATATGTATCGACCTTGTATAACAATGGAAGTGACAAATAAAGCAAAGAGGTAAAGGTAGTCCAGACGGAGACAAAGACCAGACGAACAGGTGTTTATGATAATGAGTTCAATCACCCCGTCAACAGGTGGCCAGACGTGATAAATAACCCGGCGCTTGACAGGTGGCGTGATTTTACAGGAGCCAATCAGGACTCTCCGCCATCTGCGGGAGTCCAGTATATAAAAGCCCCCAGAAATGGGACAAATAGAGTTGTTCAGTTAGTTGTTTTCAGAGCGACGCCGTCATACGGTCGGGTCTCTCACCCCTATCCGCGATGTAGGCATCCGCGGCGCCCGTGGTCCGACTGTCTTCGTCCGTGGTCTACCTCTACCTTCTTGGAGTTACCATCTAGACCTGCCTCTGTCTCTTGCTGTCCCAGTGCGGGAATCCCATCACGCACCCACTACCACGACTGCCCAGTACATTCCACATCGGGATTACTACATATATATTTCCTATTTTATCTCCTATATTCAATTTAGATTTAGCTTGCTAATCTAATACAATTCCCTATTTATCTAAAATATTACTATTATTTCAAGTTTTAAATATAGTTTTGTCACTATATAAATTCATATGAGCTTGCTCTATGATATCAACTTAATTTAAGCTATATTTAAGATTTTAATTTTTATTAGATAAAATTTATTATTTACATTTCATATATATATTCGGGGGGATGGAATAAAAAATCTAATTAATTATTAAGTAATGTTTAGATTGTCGAATGCAAATTTTACTTACAAAAGAAAAGAAGAATGAAATATCAATTATTAGCAAATATGCTTATTTTATTTTAAACAAATTTAGCTATATAATATTATATTTTTGGCAAATGAGTTTATTAAAAAAAAACACATTTAACCAACCCAAAAGAAAAATAAATCTATTTACAAAAAAAAAAAATAATAATAATAATTAAAAAAGCTCTTTTTTTTGTCAAATTTAAAAAAATATTTTTTCCCCTTTAATAAAATTAAATTGAATATAACATACATATATATATGTGTAATAATTAACTTTATTAACATCATGAAACGCGATATCCCAAACCCAGGGATATTTGCGCCAAAACACACAGAGCAAGCATCGCAGTTCTTTTTTTTTTTTTCTAAGATTCCTTCTCTTTTTTCCAATTCAAGAGAAAGTTGTATATGTATTTACAAAATTGATCAAAATTTTTATACTTTTCTTTTTTGTCTACAAATTCATCAAGCTGTCCAATACGACCAAATCTATTTTCCCTAAAATCCCGGAAAATTGGGCACTCCAGAAGTAGATGTCTCGCGTCTTGAATTTCACCTCCGCAGAAGCATCCTGGTTCCTTCACGGCGCCGATAGTTGCCAAAAATTTCCCAAAATTGCCATGATCTGTAATGAATTGGATATTATAAAAATTTGGACGGAAAAATCTTGGAATTCCTAATACGAAAAATCTTCTGAAAATTTCATTAGTGTTCTCAAAAATTTCATTCATTTTTGCGTGTAAGAATGATTTGACTATACTTGGAGCATGGGGTTCGTAAGTAATTAGATCTTCAATGGACATTTGAGCTAGATCAAATTTGATTATTCTGGATTCTATATAGTCTGTTAGGAGTGGAATTTTTGCCAAGCTATGCACACAGTTTGATGAAGTGGTTTTGTATGCTCTAACTGCCCATAAAATGATCTGGTACTGCATGGAGTTCAGTTTTTGTTTACAACGATTGTTTAAATATTTGAACCAAATTTCAGAACCGTATGTAAGTACAGGCCTAATGATTGTTTTGAATAAAGTTAACCTCTTTTCAGTGTCTAAACCCCACATATTGCCACTTAGTGAACATAATAAATTTTTCATACGTCCTGCCTTACACAGAATATCATTAACATGCGGTGTAAAGTTAACTTTGTTTTTCCATTTGTGATTAGAAAATTTCATTCCCAGAATTTTTACTTGCTTGACCGGCATTATTATATTGTTATTAACCTTAATAGGTATTTTTTGTCTGTTATATAGGTATAGCATATTAGTCTTCTCTGTACTGATCGTTAATTTATTTCTATTACACCATTGGATCACATAATTTAAGGTGTATTCACTTGCGGTTTTTAGTCCTTCAATAGTCTTATTCCAGCAAATTATTGTAACGTCGTCTGCATAACATATAATATCTGCATTCATTGAATCAAAATTTATCAACAAATCATTTAGCAAAATATTCCATAGAAGTGGAGATAAAGGTCCACCCTGTGGACATCCTTTAGTTAGTTTCTTATAAAAAGTTTCTGATTCGTATGTAAATTTCACCTCCCTTTCATTATTCAAATAAGATTTTATGATCCGTATTAAATCTGAAGGAACATCATCATTATCCATTCTTTTTATAATAGCAGGCCACCATGCATTGTCGAATGCACCCGCAATATCTATAGCTATCAAGGAAGTCAATTCTTTTTGTTTATGTTTCAATATAGTTTCTATAATTTTATCCATTCCAGTAATTGTTGATCTAGATTTCATAAAACCATGCTGCCTTGAGCTCATTAAATTATTCTCTAAATAATAGTTACTTAATTTATTTTTTATTATATTCTCAAATGTTTTAGATAGATTAGAGATGTCAATGATATAGGTCTATAACTTTTATTTATTTCATAATTCGTTTTGCCTGGTTTTGGAATTATTTTTAAGAATGATTTTTTCCATTCATCCGGATAATATCCCATTTCTATACATTTATTGAATAATTTATGCAGAATTGGGATTATTTTTATTTTAGCCTGTCTAATAATATTGTTACTAATGTAATCAGGGCCCGGTGCTTTTTAATATTTGTTTTTAAAATTGTTTCCTCTATTTCCTTAGATTCGATATAAACACTACTTTTATTTTTATATTTAGGCGTATAATTTCTAATCAAAATATGATCATCTTTATCCAAACCTCCAATATCATCCTGAAATAGATCGTTCATTAAACTTTTTATTTTGTCGGTCTTTAAATGATCTGGTAAATTATCTATTAGTGGTAATCCTAAATTTCTATTTTTCGATCTCAATGACTTGAATATCCTGTAAGCATTACCAAATGAGTTATTTGAATGACTTTCTTCTATAAAAATTCTCCAACTCGCTCATTTTGCCTTTTTACTTTTATTTAAATATTTATTTCTCATTGATTTATAGGTCTTTTCAAGGACCTTTCCATGTCGGTAATACAAATTTCTAATATAGTGGAAATCGTTTTTCATTTTCTCCAGCTTCCCATCCCACCAGTATGTATTTGTTTTATGATTTCCGCTTCTTGTCTTGACATTTAGTGACAGATAAGCTGCCTCTTTAATTATTTGTGTGAGAGTCTTTACAATGTTGTCAATATCTTTGATGTTTGACGCGTGGTTTATCATGGTGATAATATTATCTACGTCTTGTATTGCTATTTTTTCGGTAAATGTTTTCCAATCAGCATCTTTTTCTATAAATTTCCATGTTGAGTTTTGAACTGTCCTTTGCCTGTTAAAATTGTGATAAATGTCAAAGGTTATTGCTACGTGATCTGAAATGTGCGTCAATATAGTCGTCTTCCAGTTTTGTACCAAACTTATTGATTTTTTGTTTGAAATCGTAAGATCTATAAAGCTAGAATTTCGGCAGGTGGGTATCTTAAGATTATGAATAAATAGGTTATGTTCATCTATGATGGAGTGGAATTTGAAACCATTGGAGTTTGTTGTCGGATCAAACCAGACTGGGTGTCTAGAATTAAAGTCACCACATAGTATAATAGGTTGTTGATTGTAGGTCTCCAGAAGCTCTTGGATAAATTTTCGATGAGTGTCTTTAAATCTATGTGGATGTATATAAAAGTTTGCGATAATAGTATTTGATTTTGCTGAATTTAAAGAAGTGGTTGTACAAAAGGAGTTTGTGAATTTATTGATTTTATTAAATTTTAAACTCTTATTCATAAAGATCGTTGCAGTGTAAATTTGTTCATCTGTCGTTGAATGCACTATTTGAGATTCCAAATCGAAAATTACATCTCTATCAATCAGATAAGGTTCCTGTATTAGGATGATATCTGGTGGGTTGTCTTTTATAGAAGCTTGAAGCTCATTCAGTGCCAAGATACCTTTTCTTACATTTTGTTGTAAACATTTAATTCCTTTTCCCTGCATGATATTCAAACTAAATAAACAAAAATCTTAGCTGCGAAATTTACCTAATTGTCGGTTGGATGATATCTCGTTCGTTGGATAATTTTGTCTATCTGTATTTTGTATAGAGGACAGTCCGAGGAATTAGCTCTATGATTCGGCGAGTTTCTAAATTTAGGATGCTTTAGACAGTTATAACAATTGCAAATTTTTGAACAGTCATGAATTCCTTGCGCGCCGCATAATTTGCATATCTCGACGTTGGTACAATCGGCCAATTTATGGTTGGGATTAAATTGAAGGCATTTCTGACATTGTTTTACCAGAATCTTATCTTCCACAAAACAGCGTTCAAAGTCAGTATATAATTTATTATTCATATTTTTAAGGATCTGGTAAACCTTTGGAGAAACCCTAAGAACTATGTTGTGGTGGGGCGTGTTCGATTTCATGCTAAACAGAACATGGATATCATTTTCCATTTCGTTCAATTCAGGGTTCATACTGCAGATTGTTTTAGTAAAATTAGCGGTTTCTGTAAGTTTATTAACATTTTTGACTACTACTGTAGGATCTCTTGGTTTGGGGATATAAATTTTGCTGATATTTGCGAGTTCCTCTGCCCTGCCTAACTCATCATTTAGAGATTCCATGTCTGATTCTGTAGGGGTCTTTATTATTACAGATTTCCTAGCATTTATAAATTTGTTAATCTTTTTTTTTTCCTTCGTCCCTAAGCTTTTTAACTTTGCCTGATATAGTTTGATACATTTTTGTATTATCTTCCACATTTATAGGTGTTGCCACTATTGTGAACTCCTTATGTAAATTTTGTTTTTTTTTAATGTAATCTTGTGATGTTTCTGTACGAGCTACTTGAGCATATGTTGGAGTTGTTTTAACTAATTCATCTTGGATCCCTTTCAGTTTTTGGTCCATAACATCTGTAATTGTTGTTTTCATTAGTTCCAATATATCTTGGTTCTTTATTTCTTTTAAAGTTGAAATACCATCCTTGGTTTGCCTAACCATAGTTGACAAAAATGTAATATCATTTTAGTTAGATTTTTTTGATTTTGTTGAACTTTTTTGTCAAAATAGTTATAAATTTCATCCAACTTATCATTTAATGTTTGAATAATTATTTCCATATTCTATTTTTGCATATTTGTGCGAAAACAACAATTGAAAAGGCTTTCAAAAATGACTAAACTTTTAAACAGTGATTGCCAATTAAAAAAAAGGTTATAATATTTTTAATTAAACAATTTATAAAACCTTTATAAATTATACAATAAGTAAAATGAATATTTAAAACAATATTTACCGGAACTAGCGGAGCCTAGCGACGCACGTCCGGTCAGTTTCGCCTCCTGGCGGTAATATGTATATAATATGTGTTATATGTATATATGTAATATGTGTAATATAGTCTGTACAATCCTGTATGGCACGTGTGCCCAATAAAGGCTATTGTTGTTGTTGTTGTATAGTCTGTACATTCATACCAAGCTGTGATATTCTGTCATTCCTTTTAGGTGTATTTCCATATGTTTATTAAGGTTTGTTCGTATGTGTAAAGAATTATTTGGCATATATGGACTATATATACTTGGCATAATATAATATTAACATATAATTAGAGGAGGAATTTTTGGTGTATATAGCATGTATATATCAAAGTTAATTATTAGTGATATTTGAATAATTTACAGCATAAATAATGAAGGTATCGTTGGCTTTCAACAAAGTTATCTATCTCTGTGCGATACCTACAATATTCAATGACAAAGTTCGCATGTTCCTTAAATTATATTTACATATATGCAAGAAATATATTCAATATTCGACCTATATTAGAATATACAGGGCCGTTGAGGTAAATCCAGAATTTGTTTATTAACTGTCCTCTATCGGTTGTTGAGTGCTTACTTCAGTTAGCTATTCGCAAGTATGTACTAAACAACCGCTAGAGGACAGTTAATAAACAAATTCTGGATTTACCTCAACGGCCTGTATATTCTGATATAGGCTCAAATTTTCAGAATTTGCCAGAGATGTCAATTATCTCTTTTGGCGATTTTACGGCATGAAGGGACTCAAGGCTCTTCTGTCTTGTTCCCGGCTCATGTTTTTGCTTGAACATGTTTATATGTCTGGTGATGGTTTGAACTACAGTTAGATATTCGCTAGTTCATACCGTCCCGAGACAAATAGACAAACAAGCAAGAACATGAGCCGGGAACAAGACAGAAGAGTCTTGAGTCCCTTCATGCCTTAAAATCGCCAAAGGAGATAATTAACCTATTTGGCAAATTCTGAAAATTTGAGCCCTTGCGGAGCTAATGAAATAAAGTCCATTCTGAACTGACAAGAAACCTTATCCAGAAACCATGATCTCCAGGTAGACGTTCTGAATATTCTAAAGCTGGTGTTGTGGCTTTGTCAACGACCCGAATCTGCTAGATTGCATGACGGTCAATAGATAGCGCTTAGTTATTGTGTCTATTTTAATTGGAAAAGTTGCCTTTTTTTAGATCAATTCCATTCTGGAAAATTTCCATATTTTACTCATATCAATGTAATTAATATTTATATAAAATATATGATTTTTTTGGTTAAAGAGAATAACTACACAAAAACAAAGAGATTTACAACACTTATTCACAATGAAATAGTATTTCAATTTAAAAACAACCACAATTGCTACAAATCTCTTTTATGTAACGCTAGGAAATGTTCACATAACCTTAAAATATATTATTATAGTGCACAGAATATATTATAACAAGCATATGTATGTTTTGTATTGTGTATAACATTGTGGTTATGTTTTGTATTGTGTATAACATTGTGGTAATGGTATTCAAAATTTTACTTCTACCTCACATTTCAACCAACATTTTAAAATTTCTTTTGGTAAGTCTACCGCCATTAAGCTAAATGTACCGTTGAAAATGATGTCATTGTGTGTATGGGTGAATATAGCTGAGTCTGGTAATGGCATTCATATATAGAATATGGAAATATGTTAGAATATAAATAGGCTGAATCTGCTGCTTCAATATTTGCTTCAAGATATAGATATTATTTTATTTAAATAGGTAATTAAATAGGTCATCCAGAGAGGGTTCAACTTGATTAATGTCAATTAAATATGGGTTATAATGACGTAGCAATGCCAATTAGAGATTTCTAGCAGACGAGAGGCGTTGTTATTGGTCCATCACGAGAGGCCACTATGTAATTAGCTCGAGTCCCAATTAGTGGAAGATGCTCAATTATGAAGCTAATTATTAAAGATGGCAAATCTCCTTTAAGTGTCCTCAGCTGTCAAAATATTGTGTGTAAGGATACTCCCAACTCTAGCAACTGTGTGGCTGTAATATCGCTGGGAGTTCCACATCTTTCTTATCTCCACTTATTCATAGCAGGGCATCAAGTCTGTAGAGCTTCAGACTTTTGAGGCGTTTTGATAATCATCATGACTGGGTGAAGTAGAATGCGTCTGTCATTAAGACTGGGAACACTACTCAGTAGCAGGCCACTGACTTAGATCCAATATGAAATGGCCGTCTCTGACATGGGGAACAGACACCATGTACAGCCGCTCCTAACATGGAGTACATTCTGTATCCTTGGAGCCCTACTAGCTGGGTCAGCTGAGCCCAGTTTTTTTAGCGAGCTTGTTTCTTCTCCCCTTCCTTTTTTATCCGGGCAAAGGTGGAGTTGTTCTCAATCCTGCTGATTGAAATGTCCACAGCACTATACTGGATTATTCTAACAGCTTTCCTATCATCGCAGCTTTCTTTCCTACTCTATGTTCCCTGTCTCTCGAATGCCTTTTCCACGCCCATCGCCCCTATTCCCGCTTCTGCTAATTAATTACATTTCTAATTAAATATTTGGTTATAACCTTTAATATACCATATTATATATGGTATATTATAAATGTCGCTAACCACCCAGCCATCAACCCATAATAATATATATCTGCCATAAAAGGCACCTCTCCCATTAAAATACATTAAAACAATGTATTTGGTATATTTTTTCTCAGCACAAATCATAATTGTGTTGATAAAGAATAAGCTACAACACCAGTTTTGGAAAATTCAGACAAAACCTGTATTCCAAGGTTTCGAGCTATGACCCTCATCAGTACAGGGACGGCTTTATACGAGTTACTTCCAACCCGTCCCTGTACTGATGAAAGACATAGCCAGAAACCAAGGTATACAGGTTGTTGACTTTTGTCTGAATTTTCCAAAACTGGTTTTATGGCTTATTCCTTATCAACACAATTATGTTCAGTACTGGGGCGATAAATATAATTCATATTTTGATGGGAATTTTGCCGGGAGGAAATTGATCTAAAAATTCATAGGGCACATCTCCCGTCAAATTAAACGTCAAAACTAGACGTCATCTATAATGTGATGCACTAGCGCGCCATCTGTTATTAAAATTCAAAACTATTTTAAAGGCGTAAGATTATTTTTGAAAATAAATTCCATTGCAGTAAGGGCAGTAGAAATTGTTTATTTTCAAAAAGAATCTTAGGTCTTTAAAATAGTTTTGAATTTTAGACGTCATCTATTGACCGTCGCCGCAAATTGCGGGAGCGCAAATTGAAGAGAGAGGAGCACTATGCTAATATAGATATTTTGATTTATTTTTAAAAGGAGAGGTGTCTCTTATGGAAGATACATATTCTTGTGCCAACCACGCAATCTCTATCTCTCTTCTCTCTCTCTCTCTCGAAGGCTACCATCTATAAGTACCATCTTGGTCTTGAGGTGGGTAACACCAGCCAACACCTAGACCTGCCCATTCTGGGAAAGAACTCTCGCAGTCCATCGGTGGCGGAGTCTTTCCCGCGGTGGGCGCCACCAATGACGACTTGTATATATTTATCAATTATATTTTTATCTATTTATTCCTATATTTATCATTATATAATCATATTTATTCATATTTATATTTATTTTGTATTTAACCTTATATAATCTTATATGGACATTGTAATAAATCAGTTTCAATCTCTCTCTCTCTCTCCGAGATGTATACACCCGTTGTACAGAAATATTCGAACAGAGAGTGAAATATTAAACTTCTCCAAGATAAATAACTCCGGCAAAGATATATTTTCTCCAAAAATTAAGAAAACAAAGGTACAAGATATTCATTCCTTGTGTTAGATCTCGTTGTTTGCTCCTTCAGACTGGGAACAAACATCCTTCATCCAAACTTTGGGAAAATATTTCTCAACTTCTTGTTGATCTTTTCATTTACCTGCCCTGTATATCATCCCTGTGTTCTAAGGATTGATTTGTGAAATATTCATTTCGATTGTATTATGTTTCATGGCAATATTTTGAAATATATGTGGGTATTCAATTTAGAAAAAACTATGTTTATTTTATTTATAATTATTCACCTAGACACAAACACTATCATTTCCTACATTAAAAGAACATTTATACTACAAGAGAATCGAACTTTGCGGGAACCAGATTTTATATCCGAGAGAAAGAAGTTTTTTTCTAAAAGAAGATACCATTTTGGATCAGGTTCCATTTTTAAGATTAAAAAATCGCGATATTTTCTATTGATCTTTACGAATAAAGGTCACCTCTCCCGTCAAAATAGACGTTAAAACTGAGAGCTATCTATTGACCGTCTCCGCAAACTAGCACACTCAGGTCGGTGACAAAGCCACAACACCAGCACTGAGAAGTGCCCACTGGAGACAATGGTTTCATTCTCATCATCAAAAATGAAAACATTCACTGCAGGATTTGTGGAAATATGATATCTGATGAAATCTCCCACTATATCATAGAATGCAAATATTTAGGTGAAGAAAGAGAAAAAAACTCTTAAAAACACCTTCTGGAGATTTAGCCTTCTGGATAATTCTGAAAACCTACTTATAATTGCAATACGAAACTATTATAGACACGAAAGATTATTTTTAAAATAAAACAATTTCTACTGTCCTTACTGCAATGGAAAAATTAATGGGAGGGCCTGGCTCCCAGCGGTTTCGCCAGTTTAATCTACCATACCGCTGTTATATTGGATTTTTGGAACTTCCTTTTATACTGATACTGATGCTAGACTCTTTGAAATGGGTATTTTAGATGAACTATGGACATAAGATTTGAGGACTGTAGAATTACATACAATTATAAATATATAAATTAAAAAGAATCATACGCGTCTAAAATAGTTTCGTATTTTGATAACAGATGGCGCGCTAGTGCATCGTAATACTTATAATTACAATCTAAATTCCATTATAAATAGTAAATATATAAATAACTAAAATATTTATTACTTCTTAATATTGGAAAATTTGTTTGACGATATATTCCATCAAAAACTTATTAAAATTAGAAAAGTTTATCTAATTAAAAGGAAATAAAAGTTTCACAATTAAGTTGAAAACAAATTTGTAATATGTAGATGACAATTTAAAAATTAGAAAAATATTTCACAAAAATAAACTCGGATTTACTTTAAATGTTCTAACGACATCATTAAACTTTACATTTTTAAAGTAATTTTTGAAAAAAAAAAGGAAATATTTAAAGTCCTGTCATTCGCATTAAGTTATTTATTTGGAAAAGTTGAAATTGTTTTATAATTTATTTCTCTCATATTGCCATTCAAACAAAATTTAATTAAATTCGGCAACACTGTATTATACACTCTGGTTGAATCTAACCAATCGTCTGCGATATTTTCCCGCCAAAACTTTGTCTTCTGCTAAATATTTATCGTCTGAGTGTATATTCTGCTATTTTTACTGCCAGACCTGCTAGTTCTGTTTTAATTAAAGTATTTTTTTCCATACATTTCAACAGTATTTTTTCACACAATTTATCCAACAAATTTAAATGGCAGTATATTTAAAATAAATTAAAATTGTCGTTTACAAATAGCTAACAATTATTACTATATCATTAAATATATACTGCCAATATGTATAAGATACACTCATGTGTGTGTGTGGACAAAACTTAAGAAAGTTGTACCTTTCAGCATGTATATTGGGATTCAGACAATAACTTTTAAAGATATTACAGTGACCCTTTATTGAATACATACGAGATAACCAAGTGTGAACAAAATTGCCCCTATCTACTTAAAAATAATAGAAAACTGGCGATATCAAATACGTTCCAATCACTTAAGTTTTGTCCAAGAGTGTATAGGGTGACAGTAATTCATCCAAATAGCCTAATGGATATTGCTGTGTTGGAGATGTATGGGGATATCTGAGGCTCTTTATTGGACACGACAACAACAACAACAACAGCTATATATCTAAATATTCTGTAAATATCCATGTGAGCCTGGCTAGTATAAAAATTAACGTTATATGTCTAAGCAGAAAACCAAATGAAATCACGTAAGACCCATCAACGTAATCTATCCCAAACGATAGCAATAAAGAGAGTAAATAAAGGAAGTATGTGGGCCAATTGACAGCCTGTGTCAGGTGATTGGCAGGTTGACGGGGCAGACGATATGTACGTCGTCCAATCAGAGCCGAGAGAACATTCCTACAACACAATTGCATATAACCTCACTGCATGCTTTACATATTGGCTATTGATTATTTATTTTCGTTCACATTTTTATTATTATAAATTTCTTATAATTATATTTATATATATATATATATATATCGAAATAGACGCACCTCTCCCTTTATATGATGCATTATCGCGCCATCTGTTATAGAAATTTAAAACTATTTTTTGACGTTATGTTTCTTTTTTTTTTACTCACATATTGTATATCACTCAATATTTTTCTCAACAATGCTAGAAACTTCCTGTGTTTACAAAAGATGGTGTTGAAGTGTGAATATGCAAATTTGTCGAAGAAGGAATCAACATTGAAGTCAATTAGTGACAAGGAAAGTAAAAATAACTCCCATTTAACGGCTTCTTACAATTACCTCTCAGCGGAACATCTTAAAACACTACGTGTGTCTATCTAATTCATTCTTTCTAATTGTCGAATATTGTAGCTATAGAATATATAGGTGAGTCACAATAGTAGGTATATTCATAGTAGGTAATATGCAAATTAAAATCTAAAGCCCTTATTTACATAATAGAGAATAAACAATAAATAAAGAAAGGTATCGCGGCGCAGTATTTGTCAATGTTCACTATCAATAGAGAGAATTTCAAGAGATCATCATTTATTCTACAATATATATATACAGTATGTAAATAAGGGAATATATATTATTATCTATAAATACCTCTGTGTGTGTTTTATCTATTTGTGTATATATGTTTTGTATGTGTTCATGTGTTGTGTATATTTGTATGTTTTTGGGTGTTCTGTGTAATTGTGTACAACTTTTATGTTACTGTATAAAATGGCTTTGGAGTCATTGTTATTTTTATATCAGTGTGTGAATTTGCCAAGAGAATCAATATATTCTATAGACGTAAAACAGCCTAATATTGTTGTGGTTGACTTTTCTCAATCAGGAAAAGGTTTTGGGCAACAATATTTTAGTTGGAAATAAAAAAAAATCGGTGTATAGTTGATTCTGTTATATGCAACATTCTGTAGCAATATCTATATATCATAAAACTCCAGGAGAAAAGTTCCACCTGACATGGATATATTGAACATATTAACAAAGCTTGAAAGACATGTCTCTATAGATCATGTCTTCTCAACCTGTACCATCTGTAGATAGGAAGGAGGCAGCAGCTCTTGCACAGTGGGCACTGGGCAGGATTATAATCTTTAACCAAAAGATCCATGTATATTTTCTCCATGATATCTAATAATTAATGCTCTTAAATAACTAGAACTCCGCCTTTGCCAGTCCCAAGCTGGGATGAAAAAGGAGGAAGGAGAGCAGTAACAAGCTTGCTAAAAAACCTGGGCTCAGCTGGCATGGCTAATAGTACCCTGTAAGGGCTCCTAATCCAGGGATACAGTATGAGCAGCGTTTGTACTCCATGTTAGGAGCGGCTGTACATGGCGTCTGTTCCTCATGTCAGAGGCGGCCATTTCTTTTGGAGCTAAGTCGGCCTGCCACTGAGTAGTGCTTCCAGTCTTAATGACAAAGGCAGTCACATTCTACTTCAGCCAATCATGATTGTGGAGATAAGAAAGAAGAAGAAGTAGAATTATATCATGAAGATTGCTGTTTCTTGATATTAGACCTTTGCTATGAGAGTTTCTCATAAAAGAAGAGGCAAGCATTTGTAATCTGGATACAATATGAAGACTACCACTGCAATGCAGTCTCACCATGAGTTAAAGCTAAGCTCTCCCAGAGCCAAAATAGGTGAAATGTGAGGATGGGTAACTCATCTGCGGCAGTTCTTGCGGCCAGAAGTAAAACTAAACCAACCATGTTGCTGTAGCACCTGCTCAGTTAGCATGCTGTCAATGATTTCAGCTTGCTTTCGACAGGTGCAGAACTTGTATGTTGTGTATGTGTGTTTTTGTTTGTGCGTGTGTTTGTGTATGTTTGTGTATGTGTGTGTGTCTGTTCGCGTATGTGTATTGTGTATTATTGTTGTGCGTGTTTCCTTTCGTGTATGTTTATTTTGTGCGTTCGTGTATGTGTATTGTATGTTCGTGTGATGTGTGTGTTTCTATTGGTGCATGCGCGTTGTATGTTTGTGTGTGTGTTTGAGTATGTGTGCTGTGTATGTGGAGTGGTGGCTGGCGTGGAGCCAATAACAAAGTTCCACCACTCTCCCAACCCCGTGGACACTGCGAGCTGTGGAGAGATTTAAGATGATATTGATGTTGGTTTTCCTTACACGCCGTTCCCTCTAAAGAATTATATAGAATTAATTTTAATCATATGTAAATAACCTATACAGAGAGATACGGTGTTGAGATAAATTAAAAGTTGGCAGAGAAGGTATTGTTGATGAAAGCCACACAATCAGGAAATTTATCTTCCTCACACACAATTTCCAAGTCTAATATTTTGATTAAATCCTTCATAGAGAGAGAAAACTTTGAACACAACAAAAACTAACAATTTGACCAAATCTGGAAAATTTCCAAGAAAGGTAATGAAAGTGTATTGTGTGGCTCGCAGGGCACCACCAAGTCTGCATCTAATTCATCAGGGAATTCAAATAATCTTTAAATATTTTAAAAGCCTCGATGTAATGGGGAAGTCTTCCATAATCTATTATTTAGCTTTTCCGCAAAATTGTAAAAGTAATTATTGGTAAATATTTGAATGACAGGGTGTTGAAATGACATATTCTCATTTTAACATTACTGATAGTTTGCACCATCTATCGGAATAAAAATAAATAAAGTAGAATTTCCACAAATATCTATATAAATATAAGTATGAGGTGGGCACTAAGACCCACCAGTGTTAAATACATACGCGCGTGTCGTTTTATTATTTATCAAATAAATAATTTTAGCGAAAATATAATTAAAATAAAATTAAATCGCCTTTATAGTTGTTAATTATTCTTATAATTGGTGAGAGTCATTAGCAACTTTCTATTGGATATTTAGGATCTTTCAATGTTATAACTACACTCATAAAACTTAAGGAAGTTTTACCTTTAAACATGTATATGCATGTAACTCTGGAAGATATTAAAGTCAACTGAATGTCCTGTATCTATGATTCAAATACTGACTGTTAAATCCCATCTCTGGAGATTTTACATATTCACGCCAACTTTGCATATTTACTTCAAAAATCCAATTAACATCTGATCGATAGTTACAAAACCAAATCTGAAAAAAAAAATTCAAATCAGATTTTCATTTAAAGGAATTACAAATTTAATATATAAGTGTTACAAAAAAAATTGAGAATCTTCGCTTCAAAAATTATTTGATCAATTTAATGTATCTAGATATTATTTTTATATAAAAAGCATAGTAAAAGATGAATAATTGGTCCATCGAAATATATTGGATAAATAAAACTTATTAAAAATCCAAAATAAGCCTTTTTTTTTTTTAATAAAAAGTTGGAAAAGTAAATATTTAAAAGGGATATATAGCTAACGTATATTGATATTTTATTACATTTTATTATAAATTAGTTTCCCATGATATCATTTATAATCAGAAGAAGAGAAATAAGAGATCTGAGATTAATCGTCTGCATAAATATGAAAAATAAAACTCCAAGAAATTCTGCCAAAAGATTTGCCATGAAAGCAATATCGAATAAAAAGGTATTATATAAATATCTAAAGATTAAATTTAATAAGAAAGGAAATATCTAAAGAGATGAAAATGATTGAATAAGTAGAAATCTATCAAAAGCCGTGGAATTGCAATAAATGGCAAACAAATTCCCTTTTATTTATGAAAATAATTTATAAATATCTCTGACAATTCCATATATTTGTATTTGGCTACATTGCACATCTTAAACTTGTCCCACACCCAATAAATAACATATAAACCTAATTTATAGATCTGATATTTTAAAATTACCCTTTGAAATCATAAAAATTGAATTTTATAAAATAAGATTATTATTAAAATATCTAATAATAAATATAATAATAAAAAGATCTGAAAATAATAAAAGAATTTCTGCCAATTCCATATACGGATTTGGCTACTTTTCATATATCAAAATTGTCCAATAAATAACATAAAACAACCTCATTTATAAATCTTATTTTTAATATTACTCTTTGAAATTATAATGATTGAATTTTATAAAAATATATTTAAAAGAAAAGCCTTAATACTTAGTAATTTCATTAGAATGAGCATCTATCTTTTGATAATACAAAAATTTTAAGATAAAAAATATATATTATAAATTCATTAACCATAATTCGAAGCATAATTTAATATTATTATAAATATATCAGACGATAGTAAAAACACGAAATAACAAGAAGATAAATAGACTAGAAAAGCTTTACCTTTAGTAGTTTGGTGTAAAGGGTAATATACTTAGTCTAGCCATAAATATTGTTACAAAACCAAATCAGTGATAAAAAATTAATTTGACCGCGTTAAGTATTCAAAATACAGTTGTTGTTATTTGAATATCTCGTGCACACGTGCTCAGAAAAAAAATCGAAATATATTTGTTTTTTGATAATGGGTTTGGGTATTAAAGAAAACCCTATAGTTGTAATAGCCTTACACAAGGTAGGCCAAAATCTTTCACCCTTTTTAAACTTTTACAAAATTTGAATATTACGCGTCAATTTGTTTATCGAATCATTGAAAGGTTCAACAAGGCTTGCACTATTGATGACCTTGAAAGATCTGGTCGACCTCGCATGCAACGAACGCAAGCAGCTATAAAAGCCATTCGCGAAAGAATTCGTCGAAATCCACACTGCAAACAAAAGATCTTAGCAAAGCAGATAAATTTAGCTCCAAGATAGTTTCAAGGATAATCAACGAAGACCTTGGACTGAGAGCTTTCAAACGACGCACAGGTCATTTGATAACCCTTGCTCTTAGATATATTAGAAGGTTTAGATCAAAAATGTTGTTGGCGCAGCATGATGGTCGGTGGCATGAGAGAATCCTTTTCACAGACGAGAAATATTTCACTGTCGAGGAAAAGATTAATCGTCAGAATGATAGGATATATGCTCGTAGTTCTCTAGAAGCTTCTTTGAAAGTCAGAAGACTTGAAAAAGTCACCATCCTTCTTCTGTCATGGTTTGGTGGGGAGTTAGCTACCAAGGTGTAACAGATCTCCACTTCCGTGCCAAAGGGGTACAAAATACAGCTAAAAACTATAAATAAGACATTTTGTAACAAATAGTAAAGCCTCTGAATACAAAAATGTTTAATGGAGAACATTGGATATTTCAACAAGATTCAGCTCCTGCTCACAAAGCTAAGTCAACTCAACAATGGTTGGAGACGAATGTTCCGGAGTTCATAAAGGCCAATGAATGGCCCTCTGGAAGCCCTGATTTAAACCCCCTTGATTACAGTTTGTGGGCATATTTAGAGGAGAAGGTGTGCTATAAAAGATATCATAATTTGGATAAATTGAAATCAGCATTGATGAGAGCAATGAAAGAAATACCCTTAGAAAAGGTGCGTGCCACCATAGATCAGTGGTCCGAACGTTTGAGATCCTGTGTCAAAAATAAGGGAGAACATTTTGAATGATTGTATATATTTAAAATCTATGTCCTATTGGCTAATAAAATATGTATTTATATTCCATTAGTTTTTCTTCTTAATCATTTTTATTTATAAAATTGTTTGTAACAGAATTTATGGCTAGACTGTGTATATATCACCTGAATAACATATCTATTTCGCTGAAAACGCTGGGAGGGTTCACCACTGATGAGCCAGGCCCTCCCATTAATTTTTCTATTGCAGTAAGGGCAGTAGACATTGTTTAATTTCAACTAGAATCTTACGCGTCTATAATAGTTTCTAATTTTCATATCTACTTTATGTCTGATATTATAATCCAATTGTGTAGTTGGTATTTTACGTCCTGTATCTAACCCTCATCCATTTGTGTATTTGGTTGAGTATCGAAATAAAATACCAAACACGATCGTGCTGACAGAGAGAAGGTAGGAAACTAAGCTATACAATATTGTCGCGGAGATAAATAAAGCAAGGGCAAATTTGGGAATAATTAATTCATTATAAAGGTGGGTATTTACTTTTTAGTTCTCCAATAAAATTATATACAAGAGGTATTTATAGGGAGAACAACTTATCCCCAGGTAAAAATAATGAGAGTAGTCAGCCACCGTCCAGTTTTCCTTATTTGCCGATAAAATTCTGAGAACCCCTCACACCTGTCCCCCCGGAATCCAGTGATGATTGACAGGTGTCCCATGAAGCTTCCTGTGGTTGTAGAGATACTTGACAATACAGTTAGGATGTACAAGTTGACATCTGTGTCGCCGTGTTCTCACAGGAACACTCGGACACATGGGTCGATATTCAAATTTGGCCAAACAGGACAATGGCTGAGAACAGTTATGACCTACAGTTTGACATTTGGACCAGACGCATCCTGCAAGGTACTTGGGGATGTGAGCCGACGACATTTGCATCGATCATATGGCCGGTTAGTCTCCACTCTTTTGGGAATGAAATAGTTAGTTAGTTTTAATATCTACAAATTCAAGGTAATAAGATTAAATCCAAATAAATAAATATTGTGTGTATTATTACCTTGTGTTTATAATCTATAATCCAAATTGTGCCTTATCAATATCTACAAATTGTTCTCAGACTCGAATTATAAACTATGTGCGACTTATTTTTAAACAACTTTACATGTATTTTGTGGACATCTGTCGAACATTTATAGTGTCCGCGAGATAAAATATTTCAAATTTTCTCTCTCAATCTCTCCATGATTGTCATGTTCTCCATTTCATTCTTTTGCTAAATTGCCATTTTATAAGAACAGTACCTCAATACAATAGCTACAGCGGTTTAGTTTATTAAAGTGGCGAAACCGCTAGGAGTGTTCACTACTGATGGACCAGGCCATCTTAATATTTTCTTGTTGCAGTAAGGACAGTTTTTATTATTATCCTTATAGTACACAGTCTATGATAATCATGATTTTACTGTAAGTGCACCACATGTCTACACATGCTGAAAGAAGTTCAACACACTTACAAATGTGACAGAGCCCTGTTTGGTTACTTGCACTCATTATATCGGTATTCAGAGAATAACTGAAATATATTACAGTGACCTTTATTGAAGTCACACGAGATAACCAAGTGTGTATACACTCATGGACAAAACTTAAGGAAGTTGTATCTTTTAGCATGTATATCGGGATTCAGACAATAACTCTGAAAGATATTACAGTGACCTTTATTGAAGACACACGTGATAACTAAGTGTGAGTAAAATTTTCTCTGTCTCAGTGGTGGTGTTGAACCTTTGATAGAATCGAGGGCCATTGAGACAATTATTTCTTTATAAAAAAGTGTCCAAAACGGGATTTGAACCCAGGACTTGGCAGTCTACCATGGACGATGTATACCACTGCTCCACGGACCCTGTATGGACAGCAGGAAACTTCGTTGTTTAAAAACTGTTCCATTTCTTACCGTCCGGGAAATTGACACCTTGTTAAATATTTAGGGTTCGATTTAAAGGCGAATTTTTGCTAACGGCTCCGTTGGGATGTCGGCCTGGGTGTATAATGGCCGTGAGGTAAATTAAGAATAGTTAGCCCTAACTATTATTGGGGTGATTAAAAGTAATCTTTTTAAGTTGAAGGAGTTTAGCGGATGAATTACTTCATTTAACATTCCTTAATGGAATTCTTTTATCGACTTGGGAGGAATTTGGAACTTTTTGTATCTTTTAATCTAGCTCTCTGTGAAATGTTTCCAATATAAGGTATGCAACTTTTTAGACCATGTATGTAAATATGTAAATATATTTACAATGTATCTCTTTTATTTTAAATAAAGTAACCTCTTAGTGTTATACTGCGTTGGGAAAATATTTGAGGTAGGCTGGCTCATCATTGGTGAACCCTTCCAGTCGTTTCGGTAGTTTAATCTACCAGACCGGACTAATATTGTATTGGAATATTCTGATCATAATAAGTAGAAGCATTAAAGCATGAATGTTTATTTTGAACATAAAACAAACTTCTACTGTCCTTACTACGATGAAAAAAATATATTGGGAAGGCTTGGTTCATCAGTGGTGAACCCTTCCAGCTGTTTCGTTAATTTAATCTACCAGACCGCTTCTTAGAGCTCTAATACTGTATTGGACGATTCTCTGCGTATATATGCTGCAATGAAGGGTGGAATCTCAGAAATGCTATTCAGGAAAACTATGGACATAAGCTTTTAGGACAGTAGAGTTACATATAAATATTTGCATCGAGCAATGCTCTTCTGTAAACAATAAGGACAAAGTGAGTTAATTATAAATTAATATAGAGCAATAACGTGTCATCTATATACCATCCTGTTAGCCATTAGAAATACAGTGTACTCGAAAGCTTGTGATTTATTCACCTTTTAAATAAAGACTTCGCTCTACCAACAACTTCGCTTTTATTCAACATTTTATTATTTATAAATGTATATTAATCTTAGATAAATAATCAAGTTTTAACTCATCGTGTGTGAAAAAAAGACAAAGAAATGATGACAAAATATATTCCAACTACTGCAGTTTATATATATAAAGCAATTATCCAACATGAGTAAGGATTGATGACCTATTAATATTGCATATACACTCATGGACAGAACTTATGGTAGTGGAAAGTCTTTGATGTCGACGGTCGTCTTTTTATTATTATTATTGGAGCGAGGGATACGACGACCATAGAACAGATGACAGGAGACCTGACAGACAAGAATGGATCAAGGCCAGGGGACCATCTTATCGAGGAGCCACCAGTATAGAAAGACTGCTGCAGGACATCAGGGGACCTTATCTGCGAGGGCCACAGCACTGACCAGGAGTCAAGATAGCAAATGTAAATATTTTTGTTTTCTTTTACAGTTATTATTTATTGAAGTTGTAAATAAAATTTTATAAATAGACTTACATTCGTTACACTTTTTAGAGAAAAACCTGTAACCTTTTTTAAAATAAAGTTATTATTGTTATTATTAAGGAGACAGAGGCAATGTTGTTCACATTTGGTTATCTCGTGTGTCTTCAATAAAGGTCACTGTAATATCTTTCAGAGTTATTGTCCCAATCCCGACATACATGGTTAAAGGTACAACTTCCTTAAGTTTTTTCCATGAGTGTATATTGGGTATCTCGTGTCTCTTCAATAAAGGTCACTGTAATATCTTTCAGAGTTATTGTCCCAATCCCGACATACATGGTTAAAGGTACAACTTCCTTAAGTTTTTTCTAAGGGGGTATGTTGGTTTTCTCGTGTGTCTTCAATAAAGATCACTGTAATATCTTTCAGAGTTATTGTCTCAATCTCGATATACATGCTGAAAGGTACAACTTCCTTAAGTTTTGTCCATTAGATTAAAATTATATTATTAACTATAATTATTCCATTACAAATATAATAAAGTTACCAATTCAGTGAAATATATTAGCTCTAACGATGCCAAGTTTACAAAAACTTAATTAAAACAAATGTTTAGATATATAAAAAGGTTCCATTAAAACCATTAATAAAGTTCCACATATTTGTTTCTAGAGATAAAAATTAAAATTCCTCCTCAATTTTCATATGTAATTAAACATATTTACATCATCAATTTCATATTAATTTAGATAAAATGTCAAGTTGATTGTTGTTTCCCCGTGTTTTTCCGGAAGTTTTTCACAAAACATTTTAAAATGTTGTATTTGAAAGAAAGTCAAATGATAAGTTATAAAAAAAAAATCATTGACTCTTTTAAATTATTATTATTAGTAGTAAACTATTTCTTAATTATAGTTAAGTACCCATTAGTGTAATAAAATATTGAGAGACAGGGTTGTCAAGCTAATTTAGAAAATGAAGTTTCAATATTAATATATTCTCAGAATTTTATTTTACAAAGTACACGAGTCTGAGGTGGAAATTTTTAAAATATTAAAATTCTCATCAAATCAGTTATTAAACACTATCTTAGGAAAATTAATATTTTTTTTAATTGCACACTCTATATATAATTAGTAAATAATTAGTAATATTACTTTTGGGAAATGAAACTTTAAATTTTAATTAGAAATCTTTCTAATGCAATGTGTTTATACCTTCCATATCGCTGCACAGTAGAATAAAACGTATTGAAAAAAGAAATGATTTCCTCGGCAAAGGTAAACAATATGAAACTGAAATGAAATTTAAATGAATTTGTACTGGAATTAGATTGAAAACTTGAGAAATGAAATATTTTGATATTTCAGCTGAATTGCGTCATCTAAGAATGCAAATAATTTTGCGTTCTCAAGAACTTATGTCCATATATACCCATTCCTTGATGCTTCAGGATGTCTTAAAGACATGTTTGGTTGTTGAGATACAGCCTGCAGCACGCTGAAGAAAGCCAATAGTCTGAAACGCGTACGTGACTAGCTTTTATTGATCAATTAATAACGGGTATTTTACCAATATTCCTAATTTTCTTTTTAAATCGACTATCAGTGACATGGGAAAGGTTCAGGAGGGTCTGATGTTGATCGTCCAGCGGCTGGTCGTAAAACTCACTAATGACTTATGGAAGATCCCCGGGAAGGATCCACGTAATAATTTAATACATTTTCACTTTTTCCTATGTAACCTCGACAATTCTTACTTGGGCCATGCCCAGCTGACTCTCTTTTCTAAAAACGTTATTATTGTTTATTTAAATTTGCATGTTCGCCAAGCTGGCGCGTTGAATTTTATAAACATTCTGGGGCAGTTACACTATCTATACATATAAAATATAAATTTTGTGTATATTTAAATTAATTACAACATATAAACATAACATTTATATCTTCTATAATAATGTGAAATAAGAGTTTGGCAAACATGTGTGAAAACAAAGGCGTAGTTTCATAAACCATCTCCTTATTAAGTAAACACACATTTTGCATATAGGTTTAATCCCATTTACCTATTCTCTCTGGTTTATGTATTTAAATGGTGGGTTTTCTTGATACTTTAAACAAATATATTCCAGGATAGTCCCTGTCTAATTAAATTCTTTATTATTTTGTGTTTGCTTTTATATAAATTATTTTTATAAGGTAGAGGATAATTTTTATGAAAGACAAAGGGACTATTTATTTTTAAAACTTCATCAAAATGTTTTGTTGATACAAAATTGTCCCAAAAGTTCGTCCACATTTGCAAAAAAAAATTGAAATACAGTGGTACCTCGACATACGAGCGCCCCAACATACGAGTTTTTCGAGATACGATCCGACTTGCAAGTGATTTTTTGCTTTTAGTTACGATCGAAATTCGAGATACGAGTTCGGTTCGGTAGTGTTGAAGATATTGATCTGTGATTTTAAATGTTTCTTTTTGACCAGTACTTTTGTTTTGTTTTTGCTTTTCCTAAAATGTTTCTTTCTTCTTCTTCATTATTATTTGTTCTATATGCAAAGCTTTGTTTTTTGAGACTTGAATAAACAAATTCAAGTTTATTATATTTTTGTGTGCTTTTAAAGTTAAAACACAACAGGTAGTAACACGCAGTCGCGCCATCACGATCAGTTAGCAGCGTGCTTCCCCTGTGATAAGTTGTGTTTTGTGTTCGCGTTTTGTGTTGCGTTTACATTTACAGTTTTAGTTCATTTATTTTTATAACCATGCATAGGAAGAAAGTTTGTAAAAAGTCAAGTGCTAAGAAAAAGATTATGTGTGAGTATTGAATTAAAACGTGAAATTATAGAAAAACATGAGCAAGGTGTTCGAGTTGTTGACTTGTCGAGGCAGTATGGCCGTAGTACGTCCATGATATGTTCTGTGCTTAAACGGAAGGAGTCGATAAAGAGTGTAACGCCGGCTAAGGGCCTTACGATAATTTCCAAGCTGCGAACCTCCCTTTATGAAAATATGGAGAAACTGCTGATGGTGTGGGTGACAGAAAAGCAGCTCCAAAGAGATACCTTGACGCAGACCATCATTTGTGAGAAGGCAAGAGCGATCTACGGAGATTTGCTGAAGCAAACCCCGCAGACTTCCATCGACGAGACATCGGAAGAGTCATTTAAAGCTAGCCGGGGCTGGTTTGAGAATTTTAAAAAGAGGAGCGGTATTCACTCCGTTGTCAGACATGGTGAGGCAGCAAGTTCAGATATGAAGGCAGCTGAGGATTACATAAAAACATTTTCCGATCTAATAAAAGCCCAAGGATACATCTCTCAGCAAGTCTTCAATTGTGCTGAGTCAGAGCTGTTCTGGAAAAAGATGCCGAATAGAACATATATAACGGCAGAGGAGAAGATGATGCCAGGCCACAAACCAGTCAGAGGAGGAGGTTATTTCTACAAGTGAGATAAAGGAGATCTTAGGAATGTGTGGGAGAGAGTTTCACAGTTCGTGGAAAAAAAACACCCAGAAAAAGTTGCAACAGGTCGTGCATCTGACCTTTTAATGACACTTGCCTAACTCATTTCCGGAACATTCTGAGAGGGAGGAAGAAACAAACCTTCTTGGACATGTTTTTTTCTAAACGGCCTACAGGTGAAAGCGAGAAAAATGTAGCGAAAAAGGCAAAGACCAGTGAGGATATCTAATTTATTTCTTTACATTCTCTTTTTTGTTTGTGTGCAATAAATATTTGATATTTATAAATACGTTTTTATTATTTAAAACCACGTAACAAAAATAACTGGGGTGACATTTTGGAGGTTGGAACGGATTAATGGTAGTTCAATTGTTTTGTATGGGGAAATTTGCTTCGAGATACGAGTATTTCAAGATACGATCAAGGTTGCGGAACGAATTAAACTCGTATGTCGAGGTACCATTGTACCTATATTATTCGCCGTTATGTATAATGTCTTTGTAAAACGACATTTGAAAATTATCCCGCACGTGTTTCTTTTAAACGAAAAAATCGAGATTTATTTTAAAGGAGAAATAACGATTATTTCTAACCTTAGGGACGAAGTATGAAAGGATGAATTGTGAAGCGTAATGATAAACGGAAAAATAAAAGTGTCCAGGGATGGGAATTTTATTTTTCCATTTATCATTACTTTAAGACGAGTAATCCTTTCAATATATTATAATACGAATAGAATCAAAAAGGATAAGTTTATTTTTACCAATAAAGAAACTTATCCTTTTTGATTCTATTCGTATTATAATTTATCATTACTCTTCACAATTCATCCTTTCATACCTCATCCCTAAGGTTAAAAATAAACGTTATTTCTCTTTTAAAAATAAATTCCGATTTTTCGTTTAAAAGAAACGCATGCGGGATAATTGTCAAATGTCGCTTTACAATCATAAGCCGCATTATATTGTATTATAATGTCTTTGTATAATGTATTATTATGTATTCACCGTAATGATATTATTCGCCAAGTAATAAGAAAAAACACGAACTTTTGGAACAACCTGATATTTCCCCAGCTCAGAACACGCAGTGTACTGTTGAAGGCGATAGACCAAGTAGAGATTTATTTGTCTGGGTTTACCAAAACAGGTGTTATATCACATTCGTTTATATGAATCTGCTTAAATAATATATAAATAATCCATCATATTAGTTTTTTAGGATAGGAAAAACCTTTTCGCCCATAAATTATTTTTGAGAAAGAAAAAGGTATATAATATATATACTACCAGTTTAATATTTATCTAAATTTTGTGTAATTTTATCAACTATATCTCACAGAATATTTATCATCTTCTCCTCTCTGATTATTAATGATATAAATATATTATGCAAATATTTTTTTACCATTGTGGCTCTCTGTTTTTGTATGTAAATAAGGGATGATTGTTCTGATCAAAATAAATTGCCTTGTCAACCTTATGTTTGTCTTCCTTATTATTTCTACGTAACTACATATATATATGTAATTTTATATGTAAATATATATTTATATGTAACTTTTTTAAATAAATATTGTAACAAAGTATTTATTATTTTATTATTAATTTTGATGTTTATTTATTTTTTATTCTTCATTAATTTCCCTCACATTACTTCTCTTGTATGTTATCAATTTTAATTTGTATTTGCCTTAAAAATAAATTTGCCGAATCGCTATTATATATGTAATATGATATATGTGATAAAAACAAGAAAAGTAAATATAAAAATTCTCATATGAGCGATCAGGAAATGCCAATTTTGTTTTTAATATCATATATATTTACCATTGTACCACATAGGAAGCCAGATCTGAACCACCGCCGATTTATTATTGCGGCAGACGTTGAATCCAATAAAAAACCAACCAAATCCAATCAGCAGGAAACATCCCAGAAATTACCTCCAGCAAGAAAAGATCCTCTCTGAATAAATCTCCTTGAGCTCCCCGTTAAAAGAAGAGTTAACCCAAGTTTTGGCGCCATTAAAAAAGAAGGATTTCCTATTAACAGGATGGTCAATACGTCAGGATGGATCCTACAACACACTGGGCGGTCTCTCGAGATATTTGTTGTTGTGTAATGTACAACTATTTACATATGATACATCATGATGCTGGTTACATCATAGCGTTTTAAATCTCTCTGAACATATATGTAAATGATGTAAAAGTGGAATAGTACCGTTCTTATATGTACATAGGTATATATGTATGTATATGTACATATGATAAATAAATATTATGTTGGTTACTACCCATCATAGCCTCTTTAAACTTCTCTAAACATAAATTTAAATAATGTAAAAGTTGAATAACCTGTCCTTATATGCACCTAGGCACATTTGAAATATACATAGGTATGTATTAAAAATAAAAAAGGAATATCCTGACCAGGAGCACATGTGCTTTTCAGAAGGCAGAGCGCCATCTGGTGGAACAGAATTCAACTAAACATTGATTTAGCTTGTTCCCTGATATTTGGCCAACCCAATTTCTTGATAAATCAAGAAAAGCCATCCAGATATTTGGTCCCAGAGGCTTCTTGAGAAACCAAGAAATGGGTATTTAAGGCCAAACTTGTGTAAATACGCTTAGCACATGAAAAAAATATTTCATAGATATATATATATGAAAAATTAGTACAAATGTTACATTGTACTGGGATAGGGTGCATAAATTAAGAAAAAGGCATCTCCTTATCGTGCAACTGAAAGTTGCTGATGGCTGGCGCCATCTATCGGAATAAATATCAACTATTCTCGTTGATTTTTAATTATTCCAGAATTGGCCAAATACCCATTCTTGATTAATCAAGAAAAGCTAACCACGGACGCGTTTCGGGCTGTTGGCCCTCATCAGCGTGGTGCAAGCTGTACCTCAACGACCAAAAAATTGGTCATTAAGACATCCTGAAAAATCATGGAACGGGTAGTTAAGGCCAGAATTGCGTGAGGACGCTACACAATGTGAAAAATTAGTATATATATGTACATATGATAAATGAATCTTAAGCCGGTTACTACCCATCATAGACTCTTTAAACCTCGCTGTATGTAAATAAGGTAAAAGTGGAATATTACTGTCCTTATATGCACATAGGCACATGTGTAATGTACATAGGTATATATGTATGTATATGTACATAGGATAAATAAATATTATGTTGGTTACTACCCATCATCGCCTCTATAAACCTCTCTGAACATGTATGTAAATAATGTAAAAGTCGGAAGATAGAATCCTCTGAAATATAAATTGTAGCAACACACCGGGATAGGTTTATTGCTTTATTTAAACGATCTCTTAAGTTTTCAGGTATCCCTTCTACAGGAGTATATAACGATATATTTCGATATTCACTCTTCTAGTTTTGTGATACCTGAAAGCTTGAGATCGTTAAAAAAAAACAAGAAACCTCGGATGAAAAAAGAAGAGGGGGAGCAGTAACAAGCTCATTAAAAAACCTGGGTTCAGCTGGCCATGCTAATAGTACCCTGTAAGGACTCCAGGGATACAGGTTGAGCAGCGTCTGTACTCCATATTAGGAGTGGCTGCACATGACGTCTGTTCCTCATGTCAGAGGCGGCCATTTCTTTTGGAGCTAAGTCGGCCTGCCACTGAGTAGTGCTCTCAGTCTTAATGTCAAAGGCAGACGCATTCTACTTCACCCAAACAGACACCATCAAGGGTCACAACTTGATACCCTTATATGATTGAGCGGATATAAGAAAGAAGAAGAAACCTCAGAGGCAGTGTGTTGTTAGAATGTAAGAACAATGAAATAGCGCAGAATCTCCCAAAGGACCCCACTTCCCGCAGAAATCTTTCACAATATGTGAAAAAGTAAAAATTCTCTGAGTGAGGCGACTTTACAAATGGAATATTGAATTGATCAAGTAGCCCCAATCTAATCAACTTGGCGTCGCGCAGTTTTATGGCTCTAGAGATGTTCTGGGGAAGTCATAAAGCTCCACTTCACTGGAATAAATGGAGAGATTTCGCTCAAACATGGAGAGCCACGTTGAAAACGAGGAGTAAATATTTATGTTGATGGGTTCTCTCGATTTTTACGGTAGATCTCAGTAATATATCTTAGTATATTATAGAAAAACTATTAGTTTTTGTGATAATTGGCTATTTACTATGTCTAAAGACACCTGGATCCACGTAGAGAAGTAGATAAATTGGAAATTATTATTTAATAAAAACTCTCTTAACTTTGATGTGAGAAATAAATAAATTATTCTGGAGGTTACTTAAAGTTATCTCATTATTGACTTATCTAACCTTGTAGGATGGTTGGAACACGTTCTGTGGAAAGATACAAGACATGTCTGAGGAGAGATTCAAGGCTGAAGAGTCTGCCAAGATGGTGCAAATTTATATATAAATATAAACATTCCGGGTGATTCTCCCTGTCATCATGTTATAGAGAGATGTGCTTGAAATGACTTTTTCTAAGATAAATTCTATATATTCTAAAACTGTACAAAATATTTTAGAAATTCAGGAATATTTATAATGCAATTGAATAATTCAAATGTACAATTAAAGGGAGAGGTACCGCTTTTGGTAAGTATATATATAAATAGAATATAAACAAATTACATAGTGTGATCAATAATTTCCAGGAATGGTAAATATTTAAAGAAATACAAAACTCTATAATAAAGTTTTATTTAAATTGTCTCAAAATAATCACTGTCACTATCTATACCCTTGTTCCATCTTTTTTCCAGATATCAAAACACCTCTGAAAATCCTCATCTTCCAGGCTTTTCAAAATATTCTTCGATTCTCCTTTATTTCAGGTATTGAGTCAAATCGAGGTCCTTTCAAGACTTTTTTTTAATTTTAGGGTAAACGAAAAAGTCGTTGGGAGCAAGGTCAGGAGAAAAGGGTGGTTGGGGTAGTAAAGCAATTCCGTGTTTATCCAAATAGAGTTGTACAGTGACGGCCGTATGTGGCCGTGTGTTGTCCCGATGCAAGAGCCAATTTTTCTGATGCCATTTTTCGGGTCATTTCTGACGCACAGCCTCCTTTAAACGTCGCAATACATCAATATACTAATGTTGATTAATGGTGTGACCCTCGGGCACGAATTCATAGTGCACTAATCCCTTTACATCAAAGAAACTTTGAACTTTGATTTGATCATCCTTGCTTTCTTGAATCTTGGTTCTCCAGGCTCTAGCCACTGGCTTGATTGCCTCTTAGCCTCAGGATCATATCAGTACACCCATGTTTCATCTCCCGTGATAACACTTTTGAGCCAATGGGAATCAGAATTAAACATTTCGATCATGTTTTTACACGTTTCTTTGCGATGCTCTTCCTGCTGATTCGTTAAGAGATATGAGACAAATTTAGCCGGGGATCGTTTAAGATGCAGATCATTCTTTATGATGGTTTGGCATGTTCCAAAAGAGATATCCAAGTCTTCTGATAGCTCTCGGATAGGTATTCTTGGGTTTTCTTTGATCGATGACTTGATTTTGAGTGCATTTTCGGGGTTTCTTATCGATAAAGGTCTGCCAGTGTGTAGATCAGTATTGACGCTTGTTCGACCAACTTTAAATCGTGCAAACCATTCAAATGTCCTCGATTGTGATAGGGTATCTTCTTTAAAAGCCTGCTTCAACATTTGAAATGATTCGGAAGCTTTTTTCTCTAATTTAAAGCAAAACTCTATGCAGACTCGCTGTTTTTCAATAGTCCATACTGAAGTTAGAAAATGTTCTGATATACTTGAGCTTATAAATTCGATAAAACGTGAGCGCGTGCGCCTGTGTGATCAATTTTCTTTTCTACGTGTTGATAAATGTTTTATCTATAAGGTCCTTATAAAATTATTTCATTATTTTGAATATTTTACGTGTTTCAGTGTCATTCCTGGAAATTATTGATCACACGTTGTATTTACCTTGTTATAAATTCTTAACCGATTAATTTTAATAAAACACTGTTGTGGAGTGTTCTTGGAATTATTTTTAGCCTTATTTCCTAATTTTTCTTATAGCCATCCATCTAAAAATAATTTTTCTCCATAAAATTTTACATTTCTAAGCAAAGCCCCAGTATCATGCCATTCGTGCACAGCTGCGTGTTTCCCAATATTGCTGATCTCCTGCGCAATCTTTCCTCCCAGCTGGTGTTCTTTAATTCTTGCAAATGTTACATATTTTGTCGCAACACTCTGTAAATATTTTAACTATTTGTTACAATTAATTTTGGTAATGTGTGTTTATACATATATCATCGAATATAATCTCTACAGACCGTACTGCAATGATAAAAGTTGTTGAATGAGAGGGCTTGGCTCATCAATAGTGAACCCTCTCAGCGGTTTCGCCAAATTAATCTCCAGACAGCTCTACTATTGTATTGGTTTTCATATATATCCTTATTTACTAGCATAAACTGCCTTCTATAGTAAACACAGGGTATATGAGGAAACCGATCCAATACAATAGTAGAGCGGTCTGTAGATTAATTTGTCGAAACCGCTGAGGGTGTTCATCACTAATGAGCCAAGCCCTCTCATTCACAATTGACAATTTAAACAATTTACAAACAATTTACAACAATCTGCAATAAGAATTCTAAAAATACCATATATATCATATAGGTACACATGTGATGTAAAATATAAAAACAAGAGAAGATCTAAGTGAAATTTGACCAAAACATTGTTTGACACTACAAGTTAACCCTGAAAGATGGCTGCTGTCACATACCGGAATAAATACTGAGTAAAACATGATTTAAATATAATAAAAATAGAGAGAGTGGAATTTTGTAAGCAGTTAAAAATACAAATATATTCTCACAATGAGTTTTTTTTTTACTAGAGATACTTAAAATATCTCGTATGTGTTGTTGTTACACTTTCTCACACAGTGTATTAAAATACTAATGGTGATTTTATAATACATAATCTGTTTATAATATATAATATGTTCAATAAAACAAATAAATATAAAATATCAATTTGAATTTAAAATATATGAAAAATAATATTCCAAATTAAAATAAAATAAGCCATGATGCAACAATATACATTGCATATATATATTGCATAAAAACCAAGTATTGAACAATGGGATTTATTGATTTAATTGTAACAAAAGAGAAGTCAATACGAGATCAAAGACCGACAAAATACGATACCGAAAAACTCGTCTGCTCTCTAATTTGGCTTCAGTATTTGTTATCTTGTTTTTTTAATAATCCCAGACGATAAAATGTTTTCGACAAAAGCCATGTTCTGTTAGTCATTATTATTATTACCTTTTTATAAAAAAATATACATTGTACTTTTTAACAAACTACCTCCTTTATTTAAGGAAACGGAAATAATTTGAGGAAACTTATGTTCTCTATCGGCATATTGATTTTTATCAATTCTCCAATATCGACTTATGACGTCATTTTTTTTGCAGACGAGTTCTTTTTGAATAGAAAAAAAAGATAATTCGATTAGAATAAATGTACTGATTTATATAGGAGTAAATATGCAAGTGTGGTGCCTGGATATTTATGGTGAAGATATTTACAGCTTGTTCTGTAAGTACACCCCATGTCTTATGATGCACGCCATCTGTTATGTAAATTCGAAACTATTATAGACGCGTATAATTCTTTTGAAAATTAAGCAATTTCTACTGTCCTTAAATTTTTAAAATAATCATACGCGTCTATAATAGTTTCGAATTTTCATATTTCTATATACACTCATGGACAAAACTTAAGGAAGTTGTACATTTTAACATGTATATCGGGATTTAGACAATAACTCTGAAAGATATTTGATACATAGTGATATTTGTAAAACGAAAATTAAAATTATACCGCGAATGTTTCTTTTAAAAATCGAAATTTATTTACAAAGAGAAATAGCGACATTTCTAACTTTGAGGATGAGGTATGGAAAGGTGAAACATGAAGAGTAATGGAGAACGGAAAAATAAAAAGTGTCCAGGGGCGGGTTCGATTCTCGCCCCTGGACACTTTTTATTTTTCCGTTCTCCATTACTCTTCATGTTTCACCTTTCCATACCTCATCCTCAAAGTTAGAAATGTCGCTATTTCTCTTTGTAAATAAATTTCGATTTTTAAAAGAAACATTCGCGGTATAATTTTAATTTTCGTTTTACAATCATCAGCCGCGTTATATTGCATTTTAAATAGTGATATTTATTGAAGACATATGAGATAACTAAGTGTGAACAAACTTGCCTCTGTGTCTCCTTCAAAAATAAAAGACGACCGGCAACATCAAATACTTTCCACTTTCTTAGGTTTGTCTATGAGTGTATGTGGTATCGGGAGATGGAAAGTATATGATGTGGGGAACCGCTTTTACTGTGAGTATTGTTATGTCATAGTTTGGCTTATAATTCAGGATGCCCTTCCAGCAAGATACCGCAGTGTCACTCCCGCATCCTAATCGAGAGTTTAAAAAGATAGAGCCGTTTGACACTGGTCATAGTTAGGCTATCAAACAATTTCTTCCCATATGGCTACAAGCCACGACCCGATCTTTGCTCAACGAATGGCCATTCCTTCTCCCTGTATAGGATATGTTTTATTATGAATTATATAATTGTATTATTTTATAATCAATATAAATAATTTGTGAGGTAATTGCGCACTTGTATAATTGACAGGATGCCAGTAAATTATTTCAAATTGTCAATTGTCTGCCTCTCTCTCTGCTAGCGGTGACATTTTTAAACCGTCAGTTGTGGTCTTCTCATCATTCTACTGACCCGACCTTTGCTGCATTACATCTACCAACATGGTAGAAGGCCGTGGTGTAACAGCTTTACTGTAAGTACACCACATGTCTAAACATGTAGTACCAGGTCATGGTGGACAGAGGATTGTAACAGCTTGTACTGTAACGTGGTAGTTGGCTATAGTGTAATCTGTTTGTACTGTAAGTACACATGTACAGGTACATGTGCTTGTAGTACCAGGTCATGGTGGACAGAGGATTGTAACAGCTTGTACTGTAACGTGGTAGTTGGCTATAGTGTAATCTGTTTGTACTGTAAGTACACATGTACAGGTACATGTGCTTGTAGTACCAGGTCATGGTGGACAGAGGATTGTAACAGCTTGTACTGTAACGTGGTAGTTGGCTATAGTGTAATCTGTTTGTACTGTAAGTACACATGTACAGGTACATGTACTTGTAGTACCCGGTCATGGTGGACAGAGGATTGTAACAGCTTGTACTGTAACGTGGAAGTTGGCTATAGTGTAATCTGTTTGTACTGTAAGTACACATGTACAGGTACATGTACTTGTAGTACCAGGTAATGGTGGACAGAGGATTGTAACAGCTTGTACTGTAACGTGGTAGTTGGCTATAGTGTAATCTGTTTGTACTGTAAGTACACATGTACAGGTACATGTACTTGTAGTACCAGGTCATGGTGGACAGAGGATTGTAACAGCTTGTACTGTAACGTGGTAGTTGGCTATAGTGTAATCTGTTTGTACTGTAAGTACACATGTACAGGTACATGTGCTTGTAGTACCAGGTCATGGTGGACAGAGGATTGTAACAGCTTGTACTGTAACGTGGTAGTTGGCTATAGTGTAATCTGTTTGTACTGTAAGTACACATGTACAGGTACATGTACTTGTAGTACCAGGTCATGGTGGACAGAGGATTGTAACAGCTTGTACTGTAACGTGGTAGTTGGCTATAGTGTAATCTGTTTGTACTGTAAGTACACATGTACAGGTACATGTACTTGTAGTACCCGGTCATGGTGGACAGAGGATTGTAACAGCTTGTACTGTAACGTGGAAGTTGGCTATAGTGTAATCTGTTTGTACTGTAAGTACACATGTACAGGTACATGTACTTGTAGTACCAGGTAATGGTGGACAGAGGATTGTAACAGCTTGTACTGTAACGTGGTAGTTGGCTATAGTGTAATCTGTTTGTACTGTAAGTACACATGTACAGGTACATGTACTTGTAGTACCAGGTCATGGTGGACAGAGGATTGTAACAGCTTGTACTGTAACGTGGTAGTTGGCTATAGTGTAATCTGTTTGTACTGTAAGTACACATGTACAGGTACATGTGCTTGTAGTACCAGGTCATGGTGGACAGAGGATTGTAACAGCTTGTACTGTAACGTGGTAGTTGGCTATAGTGTAATCTGTTTGTACTGTAAGTACACATGTACAGGTACATGTACTTGTAGTACCAGGTAATGGTGGACAGAGGATTGTAACAGCTTGTACTGTAACGTGGTAGTTGGCTATAGTGTAATCTGTTTGTACTGTAAGTACACATGTACAGGTACATGTGCTTGTAGTACCAGGTCATGGTGGACAGAGGATTGTAACAGCTTGTACTGTAACGTGGTAGTTGGCTATAGTGTAATCTGTTTGTACTGTAAGTACACATGTACAGGTACATGTACTTGTAGTACCAGGTCATGGTGGACAGAGGATTGTAACAGCTTGTACTGTAACGTGGTAGTTGGCTATAGTGTAATCTGTTTGTACTGTAAGTACACATGTACAGGTACATGTACTTGTAGTACCAGGTCATGGTGGACAGAGGATTGTAACAGCTTGTACTGTAACGTGGTAGTTGGCTATAGTGTAATCTGTTTGTACTGTAAGTACACATGTACAGGTACATGTGCTTGTAGTACCAGGTCATGGTGGACAGAGGATTGTAACAGCTTGTACTGTAACGTGGTAGTTGGCTATAGTGTAATCTGTTTGTACTGTAAGTACACATGTACAGGTACATGTACTTGTAGTACCAGGTCATGGTGGACAGAGGATTGTAACAGCTTGTACTGTAACGTGGTAGTTGGCTATAGTGTAATCTGTTTGTACTGTAAGTACACATGTACAGGTACATGTACTTGTAGTACCAGGTAATGGTGGACAGAGGATTGTAACAGCTTGTACTGTAACGTGGTAGTTGGCTATAGTGTAATCTGTTTGTACTGTAAGTACACATGTACAGGTACATGTACTTGTAGTACCAGGTCATGGTGGACAGAGGATTGTAACAGCTTGTACTGTAACGTGGTCGTTGGCTATAGTGTAATCTGTTTGTACTGTAAGTACACATGTACAGGTACATGTACTTGTAGTACCCGGTCATGGTGGACAGAGGATTGTAACAGCTTGTACTGTAACGTGGTAGTTGGCTATAGTGTAATCTGTTTGTACTGTAAGTACATATGTAGTACCAGGCCATGATAGGTAGAGGGTTGTTACTCCTTGTACTGTAAGTATACCAAATGTACATTCATGTTTTAACGCCTTGCCAAATGTTTTATTTTTGTTTGTTCCTGACGAGAACAAAAGATTTTTGTCGAAACGTCAAGATAATAATAAGATTTACTGGCCGAAGTATCTTTAATTTTAAGAACTATCTATGCCGGTCAGAGACAGCCTCTATCTTCATGAAAACATGTCTACACATGTAGTATCAGGCCATGGTGTAACTGCCTGTACTGTAAGTACACATGTGTACCAGGCCATGGTGAGTAGAGGGTTAATACTTGTAAGTACACCACATATCTACACATATAGTACCAGACCATGGTTAGTAGAATGTTGTGATTGTCATAAATTTGATTGACATTTATGTAATTTAGACTGTTTATTCCAGACGATGAGTGTGACAGCATGCTAATCTGACTGGGGCAGAATTCTACATCAGACAAATAATATAAATAATGAGCAGAAATGTCAAATTATGTTACATCAAATTTAAATAACATTGACAGCTGCTTCTAAACAATAACTGTCTGGATGTTTTAGTAGAAAGACATACATTGTTACTTTTAAATATCGTTTTTCTTTCGTTATTTTTTTCATTCATTATCTCTTTAGGTCGTTATGTTTTTAATATATCCCGTTTGTCCACACTTTTTGTGTATTATTCAATTTAGAGGCGAAACATATTTACAGATTCCACTTGAGGAAGAACTCACTCTGAAAGCTTCTATTCACACTATATTGAATATTTTTAAATAGAAAACAATCTATACGTGAATATATAAGTAATATATATGTATTTATTCAAATGTAGAAGTCAGAATTTACTCATTCTTGTGATTGTATATATTTATTGGGATTTGAAAGAATCCCAAACGGCGCCTATGCAAATTTCACTTGTTATTTGTTAACCAAATTTTTGAGTTTATTTCTAACCAGAGTTTAAACCTAACCCATAACTATGTTTTTACTAATTATTGTTTTCATAATTAGGGTGATAATTAACGCAGGGGTCAATAAACTAAATTTGCATAGGCCAATACGTGCTAATTCGATGTTTCCACCCAAATATTTGGCATTCTAATTAAGGCCTTGAGTTCGGCAGTTTTTGCCCAATGCCAGGTCAATACTCCGGTGTTTGACTTGGGACTATTTTTTGCGTCGAACCTGTGCACAACTCTCTGCGGAGTTATATCGGGGAGATTTAAAAGGTTTCTTATAAGAGAATAATTCCAGGGGTTTGGTGGAAGATTGGTTTAAACCGTCGGTTTTAGACTGCCATGACCCCGGATCGAATCCCGCATTGAGCTTTTTTTTTTTCTGAAGAAAAATGCTTCAATGGCTCCCAATTCTTGCAGAAGTCCAACTCCACTATTGAGTGAAAGTAACCAAACAGAGAACTTGTACATTACTAAGGGTAAAAGTCAATCACCTCTGGGGAATTATTGACTTGTTTAATTGATATTTCATATATGTTTTATATAAACTAAATTATATTTGCGACTATATAAAGAAGCAAGCCTATAATGTACATTTTGTAAAATACCAATGATTGGATGAAATATGCAAATATCCAAGTAAGAAAGAAGACTTAATTCAAAAGTGTTTAATGAAAATTTAAAGTAGACTTCTCTCATAGAGATTTATTTTATTAATTTAATGAAAAATGGAATCCTGAGGGGATTTATATTTTATATGCAATTATTTAATACCAGAATATGCAATTATATATATATAAATCAAATTTATAAAGCAAAAACAATAAAAGGAAAAAAAGGCTAAAGATTTGATTTCCATAAACAAAAAAATTGTTAAAATATACATTTACAAAAATTATAATATTTTTGTAATTAAATTACTTTTTAAATTAATCTCATTTAGAGCTAATTTAATTTATTAAAATATTTTGATATTCTCTGAGCAGAACTTGTAGATATGTAAATAAGTCACTACAACACCAGTTTTAACAAATACAGATAACCTGTGGCTTCGAGCTTATGGTCTTCATCAGTACATGGACGGCTACAATATTACAACACCCTACATACGTTATGAAATAGGTTACAAACTGTCAGAGCTGATGTCATATATCGCTCACCAATCTGAGAATTGTATTTCTTCTTTTCAGAGACTTGAAAGCTACAATGTGTTTCATTAATAAATGCATTTTTATTCATCTATCTATATAGTAATTTCACTCTTCATTATTTCTAGTTATATTAAATCTGAGTAAGCATACTACTGTTGAATATATATTTACATACATTTCTCTTTTCAAATTATTTCAACCAATTTTTATGTAAATACTCACCACCTCTTCTTACACCCCCTAATCTAATATGGACTTTTAATCATTGTACCCAATCCTCCTTTAATCAATTTAACTTTGTAAGTATCGTTTTTGAGTGTTCAATTAAATAAAGAGGTACATCTAGAGGGAACGTAGAAACCAAAAGGGCTTACCCCGCAGAAAATGAGTTCAATCACCCCGTCAACGCGGCGCCAATAAAATGACGTAACAGGACTTACCCGCAGCCAAATAAGGTCAAGCGTCCCGCTGTCGCCACGGCGCCAGACGTCCGGTGACGTAACACTTGAGCATATAAAAGGGGCTTACCCCGCAGCAATTAGTCAGTTCAGTGGATGCAAGATAGCAGACAGCAGCAGCAGACAGATCGTTAGTAAGTCTTTGTGAACGGGGTGGATGGCCCGCCGGCCGCAACTGGGTCTCTGCGTTCCCTCTCTCTGATGCCTCGGATTCCCCTGTGATTCGTCTCTGTGTGCCTTACCACTCACCACCATCACGACTGCGCAATCATCATCTTTCCCCACGACTCAATACAACAGACCAGACTACCGAAATACCACAGTCAAAGAAGAAAGTCGACAGGATTCGACATAGAGTCGACAGGATTCGACATATATATATTTCTGAATATAGAGCAATCCATACTTAAATCATTAAATAATAAAAATACATATATTGGATTGAACAAAAGATTTATTTACCAATATTTCGTATGGCTGAACGCCAACCTTTATCAAGGCATTACATTTATACTATAGTTTATACAAAATTGTAATGCCTCGATAAAGGTTGGCGTTCAGCCAGCCGAAATATTGGCAAAAATAACTCTTTTATTCAATCCAATATATGCCTTTTTACTATCTAATATATATGTGTATGTATATAAAATGATAAAAAAATACCTCTGGCAAAACCCCAGGACTATAATAGAAAAGCTGATACATTGTAACTTAATGGAGATCGTTTAAACGACTTGTGTGAGGAATAAGCAAAAATAATAATAAAATGAAGAATAAAAGAGATAAAAAATAGTAAGATAAATTTATATTATTATTTTCGAGGAGAATATTCTGATTTATCAATAAATATTCAAAACGTTTAACGGCAAGATTTTTAGCAACGGAACTAAGCTTATAAATCGGCTTTGACACGTCATACGCTCGTCCAAACAAAACCTGGGGAAACCAACCAGATATTACGTTGTTATACCTTTAAAAAGGTTGGTGTTCATCCAGCTGAAAAATTGGTAAATAATATTTTTGTATACAATATATATTTTTAATTAAATATAAGTATGTAAAAATAATTGACAAATATACATGAGAGAGAGAGAGATTCAACAGTCTAGAAGAGAAGAAAAAAGTATCTCCCTAATTTACATATTAGTTAAACAGTTGCTTTAATTTATTCTCTATTTGAAAACATACAGTATGCAAATTTCGGTACACTATTATTTGCGCATCAATAAACAGAGTGACCAGATTGTAAAAGTAAAAAGAGAGTATTTAATTGAAAAATATTGATTACTCTCAAGAATGGATATTTGGTCAATTCTGGAATAATTAAAAATCAACGATTAGTTTATATTTATTCCAACAGATGGCGCAGGTCGTCAGCAAATTTTATTTTAACGATCAAGAAATTTTTGTATTATTTTTCACAGAGTATTAAATTCCCAGAATAATATTTATGAACTTTTAGAATTTCCAATACCCAGGTGTCCTAAAAATCAGATGGCAAGAATAGAGTTTATTGGCGGGAAAGTTTAGCGGGGTCAGAAATAACTCTGTGTAAATAAATAAACAGCCCGGTCACGCTACAATAAATTCCAGTCAATGATCTGCTGCCCGATAGCAGATAGGGACAGTCGTGGCAGGGGAAACTTAGTTGCATATACACACAATATATTATTATAAATTCACACACACACACAATTGCAATATCTATCGATAACATTTTAAATTATTTAACAATTCTTTTTATGATATATTATCAAATATTATCTCTACACACCTTATTACAATGCTAAAAATCATTTATTGAGTGGCTTGGCTCATCAGTGATAAACCCTCTCAGTGGTTTCGCTGAATTAATCTTCATTAAATATTTTTGGTAATTTGTTTCTCTTATTATATAGTATCATACTTCTGGCAGGGTTCACCGTTGATGAGCCATGCCTTCTCAATGAATAGTCTTTAGCATATCAGTAAGGTATATAAAGATAATATATCATTAAAAAACAATATATAGATGGAAATTTTTATGAAAGAAAATTGATCTATAAAAATAAAAGTTACCTCTCACTTCAAATATAGACGTTAAAACTCAGCATATATATATTAAAAAATAAAGAAAGCATATCCTGACTAAAAGCGTATGTGCTTTTTAGATGGCAGAGCGCCATCTAGTGGAACAGAAATAAACTAAACATTGATTTAGCCTGTCCCCAATTTATTGATAAATCAAGAAAAGCCAACCACGAATCCACTAGATGGCGATCTGCCATCTAAAAAGCACATGTGCTTTTGGTCAGGATATGCTTTCTTTATTTTTAATATCAACACCTGATTTTTTTCATTTATTTTTTTCTTTCTATTGTTTTTTTCATATATATGAAGGTGTACCTTTTAGCATTTATATTTTACTAGACGTATGACCCGGCTTAGCCCGAGAATTCCCCCGATTGCAATTTCCTTCATACTGAAAGTACATCAATAATAAATACAGTATTAGAAGTGCCATAGAATAGCAATACAGAAGGAACACATAAACTACAGGAAAAAAGTGTGTGTGATGGCAAAAATTGTATTATATTAGTGTTTAGGTATTTGATGTAATTAATATAGTTGATATAATAATATATATTATATAAATGAGTTTTAAAAATTGTAAAAAAAAAATGCATCCGCCGGGAATCGAACCCGGGCCGCCCGCGTGGCAGGCGAGCATTCTACCACTGAACCACCGATGCTTATAAAAAAATGGCCATATTTGGGTATTCATTCCATTCCGGATTACTCCGCGTAAAAAAAAGTTCTTCAAATGAAAAAAGAAATAGCCAAAAATACTAATGTTACGATGTACTAGAGCGCCATCTGTTATCAAATTATAAAACTATTTTAGAGGCGTAATATTCTTTTTAAAATAAAACAATTTCTACTGTCCTTACTGCGATGGAAAAATTAAAGGGAGGGCCTGGCTCATCAGTGGTGAACCCTCCCAGCGGTTTCACCAGTTTAATCTACCATACCGCTGTTATATTTTATAGTTGACTGTTGTAAGACTCTTGGAATGGGTATTTTAGAAGAACTATGGACATAAGCTTTTAGGACAGCAGAATTAAATATAATTATAAATATATAATATGCCTCGAGCAATCGCTCTTCCGCAAATATCAAATTGTGTCTTTTATTTGAACAATTATGTTACGATGCACTAGCGCGCCATCTGTTATCAAATTACAAAACTATTTTAGAGGCGTAATATTCTTTTTTAAAATAAAACAATTTCTACTGTCCTTACTGCAATGGAATCCATAGTTCTTCTAAAATACCCATTCCAAGAGTCTTACAACAGTCAACTATAAAAGGAAGTTCCAAAAATGCAATATAACAGCGGTATGGTAGATTAAACTGGCGAAACCGCTGGGAGGGTTCACCACTGATGAGCCAGGCCCTCCCTTTAATTTTTCCATTGCAGTAAGGACAGTAGAAATTGTTTTATTTTAAAAAGAATATTACGCCTCTGAAATAGTTTTGTAATTTAAAATAAATAATGTTGATGCTATTGCTTGTCTCTTTAAAACAAATAAAATTGACCAGGAGTCGTGTATCGTACGGAGTAGGTGACTTATCTGGAAATGTTTTCCACAACGTTAGACTGTCTCTACAGTGGTCTACATGCTATGTCTACACAACAATGTAGGTCAGTGGATGGCAAGGCGTTATAAATGTATAAAATTTCCATATATATTATATAAATGACGAGAACAAAATATTTTTGCCGAAACGTCGAGAAAACAAAACCTTTTCTAACAGAAAAGTTTTTTTTTTTTATAACTTTGAATGCCCGCCAGGCAACCTCTATCTTAAAGATCTTACTCAAGTTCCATCTCTCAGGAAAGGAAAACCCTACCCTGCCGCCTGCATGTGAGGGAGGACCTCCCTAGGCAATGCTAAACCAGGAGAGTCCGTAGACGTCTCAAATCCCATCCCCTTATGTAGAAGATCACTGACCTGCCATCGAAACGGCTTCTAAAGACAGATGAACCTTCTGGTAAAACAACGGTATATGGATGTGGAAAGCAAAGAGAAACTAACGCATTATTTTTCCCACGAAAATCCTCAATGAATGGACCAACTGAACCTAAACAACATCTGACAATGTGTTTCGATCGTTTTGGACGATCCTGGTTGAGGAGAAACCCCAGTCTTAGAAATGACACATCCGAAATAAAATACAATAAGTCGTGCGTTCAGAAATATATGAAAGAATATGTAAATATTATCAAAAGTACAAAATCATGAGGCAAAGGGTTTTTTGTAAGGTTTCTTTATTTAGTCGAGCTTTCGAGCAGTCCTTCCACAGGAGTAAAAATGAGAACAAAAAGAAAATAAATTATTTTATATATACATATATATACACACTCTTAAATATTTAATTAAAAAGACATATATTGGATCAAAATATCATTTATTTTACCAATATTTCAGTTGGCTGAACGCCAACCTTTATCAAGGTATTAAAACATATTTAATGTGTGTCAACAACAAACTCAGCGGCACATAACGTCAACAGAATTAATGTTGGTGACACACATCAAATATGTTTTAATACCTTGATAAAGGTTGGCGTTCAGCCGACTGAAATATTGGTAAAATAAATGATATTTTGATCCAATATATGCCTTTTTAAATAAAGATTTATTTGTGGATTTCTCTATTTTCAAAACTCTTAAATATATTAAAATATTTACACTTATATGTAAATATTCGAAGTTCATAAAACCTATTTGCACATCTCCCGTTGTGTAATAAAAGAGCTGACGTCACAGTTATACTGTTTTGTTTATTTCGCGGTTACTTATTTGCACACTGAGCGACCTGCTGGTTGTCGTTTGACAAGTATCTGCTTAGAAAGTAGAAATAAGGAACGGCCAGTTGATCTGTTCCATTCCAATCGTCACCTTTACCTTTTGGTCTCTTCTTAGCAAGGATACCCGGCGATTGCTCCTATTGCAAAAGAATTCTACTCTCCCGTTGGTACTGTAGAATAGCGTTGAAGCACCGAAAGCTCCCCACGTACTGATGACGAAGAGATAGAATGGAGGACGATGTCAACAACATCCTGACAGCAGGGGAAAGTTGCTGCGGCGGCGGCGGTAGCAACTTGCCATCGATCCCCAAGTTGGGCGGCAGTCGGGATGTGGGCGGCGCTGCTACTGGTGCTGGGGCCGGCGCTCCTGGCCTGCAGGTAACTTCCGTTGTCTCTGTACACACTGTCAGTGGGCAGGTTTCTCTTCTGTCTCTGTATAGCTCTATATACCTGTCTATGTTTGTGTTTACTTTCCTAGATCTCACACTTATCTCTGGGTGTATAACTCTTTATCTTTGTATATACCTTCATCTCTACGTAACTCTCGCTATAGCTGTCTGTCTATGTCTGTCAACACCTACGTCTCCAGGTAACTCTCGCTATAGCTGTCTGTCTTTGCCTGTCTATGTCTGTCAACACCTATGTCTCCAGGTAACTCTCGCTATATCTGTCTGTCTTCGCCTGTTTATGTCTGTCAACACCTAAGTATCCAGGTAACTCTCGCTATAGCTGTCTGTCTTTGCCTGTATATGTCTGTCAACACCTACGTCTCCAGGTAACTCTCGCTATAGCTGTCCGACTGTATGTGTCTGTCAACACCTACGTCTCCAGGTAACTCTCGCTATAGCTGTCCGACTGTATGTGTCTGTCAACACCTACGTCTCCAGGTAACTCTCGCTATAGCTGACTGTCTTTGCCTGTATATGTCTGTCAACACCTACGTCTCCAGGTAACTCTCGCTATAGCTGTCCGACTGTATGTGTCTGTCAACACCTACGTCTCCGAGTAACTCTCGCTATAGCTGTCTGTCAACACCTAAGTCTCCAGGTAACTCTCGCTATAGCTGTTTGTCTTTGCCTGTATATGTCTGTCAACACCTACGTCTCCGGGTAACTCTCGGTATAGCTGTCTGTCTTTGCCTGTATATGTCTGTCAACACCTACGTCTCCAGGTAACTCTCGCTATAGCTGTCCGACTGTATGTGTCTGTCAACACCTACGTCTCCAGGTAACTCTCGGTATAGCTGTCTGTCTTTGCCTGTATATGTCTGTCAACACCTACGTCTCCAGGTAACTCTCGCTATAGCTGTCTGTCTTTTCCTGTATATGTCTGTCAACACCTACGTCTCCAGGTAACTCTCGCTATAGCTGTCTGTCTTTGCCTGTATATGTCTGTCAACACCTACGTCTCCAGGTAACTCTCGCTATAGCTGTCTGTCTTTGCCTGTTTATGTCTGTCAACACCTACGTCTCCAGGTAACTTTCGCTATAGCTGTCCGACTGTATGTGTCTGTCAACACCTACGTCTCCAGGTTACTCTCGCTATAGCTGTCTGTCTTTGCCTGTATATGTCTGTCAACACCTAAGTCTCCAGGTAACTCTCGCTATAGCTGTCTGTCTTTGCCTGTATATGTCTGTCAACACCTACGTCTCCAGGTAACTCTCGCTATAGCTGTCTGTCTTTGCCTGTATATGTCTGTCAACACCTACGTCTCCAGGTAACTCTCGCTATAGCTGTCTGTCTTTGCCTGTATATGTCTGTCAATACCTACCTCTCCAGGTAACTCTCGCTATAGCTGTCTGTCTTCGCCTGTTTATGTCTGTCAACACCTACGTCTCCAGGTAACTCTCACTATAGCTGTCTGTCTTTGCCTGTATATGTCTGTCAATACCTACCTCTCCAGGTAACTCTCGCTATAGCTGTCTGTCTTCGCCTGTTTATGTCTGTCAACACCTACGTCTCCAGGTAACTCTCGCTATAGCTGTCTGTCTTTGCCTGTATATGTCTGTCAACACCTACGTCTCCAGGTAACTCTCGCTATAGCTGTCTGTCTTTGCCTGTATATGTCTGTCAACACCTACGTCTCCAGGTAACTCTCGCTATAGCTGTCTGTCTTCGCCTTTTTATGTCTGTCAACACCTACGTCTCCAGGTAACTCTCGCTATAGCTGTCTGTCTTTGCCTGTATATGTCTGTCAACACCTACGTCTCCAGGTAACTCTCGCTATAGCTGTCTGTCTTTGCCTGTATATGTCTGTCAATACCTACCTCTCTAGGTAACTCACACTATAGCTGTCTGTCTTTGCCTGTATATGTCTGTCAACACTTACGTCTCCAGGTAACTCTCGCTATAGCTGTCTGTCTTTGCCTGTATATGTCTGTCAATACCTACCTCTCCAGGTAACTCACACTATAGCTGTCTGTCTTCGCCTGTTTATGTCTGTCAACGTGTCAATGTGAGTTCCCTGTTCACGGTTACCGTAGCGGCTCGGGGCTCATGACACCGTACTTCGCTCTACAGGGCAGTCCCTAACTTGTACTGCTTCTCCCGCCCGCCACGTAGAGGAAGACTTCTGGGCAGGCCTATATGCATTTATAATATTGAAAACCCTGGAATCTATTTGAACTGAAATATATTTGCATTTTTGACATAGGAGATTCCATTTTCCTTCTGACCAAAATGGAAATATTTTGGGATTCTGTAAAACCTCATTAGGTACAGAAATAAAATCAATCAATTTATTGAACATTTATTGTATGACGCCAACTTGGAAGATTTCGAACAGCTCTCTCCTTCAACAGGTGTGAAGACTGAAACATCCCGTTTTATCCCATGAAATTATAGTCATGTGAACATTTATTTACATAGGTGTATTTTAATTAATGGTATTCTGATTACATTTTTGTTTTAAAAATACTTTTTCAACTATAAATGCAAGTATAGATTGGTATTGATCTATTCACCAATATATTTCAGTTGGCAGCACGCCAACGTCTGTCTACGTATTTGTTTATATATATATTTACTCTCATAGAGACAAAACTTGTGGAAAGTCTTTGATGTTGCAGTAGTCTTATTTTCAAAGGAGACAGAGATTATTCACACTTGGTTATCTTGTGTGTCTTCAATAAAGGTTACTGTAATATCTTTCAGAGTTATTGTCTGAATCCCGATATACATGCTAAAAGGTAAAACTTCCTTAAGTTTTATCCATGAGTGTAAATATACGTAGCCAAAAGGTTAACTCTCCTTTATGTATTGTCGATACTTTACATATTTACATATAAACCCATAACGCGCCATCTCTATACAGAGAATGAAGCATTAAATCAAGAATGTTTTCATACTTAAAATAAACTTATACCGTCCTTACTGCGATGAAAAATCTGTAGAAGTATGATTTGTGTATAAAATAACATTCTTGCGTTAATGTTTTTTTCATTCACATTACATATTTACATATAAGACATCGCACAATTATGAACTATAAACCGGTACATGGCAGTTACATTGGCTTCTCAGTATAGAGTGTGAGGGAGATTATTGCCCTGGACGGACAAGAGAGGATGTGTCTTATAGAGAAGGTTGATTTGCATAATTTATAAATGTAGTTATTGTTGGGTTGGTAGCAAAAATATAATATTATTGCAGATTTTATGTTGACCATGTTGGAATGCCAACCTGACTAGTTGCGGCTTTCCATTTTACATATTCCCAGTTAAGTTGTATATTGGTCAGTTCTGTATCCATTCATATAAAACAATGTTAGTCTGAAGATTCTTGTGAAATAATTACAATAATATAGTAACAATATAAAGATAATTATAATAAAAGTTTCTTTATTAAGTTTAAAATGGCAATCTTTCAAGTGCTGGATAATTATCAGGCCAATATTGAAATACTTGATTTTTTAGCCTTTAGAACTTATACGTGGTTTTATATTTGAGATTTTTTTATAACTGTGCTCCGTGTTTTTTGTTGTTGTTTATGTTAATCTCTTTAAAAAATCACTAAGCAGTTATAATAACAAAAATCTCAAATACGATATAAACCACGTTAAAGTTCCAAAGACTATAAAATAAAGTATCTCAATATTTGACTGATGAAGATCTAACGCTTGAAAGATTGCCATTTTAAAATTAATAAAGAAACTTTTTGTAATTAACCTGATATATTGTTATAATGTTATTCTTCCATTTATAACACCTTATCGTTATTTTTGGCGAAACAAATCTCCCGATAGTAAGATTGAAGAGTCCGTGGCTGACAGCAGTTTGCTCCACGACACGGGCGATGCCATCCTTCTCAACGACGTTTGTCAATTGTTCTATAGAGAACAGCACATTTTGATAGCAATATAATACCATGGTAGATTAAACTGGCGAAACCGCTGGGAGGGTTCACCACTGATGAGCCAGGCCCTCCCAATAATGTTTCCATTGCAGTAAGGGCAGTAGAAATTGTTTAATTTCAAAAAGAATCTTACGTCTTTAAAATGGTTTCGAATTTTGATAACAGATGGCGCTAGTGCATCATAATACTTATTATGGCATCCTAAATAAATGTTGTCGTAGTTACAGAAAGAATAGATTAATTAGCAATGTTTTATTCTTTTGTATGCATTTACAGTAGAACCTCCATGAAAAGACACTCCTTCAAGAGGACACCTCTATGCAAATGACAGTTTCTATCGCCAAGATTACTATTTTTACTATTTTATCAATTCTCCGGTATGAGGACACCTCTCTCTAAAAAACATTTTGGCTCAGTAATTAGGTGTTGTCCTTTACAGGAACGTTCCACTGTATTATATATATACTGGAAGTTCTGATTCTGATATAGCGACATTTAAGTTACGGAAGGATGATATTCATGTATCATAAAAGGCAACTCTCCCTTCAATTATACATCAGAACGATGCGCTGTTTATCACTCTAGTAAATAACTTTACAAGTGATGATAAAGAAGGAGTCACAACACTAGGTTGATGATAATTGCAACGTTTTAAAGCATAGTTAAAGGGAGAGGTGCCTCTTTTTTGTTACATGAATATTATTCTCCCGCGCAACTTTATGTTGAATTATTACCTGAAAAACTGGCGAAACCGCTCGAAGGCTTAGCTCATTAGGGGTAGAACCATTGGAAGGGAAGTAATAGATGGCACGGCTGTAGGCATAATTTAACATTATAAGAACACGTCACTCAGTTCGAGAGGCCGTGCGGTTACTGAAAGAAATGATTTTACCCCGACGTGATAGTGATCGCTTATTGGTCCTCCCTGGTGTCGATATATCGTCCCTGTGGTGCTATCCTAGTTTGGCTCCAATCTCAATGTTACACAGAATGTGTCACCACTAGCCACCTAGACATGTATTGTGTAACTAGAGGATTATACCCAGTAGGTTTCAGCCACATTACCTGCTTCAATATAATATAGGTTTATAGATGGAAGATAGTGTCATAAGACACGAGGCTATTATATTCCTAATGTGGTACCTTCCTTTATCCGAATATGTGCACAGGAGTGATGGTCATAATGTATTGTTCTGATCAATTCCTGATATACACCTTCCTTTATCCGAATATGTGCACAGGAGTGATGGTCATAATGTATTGTTCTGATCAATTCCTGATGTACACCTTCCTTTATCCGAATATGTGCAGACGAGTGATGGTCATAATGTATTGTTCTGATCAATTCCTGATGTACACCTTCCTTCATCCGAATATGTGCACAGGAGTGATGGTCATAATGTATTGTTATTGTTCTGATCAATTCCTGATGTGGTACCTTCCTTTATCCGAATATGTGCAGACGAGTGATGGTCATAATGTATTGTTCTGATCAATTCCTGATGTACACCTTCCTTTATCCGAATATGTGCACAGGAGTGATGGTCATAATGTATTGTTCTGATCACTTCCTGATGTGGTACCTTCCTTTATCCGAATATGTGCACAGGAGTGATGGTCATAATGTATTGTTCTGATCAATTCCTAATGTGGTACCTTCCTTTATCCGAATATGTGCAGACGAGTGATGGTCATAATGTATTGTTCTGATCAATTCCTGATGTGGTACCTTCCTTTATCCGAATATGTGCACAGGAGTGATGGTCATAATGTATTGTTCTGATCAATTCCTAATGTGGTACCTTCCTTTATCCGAATATGTGCAGACGAGTGATGGTCATAATGTATTGTTCTGATCAATTCCTAATGTGGTACCTTCCTTTATCCGAATATGTGCACAGGAGTGATGGTCATAATGTATTGTTCTGATCAATTCCTGATGTGGTACCTTCCTTTATCCGAATATGTGCAGACGAGTGATGGTCATAATGTATTGTTCTGATCAATTCCTAATGTGGTACCTTCCTTTATCCGAATATGTGCACAGGAGTGATTGTCATAATGTATTGTTCTGATCAATTCCTGATGTACACCTTCCTTTATCCGAATATGTGCAGACGAGTGATGGTCATAATGTATTGTTCTGATCAATTCCTGATGTACACCTTCCTTTAACCGAATATGTACAGACGAGTGATGGTCATAATGTATTGTTCTGATCAATTCCTGATGTGGTACCTTCCTTCATCCGAATATGTGCACAGGAGTGATGGTCATAATGTATTGTTATTGTTCTGATCAATTCCTGATGTGGTACCTTCCTTTATCCGAATATGTGCAGACGAGTGATGGTCATAATGTATTGTTCTGATCAATTCCTGATGTACACCTTCCTTTATCCGAATATGTGCACAGGAGTGATGGTCATAATGTATTGTTCTGATCAATTCCTGATGTGGTACCTTCCTTTATCCGAATATGTGCACAGGAGTGATGGTCATAATGTATTGTTCTGATCAATTCCTGATGTACACCTTCCTTTATCCGAATATGTGCAGACGAGTGATGGTCATAATGTATTGTTCTGATCAATTCCTAATGTGGTACCTTCCTTTATCCGAATATGTGCACAGGAGTGATGGTCATAATGTATTGTTCTGATCAATTCCTGATGTACACCTTCCTTTAACCGAATATGTACAGACGAGTGATGGTCATAATGTATTGTTCTGATCAATTCCTGATGTACACCTTCCTTCATCCGAATATGTGCAGACGAGTGATGGTCATAATGTATTGTTCTGATCAATTCCTGATGTACACCTTCCTTTATCCGAATATGTGCAGACGAGTGATGGTCATAATGTATTGTTCTGATCAATTCCTGATGTACACCTTCCTTTATCCGAATATGTGCACAGGAGTGATGGTCATAATGTATTGTTCTGATCAATTCCTGATGTGGTACCTTCCTTTAACCGAATATGTACAGACGAGTGATGGTCATAATGTATTGTTCTGATCAATTCCTGATGTACACCTTCCTTTATCCGAATATGTGCAGACGAGTGATGGTCATAATGTATTGTTCTGATCAATTCCTGATGTACACCTTCCTTTATCCGAATATGTGCAGACGAGTGATGGTCATAATGTATTGTTCTGATCAATTCCTGATGTACACCTTCCTTCATCCGAATATGTGCACAGGAGTGATGGTCATAATGTATTGTTCTGATCAATTCCTGATGTGGTACCTTCCTTTATCCGAATATGTGCACAGGAGTGATGGTCATAATGTATTGTTCTGATCAATTCCTGATGTACACCTTCCTTTAACCGAATATGTACAGACGAGTGATGGTCATAATGTATTGTTCTGATCAATTCCTGATGTACACCTTCCTTTAACCGAATATGTACAGACGAGTGATGGTCATAATGTATTGTTCTGATCAATTCCTAATGTGGTACCTTCCTTTATCCGAATATGTGCACAGGAGTGATGGTCATAATGTATTGTTCTGATCAATTCCTGATGTACACCTTCCTTTAACCGAATATGTACAGACGAGTGATGGTCATAATGTATTGTTCTGATCAATTCCTGATGTACACCTTCCTTCATCCGAATATGTGCAGACGAGTGATGGTCATAATGTATTGTTCTGATCAATTCCTGATGTACACCTTCCTTCATCCGAATATGTGCACAGGAGTGATGGTCATAATGTATTGTTCTGATCAATTCCTGATGTGGTACCTTCCTTTATCCGAATATGTGCAGACGAGTGATGGTCATAATGTATTGTTCTGATCAATTCCTGATGTACACCTTCCTTTATCCGAATATGTGCACAGGAGTGATGGTCATAATGTATTGTTCTGATCAATTCCTGATGTGGTACCTTCCTTTAACCGAATATGTACAGACGAGTGATGGTCATAATGTATTGTTCTGATCAATTCCTGATGTACACCTTCCTTTATCCGAATATGTGCAGACGAGTGATGGTCATAATGTATTGTTCTGATCAATTCCTGATGTACACCTTCCTTCATCCGAATATGTGCACAGGAGTGATGGTCATAATGTATTGTTCTGATCAATTCCTGATGTGGTACCTTCCTTTATCCGAATATGTGCAGACGAGTGATGGTCATAATGTATTGTTCTGATCAATTCCTGATGTACACCTTCCTTTATCCGAATATGTGCACAGGAGTGATGGTCATAATGTATTGTTCTGATCAATTCCTGATGTGGTACCTTCCTTTAACCGAATATGTACAGACGAGTGATGGTCATAATGTATTGTTCTGATCAATTCCTGATGTACACCTTCCTTTATCCGAATATGTGCAGACGAGTGATGGTCATAATGTATTGTTCTGATCAATTCCTGATGTACACCTTCCTTCATCCGAATATGTGCACAGGAGTGATGGTCATAATGTATTGTTCTGATCAATTCCTGATGTGGTACCTTCCTTTATCCGAATATGTGCAGACGAGTGATGGTCATAATGTATTGTTCTGATCAATTCCTGATGTACACCTTCCTTTATCCGAATATGTGCACAGGAGTGATGGTCATAATGTATTGTTCTGATCAATTCCTGATGTGGTACCTTCCTTTAACCGAATATGTACAGACGAGTGATGGTCATAATGTATTGTTCTGATCAATTCCTGATGTACACCTTCCTTTATCCGAATATGTGCAGACGAGTGATGGTCATAATGTATTGTTCTGATCAATTCCTGATGTACACCTTCCTTTATCCGAATATGTGCAGACGAGTGATGGTAATAATGTATTGTTCTGATCAATTCCTGATGTACACCTTCCTTCATCCGAATATGTGCACAGGAGTGATGGTCATAATGTATTGTTCTGATCAATTCCTGATGTGGTACCTTCCTTTATCCGAATATGTGCACAGGAGTGATGGTCATAATGTATTGTTCTGATCAATTCCTGATGTGGTACCTTCCTTTATCCGAATATGTGCACAGGAGTGATGGTCATAATGTATTGTTCTGATCAATTCCTGATGTGGTACCTTCCTTTATCCGAATATGTGCAGACGAGTGATGGTCATAATGTATTGTTCTGATCAATTCCTGATGTACACCTTCCTTTATCCGAATATGTGCACAGGAGTGATGGTCATAATGTATTGTTCTGATCAATTCCTGATGTGGTACCTTCCTTTAACCGAATATGTACAGACGAGTGATGGTCATAATGTATTGTTCTGATCAATTCCTGATGTACACCTTCCTTTATCCGAATATGTGCAGACGAGTGATGGTCATAATGTATTGTTCTGATCAATTCCTGATGTACACCTTCCTTCATCCGAATATGTGCACAGGAGTGATGGTCATAATGTATTGTTCTGATCAATTCCTGATGTGGTACCTTCCTTTATCCGAATATGTGCAGACGAGTGATGGTCATAATGTATTGTTCTGATCAATTCCTGATGTACACCTTCCTTTATCCGAATATGTGCACAGGAGTGATGGTCATAATGTATTGTTCTGATCAATTCCTGATGTGGTACCTTCCTTTAACCGAATATGTACAGACGAGTGATGGTCATAATGTATTGTTCTGATCAATTCCTGATGTACACCTTCCTTTATCCGAATATGTGCAGACGAGTGATGGTCATAATGTATTGTTCTGATCAATTCCTGATGTACACCTTCCTTCATCCGAATATGTGCACAGGAGTGATGGTCATAATGTATTGTTCTGATCAATTCCTGATGTGGTACCTTCCTTTATCCGAATATGTGCAGACGAGTGATGGTCATAATGTATTGTTCTGATCAATTCCTGATGTACACCTTCCTTATCCGAATATGTGCACAGGAGTGATGGTCATAATGTATTGTTCTGATCAATTCCTGATGTGGTACCTTCCTTTAACCGAATATGTACAGACGAGTGATGGTCATAATGTATTGTTCTGATCAATTCCTGATGTACACCTTCCTTTATCCGAATATGTGCAGACGAGTGATGGTCATAATGTATTGTTCTGATCAATTCCTGATGTACACCTTCCTTTATCCGAATATGTGCAGACGAGTGATGGTCATAATGTATTGTTCTGATCAATTCCTGATGTACACCTTCCTTCATCCGAATATGTGCACAGGAGTGATGGTCATAATGTATTGTTCTGATCAATTCCTGATGTGGTACCTTCCTTTATCCGAATATGTGCACAGGAGTGATGGTCATAATGTATTGTTCTGATCAATTCCTGATGTGGTACCTTCCTTTATCCGAATATGTGCACAGGAGTGATGGTCATAATGTATTGTTCTGATCAATTCCTGATGTGGTACCTTCCTTTATCCGAATATGTGCAGACGAGTGATGGTCATAATGTATTGTTCTGATCAATTCCTGATGTACACCTTCCTTTATCCGAATATGTACAGACGAGTGATGGTCATAATGTATTGTTCTGATCAATTCCTGATGTGGTACCTTCCTTCATCCGAATATGTGCAGACGAGTGATGGTCATAATGTATTGTTCTGATCAATTTCCTGATGTGGTACCTTCCTTTATCCGAATATGTGCACAGGAGTGATGGTCATAATGTATTGTTCTGATCAATTCCTGATGTGGTACCTTCCTTTATCCGAATATGTGCAGACGAGTGATGGTCATAATGTATTGTTCTGATCAATTCCTAATGTGGTACCTTCCTTTATCCGAATATGTACAGACGAGTGATGGTCATAATGTATTGTTCTGATCAATTCCTGATGTACACCTTCCTTCATCCGAATATGTGCAGACGAGTGATGGTCATAATGTATTGTTCTGATCAATTCCTGATGTACACCTTCCTTTATCCGAATATGTGCACAGGAGTGATGGTCATAATGTATTGTTCTGATCACTTCCTGATGTGGTACCTTCCTTTATCCGAATATGTGCACAGGAGTGATGGTCATAATGTATTGTTCTGATCAATTCCTGATGTACACCTTCCTTTATCCGAATATGTACAGACGAGTGATGGTCATAATGTATTGTTCTGATTAATTCCTGATGTACACCTTCCTTTATCCGAATATGTACAGACGAGTGATGGTCATAATGTATTGTTCTGATTAATTCCTGATGTACACCTTCCTTTATCCGAATATGTACAGACGAGTGATGGTCATAATGTATTGTTCTGATCAATTCCTAATGTGGTACCTTCCTTTATCCGAATATGTGCACAGGAGTGATGGTCATAATGTATTGTTCTGATTAATTCCTGATGTACACCTTCCTTTATCCGAATATGTGCACAGGAGTGATGGTCATAATGTATTGTTCTGATCAATTCCTGATGTGGTACCTTCCTTTATCCGAATATGTGCACAGGAGTGATGGTCATAATGTATTGTTCTGATCAATTCCTGATGTACACCTTCCTTTATCCGAATATGTGCACAGGAGTGATGGTCATAATGTATTGTTCTGATCAATTCCTGATGTGGTACCTTCCTTTATCCGAATATGTGCAGACGAGTGATGGTCATAATGTATTGTTCTGATCAATTCCTGATGTACACCTTCCTTTATCCGAATATGTGCACAGGAGTGATGGTCATAATGTATTGTTCTGATCAATTCCTGATGTACACCCTCCTTCATCCGAATATGTGCACAGGAGTGATGGTCATAATGTATTGTTCTGATCAATTCCTGATGTACACCTTCCTTTATCCGAATATGTACACAGGAGTGATGGTCATAATGTATTGTTCTGATCAATTCCTGATGTACACCCTCCTTCATCCGAATATGTGCACAGGAGTGATGGTCATAATGTATTGTTCTGATCAATTCCTGATGTACACCTTCCTTTATCCGAATATGTACAGACGAGTGATGGTCATAATGTATTGTTCTGATCAATTCCTGATGTACACCTTCCTTCATCCGAATATGTGCAGACGAGTGATGGTCATAATGTATTGTTCTGATCAATTCCTGATGTACACCTTTGTTTATCCGAATATGTGCAGACGAGTGATGGTCAAAACCAAGCAACCTTCAACATCTCTTCATTTGTTGTTGTTTACACATGAAGGAAGTCGCAGCAGATTTCTGCAAAGTGTTATACTCCTCACTAATTAGTGCAGTGTTTAATTAACTATTAATATTTATAAACATATTATCTGCGCTGACACACTCCCAATTAATTCATATAATCCTATTCAATGTATGTAGGACAGCTGAGAACACTTACAGCTGGCCATACGATGATATGTGATCAGATCTAGTTGTGCAATTTATATATTAGATAATAAAAAGGCATATATTGGATTTAATAAAAGATTTATTTTCCAATATTTCGGCTGGCTGAACGCCAAACCTTTATCGAGGCATTACATTTTTGTATACACAAACTCAGCGCCGCATAGTGTTATAATATCACAGTTGAAATCATTTAAAATACAAAGTAGATGGGAGAAATTTGTGCATGAAAAATTATTTAAAAATTACAATCAGAATAAGTTAAATATCTTAAAATATTAAAGGAAAAATAATGAGATATATCTTATATTTTAAAATATTTATAATAAGTACATAAAATATAATTCATTAATAATTCATATATATATGTCATAATTTGTATAATATCCAAAATGTATAATTTATTTTCACCATAATTATTATGTTAAATTGTAAATACAAATTCATCCATGTATAAATCTGTACAAAATAAATCTGGGAGCCAGCGCGCGCGGGCGAAGGCCACGCCTCCACCGCGTGGCGCGCGCTCACGAGTGTCGAACAAGTTCTTTTTTGACGCATACATGCACAAGGGTCGCGCCCTTTCATTCGACCACGACATATATATATATATCGAATGGAGACATTAATACGCGAATGTTTCTTTTCACAAATAAATCAAACTTCTACTGTCCTTACTGCGATGAAAAAATATATTGAGAGGGCTTGGCTCATAAGTGGTGAACCCTCCCAGCGGTGTCACCAATTTAATTTATCAGACCGCCTCTTTAGAGCTCTAATACTGTATTGGATCATTCTGCTTTCATATGTTACACTGAATGGTGGAATACCTTTTTTTTTCATCGCAGTAAGGACAGTAGAAGTTTGATTTATTGGTAAAATAAACCTGGGCGTCTTAATGTCTTCATTCGATGTATATAGATAGCGCGTTATTGCTTTGTATTAATATATATATATATAATATAATATATATGTTATATAAAATATTATTTTATTTAAATTTATATTTCATATATTCAAATATTCTGTTTATATCTACCACCAGATGTCGGGACTTCCCTATATTAAACCGATTGTTGTTGTTTCCCGATGGCCGGCTCAATCTTTTTGTAAATTATGTAAATATGTTTTCATTTTTTTATTCTTACGCCTTAAGTCATGCATAAGTATTTTTAATAGACAAATTAAAGCAATAATGATCTGAACTATTTTTAGTATCATTGCCACGACTGCAGTGTCGCATGCTCATGGATTCCAGGATCGAGCAAATTATCAATAAATCTATATCCTATAAAATCAACAAGAAAATATTTTTGTAATATATTATATATATAACCCTCCTTCATATGTTTGGGATCGATATGGCCAGACTTGCCAAGTTTTCTTATCGCTATGGATCAGTTACTTAAAAGAAATCAGTTTAATAAGTTTTTCAACTTTGATCAAGTATCCAATCAGGACTTGAGCAGCCTGTGATATTATGTCGTTTGTCATGATATAGAATATTGTCACTTAGAATATTAGGGAAGACAAAACTTCCGAATGACGCGACAATTTATTTAAGGAAAAACCCCAATTAAAATATCAGAGAGGCAATGAGTAAATTTTACAGTGTATCGAAATACAAATATCGAAATTAAAAAATATTCTAATGGAATAATAAATAACCTGCTACAATATTGATAAATTGGATTGCCCGAAAGAGTTGCGGCGTCTTATGCTTTTTTTTGTATTTGCATATTCTAAATGTTTACACATCGCACGTTGTTATTTGATAAAACATATCAAACCCTATGTAGTGGGAGGACTTGGCTCATCAGTGATGAACCCTCCCAGCGCTTTCGCCAATTTAACCTATCAGACCGCTTCTTAGAACTCTAATACTATATTGGACGATTCTGCTTATATATGTTATACTGAAGGATGGGATCTTAGAAATGGTATTTAAGTAAACCATGGTTCTATTTATTTGATATAGATGGCGCGTTATTGTCTTCTGCTTAATATTTGCATATTCTCACGAGGTGAACGAACTGCCATCTATCGGGTTAAATAATCATTAAACGTTGATTTCTTTCTTCGTCATATATTTTCCCAGAATATAATCCCTCTAGTATATGGTAACATTACATAGTTAAAAGGGGGTCGGTGGAAGGCTGGTTAAACCGTTTGGTTTTCGACCACTACGACCAGGGTTCGATTCCCGCATTGGACACTTTTTTCTGATTTAAAAAAAAATGCTCCAATGGCCCCCCGATTCTTGCAAAAGTCCAACCCCACCAGCGAGTGCAAGTAACCAAACGGGGCTCTGGCACATTTGTAAGTGCAAATCGAACTGCTTTTCACATGTGTAGACATGTGGTGCGCTTTCAGTAAAAAGCAGTAGCTAACTACCCACCATCATTATCATGGCCTGTACCACGTGTACTAGGGATAATTTTTAAAAAACATAGTTAAAATCTCTGATCTGATGTGCAAATAAGAAATGGATATTTTATCCAAACAGCAACAACTGCCGATTTGTCATCCCGGCTTCTGTCATCTCCCTACGTGACAATATAAATAGACGTTTAGTTTTCTTTTATTCCGGTAGATGGCACTTGTCCAATATCTACATATTGGCATAGAGGCAACTTTTTATCGCATATGTAATATTTCTGTACGTGAGTTTGTCTATTCATTTAGGAATAGTTTTTCACGATCAATTACGGCTGTACTGTAGGTTACTAACCAATTATGGAAATATTTGTCAAACTATCAGGCGCAGAAATCTTATTTTTATAAAGGAAAACTACATCATAATGGCCTTCTTCAATGAGAAAATAAGTAGTAGACTTGGCTCATCAGTGGTAAACCTTCTCAGCGGCTTCGAGCTACACGTGTAAACCACGTTGTTCTTATCTGAAAAAGAACTTTTTCTCGAAAGCTTCTCTAATTATTACTTTAAAAATGCCGCAGCGTCACCTTCCACTCTTGTGGAAATATGCTCGTTACGATTAAAAAGAGAATAAATTTTGCAATGAGTTTCTTTTAATCAAAATTCATTTTCTTTTTATGCGAAACTACACTCATTAACAAAACTTAAGAAAGTTGTATCTGATATCGGGATTCAGACAATAACTCTGAAAGAGATATTTGATAAACATGGACCTTTATTTATCGAAGAAACACGAAATAACCAAGTGTGAACTAAATTGTTGTTGTTGTCGTGTCCAATGAAGAGCCTCAGATGTCTCCATACATCTCTATCACAGCAGCAGCAATGTCCTCTACCTTGGGTGTGTAAATCTGCTGCTCTGGGTCCATGTCAATTTTCTGCAAGGCTGCGGCCATTGCTGGACATGAGAATATGTGAGTAGGTGTTAGTTCCACATCAGGACAGTTGTTGCATGTCCTATAGGTTCTTGTGCCATCTAGATGTATTGTCATTCCTTTATAGTGTTTTGTTCTGAGTCTTGTTATAGTTTTAAGTTTTGTCCATGCGTGTATATGTCATAATATCAAATGTAGAAATTACTATTTATAGAAATATTTGAATTATCTCTCTCTCTCTCTCTCTCTATACATGTGTGGAAGAGAGAGAGTATAAGGAAAAAGAAAGTTTGCTAGCTAGAGAACAGCCCTGTTCGAAGTCACGGGTTTCCTTATTAAAGAGATAGAAGCTTGGAGAGAGCTTTCGGACAATAATGTTCTTCAACAGGCTGTAATACGAATACAAGAAATTAGAGGAGAAAGAAATGATATATATATATATATATATGGAATTTTTGCCGGGAGAGGAGATTGATCTAAAGAGACAAGGGTCGCCTCTCCCGTCAAAATAGACGTTTAAAACCAGACGCCATCTATTGACCGCCCTAGACTGAAGAGGGCCATTAGCCCGAAACCATGGTCTCTAGGTGGACGCTTCTCAGTTTGCCAAAGCTGGTGTTGTGGCTTTGTCACCGACCCGAGGCCGCTAGTTTGTGGCGACGGTCAATAGATGGCGTCTGGTTTTTGACGTCTATTTTGACGGGAGAGGCGACCCTTGTCTCTTTAGATATATATATTTGTTCTGAAAATAAAACAATCCATATTTAAATCATTAGATAATAAAAATACATATATTAGATTGAATAAAAGATTTATTTGCCAATATTTCTGTTGGCTGAACGTCAATCTTTATCAAGACATTACAAAAAATGTATATACAAAATTGTAATGACTTGATAAAAGTTGGCGTTCAGCTAACCGAAATATTATCAAATAAATCTTTTATTCAATCCAATATATGCCTTTTTACTATCTAATATATATACCTTTATATATACTACCCATCATGATTATCATCGGCCATTGGGATAAGAAAAATATATCTTAGTTGGTTTTATTACTGATCTCTCTACAAGATTGTTCTTTGTAGAAATAAGAGAAAGGCGAGGAGGAAGCTCTACAGTAATTGAATGAAAAAGGTAAATAGAAATTTTAGGAAACTTTTTTTTTCTACAAAAAAATAAAAACATCTCGGAACAATTTCTCTCAATTAATTTTAGCATTTGTTCTCATAACTTTCTTTCTATCTTTAAATGAAACCTTTCCACCCAATTACACCACCATCCTGGCACCACGTTTTATTTGAAATGGTTCTTGGAAGGAGGGGACAGCTCGGATATCTTTGGGAATCAATTAGGTCAGAATGGAATTCAGCTATTGGCTAATCCCATTGGTAACTAATTGGCGACACTTGACTATTTGACTGGATATTTGTCATGAACCAACAAATAAAATATAGAGGAGAGTGACAATATATATTTGTCGTACTTTATTCCAAATATCCTATGGGCTTGTCAAATGTTATCATTGCTCAGCTATAGCTATGTAGTGATAGAAGGTATAGAAGCGAATATTACCTTTAATGAAAAATACCACTTTTAAATCTAATAATAGAAACAATAGAAAGAATTTTTTATTATAAAAACGATAGATAGAGATATTCTACCGTCCTTGTTGCACAAAGAAAAATACAGGGAAGCCCTGGCTCATCATTTGTAAACCCTTCGAGTGGTTTTGCCAGTTTAATCTATCTAATTTTTCTACTATTGCATAAGTGTAACTGTTTCATCTCTAGAATAGAGTTATGTAGGTATTTTAAAATGAATATATACGCTCATAGATATATATACAAATCTTAAGGAAGTTGTACCTTTTAGCATGTATATTGGGATTCAGACAATAACTCTGAAAGATACATTCATGGACAACACTTAAGGAAGTTGTACCTTTTAGCATGTATATTGGGATTCAGACAATAACTCTGAAAGATACATTCATGGACAAAACTTAAGGAAGTTGTACCTTTTAGCGTGTATATTGGGATTCAGACAATAACTCTGAAAGATACACTCATGGACAAAACTGAAGGAAGTTGTACCTTTTAGCATGTATATTGGGATTGAGACAATAACTCTGAAAGCTACACTCATGGACAACACTTAAGGAAGTTGTACCTTTTAGCATGTATATCGGGATTCAGACAAAACTCTGAAATATATTACAGTGACCTTTATTGAAGACACACAAGATAACCCAGTGTGAACAAAATTGTGTCTGTATCCTTAAAAAAAAAACAGAAGACCGATGACATTAAAGATTTCCCACCTGTGAGAGAAACAAGCCATGTATAAACTATAAGAGAAAATAGCTAACCTAACCTAACCTCCATCCCCGGTTAGTTTACCATTCACCAGCTCAATGTTGTCGTATCGTCTGTTTACCTTCACAGGCGACGATCGTCTGACCGTATAAAATGGAAATTAAATTTTCCAGGACGTCACGTCGGCTGCACTTGATTTAGTAAACGGGCTGACCACCCTGCCTCAGGCGGGCAGACGTACGTGGTGTTTACGCGTCTGCTCGGAAATTGCTTAACATATTCTATTGAATAATTCAGCACCTTTTTTATTTTTTAGAGAATGTTTTTCCTCTTCCCTCTCTTTCTATATACACTTTGTAATATTATATATACATATATATATATATATATATATATATATATATATATATATATATATATATAATTTTGCATATATATTAAAGAAAAATAAAATTAAGAAAAGTAAAGTAATTTAAAGGGAGAAACTAGATAAGGATTATAGTGTAAGGTTTTCAAAAAGGTTTTTTTATTTTAACAAAAAAGAATGTAAGGCTGTAACAAGTTCACCCTAAAGCTTCGGCAGTTACGTGTCATATAAGCGGAACATAAGAAAAAGAAGGAAGAATTGAATAGAGTAGGAGTAGGAAAAGAATAAAAGGAAGAACCATGATAAAATTTTATCGAACTATATCTATTCATAATAATATAGGAGGTTGACTTAATACATTCCATAATATATTTCTCTATATATTATATAAATATAAAGAGTTATAAACAATTTGATTAATATTTGAAACCATTATAGACGCGTATAATTCTTTTGAAAACGAAACAATTTCTACTGTCCTTACTGCAATGGAAAAATTAAAGGGAGGGCCTAGCTCATCAGTGGTGAACCCTTCCAGCGGTTTCGCCAGTTTAATCTACCATACCGCTGTTTTATTGCATTTTTTGGAACTTCCTTTTATAGTGAGCTTGAGCTGGACTCTTGGAATGGGTATTTCAGATTAACTATGGACATAAGCTTTGAGGATTTTTTCCATTGCAGTAAAGGCAGTAGAAATTGCTTAATTTACAAAATAATCATACGCGTCTATAATGGTTTCGAATATTCATAACAGATGGCGCGCTTATGCACCATAATAAATTTGATTAATAAATATGGATGGCTTTTCTTGATTTATCAAGAAATTGGGTTGGCCAAATATCTCGGAGTAAGCTAAATAAACGTTTAGTTTATTTTTACTCCACTAGATGGCGCTCTGCCATCTAAAAAGCACATGTGCTTGTGGTCAGGAGATGCCTTCTTTATTTTAAATATATAACTATGTTCCAACTTTTTTTATATATCCAAACGACTGCACTTAGGTAAGAAACCTTGAAAACAAAATCGTTTAGAAATACGAGGGGTGTCCCATAAGTCCGTGGCCCGACATATAAAGAAAATGACTAATAAAATTATTATTATTTATTTTTCAACATAATCCCCTTTAAGGTCTATAGACTTTTTCCAGCGATGTTCTAATGCTTTTATGCCCTCCAAAAAGAACGATGTTTTCAAGTGACTCAAAAAATGAGGTTACAGCATCAATGACCTCTTCATCTGACCTAAAATGAATGCCAGAAAGTGTTTTTTTTAAATGAGGAAATAGGTGGAAGTCAGACAGAGCTAGATCTGGTGAATAGGGCGCATGTGGTAAAAGTTCAAAGCCAGAATCATAAATAGCCGCCATGGCTTGCAGCGACCGATGACTCGGAGCATTGTCTTGATGGTAAACAATCTTCCTGGACAACTTTCCTCTTCTCTTTTCTTTAATAGGTTCTCGTAGTTGCTTCACAAGATTTGAATAATAATTGCCAGTGATGGTTTGACCCTTATTCAGAAAGTCTAGAAGAAGTACACCCTCGGAATCTCAAAAGACAGGCACCATAACCTTCCCTGCTAATGGAACTGTCTTGGCTTTTTGGGGGGAGGGGAACCGGAGTGTGTCCATTGCATGGATTGTTGCTTGGACTCTGGTGCAAAGTGATGGGCCCAAGTCTTATCCATGGTAACAAATATATTAACAAATTCCTCTGGATTGGCTTCAAATAACGCAAGATTGTCCGAAGATAACTTTCTCCTTACAGCCTTTTGATCGGGTGTCAAAAGTTTGGGAACCCAACGGGCAGAAAGCTTCCTGAGGCCCAAGTGTTCTCTCATGATCCGATCCACTGTTGTTTTTGGAATGCCCAAGGTCTCTTCTATCTAACGAACTGTCATTCTTCTGTCCAACATAACCAAATCATGTATTTTGTCGATGTTTTCTTGAGTAACTGACTCAATGGGTTTTCCTGGTCGATGTTCGTCTTCGGTGCTGATCCTCCCTAATTTAAAGGCAGCTACCCATTTTTTACTGTGCTACAGAAAGGAGCATCTTCCCTTAATGTATCCACCATATCCTCATAGATTTCCTTCGGCGATATTCCTTTCTTACAAAGATATTTTATTACAGCACGAATCTCGTTTGTCTCCATTTTAGATGATTCCTGTTTCTTGTCCTCTTTCAGAACCTATAACAAAAAAACGGTTAGTTGTAGAAACTTAAAAATTTACATATCTTCATACAAGGCTTTAAGGTATATTTGGTAAAATTTATTAGTTTCTAATATTTCGTTCTCATGGTCGGGCCACGGACTTATGGGACACCCCTCGTATATATTAAGAAAAAGGCATCTCCTGGTGAATAGGGTTGCTAAAAGTTGCTGATGGCTTGCGCCATCTATCTGAATAAATATAAAATATTCAAATACAGTTGCACAATAAGGAGATGCCTTTTTCTTAATCTAACCACCAAATCCCAGTACAATTTCACAATTATACTAATATATGTGTATGTATATAATGTAAATTTATGTAGCGCGTCAAACAATACTTATAAAGTATCGACAGCAAAAAATCTCGAGGCTTTCTCCTCTATTTCTTGGTTTCACAAACTTGCAATAAAATTCCGTTTATAAATAATACATAAATTCGATATAGGACATTATGTATATCAAAATATATTATTTAATTATGGGGGAAATTGTTGCGTCATATTTTAGCTTAATTATAAATTTTATTTATCAAATATGGCAGAAAATTTATTTTTAAATGATTAATTTTATTGTGAAGATTAGGTTTTATTGTTATCGATTTTTATTGTTTTCAGCTCAAAAATACTATTAAAAAATAAACATAAAACGAGAGCCATTAGCACAAACCATGTTGAACAGATGGACGTTCTGTAATTTCCAAAACTGATGTTGTGGCATTGTCACCGACCTCTGTCTGCTTAGTTTACGGAGATGGCTAATAAATGGCATCTAGTTTTGTCTTTTGTCGACCTGAGAAGTGACCTTCCCTTTTTATAAATATTTTTCTCACAGAAAATTTTCTATCTAATTTTTAATACTAATACATTATTTCAAAATGTTTTCAGTAATAGAAATAATTTACCAAAATTATTCCATTTTAAAAGTCGAATATCAAAATATAACGAGGATTGAAGAAGAATGCTTTATACGAACTTTATTCGCAAACTTTCGGACGGATGTCCTTCTACAGGCTTTACAGTGACAAAAAGAAAGGAATAATATAAGGAATAATAGAACAAGATATCTAAGCCTGTAGAAGGACATACGTCCGAAAGCTTGCGAATAAAATTCTTATAAGACACCCCTCTTCAAAGTCATGGAACAAAAGAAAAAAAGGCTACATCGCCCCGCACCACTTCAACAAGATAAAGAGATAAGAAATCGAATCAATTTAGACAATTGACAATTAAAATAATTTTATTGACATCTTGTTAATACATACAAAATTGCACAGTCTGTACTATTTAAAAAAGAGATAATATGGATTATATACACTATGTACAATGAATATGGCGCCTCTGCCACCACTGCAGAGTTTGGTGGAAAATCGCCAGTGGGTCTCCAGCGACACCACGTATTTCGCGCGATCTACAAAGATTTTATTTCGCTATTTTAATTCGAAGAGTTTATTTTAGTCAAAAGTCAAATATATTTATTTATACGTATATGTAAACTGACTCTAATTTTACTGAAATTCCGCTCCATTTGGAAACATTCTATTTGATTGATTCAATAACAATTCTCTCCTGAAAAATTGGATTTTATCTTTCAATTCTAAGAAGTGTTTTCCGCATCATCTAAATCACAAGATTTCTCAGCTTTCACCTCCATTACCAGAACATATATCCGTACATGATATATGTTGTTTGGATGCCATAGAACATATATATTTACATAGGCATATATATACTTAGGTTATTGAGAAACACATGTGGCAATACAATCAGAGAGAAATATACATATAGACCCAGCTGTGAATAATAGAAATATATATCATTTTTCCATACAAGAAAAATATTCTTTGATTCCTCCACATTATCTATATATATATATGTAGTAAGTTTCCTGTCATCAATAATAAAATCATCAATCAAAATATAGAATTTGCATATTTCGATGAAATCCTATTTACATATATGCAATAAAATAAAATCCTCTGTAATACATATAAATAGTAGAAACGGCTTCCGAGGTTGAGTTTCTTGATTTATTTGCCTTCATCTCAAGCTTTCGGGTATTCCAAACCCACCTACAGGAGAATATATGATAGAATAAACTCTTGATCTTGAGAAAGATATAAAATAAAACCAGCAATTCATCCTCGAAAGCCGTTTTGTTTATTGTTTGTATTTACATATAGACTTTCACACACTACTGAGCCTAAAATAAATTAAACGACGCGCTTGAAGCAAAAATATAACTAATATTTACACTAAAATAAATTAACACAAAGCAATAACGCGCCATCTATATACATATAAAATGAAAGTATTTAAAAGCATGAATGTTTTTTTTATACATAATACCAACTTCTACTGCCCTTACTGCGATGAAAAAATATATTGGGAAGGCTTGGCTCATTAGTGGTGAAATACAGTATTAGAGCTCTGAGAAGCGGTCTGGTGGATTAAATTGGCGAAACCGCTGGAAGGGTTCACTACTGATGAGCCAAGCCCTCCCAATATATATTTTTCATCGCAGTAAGGGCAGTAGAAGTTTGTATTGTGTATAAAAGAAACATTCGTGCTTTTAAATCCTTTCATTTTATACTAAAATAAATGTAAGATATAACATCTCAAATTATTATATTTCTTGCTATTTCAAAATTCTTCCTCTAATCTATAATCCAATTTTTTGTTTTGCTTATTCCTAGTACACGTGGTACAGGCCATGATAATCATGGTGAGTAGAAGTAGGCGACCGCTTTTTACTGTAAGTGCACCACATTTCTACACATGTGAAAAGCAGTTCGACTTTGCACTTACAAATATGCCAGAGCCCCGTTTGGTTACTTGCACTCACTGGTGGGAAAATTGTACCTTATAATCTGAATTAATGAATTTTTGAACTTTCAATAAAGAGACGAAAAAATATTTTTACCAACTTTCTCTCTACAATGATGATACGAAAGAGGGGAATTCAGAGGAAAGGATTTGATAAAGCACAATTTGGATTATAGATTATAATAAAAGAAAATAAGACCTAATCCGAATAATTTAATAGTGTGTGACGTTTCGGCAACAGCATTGTCTGATGATGGTGACAATGCTGCTGCCGAAACGTCACACACTAATAAATTATTTGGATTAGGTCTTATTACCTTGTAGGAATGGGTTTGGTTCATCAGTCATGTAATTTCTAGATGTTAGACCAATTTAGTGTGTCAGCCAAGTATTTGAGACTCGATCAATAATTGAACTTTTATTTTTAGCAACTCTCTTAGAAAATTGTTAACAAGGCATCGTGTTTCCAGTTTAATAAAACTAACTTCTCAGAGAAAAAAAAACTTGTTTTTTTTACAATCGAAGTGTATAGGACTGGGTCGTTTGACTTCGTTTGTATTTTATTGTAACAAAAGTTATTTGAATTCACACACTATATCCTATGTTAATTGTTTTTTGTTTTTTTTTTGCTTATCCCTAGTACACGTGGTACAGGCCATGATGACCATGGTGGGTAGAAGTAGGCGACTGCTTTTACTGTAAGTGCACCACATGGCTACACATGTGAAAAGCAGTTCGACTTTGCACTTACAAATGTGCCAGAGCCCTGTTTGTTTACTTGCACTCGCTGGTTTGGTTGGACTTTTGCAAGAATCGTGGCCCATTGGAGCATTTTTTATCAGAAAAAAGTGCCCAATGCGGTAATCGAACCCGGGTCGCAGCGGTCGAAAACCAACGGTTTAGACCACCGACCTCTTTGTTGATTGTAGGATATCTAATTATCGACTTCATATGCAAATTTATCTTCTCAACTTTAGAAAAATAAAATCACCAAGGATGAGTTTCCTATATTTAATGTTTTACGTTTCAATCTTTCGGGTATTCCCTTCTACAGGAATAAAAACAGAAAAATGGTCTGTAGAAGGGTCGTTTATATCCGAAAGCTTGAAACGTAAAGCATTAAATATAAGACACTCATCCTAAACAGACCCTCCAACTAAACAGAAGGGAATCGACACAGTTGGCCAAATCTGGTCACCTGCGCCCTCTAGTCTATAAAGAGGGAGCCAAAAGCTTCCCCATGTGCACTAGGTGCAAAACCGAAGAGGACACTTCCCAACATATACTAAATTGTATTGGAAAGGACAAAGGATCCCTGTACAGAGAACCAAGAAGAGTTCTTGAACTTCTTTATAAGCGCGACTTCCAAGATCTTGTATAATTTAGACTAATAAAAGAATAAGAAAAAATATATTTTTCTAATAATTGTCGAAGGATTTTAAGTTAAAATATCTTCTCAACTTGTCTAAACTTTCTACAATATGTTTTCATGTGTGTATAGAATAGAAGGGTTTATTATTGTTTCCTATATTTATTTACTTATAAAATATGAAACAACATTTTCTGTAGAGTTTGATACAATTTCTTATAACTACACTCATGGATAAAACTTAAGGAAGTTGTACCTTTTAGCATGTATATATTTGATTTTTTATGATTATATTTTATGTTCTGTATATATACACTGGTGTCCAAAAAATAATAAACTTCTGTTTTTTAATGATATGTTTTAAAATATACAACGCTAAAAGCTAAAAAGTAATTTAATTAGGTATTTTAAGTCGTAGAATTTATTTATCGCAACCATTCGATTCGGTAAAATTTGAAAATATGCAAATTTTTGCTTGTCTTTATAAGTGTGCTATTTGGCGTGTCGTTTACCCCATCTAAGAATTGTCCAATTATAATTTTATTTAATCCTTAGTTAATTATGAGTTTACGAAAAATTTTAGCAGATGATTTAAAATGAAGAGCTGTTGGAAGAATGGAGGCAGAGCAATCACAATTTGAAGTAGCAAAATGGCTAAATGTGAATAAATCTGTGGCCAGCAAAATATGGAAACAGTTCATTGAGACAGGAACCATCAAAATAAAAGAAGGTTCTGGTAGAAAAAGAAAAACAGCTACCTCTGAAGACCGTTATCTGGTCGTAACTGCCAAGCGCCATAGGGAGATGACAGCTATTCAACTCTCTAATGAACTCTCAAGTGCTACTGGAACGAGAATTTCAAGACAAACTGCTTACCGAAGGCTTCACGAAGGTGCTCTTTATGCAAGACGACCAATGGTCTGTATCCCTTTAACCTCTGCTCACAGGAGAGCTCGCTTGAATTGGTGCTTGGAACATCACGCCTGGACTCATGATCAGTGGGCCAATTTTCTCTTCGGTGACCATTCAAGATTTAGTTTAAACACAGATTCTCGACGAGTTTTCATCTGGAGGGAGCCTGGAACCGCTATCATCACAGTAACATCAGGGAAATAGACAGTTTTAGAGGGGGCAGTCTCTTAGTCTGGGCTGGCATCAGTTCTAGCAGACGCACACCCCTCCACATTTTTTCTGGGGGCACTTCAACTGCCCAAAGGTACAGGGACGAGATCCTTGAGCCCTATCTAAGACCTTATAGAGATCAAATTGGTCTCAATTTAATATTTATGGACGATAATGCTCGTCCACATAGGGCTAGGCTAGTCAATGAATATCTCCAGAGTGAGAATATTCGAAGGATGGATTGGCCAGCCAGATCTCCGGACCTGAATCCAATAGAGCATGTGTGGGATGCTCTAGGGAGGCGTATTGGAGCTCGTCATCCCTCTCCCAGAACCCTCGTTGAGCTAAGAACTGCTCTATTGGAGGAGTGGGGTTTACTACCCCTGGACCTCCTCCAAAGCCTGGTAAACAGTATGAGGGCTCGCTGTGAAACCTTGATAGCTGTTAGAGGTGATCATACTCCCTATTAATATCTTATTTCTTTAAGATCTGGCACCTTAGCTTTGGGTATGTTGGTAATAATTACCATATTTCATAATTTCAAATATATTTTTTTCAATTTTCATATAGCTAGTCAAATTCTCCATAGTTTAAACTATTTGTATACTAAATTTTATATTTGTTAATAAATTAGCTTTTGAAAAATATCAATATTGGTTAAGTTTCTTATTTTTTGGACACCAGTGTAGTTACCTTTAGTTGTACAATCAGTAGATGCATTTTTACTTAATATTTTGTTGTTAAATTTATTGTGCAATTAATGTATAAAGAGGAAGCAATTCCTCGAAATATTTTGAGACAAATATTTTTATTTTTTCTTTCACAGACCCATGTACGCCCTTTTATATGTAAATACGTATATTCAATGAATATCCTTTTGACTCAATAAGATATTTGTTTATTATAAAAATCCAATTATATTTCATACGATAAGTCAATGAATTCAACACAAAGCAATAACGCGCCATTTATATAAATAAAATGAAAGGATTTAAAAGCACGAATGTTTCTTTTATATATAATACAAATTCTACTGCCCTTACTGCGATGAAAAATATATTGGGAGGGCTTGGCTCATCAGTGGTGAACCCTCCCAGCGGTTTCGCCAATTTAATCCACCAGACCGCTTCTCGGAGCTCTAATACTGTATTGGACGATTTGAAGTTGGTATTATGTATAAAAGAAACATTCGTGCTTTTAAATCCTTTCAATGAATTCAAACAAAAGTTTGAAAAGCAGATATTCTAAATGTATCGTGCACTTGCATTTGATAAAGAAGTTGAAGAAGACAAAGCGGTACTGTAATACTGAAAAAGTAGAAGATAGAAGTGATTGTATAGAGGGAAAAAAGCAGCAGAAGAAAATACTTGAAGCATTGATTCCAGAAGTGTCTGCAGAAGAGGCTTTGATCAGCAAGATAAGACGTCACGCTGCTAGATAAGTCTCCAATTAAGTCTGGAACGTCTGAGATAAATGTTTTTTTTTTTAACTTTGTTTTTCCAAACAACTGTAAATTGGCTGAAAGGTGAGTTGAAAATGGCCGAATTGTATCTTAAAGCAAAGTTAACGAAATACTTTAAGAATCATTTAATCAATTAAATCAGACTTTTTTACGGAATTTTTTACGATTTAAAATGTATTTGAGAAGGCTTCTCATCTTCTTTGGAGAAACTACTGAGCGCCACTGATTTCCACTCAACTAATGATTCTATCATTGCAGTAGAATCTGCTGATATGTTTTAATCATCTATATGAGAGGAGACAACAATGGTTTCATAAAGTAGCCCAATTATATTGAACATTAAATTTGCATAAGATGGATATGCATATTCAAAATCTGCATATACCCCAAATAAGAAAGTTCCTTCTGTACAGTTATTTTCATCTGGTGAATATACACCCATAGAGGAAGTGGAAAATCTTTGATGTCGCAGGTTGTCTGTTTTTTTTTTTTTTTTTTTTTAAGGAGATAGAGGCGATTTTGCTCACACTTGACTATCTCGTATGTCTTCAATAAAGGTCACTGTAATATCTTTCAGAGTTATTGTCCCGATATACAGGCTGAAAGGTACAACTTCCTTAAGTTTTGTACATGGGTGTATATAGGAAATCTATATTTAGTAGCCATGAACGCATCGTTACCAGCTATGTAGCTATGAGGTGTACAGTACTTAGCTCTAGAAACATCCAAGGTTATCATATAAATAAGTATAATTAGAGATAATTATCTCAGTTCCTAATTGCAAATTACTATTCCAATATTCAATGCCTTTCTTATTGACATTTTCCAACTAATGAACACACCACCTCATTTACATATCTCTATTACAACACGTCTCAATAGAAATAAAATAAATAAATCAATTCGGCACCACAGAATATATTTCCCCCGGCTTTCAATGAATCCTTTAAAATACCATTGTCTCTCTCTCACAAACTATCTGGCAACATTTCCATTTTAAATCACTGTCCTGGATGTTTGCGCTCTCCATTTGCATAACAGAATAGACCAAGAACACAAACAGAAGTATGTAAAGAAGGTTAGAGGTTATATTTGCATATGTCTCCTCAGGTGTTGTCACCATACAGCTGGTATTGTACTGATGTATTTGCATATAATAGTTTATTTAATATCTCTTATTGAGATATCTGTGTGGGCAAAATGTAAAATTAAATAAATTCGAAATATAATTAGTCTGTGATCATTATATGGAGTTATACTTTAAATAAAGTGTGTTTACTTATTCCAATTACACGTGGTATAGACTATGATAATCATGGTGGGTAGTTAGCGAATGATTTTGCCGAAAGTGAGAATTACATGACTACATATGTAAAAACCAGTTCGACTTTTGAATTTACAACGTGCCAAATCAGTGATTGGTTACTTGCACTCATTGGTGGGGTTGGACTTTTTAAAGAATCAGGGTCCATTGAAGGAATTTTCTTTAGAAAAAGTGTCCAATGTGGGATTGAATCTTGGTCGTGGTTGTAAAAAATCGACGGTTTATAAACTACTCCTCCCTTCACCAAGGCCTTGAGGAAATATATCTCTTCCACTCATGGACAAAACTTAAGGAAGTTGTACCTTTTACCATGTATATCGGGATTCAGACAATAACTCTGAAAGATATTACAGTGACCTTTATTGAAGACACACGAGATAAGTGTGAACAATCTCCGTGTCTCCTTAAAAAAAAATAAAAGACGACCTGCGACATCAAAACTTTCCACTTCATTGATTTTTGTCCATGTGTGTATATTATCTCTTCACAAGATACTTCCTTCGATCCTTTCCTTGATCGTTATATGTAAATATGCAAATTAAATGGATTATCTATCTACAGGTAGCTCGGACTTTTTTTTCAAATAAAAGATATCCGTTAAAGCATGTTGATATATGCAAATATGTATTATTAAATTTTCATTAAATATTTAATGCACGGTTTGAAGATATGAGAACAGCTGTCTTATAAAGCGGTCCATAACGCCATCACTGCAGAGATTCTAATTTATCTTCTTTTTGTTTTTTAATAAAGCCATGAGAGCTTTAAAATAAATTAAATAAAACAATCTGCAGCGCTGTCTCCAATTTTACATATACATATTATATAGAGAATTCCATTTTATATTATGCAACACGATGTAGTTTATAATAAATAAATAAAAAATATTTAGATAGCGCGGGAAAAATCCAGTAAAACCTATTTGCATATTGTTTATAAAAATTAGTATTGACATATATATATTGTAGATAGAATCTATTGGTATAATATAATTAGGTAAATCTCATTTGGACACGAAGGTAAAAATTATAAATAAATTAAAATCTTTATAAAACACGCAATGAACATTCTGTATATATGTAAATTGGAATATGGAATTATCTAATAGAAAATAATTGCATATAATTTTCTCACATATGTATGAAATAATTGCATAGATAATGATGTTCAATTATACGTGGATGGTTCAATAAAGAAAAGTCCCTCTCAATACATTTTCCTCTCTCAGTTCAATTTGTAGACTCCAGCACAACCTTTTTATATTAAATTTTATTGTTCTTTACGTTTCGGCGACCCACTGTCGCCTTTTTCAGAAGATGGAAATCTCGGTAGCGAAGTATTACGAACTATACTATACGAACACGTACTATTACAAACAAGTAGCTACACTCATGGACAAAACTTAAGGAAGTTGGATCTTTTAGCATGTATATCGGGATTCAGACAATAACTCTGAAAGATATTAAAGTAACCTTTATTGAAGACACACGAGATAACCATGTGTGAACCAAATGGCTTTCTGTCTCCTTCAAATAATCTATGATAAATTTTCCTTAAGTTTTGACCATGAATCTCTGCCATTTCATAGAATTTGGTATATTAATTGTATTAGACATTCGGAACTACTCATATAAGTGAAATCCAGTATGCAAAATTTATTGTCCATTACCATTGAAATTATCATTAGGATCGTGATATGATACAAAGATGTACATCAAAATTGAGCGGTGTGGAAGAATTTTGTCTGAGAAACCACAGTTCTAGGTAGATATCTCACCCTAAAGAACCCCGAGATAGAATATTCGGTCGAAATTTCTAGATACATTTTCGAGATCAAAAATTGATCACTTATAGCAGGCGCGACACATGTTGGAGTATCCCAGACTGGCCGCTGTTCCTACCTCACGGTGTCTACAGCGCTGGACCTCTGTGGTCGACGTGTCCTCTACCAGCGTGACGTTCTCATTTCTACGTCGCTGCTTTTTCGGAAGCCATTTGTCGGACATCGCGGTGAACATACACGCCCTGCCTCATCCGGAGCACCTGGCGTAGAGTCAGCCTGTCTACGAAAATTCGAAACTATTATAGACACGTAAGATTCTTTTTGAAATTAAACAATTTCTACTGCCCTTACTGCAATGGAAAAATTAATGGGAGGGCCTGGATCATCAGTGGTGAACCCTCCCAGCGGTTTCGCCAGTTTAATCTATCATACCGCTGTTATATTGCATTTTCGATGTTCCTTTTATAGTGATACTGTTGCTAGACTTTTGGAATGGGTACCCGCTGGGAGGGTTTACCACTGATGAGCCAGGATTTCCCATTAATTTTTCCATTTCAATAAGGGCAGTAGAAATTGTTTAATTTCAAAAAGAATCTTACGCGTCTAAAATAGTTTCGAATTTTCATAACAGATGGCGCGCTAGTTCAGTCTGTCTACATCGCCTGTGAATCTAACGATCTGTCACATCACTACAGGTCCTACAGCGCCCTGTCATCTGAGAGGTGTTCTCCGTAATCGGCCAGAACTACAGTCCTGGATCTTTCCTGTGGGTCTCGAGGACCACGTCATCACCTGATCGGCGAAGTTTGGAATTTACGTTTATCTTGTCGGCCAAGAAATACACACAGTCACTGGAGACTCGATATTCCATCTCACTTTGTATCACCTTGTACATATGTAATCTTGTGTTGTTGTTTATTCCTCAAGTCGTTTAAACGATCTCCATTAGGTTCCATTGTCTCAGTTTTCTATTATAGTCCTGGGGTTTTCCCAGAGGTCTTTTTTTAGGATTTGATACAATTCAATAGAATATATAATCCTTCTACATAGTATTTATTATGATGCATTAGCGCGCCATCTGTTATGAAAATTCGAAACTATTATAGACGTGTATGATTCTTTTGGGAAAAAAGCAATTTCTACTGCCCTTACTGCAATGGAAAAATTAATAGGAAATCCTGGCTTATCAGTGGTGAACCCTCCCAGCGATAAGCCAGGCCCTCCCATTAATTTTTCCATTGCAGTAAGGGCAGTAGAAATTGCTTTTTTTTTAAAGAATCATACACGTTGATACTTGTTGATTTCTCTCACATTATATATTATCACTGTAAAGTTTCACATATTAAATGTGCATACCTAGGTATTGACAAGATGTCAATTTTTTTTTTAATTGTCTATAGTGTAGTATTTATTTATTTTATTCAAAGGCGATTAGAAAACTTATGCTCCACCGAAGTACTACACAAATCTCATCTAGATGTATAGTACTATGTATAAGTACGTGATCTACGTTTTCTTCGTAGATCACGAAATACGTGGTGTCGCTGGAGACCCGCTGGTGATTCTCCACCAAACTCTGCAGAGGTGGTAGAGGCGCCATATTCATTGTACATAGTATCATGTATATATATAATTATCTTTTTTAAATAGTGCAGACTGTACACTTTTGTATGTATTGACAAGATATCAATAAAATTATTTTAATTGTCAAAAATATGCCTAGATGTATATATATATACAATTTAAAGTTAAAGTTAACATGAAGTATAAATAGTAAAATATATATAAGTTATTTAATTGAAAAGGCATATGTACTAGAGCGCCATCTGTTATCAAATTATAAAACTATTTTAGAGGCGTAATATTCTTTTTAAAATAAAACAATTTCTACTGTCCTTACTGCGATGGAAAAATTAAAGGGAGGGCCTGGCTCATCAGTGGTGAACCCTCCCAGCGGTTTCGCCAGTTTAATCTACCATACCGCTGTTATATTGCATTTTTGGAACTTCCTTTTATAGGTGACTGTTGTAAGACTCTTGGAATGGGTATTTTAGAAGAACTATGGACATAAGCTTTTAGGACAGCAGAATTAAATATAATTATAAATATATAATATGCTTCGAGCAATCGCTCTTCCGCAAATATCAAATTGTGTCTTTTATTAGAACAATAATGTTACGATGTACTAGAGCGCCATCTGTTATCAAAAAATCCCTTTAATTTTTCCATCGCAGTAAGGACAGTAGAAATTGTTTTATTTTAAAAAGAATATTACGCCTCTAAAATAGTTTTATAATTTGAAAAGGCATATATTGGATCAAAATTATATTTATTTTACCAATAATATTTTGATCCAATATATGCCTTTTTAATTTAAGATTTATTTATGGATTGCTCTATTTTCAAAATATATATAAGTTTTAAACAAAATATAAAATATTGCTATTTGCACTAATTATATTAAATATATGTATTAATATAAGATATTATAAAATATAATTAAAAATCTTAATTATAACCAAGAGATATCTCTCAGTTGTGCAACTTTATATATGTGAAGTTTGGCGAAGAGAAACAAAAGAAAACATTGTTTCAAAATATTCTCCAATATGTAGGTCGTTGCTTCTCTAAGAAAGAAAACTAAATTAAAATAATAAAACTAGAGAGAATTTTTTGTAAAATGTTTTCTTTTTATTACAACAAAGAAGTGTTTGTTTTAAATAACCTGGAATAATATTCTGTTTTTGTGTGAAAAAAAAACTTTCTATTCACACAGGAATCCATATATGAAAGATATATTTGCATAGCTATCTTTCATATTTCCATAGTAGTGTGTACACAGTGCGCTGGGTCGTGTTTGTTGACACCCATCGTCTGCGTCAATATTTGCATACAACGGAGACTAGGCACACCTAGATGGTATATGCAAATTTATATGTACCATATGTGCATTAATAAAAAGAAAGACGATTTGCAAAGAGATTCCTTTGTTGTACGAAAATGGAAATCTTTCGACCGTTAGAATTTATCAGGCTGAAACTAAGTTGACTTTTCATAAGGTATATTGCTATTATATTTTGAATACCAATTTATATATGTCATATAAAATGAGTCACAAACTGTGGTGTATAAAGAAGTTTCGAATAAAAATATTCATGGAATATGTATATAAGGTTATAGTTATAAATATAAAGAAGCTAGGTCTTATCATGTTGTCTAACGCAATATCTTGCTTTTTTTCACAAAGGAGTTAAATCCTGGGGACTCAGTGGTCACGGCTTCGCCCACCTTTGGTGAAGAGTGATGGGTTCAATGGTTGGTGGGCGGTTTCTACGTCAGTCTTTCCTTTGTCGGACCCTCTCTGACTGCTCATTGCCCGTGCTTGCTCTTGTGTGCTTCCTTATCTCTTCCACCTCGACTGCTTGCAACTCACATATATACACTCATGGACAAAACATAAGGTAGTGACAAGTATTTGATGTTTGACGTTTGATTTCTTTTTGGTTTATATAAATTCTACAAGGCCGCAGTCACCGTTCGGAGGAGATTAATAGAATCGCCGAATGTCGTGGTCCATTTGGAAGAGGAAAGTGAAGAACGCGGTTGATTCCACACTAGCCTGTTCAGTGATTCGCTAACCATGACGTATGTACGAAGGAACGTGTGGCCATTGGACATGTGTCGGACCTGGAGGCTGTTGTTGGGTACTGCGCTGTCTGGAGTATAGGAGCTCCATCTATGATTCCTTTCTTCCTGTGGTGAATCTGTATAAGACCTGTGGTCTTAATAAAACTTTGTGTGTGTATTTTATGTCGCCGTTCGTCTTTTTTATTATTAATAGACAGAGGCTATTTTGTTCATCTTTGGTTATCTCGTGTGTCTTCAATAAAGGTCACTGTAATATCTTTCAGAGTTATTGTCTCAATCCCGATATACATGCTAAAAGGTATAACTTCCTTAAGTTTTGTCCATGATATGTGTGTATGTGTTATTTTGAATTATAACACATAAAATACTCGCATCTATTTACCGAGATACAGTGTTCTAGAATTTACTTCCAACACTCACTTATAATAGAGACTACGATAATTGTAGGTTGGATTCTGATTAATTAAAATTTAAAATTCCATTCACATTTTTACAAACGTTAATTGTTCTTTGATGTTTCGGTGGCCTACTGTCGTCCTTTTCAAAAAGTATTGATCAACTTAAATTAACTCTCTCCCTCTAAAGCATATAAAAGGTAAAATAAATGGAAGCGTTTAAGTACGAATATTTCTTTTAAATATAAAACAAACTTCTACTGTCCTTACTGCGATGAAAAATATATTGGGAGGACTTGGCTCATCAGTGGTGAATCCTCCCAGCGGTTTCGCCAATTTAATCTACCAGACCGCTTTTAGAGCTCTAATACTGTATTGGACGATTCTGTTTATATATGCTACACTGAAGAGTGGAATCTCAGAAATGGTATAAAACTACACTGGTGTCCAAAAAATAAGAAACTTTTGTTTTTAATGATATGTTTTAAAATATACAACGCTAAAAGCTAAAAAGTAATTTAATTAGGTATTTTAAGTCGTAGAATTTATTTATCGCAACCATTCGATTCGGTAAAATTAAAAATATGCACATTTTTGCTTGTCTTTATAAGTGTGCTATTTGACGTGTCGTTTACCCCATCTAAGAATTGTCCAATTATAATTTTAGTTAATTATGAGTTTACGAAATATTTTAGCAGATGATTTAAAATGGAGAGCTGTTGGAAGAAAGGAGGCAGGGCAATCACAAGTTGACGTAGCAAAATGGCTAAATGTGAATAAATCAGTGGTCAGAAAAATATGGAAACAGTTCATTGAGACAGGAACCATCAAAAGAAAAGAAGGTTCTGGTAGAAAAAGAAAAACAGCTACCTCTGAAGACCGTTATCTGGTCGTAACTGCCAAGCGCCATAGGGAGATGACAGCTATTCAACTCTCTAATGAACTCTCAAGTGCTACTGGAACGAGAATTTCAAGACAAACTGTTTACCGAAGGCTTCACGAAGGTGCTCTTTATGCAAGACGACCAATGGTCTGTATCCCTTTAACCTCTGCTCACAGGAGAGCCCGCTTGAATTGGTGCTTGGAACATCACGCCTGGACTCATGATCAGTGGGCCAATGTTCTCTTCAGTGACGAGTCAAGATTTAGTTTAAACACAGATTCTCGACGAGTTTTCAACCCGCTATCATCCCAGTAAAATCAGGGAAATAGACAGTTTTAGAGGGGGCAGTCTCTTAGTCTGGGCTGGCATCAGTTCTAGCAGACGCACACCCCTCCACATTTTTTCTGGGGGCACTTTAACTGCCCAAAGGTACAGGGACGAGATCCTTGAGCCCTATCTAAGACCTTATAGAGATCAAATTGGTCACAATTTAATTTTTATGGACGATAATGCTCGTCCGCATAGGGCTAGGCTAGTCAATGAATATCTCCAGAGTGAGAATATTCGAAGGATGGATTGGCCAGCCAGATCTCCGGACCTGAATCCAATAGAGCATGTGTGGGATGCTCTAGGGAGGCGTATTGGAGCTCGTCACCCCTCTCCCAGAACCCTCGTTGAGCTAAGAACTGCTCTATTGGAGGAGTGGGGTTTACTACCCCTGGACCTCCTCCAAAGCCTGGTAAACAGTATGAGGGCTCGCTGTGAGACCTTGATAGCTGTTAGAGGTGATCATACTCCCTATTGATATCTTATTTCTTAAAGATCTGGAACCTTAGCTTTGGGAGAGTTGGTAATAATTTGCATATTTCATAATTTCAAATATTTTTTTATGTTTTCATATAGCTAGTCAAATTCTCCATAGTTTAAACTATTTGTATACTAAATTTTATATTTGTTAATAAATTAGCTTTTGAGAAATATCAATATTGGTTAGGTTTCTTATTTTTTGGACACCAGTGTATATGGACATAAGGTTTTAGGACAGTAGAATCACATTTAAATATTTACATCGAGCAATGCTCTTCCGCAAACAATAAGTACAAGACCAGTTAGGTATGAACAATTATAAGACGATAACCTGCCAGCTGTATATATGAAATGGGAGCGTGGAAGGTGTGACATTAAGTAGAAATACAAAGTTGTATTAAAATTTGATTATAGTAAATATACAAATATAACCACTGGTAATATATAATACAATATCGTTTTGAAAATAGAGCAATCCATGTTTAATTCATTAGATAATAAAAAGGCATATATTGGATTTAATAAAATATTTATTTTGCCAATATTACAGCTGGCTGAACGCCAACCTTTATCGAGGCATTACATCTTTGTATATACAAACTCAGCGCCGCATAGTGTTATAATATCACAGTTGAAATCATATAAATACAAAGTAGGTGGGGGAAATTTGTGCATGATTTCAACTGTAATATTATAACACTATGTGGCGCTGAGTTTGTATATACAAATATGTAACGCCTCGATAAAGGTTGGCGTTCAGCCAGCTGAAATATTGGCAAAATAAATCTTCTATTAAATCCAATATATGCCTTTTTATTATCTAATAATACAATATAATGCGGTTTATGATTGTAGAACGACATTTGAAAATTATCCCCCATGTGTTTTTCTTTTGAACGAAAAATCGAAATTTATTTTAAGAAGAAATGACAACTATTTCTAACCTTAGGGATGAAGAATGAAAGGATGAATTGTGAAGAGTAATGATAAACGGAAAAAGGTTAGAAATAATCGTTATTTCTCCTTAAATTAAATTTCGAATTTTCGTTCAAAAGAAACACGTGCGGGATAATTTTCAAATGTCATTCTACATAACAACTGGTATTCCTCAAAGTATGATCCTTGCGCTACATAACAACGTTCCCATCTTTATCTCAGCTGCTCATAACATAGAACAAATTCGATAATCGGAATGGCTCTCAAAATTTCTATAATTGCGTTTATCATGATCAAAATGTTTATCTTTCAAGAAAGTGAAGCTAATTATCATGACGGTAGTGTTTAAACAAAGCATTCGGCTAGTTATCTTCGAGTTTTTCGGTCGCGCATGTGATATATGTTCGGATTTTTTTAATTTGCATAAAAATTTAAGTATATGCAAATACTTTAATTATAGCCCCATATATACTAGATAAACACACAATTATACTTTTGTATTTATATTGTATATGTTTTCTTTTTTTCAAAATGAAAAAAAAAAAAAGATGTTAGCTTCTATATTTCCTTGTTTTGTAGCTTATTTCAGTTCTCAGTCTGACGAAGAGCGTTCCGCCCGAAAGCTCGCGCTATATGTAGATAGGGAAGCATTTCACCTTTTGTTATTGTTCTTCTATCGCCATACTACAGGAATTTTCTTCAACATAAAAATTTCTATTTTTGACGTCAGTCGGAAGAAGCGTTCCCAGAATTCCCTGGGAATCGGCTGTCAGCCGATCATCACGTTAGTCAAGCAGACGACCCTAATTGTCCGCCAAACGACGATGAACGAGCCCCGGGGGACATCCATCCATCACTTGTAGATTTCTTTACTTCGAGGAATGAAAGTGATGAACGTGTTGATCGCAGTTATTATATAGCGCCCGGTAAATACATAATTGCCCCTATATGCAACTTTGTTATTGGTGTCTTTGCATAACACGCTATCTAACAGTCATGGGGGATTACAGAGTGTTGTTGTGAGTACAGAGTGATCAATCTTCCCGAGTGCAAATTTAAAAACCGTTAATGTTTCATTTAAACTTTGTTCCCCACGCACATGTTCGATATCAGATGAAAGCACGCACAGAATATTGGATTTATTCTATTCTTTTGTTAATTATTCCCTTCGTTGAATTATGGATTTTACTAATATGGCGAAAATAATTAGTAATTCGTGAGCTTTTACGACCACTATTGAAATGGCTTAAAATCAGTAGTTTCAGCCAGATAAATTGTGCTGTGGAAGATGAAGGAATAATATAAGTAAACAAGAAACAAAAATGGTTCCGAATAGTCCACTAAGGTGACATTTTCCTCTCCGATAAACCTCGATCCGGAAGGCTTCTGTGAAGTATTGTGTCATTCTGTCAAATTATTTTGACAAACATAAGCAGTTTTAAGCTTCTCGGTGTTTTGTAAGAAGAATGTTGTTTGTTTGTTGAGTGAACTGATCTCCCACGTCATTGGACGAATGTTTGTACGTCAGAGGGTTGATAGAGGCTGCCAGAGGATTGTTGTGTGGAGACACTTATTGCGTTCCCTGTGTGCTTGGTCCGTGAGGGGTGATCTCACATACCTGTGTAACCTGGCCCGCTCCTTATCAGAACTGCAATAAAGATAAGTACTGGTTTTGGTTATATTAATTGAGTGGATTTATTTATGACCTTTTTGTTGTTGTTGTTGTATTTCTCTGTGTTAAGTTATTTTCAATTTAGGCCCTAGTTTTTTTGTTGTTTTTTTTTTTTTTGAGTGTGTAAACCGTACTCAGTAAATTTTGTCAATCCCGCTGAGGCCACTCCGGCCATTGTGCATGGAGACTGACCAACCAACTTGGAACACCACAATCAGCGTGGATCAGTACCTGCACAAACTGAGGAATGTCAATAACCGCTGTGAGATAATCCAAACTCAGAGCCGGGTGGAGAACCGCCGTCATTTGCTGAACCATTCAATGGATAACTCCTTCATCAAACGTATTGTTGCGTGAGACGAAATTATTTCAGAAATATTTAGACGCGAAATCTCAGTGATTTAACAGAACTGGTAGCTAAGCTAGGACGGTACGAACTCAAAGTTTTGTCTTTGGTAGAAATTAGAAGGTTTAATTAATCTTGAACTGGTTCCCGATGGTTTTTCTCATTCTTCGCTTGTTATAATGGTTCCGCGAAATCAAATAACAGCGTTAATTATAATTGCTCTTATCATAATTTGATGCTAGAGATTCGATGGAATTGTCTGAGTTTGAAAGCAATGATGATGTTTACGCGTCAATTGGTATATATGTTTCGTTATAATTGATCAGATACTAGAAATGATATCAACAAACAACAACAACAAAAAGCCTTTATTTAGGGTCACTGACCCTATACAGGATTCACTAGAGGTATGCATAAGAACAAAGCAGTGAGACAAAGGAAATAACGATATAGACAGAAGAAAAATAAAGAAAAAAAGCAAGAAAGAGAAAGAGGGAAGCAAGAAAAACAACACAAAAAGAGTAGCAGTAAGAAAGTGAGGAGTGAGTGTCACTTGGCCTTCTTCTGAGATATGGACTTGTGGAAACCATAAAACGCTGTAGCAATATACTTATTCTGGGTCATATTGTCAATTATTGATGGAAGTGAAGCACAGAGTTGCCCAGTTTTGAGCATAAGGGTTCTTAGAAATGATATGAAACGAGGACCTATGCACCGAATTCTCCTGAGATCTTTTTTCAACAAATTGAACGATTTAAGACAACGATAAGAACAAACACAAGTCGGGAAGAACTTCTTTATATAAGACTTGTACAAGCTTTCGGGCAAGAATCCTTCTACGGGTACAACGGGCGTCTTGCCTGAAAACTTGTACAACAGTTCTCTTATAAAATAATCTCTTCTCCCCAACCTGTGTTTCTTCTTCTTTAAATTGAACGAATTCTTGTGGTCTTATTCCTCGAATTTGTCCAGCTTGCTCCATCAACGCCGGTTTCTCAAACAAGACAATGCCCCGTTTCATTAGGAGTATTGAACCTTTAATAAAATTTAGAAGGAATTTCACTTCCGAATCACTCAGCTTATTCCCCAGAACTTTCTCTATCGTATTTCATATTGATAGTATTTCTTAAAACACTTCAAAAATTATTAACAAAAAGTGGAAGATGAATTTCGGGGAGTTTTTGCGATTAAATTTAAGAAATGGCATATAATTCAACACAAAATTTGATATATGGGTTAATAATTGTTTGTAATTGTTTATATTTAAATAAAATTTTGTGAATATTCTATTATAATGTTTGAATTTATGTTTAAAACTATACATCCATTACTTCCAATTCACCCGTTGTACTTCTGGATGAAAACATTGTTTCCACAAATCTTTCTGCAACATTATTATTGAACTATATACTCCAAATAACAATTCTTATTTCATTTAATAAATATCCTTATTTGTTACTCACCAATTAATTAAAATCCTCTTCACTACGAAAAGATGGAGATTCGAAATAAAACAAAGCCTTCAATATTGGAATAAGTGCATAAAATACCTCAAGAGTTGTATTGATAGCAAGGCGGGTTTTCTTTTACATCTACTAGGCCTAATATATAAAATGATTTTTATTGAGTTTAGGCGAGTAGATCACAGAGAGTGTTGCAGGGCCGTGAACAGCACGCTGCAGGATCTGGACATCCTGGACAGGGTATTGCGCAAATACGACCGCCGCGCTCTGCCCACCACTCACCAGGGTGAGTAGTTGCATATCTCCATACTTGCTATGTAAACACTGTGTTTGCATATATCCACACTTTCTATGTAAACATTATGTTTGCATATCTCCATACTTGCTATGTAAACACTGTGTTTGCATATATCCACACTTTCTATGTGAACATTATGTTTGCATATCTCCATACTTGCTATGTAAACACTGTGTTTGCATATATCCACACTTTCTATGTAAACATTATGTTTGCATATCTCCATACTTGCTATGTAAACACTGTGTTTGCATATATCCACACTTTCTATGTGAACATTATGTTTGCATATCTCCATACTTGCTATGTAAACACTGTGTTTGCATATATCCACACTTTCTATGTAAACATTATGTTTGCATATCTCCATACTTGCTATGTAAACACCATGTTTGCATATCTCCGTATTTTCTATGTAAACATGGTGTTTGCATATCTTAGGATTTGCTATGTAAACACTTTTTCTACAATTTTTGTGTAAGCATGTTATTTGCGCAATGTATCAATAAGAGCACTTGCTACAAATTACTTTATTAATTTATAATGATAAGCTTTCAAGCGTTAGCTCATCATCAGACACCAATTATTTTCAAATACTTACAATATACAAATGTATTGAGTAAAAACATCAGGCCTCCAGGGGAAAGTATCTCTAGCTTTCGGGCACGAACGCTCTTTTACAGGAAGAAACATGGTAAAATGTTTTTGACTCAATATTGATACATTGGGATTATTTTACTGAATACATATGTATATAGACAAGTAACAAAGGAAATTACATATGCAAATATGAGCTAATATTTAAAAGATATTAAATATATAATTTCTTTTTAAGTGGAATTACTTATACACACAATTTAATAAACACAAATTTGATTGAATGTTAAACTAAAATTTGTTGATTCACACCATGTCGGAAATATCTTTACTCACGAAGCTGCTAACCAGAATGGATGCTTTTTGAGCCCCAAAACACCATAGCTTAATCAGAACTTAAGACTATAAAAGGCTAATACTAACATCTGAGAAATGTTGAATGAAGAGGTAAGACAGTGTGCTTGGGTTTGAAGGGCTCTCCTATGGAGTAGCTGCATGGTATACGCTGGAGTTGATATCTTCAATGGTATTGATGTTATTTGATATTAATGATTCCAGTCTATTTGGAAGATAATTTCTAGGGACGGTCGGTGGAAGATTTCTGATTTTAAAAAATGCTCCAATGGCCCCCGATTTTTGCAAAAGTCCAACCCCACCAGCGAGTGCAAGTAACCAAACGGGGCTCTGGCACATTTGTAAGTGCAAAGTCGAGAACTGCGTTTCACATGTGTAGACATGTGGTGCACTTACAGTAAAAGCAATCGCCTACTTCTACCCACCATGATTATCATGGCCGGTACCACGTGTACTAGGATAAGCAAAAAAGATATTTTCAGGAAATTATACTTGGCATTTTCTCTGTAGGCTAAATAGATGGTCAGTAGACAGGTGTATCAAGTATCTTTATAATTATAAAGATTTTCCACGATGAGTGTCTCTTTTTATTATTATTAGATATGCTAGCTCTCAAGAGAAAATTGTTTTTCAACAGCAATTTATTTTTCTTTAAGCCTGTCGGAGAGCGGATCTTCGCTTGAAAGCAGGAAATTCCCTAATTATAACAAATATAAACTCGTCGTAAAAAATCGTTTTAGTTTCGATTTCTTTGATAATTTTACTTTAAATCATAATTCCAAGGATTTATTGGCGCAGTGAGCTAAAGTCGGTAGTTTTGCCGGACTTTTCCAAGAGGTAAGGTTCTCTCTTCGATGTTCCAGAAGATGGATTTATTCATCAGTCCACGTCTGCTTATATTTCAAACCATCACCTATATTAGCATCCTTGGGTTCAATTGTTATATATACGCTAACTTAAACTTTTCAAATTTCTTAGAGTTTGGCGCCATGGAGGTCCGGAAACGATCCAAGAAGCATTCTAAGAAACTCTCCCAGACAGATCAGGATGAGTTCGAGACGATCCAGCGAAGAGCGCTCAGGATGCCTCCAGCCACTGCCGTTGAATCCACGGACATCAAATTCCGCCAACTCCTGCAGAGCTCCGAGACGGAATTGACATTCGAACTGATGAGGTACTTCATGGAAATCAGCCCGGCGGACGAGCACGTCAGTGCCTCCACCAGCAGCGTCTCGAGCGTGGAAGAAATTGTTGAAGTCGTGGTGGAGGAATCTGTCGAAGAAGAAGAAGACGAGGAAATCGATGGAAATTTTGAAGAAGAAGTGGTGAAATTTAAGAAGCTTAAAAGAGGAATAGAATTCAAGTTTGAGGAGAAGATGATTAAGGGGAGGAAGGAAACCATGTCGGCAGAAGGAGCAGGAAGGGTGAGGTTTATGAAGAAGAAGATGTCGACCTCCAGAAGGGTCGAAAGTGCAAAGGATAGCGGGATCCCGATGGCTGCAAGGATGGGACGGAGGAAGTCCCACTTCCCAACAGAGATTGAACGGTCGAATCAGATCGTCGATGAGATCAACAGGATCATCATTTCGGAACTTCTGGACGAATTGGTCGAGGAAGTCGCCGAGCTCGTGGCCTTCAGCACGCCGACCACCGTTCCTGAAGAAGAAAAAAAGGAATTTCAAGAAGAAATTTTCGAGGTCGAATTATTCCCGGAAGAATTTGAAGAATCTTTGGAAGAAAAGGAAGATCCAAGCGTCAAATACCTCGAGAAAATACGCCAGCTTACAGAACAGTACGAAAGTCTCAGCGTGAAGTTCGAGAAGGAAGAGAAAAAAAATATTGAACTTCAAGAAAAAGCCAAAAGCGCCATAGCTCAGATTAAAGTCGACGTTGGCAAAAAGGACGAAGCGGAATTCTATAAAGATAAACTGTTGGCTTTGCAAAGTCAATCGACCGAATTCGAAAAAATAAAAAGTGACATGAAGATTAAGATCAGCCAGCTGGAAGTCACCAAAACAATCTGCGAGAAAAAGATCTTCCATGTCTACATGAAGTTTGAAAAAGAATTGAGGAAAGCCTGCCAGAACGCCAAGCATTCGATGACGTCGGCAAATATCCCTCAGCACGAGGTGGAAAGTTTTCTACGGAAAATGCACCAGAAAAATAAAGAAATAAGAGAAGTTAGATTGGCGATGATCCGCGAGAGCAAGAAACTCCAACAAACACTCAAGTCCATTAAGGATATCCCAAGCAACGAGGCTGTGGACGAATTCCAGAGATTCCGAGAGGAAAGAAATGCCTTCCAACTCCAGATCGAGGAGAGGTCAATGACCATGGTGACGATACAGAAGAAGAATGAAATCCTAAGTCAGCTCATGGCCCATCTACGAGAAAAAGTCGCCCATCTAAAATCAAAAGTTGAGGATGCACGAAGACGCCAAGAGGATCTCCTGAGGAAGGTGGCTGACAAAAAAAAGGAACAAGTGGAAGTTTTGAAATGTCAACGGAAGATTGAGAAAAAGATGAAGCAGCTCTACCCACAGTACGGTCTGGCTGGGAACTCAATGATTGGAGAATACCAGAAACTCGCCAACTTGAAAGAGGAGCTTGAATCAAAGCTGAAAGCTCTGAAAGAAGAATACATCAAACTCTACCCCACACCGTTCAACAAGAAGAACTTCCAACCTCAAACCATCAACTTCAAAACCTTCACGTACCGAAGACTGAGTACCGATGTTTGAAATTCAGAGAACATTAAAATATTGTCCCAATGGATTTGCATATGGGCATAGGATTTGCATATTCCAAGTATATTTGTGGAAGTGGCAGACCTCTCTCTCCTCCATTTATTTTACTCTATTTCTCACTGTCAAAGTTTTCTTTTTTTTATCTTTATTGAATGGAAAACGGGGTAAGTTAATGGAGAAAGATAATCTTTCAAAAGTAAGTTTTCTTCTCTGATTTTCTTCCACTATATATCAATACTACAAATGATTATAAATACTCTAAACAAAGCCATTCTGTCAACGCTATACAGAGTTTCTTGAAATTTAAACGAAGCACAATATTTTAATCAAAATACACTCATGGACAAAACTTGAGTAAAGTTGTATCTTTCAGCATGTATATATGGATTCAGACAATAACTCTGAAAGATATTTGATACACGGTGACCTTTATTGAAGACACACGAGATAACCAAGTGTGAACAAAATTGCCTCTGTCTTTTTTTTTTTCAAAAACTGACTACTGTCAAAGACTTTCCACTTTCTTAAATGAAGTATTTCCTAAAAATGATTTTTTTAATCAAAGAATACTTAGTGATGTATTTGCATATTAACGGATTACTCTTGTTGATTTGATACCTTAAAAAATGTTTATAAATGTATATAAAATGATAATATGTCTGTGGCTTTGGTAAACCAACTCTTACAATAGTGTCTATGTCCCATATAGACCAGCATTAACAGCGTTTCGAGCCGTTATATACATGTATTGGGAAATATAAATCGACTGGAGAGTTTCTTTCCAGATGGACGCCATTAAAAGTTGAGCCTGGAAGTTTCAACCTCGGAATATGATAATCTTATATATAATCTATATATAAAACCTTTTTCCATATTTCACCCTGAAACTTACCTGAGATTGTGCTGACTAAGCGCTTAACTAAAGTGCTGAGGTCTAACGGGTGGAAAGCCAAAATTGCCGGATAACGAGACTCTGATACAAAAATTTACATTTTTTTAGGTTTGAATTTATGCTTTAAAACTGTAGCTAATATTTAATTTTATACTTATCTTAAGTACACAAAGAGTACCGTTACAACTAACGGAGATGGAATGGATCACAGCAATACTTTCCTTGAATTTCTGATTGAAAGCAGTACTTTCTCATTGAATGTTTGCAGTAGTACTTTCATTGGATTCTTGAAGCTTGAAACAGTACTTTTGTTGAATTCTTGCAGTAGTACTTTCATTGAATTCTTGAAGCTTGAAGCAGTATTTTCGTTGAATTCTTGCAGTAGTACTTTCATTGGATTTTCGAAACTTGAAACAGTACTTTCGTTGAATTCTTGCAGTAGTACTTTCATTGGATTCTTGAAGCTTGAAGCAGTACTTTTGTTGAATTCTTGCAGTAGTACTTTCATTGGATTCTTGAAGCTTGAAACAGTACTTGCAGCAGTACTTTCATTGGATTCTTGAAACTTGAAACAGTACTTTCGTTGAATTCTTGCAGTAGTACTTTCATTGGATTCTTGAAGCTTGAAGCAGTACTTTCGTTGAATTCTTGCAGCAGTACTTTCATTGGATTCTTGAAACTTGAAACAGTACTTTCGTTGAATTCTTGCAGTAGTACTTTCATTGGATTCTTGAAGCTTGAAACAGTACTTGCAGCAGTACTTTCATTGGATTCTTGAAACTTGAAACAGTACTTTTGTGGAATTCTTGCAGTAGTACTTTCATTGGAATCTTGAAACTTGAAGCAGTACTTTCGTTGAATTCTTGCAGCAGTACTTTCATTGGATTCTTGAAACTTGAAACAGTACTTTCGTTGAATTCTTGCAGTAGTACTTTCATTGGATTCTTGAAACTTGAAACAGTACTTTTGTTGAATTCTTGCAGTAGTACTTTCATTGGATTCTTGAAACTTGAAACAGTACTTGCAGCAGTACTTTCATTGGATTCTTGAAACTTGAAACAGTACTTTCGTTGAATTCTTGCAGTAGTACTTTCATTGGATTCTTGAAACTTGAAACAGTACTTTTGTTGAATTCTTGCAGTAGTATTTTCATTGGATTCTTGAAGCTTGAAACAGTACTTTTGTTGAATTCTTGAATTAGTAAGTTCATTGAATCCTTTCAGCAACACTTTCGTTGAATTACAAAATATCAAGAGTTCCGTTTAATTTCTTTGCACTCGAAGGTAGGATAGGATTTATTTACTAAAGAGATATCAGGGATTATTGTATGCGAAACATTTTTTTTTTCTTATAAAAAAAGTAGCCATTTCGAGATTCGAACCCGGGTTTAGGTTGCCGAGAACCAGTAGTCTGTACCATTAAGCCCCCAATACCTTTCAATTAGATCAAATAAATTTTGAAGATAAAGGTAACCTGGCCGGCGGCATTCAGCTAGATTAGAATATTAATTTTTTTCGGCGTTTCGATATATTTTATGTTCTCGTCAGGGCCAAAATAGAAATATAAACAGGAGACAAGGAGTTAAAAATGCATTATAATGTTCTAAATAACACAAAAAAAAACAATCTCTTTCAGCGCTAAGTTTGTTATTATTTCGATATCAGAAGCTCTCGAGAAATTCCCTTTCTCAAGCGGGGGGGGGGGCTAAGGTATAAATACGTATAATCCTGAGATATTAGAAGTGTGATTATATACTTTTTAACTTGATAAAGTAATCTCCTCCGAAAGCTTATAACATAGAAATAACTTTTAAAACTTAGCCTTTTTAAAAATATTTATTAAAATTACAAATATATTCTCACAATGAGTATCTTTTTTATTTAAAAAACGCTAGCTTTCAAGCGTTAATCGATCTTCAACGGGCTTACTATAATATCGACTTTATCCTACCAGAAATTATATACTCATTGTGAGAATATATTTGTAATTTTAATACTTTTTTCACAATTTTATCATGAATAGAGATTTATAATACTTATTAGACACATCCTTGATAGATATATTTTGTTTTGATATAAAATAAATAGCTAGGAAACTTTATTACTAATTGTTGGGGAAAGGGAGGAAAAATTACTGTATTATTTTGTTGTTGTATGGCGAATCCATACAGGGCAATGGGCCCTAATAAAAGCCTTTTTGAAAAAGTAAAAATTAAAATCAGGTAAAAAGTTTATTTTTAATTTAAATTTGCAAGCTTTCGAGCAATTATACGGCTCTTCAACGGGCTGATATTCTCTCTCTATGTATAATCTCTAAATAATATTTATACAAAATAATTGAACACTTTTGTTATTGGCATGTGCTCTCGCGGGCGTGCATCAGACTGTTTCCAGCTAAAGTAATAGATATTATACTGGGATTAAATATATATACATTCCAATAATTATTAATATTCAGATTATGTGTCAGGGATATTGTTATATTGGGTTGAAAGGTCAATTTTTCTATTGATGCTATTTATTTTTGATGATACCAGTGCCTCCAGGAATAATCGTTGTTGCTTTCTTTCTATGTCATGATAATGGGCTATTGCTTGTTTGAGATTAAATGTGTGTCCAGTGGTGCAGGTGTGTTGATATAGTAAGGATCTATTGTCTTTGTATCTTATGTTTCTCTTATGTATATATATTTAATCCCCGTATAATATATTTTACTTTAGCTGGAAACAGTCTGATGCACGCCCGTGAGAGCACATGCTAAAAACAAAGGTTTTCAATTATTCTGTATAAATATTATTAAGAGATTGTACATAGAATATTAGCCCGTTGAAGAACAGTATATTTGCTCGAAAACTTGCAAATTTAAATTAAAAGAAACATTTTACCTGATATTGATTTTTACTTTTTCAAATAATTTCTGGGTAACCATTGCTCACATAAAAAGCATTTTTGTTGTTGTTGTTGTTGTAACTAATTGTTCAAATTACTCAGGAGATAAACGCATTTTGAAGCAATGCTTCAAATTTAGAACATCTAAATTTTTCATTTTGATCTTGTCGAGAGAATAAAAAAAAATGTTTTCTCGAAACGTCGAAGAAATAACACCCTTTATATACTGTACGAATCATTCAACGTCTATTTCAAAGTAAAAAATCAAATTAAAGACTTTTAAAAACCAATTTTTAGGTTTTTAAATGAGTAACTTGATGTTTAAGAGAGGGGTTTCCATATATTACCATATGAAAAAAAGATGGGTTAATAAAAATTTGACTCCTGAAGAAATATGATGTTTATAGAAAAGAGCACATAGTCTAAATTGTATTGTATGTCTGTAATGTCATTTTGTTGAATATATTCTCTACTTGAGAATTGTTTGATGGAAGATTTTGAAGCCTACACTAAGTGCTCAACAAACACATAACAACTGCTTGATAATATATTTATTGAATTGTTAAAAATATATTTCTTTTTTTATTATCCTTAAATTGTCTTTTTTTGTTCAATTTATAAAGCGCTATGTCCCCCTAAGGACACTTGCGCTGACATACATGTATACAGTTATCTATATACATATTTACGATAATTTTAGGTCGTAAAGAATAGTCATAAGATATTAACATGGAGAGGAAGAAATTTGAAAAGGGGGAAACATTGTCATCAAATATTTACAACAAATACAGTTCATTTATCATTATTATTAAAAGAGAAGAGAAAAATATTTGTATATGTAATAGTTTAAACATTATAAGGACAAATGGAATTCCTAAACCAATTAAATTGTCATTTATATCTTCTACAAGTGTGTGTTGTTAGCAGATGTGGAGTACATAGTGTTGGGCAGGATGTTTTAAAATAATTACTAACGCTGTTGATAGATGGCGCCACCGTCCAGAGATTGTAGGCGCTACTGTAGACGCTGAGAACATTGGAATATATCTACACAACATAGATGTCGACTGGGGTATTTAGACAGAGTTGTTCGGATCAAATAATCCGGGAAGCTTTTTGAAAGGTCGTCTTACCCTCAACACGAAAGTTCCTATTTACATATAGTTCTACACATTCATTCAGTTCGCGTATACAGACATGATTCGTTTAACGATAGGGACATGTTGTTAGGTAAATCGTCGTTAAATTAAACTAGCAATATGGTGTGATAGTTATCAGAATGGGGATAGTTAGCTTCTTGACCATTAGACCAGTGTCCTCTAACAATGGTTATTGGCCAGGGGGAGGACAATATAACTTCTCTTAAAATATCATCAATAACGTAACGCCATTTATCGGTGATAATTATAGCCATTTTTTAAATATATAATTAAAAATTATTTCTACACCCCATATCCTGCCATAAATAAAAATTTTGAAAGGGAGGGTATGGCTCATCAGGAGTGAATCCTCTCTTAAAATGTCCATACCCTCCTTCTTTCAATTTTTATTCATTTCAGGATATGTATGGTCTGTATAGAAATACATTTTAATTATATTTTTAAAAGTAAAGAAAGCATATCCTGACCACGAGCACACGTGCTTTTTAGATGGCAGACCGCCATCTAGTGGAGCAAAAATATTACGGAGCAAGTTAAATAAACGTTTAGTTTATTTTTGCTCCACTAGATGGCGCTCCGCCATCTAAAAAGCACATATGCTCGTGGTCAGGATATGCTTTCTTTATTTTTAATATCAATACCTGACCCACTTTTTTTTTATTGTTTTTTTCATTTTTAAAAGTATTGTTAAAAAATGTTTATAATGTTTAATAACTCTTCTTGTTGAAGATCTGTGAAATCTTCCGAGATCTCAAGACAGCAGGATTCAAGGTAAAATTGTGACATTTCATCTAACCTCGATGTAAGGGGTTACTTTATTGAATTGAGATTAGGTTCAAAGAAATAAGAAATAAACTGAAAATAAGTTAAACATAAACTGAAAAAAAAACGTGGAGCAATTCTTCGAAATATTGTTTATTTTTTCTTTCTTTTTTTTTTCCTCCTACAGAGATCCGGAAACGCCTCTTGTCTTCTGCTAGGATTTTATGCAAATCGTCATTGCCTCGAATTTTTAGATTTTTTGGGTTTCTGATTACGACTCAGAACTTATAGGTAAACTGAGTCCGTCGTAAAGGTGAACATGTCGTTAAGTAGAACGGCTCTAAGCAGTGTGTGCTATACAAACTACTTAGTAGTGAGTGTTGTTGTTGTTTGTGCAGGAGTGCCGACTGTTGTTTCCTGCAGCATCTTCATCCGCAGCTTTGGCTCCATCAACCCTGCCAGCATGGTAAGACCCTGTGGTAGCCCAGTGGTAACATCACTTGCTGCCATGTCACCGGAGTTAAGCAACGACCACCTGGGTCAGTACTTGGGAGGGTGACCACCTGCTGCTGTAATCACGTAAAAGAAGTAAATATACACCGAAAGGCAGTTTCTCTATACCAAATATAATTGTCTTTCACATATTAGATGTCTACACATGTTGAAAGTAGTTCGAATTCGTAATTACAAGGTTTCAGAGCCCTGTTTGGTTACTTGTTCTTAACTGGTGGGTGAAAATATGCAAGTAAATATTGGTGAGTATAATAACTAGCAAACATGTTTGTGACATAACATAATGAAACAATAGAAACAATCGCAAATACGTATATATATGGAATAATTAATACTTCAGCTTGTGTGTAACACAGAACCAATAGAAAACATTATCTCATATTGATAACACCAAGTAATACAGACGCGATAATACCTCTATATGTGAAGCCAAACGTAATAACAATTTTAAACCATAAAAAAACACCCCGATGAAAAACACAGACCAATATGTAAAATAGCAATAAATCTACATATCTCCCACAAACATAACTGACTTAAATGGAGTACATCCTGCACAACCATGTGGTAAAGACAGTGCGGCAACAGAACAACATGTTTTCACGTGGCCGCCATTTTGATTCTTTCCAGCAAATCTCTTGACTTATGACCGGCCATTTGTGGATTTATTGTGTCGTGGGGGAGGTGACTGGGGGTAGAGGGGGTATATGTAAATATAAATCTCTGTGTTAGCTCAGTGTTGTTTACTGGAGTTCTCTCTGGAGCACATCGTGTCGATAACTTCTATCTCTCTAACTTATTATGTAAATATGGGGGCTATATGCAAATCTGGACTGAGTTTTCTGTCTTCGTAGTTAAACCTTTTCGTAAACTTTGCAAACTACCACAACTGAAAACTCTAGTTCTTACGACCATAATAGGCCCTTGGCAATATCTCTACGAGCAATATCGTTTCAAAGTAAAAGAGAAAAAGGACATCTCCTGATCGTGCAACTAAAGGTTACGGATGGCTTACGCCATCTGTCGGAATAAATATCAACTAGATCAGAAGATTTCCCTTTTTTCCTTAATTTATCGACCTGATCCCAGTACAATTTTACTTTTTTATTATTTTTCACAAAAGGGAAGAGTTTGTTTTATTATTAGTTTATCTTGTTCTTTCTTGTAGAATACCTTAAAACTCGAAATAATTATTAATATGTGAAAATAGTACATAGGTGAATTTGTACTTGGATTAGGTAGATGAATTAAGAAAAAAGGCATTTACTGATCGTGCAACGGAAAGTTGCTGATGACTTGCGCCATCTATCGGAATAAATATCAACTATACGTTGATTTTTTAATTATTCCAGTATTGGCCAAATACTGGAATAATTAAAACTCAACGATTAGTTGATATTTATTCCGGTAGATGGCGCAAGCCATCAGCAACTTTCAGTTATACGCTCAGAAAATGCCTTTTTTCTTAAATTATTAAAATATTTCTAAAGAGAAGCTCCTCCCTGAGCGGCCTATATATTTTGTTCTACCCTGAAGAAGGTCTTTAAACTCGAAAGCTGGAAATAATTATTAAAATAATCTCTCTAAAGAGAAGTTTTTCCTGGTCTTCATATATATTTTTATTTGATATATATACTCGTATATAAGACCTATTTTTTTAGAATTGTGAAAGTTACTTATTGAAAATGTTCCTCTTTACGCACATACACACAGTCTTATTAGTTATTCTGCAATATTATATATATACCTTGTAATTGAAAAGGCATATATTGGATCAAAATATCATTTATTTTACCAATATTTCAGTTGGCTGAACGCCAACCTTTATCAAGGTTATCGTAAATATTGAGGCTGCCTGGCCGGCATTCATATTTCTTGAAAATAAAGATACTTCGGCCAGTAAATCTTTTTACTATCGCGTGAGAACGCCCTTGGAAATTTAGAAATATTTTTAACGCCTTGCTAAATGTTTAATTTTTGTTTGCTCCTGACGAGGACAAAAGATTTTTGTCGAAACGTCGAGGTAATAAAAAGATTTACTGGCCGAAGTATCTTTATCAAGGTATTATAACATATTAATGTGTGTCAACAACCTGATTAAGGTTGGCGTTCAGCCAACTGAAATATTGGTAAAATAAATGATATTTTGATCTAATATATGCCTTTTTAATTAAAGATTTATTTATGGATTGCTCTATTTTCAAAAATGTATACCTTGTATATAGATATCAAATTAGGTGCGCAATATAATTACAATTTCTATCAAATATGAATCAAATTAATTAATATTCCAGTAAATATACAACTAAGGAATTCCCAACAGCCAGTATGTAAATGTTGGAAGAACGCCCGGCAAATTATTCTGTAATTACAGACGAACATCTGTCATTGTTTGACTTGGTCGTCTGCGAGTTTTCTGATTTGCTGAGCATCGTCTGCTCTCTTTTTCTTCCATTTACTGATGTTGAAAGAATACCGGAGAGATCTGGGCTTTTAGGAATGAATTAAGATTTATTCTTTAATGCTATCAAAAGATACTATATATGCAAATTTTATATATATATATTGTTGAATTTTGTAATATATATATATACACATATTTGAAACTATTATAGACGCGTATGATTCTTTTAAAAATAAAACTATTTCTACTTCCTTTACTGCAAATTCCATTACAGTAAGGGCAGTAGAAATTGTTTAATATTTAAAAGAATCATACGCGTCTATAATAGTTTCGAATTTTCATAACAGATGGCGCGCTAATGTATCATATATACATATTCACCATCTATATATATATATGTGCTTGTGCAAACATAATTAGTTTAGTAATTCACATAAGTTTAAAGATATAAATGGAAAGATAGAATCAAAAAAGACATGTCCTGACCACGAGCACATGAACTACTTAAATGGCCAAGCGCCATCTATAGAGAGATATATTTATAGCAAACTAGACGGGTGACCCGGGCTTCGCCCCGGGATTGACCTGTGTGCATATATACCCGGGTGATATATATTTAGATAAGATTTTTTTTTTATAATTGTTTGTTATTAGCATTATCTATTTGTTTGCATCAGCATAATTTAATCTAATCTTTGATAGAGGGCGCTGTTCGTGAGCTAAGTAGAATAATTTGAATATATAGTTTTAATAATTGATTTATATATTTTTTTAAAAAGCCTATCGTCTTCCCCGTATTTTTTTACCTATGTTTGGAAATTTTGGTTTGAATTAGTGAACTACTGCGAATTTGTATACCGGACATACAAACAAACAAATATATAAACATTCATATATATATATATATAGATGAAAACATTAAGACACGAATGTTTCTTCCCCACATAAATCATATTTCTACTCTCCTTACTGCGATGAAAAACCCAGGTTCCTGGAGCGCAGAACGCCAACTACCCGGACTATATATAGGGATTAGATAATAAAAAGGCATATATTGGCAAATAAATCTTTTATTCAATCCATGTCTTTTTACTATCTAATGATTTAATAAGTATGGATTGCTCTATTTTCAGAACAATATATAGGGATATTTTATATATTTTTCATTTTATAAAGAATAATATAATAGAATAAAATTACTGTAAATATAATTAAACAAAGCCCCTGTTGTTCTCATGTATCTTCATTGTAAAATGGCGACGTTGCCATTTTGGGCCAGAATCGGTCGAATGGTCTTAAATTGAAGAAATAACATTTGAGAAAAGTGCTGTGTACAATCTCGACACAGGGTGTTACAGAGAATTCTGGGAGCAACCATCAAAATCTGCGCCGTGTATACCGCCCAGCTAATGAGACACTTGGTAAACATTCCTTCTACGTTCTTTTAAAAAAATAAAACTTTCCCAGTTTTTTTAGAATTTATAATCAGCACCACAGGCCAGGTTTTCATAGATCTACCCTTGTTAAACCGCCCTGGAGATGTTCTCCTATATGTAAATAGAGGGAGAAGTAACCTATGCAGTTTTATATGCAAATACACGATCTTAAATCTTTCCTTTTGGATTGTAACATTCAAATATTTTCCTTTTTATTTGGTTTATAAATAAAAGAATTGTTTCAACAACAATCCTGTGTATAAAAATATATATTTGATATTTATTATATTTGTCGTCGTGTTGTTCATATATTTAATAATGTGTTTGGTGTTAAATTTATATTTACATACTTAAATTGTTCAAAGTAATTAATTATAGCGCCATCTATATAAAATATTTGTAACTATCTGGTGCGTTTTTTTTTTCTTTTCATAATTGATACAAGCATTCTACTGTCCTTACTGCGATACATTCGGAGGGCCTGGCTCATCAGTGGTAAATCCTCCTATAGTAGACCAAACTGGCAAAACTGCTGGGAGGATTCACCACTGATGAGCCAGGACCTTCTAATATATTTTATTGTTGAAGTAAGGGCAGTAGATATTTATTTTATTTGAAATAAACATACGCGCTATAATTAGTTCACATTTCTAAATGCAGATGGCGCTATTGCTAATATTGTAGCAAAATACTTGTTTGATGGAGAGATTAACAAATTTGATATTTACCCATCGCTATGATGCATTAGTGCGCCATCTGTTACCAAAATTCGAAACTATTATAGACGTGTATGATTCTTCTAAAAATAAAACAATTTCTACTGCCCTTACTGCAATAGAAAAATTAATGGGAGGGCCTGGCTCATCAGTGGTGAACCCTCCCAGCGGTTTCGCCAGTTTAACATATCGCTAAACTCTTCAAACCCTCAAAGTTGATTTCATCTTCCAGTATTCTAAATATCTTTCTTAAATCGTCTTTATGTGGCGACGCGAGGTCGCTGGCTGCACAATGTTAACAAAGAATAAATAAATCAACCTTGATTTGTTTAATAAGTTAAATTATTAATGAAAATATTTACATTATTCTATGTCGGCTGTGAAAATATTTATGTACGTATATAAATATTTAAATATTTAACAACAAAATATATATGAAAAATAATAAAAAGGTCAGATGTTGATATTAAAAATAAAGAAAGCATATCCTGACCACGAGCACATGTGCTTTTTAGATGGCAGAGCGCCATCTAGTGGAACAGAAATCAACTAAACGTTCATTTAGCCTTTTCCCTGATATTTAGCCAACCCATTTTCTTGATAAATAATAGAAAAATATATGTATCAATTTAGTCGTCTGCGTGGTTTTACTTGAATAAATTTCAAGTTGTTTTAACGTGACCAATCAAAGTTCTATACACTATGTAAATATATTGAATGTATTATAGGTTAATGTGTTTCTTTCTTTGTTTGTTGTAGGCATGCAAATTTAAATTTTTTGTTTCGTGTTTAAAGAAAATGAATTTTTAATGACTTAGAAGAATGTAGGAATATATTTTAAATATTTAGGGAATAGCTTACCTAATTGATTTTTTACCCGTTTGAAAGATTTAAACATAAAGCAAACAGCTAGATAATAGGTGTTTATAAGCAACACTTGAAGAGTTGAATAAGGTACTGTGAAATCCTTGAAAGCACAATTCTATTTGAGTTATAAAATTGTATATAAATTTATTTTTCACTTTTAACTCTTAATTTTATTTATTTTATATATTTGAATACTATTTTATGTGTGTCTTTATGTATTGATTTGTATGTTTTAATCAATTTAATTTTATTAGATTTATTATTAATAACTATAAAATTATAATAAAGTCGGTGGACGAGTGGGTAACACCCTCGATTCCCGACAGCCGTGAACTGGGATTGAATCCCGCGTTAACATTTTGTTTGATATGTGAATAACCTTCACATATTATTCATTGTTTCAATTATCATAAACTAGGTTGGTCTTGCTGAGCGGTACCTAATAAAGTGATTTTGGAATTATAAAATTTCATTTTCGCGCTCACAAGAGCGCAGAGGACCACAAGAAATCAGTATTAAAAAGGTGAGAGACTATGTTTGGAGTTTAATTATAATGTTTATATATTCGTGGTCCATTTGGATAAGGAAAACAAGAACACGGCTGATTCCACACTCGTCGGTGATACGTTAACCTATGTACGGTGTGGCCACTGGACATGTGTTCGTGAAAGATTCTGGAAGAAGTTGGCGAGTTGTATCGTCCCTGTTAGCCATCCCAGACATGTTCTATTGGATCCATGTCCGGAGATATTGCAATTCAGCCTATGGATCACCTCACGCTAACCTATGTACGGTGTGGCCATTGGACATGTGTTCGTGGAAGTTTCTGGAAGAAGTTGGCAAGTTATATCGTCCCTGTTAGCCATCCCAGACATGTTCTTTTGGATCCATGTCCGGAGATATTGCAATTCAGCCTATGGATCTCCTCACGCTAACCTATGTACGGTGTGGCCACTGGACATGTGTTCGTGGAAGATTCTGGAATAGGTTGGCGAGTTATATCGTCCCTGTTAGCCATCCCAGACATGTTCTATTGGATCCATGTCCGGAGATATTGCAATTCAACCTATGGATCTCTTCACGCTAATCTATGTACGGTGTGGCCACTGGACATGTGTTCGTGAAAGATTCTGGAAGAAGTTGGCGAGTTGTATCGTCCCTGTTAGCCATCCCAGACATTTTCTATTGGATCCATGTCCGGAGATATTGCAATTCAACCTATGGATCTCTTCACGCTAACCTATGTACGGTGTGGCCACTGGACATGATTTGGACCTGGAGGCTGTTGTTGGGTTCTGTGCTACCTGGAGTATCGGAGCTCTATCTATGCTTCCTTCCTGCGGTGAATCTGTATAAGACCTGTGGTCTTAATAAAGCTGTATATGTGTGTGTTTATTTATATATTCCTTATATATTTTTTAAATTACATTTTAAAAATGCTTTACTTGTTTTTTCAATGATTTAACTCAAACGTTTATATTTTAACTATATCTCTTATATATAAATAATTAAAATCATTAAGTAAATTTAAACACAAGGTAATAAGACCAAATTCAAATAAATAAATAGTGTGTGACGATTCAGTAACAGCGTTGTTACCGAGACATCACACACTATTTATTTGGATTTGGTCTTAATACCTTGTGTTTATAATCTATAATCCAAATTGTACCATTTCATTATGTGAAATTGTTAAAAGTTTTTAAAAATTAATTTAAAAAATTAACAATTATAACTTTTGTATTGGAAAAGCGATATTTCGAGAAAACAAGCTCTTCTACTGACTTAACACAAGTGGAGAAATACAAACTCTTTGTTAAAAACAAATGTTAAAAACAAATATATGGAATAATTGAGTTGTTTAAATGGCTTTTAAAGTTTTAATTTCGTTATGCACGCCCGCATTTTTGCAGGTGAACATTTGTTTTTACAAACAGTTTGTATTTCTCCAAGTGACATTGTTAAGCCAGTAGATCTTTAGTTTAACGCTCTCCCAACTGAGCTATTTGAGGTTATTAAGCCAGTAAAAGAGTTTCGTTGTTCGAAAGCTCGCTCTTCTAACAAAAAATATATGTTTCGACAAAACCAATAAGGAATCCAGGGTTTGGTTTCTTTTTACAATTCTTTTTTTTTCTCGAGATATCAGGCTAACATGCTCTTCAACACGGAGACCTAGAAATACCACTTCAGAAGAATTGTAAAAAGAAACCAAACCTTAAATTTCTTATTGGTTTTATCAAAGTTTAAAAGCAACTTAATCAACTGTAAATACAAAGCGCGATGTCCCGCCAAGGACACTGGCGCCCAAAGGAAAGCAATACAAGAGAGAGAGAGAGGGAGAATCTATTTATATATCCAAAAAAAATATGCTCAAGGCATTTACTATATTCTTGAAATTGATTTCAAACAAGCATACTATATACATAGGTAATTTAATTTAAACACACCTCAAAATAAAGAAAAAAGGAAAAAAAATCATATATACAGCACATAGTTAATTATACCTAACACATGAGATTATTTAAAAACTTTGATATAAATTTACAAAATCTATTGAATACAATGTATGAATCCCTGCTGGATATCAGTTCTCTTGGGTCGGTACAGAGAATACCGTTATTGAGTCTGTAGTCTTGAAATGCTGGGCACTTAAGTAAAAGGTGAGTAGAATCTTGAATGCGGCATCCACAAAAACAGCCCGGATCCTCCGATGCGCGGATTCTTTCCAGAAAACTCCCGAAATTACCATGGTTAGTTACAAATTGTGTGTTGTGAAAATTAGGGCGAAAATAATTAGGAATACCCCGGTTGAAAAAACTTGTAAATGTCTCGTTTGTATTATTCAGTAAGAGCAACATTCTTTCGTCTATATAGGATTTAATTATAAAGGGTATATCGATGTTGTATTTTTGCTTGTCCTCGAACGATAAGTTATTTGTCATATTTCATATTTTTTGCTTCAATTTAATCTGCAATCAATGGAGTTTTAGCCAAACTGTGAACACAGTTGTACGAAGTTGTCTTGTAAGCTTGAATGCTCCATATTAATATCTAAATATGGAAAGTTTAAAAGCAGGGAAGAATATTTGTTTAAAAAGATACGTGTTGTGTGTGTTATGTTTTTAATAAAATTTGAACATCCTAAATGGTCCATAGAAGCATAGGGCGCCTCTCCCGTCAAAACAAACGTCAAAACCTGACGCCTGACAGGAAAGGCGCCCTATGCTTCTATGGATCAATTTCCTCCCGGCAAATTTTCCATCTATATCTTAAATGGTGTTAACACGCGGCCCATGTTCCGTAAGTTTGTAAAAAAAGGGATTTCCTCCAGGACGTTATGAAATCCCTGTCTAAGATCCTCCATGGAAAGATCACCAGTACCTCCTCACATCCTGGCAGAGCTGACGATCTGAATCAGATCCTGTCTGTCCTTATTGCCCGGAACCACAGACAGTTGATTACCTCAGCTGTTCCTGAGACATAGGATGGCCCATCATGGAACCTTTTGGTTCCCATAACCCACTCAGGCTGCCATTAGAACCTGATGACCTCTGGGTATACTTAGGATATAAAACAATACAGAATCTCAATAGTGTATCTCTGAATAAATATATTTGCGCGATCCTTTGCGTCTTTTATCTATAGACCCTTTACTATTGTAATATCGTAGGCAGACAATTGACAAATATCATTGACTTGAGTCAATCTAGAAAACTATGGAGAATAGAACTAAACAAGATTATGTTCACATTTATGGCTTACCTATTTACAGAGAGACTTTTTTCAGACTCTCACGATTAAATAGGAAATTATAGCATTCAAATTACAATCATATAAATCAAATAAAAATCATAGCATTCAAATCGCATTCATCGAAATCGAATTAGAATCATAGAATTCAAATTACAATCATTGAATCCAATTTGAAATAATGGAATTCAAATTACAATCATAGAATTCAAATTACAATAATAGAATTCAAATTACAATCATTAAATTCAAATTACAATCATAGAATTCCAAATTACAATCACAGTATTTTAAATTACAATCACAGAATTCCAAATTACAATTACAGAATTCTAAATTACAATCATAGAATTTCAAAATCCAATCATAGAATTAAAATTACAATAATAGAATTCCACAATTAGAATCTTAGAATTCAAATTACAATCATAGAATCCAAATTACAATCATAGAATTCCAAAATTACAATCATAGAATTCCAAAATCCAATCATAGAATTAAAATTACAATCATAGAATTCCACAATTAGAATCTTAGAATTCAAATTACAATCATAGAATTCAAATTACAATCATTAAATTCAAATTACAATCATAGAATTCCAAATTACAATCACAGAATTCCAAATTACAATTACAGAATTTTAAATTACAATCATATAATTTCAAAATCCAATCATAGAATTAAAATTACAATCATAGAGTTCCACAATTAGAATCTTAGAATTCAAATTACAATCATAGCATCCAAATTACAATCATAGAATTCCAAATTTACAATCATAGAATTCCAAAATCCAATCATAGAATTAAAATTACAATCATAGAATTCCAAAATCCAATCATAGAATTAAAATTACAATCATAGAATTCCAAAATCCAATCATAGAATTAAAATTACAATCATAGAATTCCAAAATCCAATCATAGAATTAAAATTACAATCATAGAATTCCTAAATCCAATCATAGAATCCAAATTACAATCATAAAATTCCAAAATTACAATCATAGAATTCCAAAATCCAATCATAGAATTAAAATTACAATCATAGAATTCCAAAATCCAATCATAGAATTAAAATTACAATCATAGAATTCCTAAATCCAATCATAGAATTAAAATTACAATCATAGAATTCCAAAATCCAATCATAGAATTAAAATTACAATCATAGAATTCCAAAATCCAATCATAGAATTAAAATTACAATCATAGAATTCCAAAATTACAATCATAGAATTCCAAAATTACAATCATAGAATTCCACAATTACAATCAACGAATTTCAAATTACAATCAACGAATTTCAAATTACAATCATAGAATTCAAAATCCAATCATGGAATTAAAATTACAATCATAGAATTCCAAAATTACAATCATAGAATTCAATTTACCGAACTAGGAGACTTTATTAATATCTTTGTTGTCATCACAGCTGAGAACATTCTGTAAGAAATATTTCAGGAAAACATATATATATAACCAAGGACATCCATTTTCTTCCGCACAACTTTGAAACTCAGAGTAACAAAAAGCTTCTCTCTCGATAACTAAATATTTCCTCCAATCAGATTCTCCGAAATAGCCAGTAATCTCCTCTGTCCAATCAGAACAGCCCTCCGGGGTAAAAAGAAATCTGATTGGTTCATTGCCCCACGGCGATGGAGGAAAAAAACGGTCAGAACTTCTAGGTAAAGGTAATTAAATTTTAAGAATTTTAAACCAATTAGGAAAAAGAACTTAAAATTTTAATCACAAATTGATCCAATTACCAGCTCAGACAACATCGTCAGTATTGTAAACGTTCACGCATGCGTACAAGTAAACCATCATATAATTGGCTTATAAATATATTAGGCGTGAGGCAAAGCTTGTTTATTGGTCCAGTGGGTTTACTGTGGCCAGATTGGAAAAATTCGATATTGTTCTTAAAGATAAACTAATTTCAGTTAATTACCTTCAAACAGATCGAGAATTTTTCCTGGAGACAATCGAGAGGACCAATGCTCGAAGCATATTATGGCGAATAAAAAAATTATTTAATTTTAATTTAATTATTCAATGAAAATATTAAACATATTATTATACTTTGTATATGTAAAATCATCATATATGTTTCATAGCTTGGTTGTTCAATATTCTATAGCTATACTCCACCCTACCTCGAACTCATGCTCGAAACCTAACACGTAAGGCTGCTCTATCATCATGGACTGTATTATATTCCCAAGACCATTCGACCAGATCCCTTAGGAGAATTGCTTCCACTCCAAGCCTTCTCCTCAAAATTCTACCAAAAGACCTCCATGGAGAGGCTCCCACCACCATCCTCACGGGTCATATACTGGCAGACATTACACGTGTGCATCCCGAAACAGACCCTACCTGTATCCACTGTTCAGAAGAACCACAGACAGTTGATCATCTTCACTTCAGATACAAACAGCTATCCTGCTTGGGCTGACCCACCTCAATCCTACATCTATGGCCAGCCTCCCAGACTCAACCTCAGCATGGAACTAGTAAGGACCAGTATTGAACCCTTTTTCGCGAGTAAAAGCGCTAAACACTAATCCATACTAGTGAGCTGGGCTCCCCGGGTAGTTGGCGCTCTGCGCTCCAGGAACCTGGGTTATAAATTTCTTTCTCTCTCTGTGTATAGTTTTTAGGACTTGTTTGATAATAGTCGACTAGTCTTGCTGATTCCATCAATAAATACTTTCACATCTTAAGATATACAAAGACTTGATTTCTACGCTACAATATTTTATGTATTTCTACTGTCCTCAAAGCTTGTATCCATAGTTCAATCAAAATACATTTTCCAAGAGTCTAGCTTCAGTGTAGTATAAAAAGGAAACTGCAAAATGCAACAGCGATACGATAGACTAAACTGGTGAAACCGCTGGGAGGGTTCACCACTGATGAGCAAGAGCCTTCCAATATTTTATCATTGCAGTAAGGGCAGTATAAAATTGATTTATTTTAAAAAGAATCATAAACGTCAAAAAATAGTTTATATTTCTTAAAATATTATATAGAAGAAAACAAAATTACACCTCGCCTCAGTAGATTAAATGTAAAATGAATCATCGAATGAGTCTAAATATTATTTGCAGTGAAGTTACCGGTGAAGGTATTTGTTGGTCTGTTTGATAGCCTGAAAAACTGTTTGTTAGACGCCAAACTACATTCATGGACAAAACATAAAGAAGTTGTACATTTCAGCATGTATATCGGGATTCAGACAATAACTTTGAAAGATATTACAGTGACCTTTATTGAAGGCACACAAGATAGTCAAGTGTAAACAAAATTGCCTCTGTCTTCTTCAAAAAAACAGAGGACTGAAGACATCAAAGACTTTCCACTTCCTTAAATTTTGTCCATGAGTGTATATAATCTCAATAACTATAATTAGTACAGAAAAGTAAAAAGAAATTCGCATGTTAATTTTCGATAAAATTCAGGCAAGCATCTTAACTGACTATATAAGCACGTTCTAACATATTTATCATTTGTTGGTTTTACATCTCCTGCTAATATATTGGTATAGAATAACAATAAATATTTCCTGCCCCATATACAGTAGAGATATATAGAACTATTGTCCTGAAAATAGAGCAATTAAATCATCAGATAATAAAAAGACATATATTGGATTGAATAAAAGATTTATTTGCCAGTTGGCTGAACGCCAACCTTTATCAAGGCATTACAATTTTGTATTGTTACACCAAGTTGCAGCTTTGCAAGGTCGTTGACCTTGGTTTCTTCCTTCTTGGTGTTATACACGTTTCCCGAGCGGGTTTCCATACTCAAAGCAAATAAATAAAAGTAAATGAAAATAAATTACCTTTTAAAGTTATTGTGTTTATTTATTCGTCGTCTTCCTCGTAGGTCGTGATCCGCAGTCTTCCTCTCCGTCCTCTCTCGCTGCAATAACCAATCAAGATATATGTACAATAAAATATTACAAAAGGAATGAAACTATTAAAAGGAATGATGACAATCTAAATAATCTGTTTTAAATAAATATTAAATATCATAGAATATTTTGAATAAATGTAGGGCGCATTAAAATTAGTGCAACAGTATAAACAAACTCAGGTTGGCGTTCAGCCAACCGAAATATTGGCAAATAAATCTTTTATTCAATCCAATATTTTTATTATCTAATATAGAACTATGTAAACCTCAATTACATATAGCATGTTAACTGCTTATAAAATAAATTCAAATAAATAATATTATTTTTCAATACAACGATTCTATAAAAGGTGTGTGTGGGGTCAAAAAACAATATCTATATATATAAAATTGAATGTCTGTCTGTGTGTACTCTATAGATTCAAAAACCATACATCCACATAACATACGTTTAGAAGACCTTAATAATAAAATACACAGCTTAATAAATGAATTCATTAATGATAAAACATTCCATATTCAAATTATTCACAACAAATACAAAACATTTAAATTAGATAACAAAACAGCAAAAACATTACTTGAAACCTTCTTAAACTTTAATTATATTAATTTTAAAAACAAAATATACATTCAATCTAAAGGTGTTCCAATGGGAACTTCATCCAGTCCACTACTAGCAAACTTATTACTTTTTTGGTATGAAAGAGAGTTCTTCCTACAGAATGATGTAAATTGGCATATGTTCCGCTATGTAGATGACATCATTATCTTGAATAACCCACAATTCAATAATGTCATTTACAAAATATACCCTAAATATTTGAAACTTAAAAATAATGAAAAGATAACTAATAACAAGGAGGTTAACTTTTTAGACTTAAATATAAACCTTGCAAACAAGTCAATTGGAACATATGACAAAAGAAATTGTTATAATTTTAAAATTATTAAATTCTGTAATGTCAATTCCAACATATCATCAAATTGCTGCAAAGGCATATATTTTGGTCAATTTTTAAGATTTTATAGAATCAACAACATTAAAACAAACTTTATTAAAGACATTAAAAATCTTAATAAAGAGTATTTAAACAATGGTTTTAAATACAAAACAGTAAAGTTTTACAATAGGCTGTCAATACACAAATACCTAAGCAATAATAAATATAATTATAAATTTGAAACTTCAAACTTCTCCAATTAATCTAACCAACAACTTATATTCTACTCTTATACTAAAACAAATGATAGAATTACTGAATATATTTCCTATGACTTTAAATATATTAATTATATGATAACGATTATAAAGCATTAAATTCATTCAATTTGATCTCCAGTTACTGTGGGAGGGAACTGGAAAACAAATATAAATGAATTTGAAGCATAATAAATGTTTTATTATTCAATTAATTTATAATTTTAATAAAAATGTAACTTATATCAATGAAAACAAAATTTTAATACATATTTTCACAATCTTTAAAATTTCTAATGATTCTTTTCTGACAGATTTTCTAACTTCTAACAATTTTAAAAATAAGATTTCCTAGAAAAGGGAAGGTTACTTTTATAACAGTGTCGAGGGTCCCTGACAGACAGATGTTACATCCACACATGTGCGCTGTCTCGAGGGAGCGGCAGACGCCACTTTGAATAAGTAAGTAAACAGCCTCCTTCTATGATATCTAATATTAATTTGATTATACAGTTTAATGGTCGAAGAGAAATCAATCCATAATGAAGTAAGGGTGAAATGGGTTGTGGTATTTTCATCTGAAGAGCCCTGGTACCACAGATTTCTCTATCCAATAGATTTTCCAAATCTCCTTTTGTGTAATGTCCTGGTCTACCATTAGGGTTCCAAAAAATAATTTCTAATAGGCAAAGATTTAAAATATGTTTATCTATCCTTAACTAGGCAAAAACATTATTTCATATTATTCTTACTCTTAGGAAAAAAAAAAAAATCTAAAATTATATAGAAAAAAAAATTATATAAAAAAATTACAAAAACTATTAATTAACTTTAAAAAAAAAATACTAACAACCTTTCAATTCTCTACCTGTTTGAAATAAAAGTGTATGGTTCTTTCTTTATCTCTTTCCTCTCTTTTACTAAAAAATAAATATTGTAGCGAGTAATTGGTTTTATGTAAATATTTTAATTTATTTTTAATGCCTGATTTTTGCATAGGTTTTTGTTCTATTTTGATTCCTATGTATACTTTTGCGTGTATTCATTTTAGTTGTTCATACTTTTCGGTTGTTCTTCTTTTGACCTCGTTTTGTTTGGTTATTAAAATAACGTTCTTTGTTTACGGATTACCGACTCTACCTTTTTGCTACGCTACAACTGGTGGAGACGCTGGATCGTCAAGACCGATATCCCTTCAGACATAAGAGAAGGACTGAAACTGTTAAACGGGAGGATAGGGTAGAGCTCAAGGAGATGACCGTGAAAAAAGAGGAAGCTACCCAGGTGGGCAAATATTTTGTTCAGCACCTACCAAGGAATCCTTCCATGTTCTCCGGGGAGGATGGTGAGGATCCTCTTACCTGGTTGAAAGGTTACAACCGTGTGGCAAAGTATAATCATTGGGACGAAACCCTCTGTCTTGCCAATGTCTACTTTTACCTGAATGGAACTGCCCTCAAGTGGTTTGAGAATAATGAGGAGACCATCCGGAATTGGGGAGAGTTTACTACTCAATTAGAGAGTGTATTTGGGAAAAGTGAGAGTCTGCGGCTGCTTGCCGAGAAAAAACTTAAAATCCGGGCTCAGTTAAAGGGTGAAATACCGAGTTCTATATACAAGACGTCCTACGACTCTGCAAAGAGGTGGATCTCCAAATGAGCGAGGAGGATAAAATCTCCCACCTCATGAAAGGAATAGTGGAGTAACTTTATCAGGCGCTTCTTCCAAAAGACATAAACAATACGGATCAATTTGTGTCTGAGTGCCGCCGCATTGAAGCGCTTCATCGTCGGCGTGTGACCCCCGCCAAGTACGAACGCTTGCCCAATGTAGCATCCCTTGATGTCTGCAATGATAATACAGATTTGTCATCAATGATTAGACAAATTGTCCGCGAGGAGGTGCAACGGGCCTTGGCCGCTCCTCGAGAAGAACCAAGAATCGCCACCATTGAAGATATGGTGAGGGAAGAAATTGATAAAACCCTCGCTCCAATAACAAATCCTTCCAGAGGCTCCCCTAAATATCGAACCTATACGCCGTCACCAATCGCTAGAAGAGAGACGGCCGCACCCCAGATTCCCCGTCCCAGAGCTCGGTACCCGAAACAGGGAGAAAGACTGGACACAAGTGAATGGCGGACCACTGAGGGAAGACCAATTTGCTTCCATTGCGGACGCCCTGGCCATGTCGCCCGTAACTGCCGTGACAGAAGGAGACAGAATGACGAAAGAGAAAACGGATATTCCCAAGGGAGGCAAGAGCCGATGTTCTTTTATGGATCCCGTCCCAAATTCCCGGCGCTCAATGACGACGAGCCAAGGGATAATTTTAGACGTTACCGAAGCCCTTCCCCATACCCTGGCCGAAACGGACAACATTCGTCGCCTATTAGAGGGTCCAGTCGGTCACCTCGCCGTTCCCGCCAGGAAAACTAGAGGTTGCGACCTATTTTGGAGGTGGGGCCGCAAAATTTGGAAACCCTCCCTCATCGACTACAGTGGATATGAAAGGAAATTATATAAATATTAAAATAGAAGGAAATATAACTAGTGCTCTTGTTGATTCTGGGGCTTCTTACTCTGTCGTGTCCGAGAGGTTCAGACTCAAATTGAAGAAAATAATGTTTGCCGAAACTGACGTGAGCTTAAGAGTGGCCAACGGTAAAATTATAAAACCGAAGGGACGCTGCTCTTTAAAATTGGACTTAAATGGTCTGCAGGAAAATTTCGAATTTATTGTTCTGGAGGACTGTAGTCACGATGTGATCCTCGGATGGGACTTTTTGAAGTTGTCCAGGGCGGTAATTGATTCTGCAGAAGATAAACTTTTTTTAGAGGAATTCCTAGTCGAGGACACACCCAGGAACAACTCACCTCTCTACGCGGAACGGGAATACAGAATAGAGCCCGCATCTTGTCAGCTGATAGAGGTATTAAGCAGAGACATCTCAGATAATGCAACTGTGGTGGCAGAAAGTCAAAGGGGTCTATCGCTGGAAAGAGAACTAATGGCTCCCTCCTCTATCATCTCGCTTACCAGTAACAGGGGAAAACTGTGGGTGGCAAATTGGAGCCCATATCCCGAAGATAATTCCCCAGGGGATGCACGTGGCCGATGGTGTCGTCATCGAGGATAGCCAGCTTTGTGTACTTGCTGAGGGCAACCACGTAGGAACAGATATAGGCCATTCCGAAGATTCAAAATTTGCGGAAATTTTAAATATAGATGATTCACTTGACGATTTTCAAAAAGAAAAATTAAGAAATTTATTGAGAAACTATAGAGATATTTTTGATTTCAGAAAAAAAAGAAGCGTCCAAGACCGATAATGTTAAGCATCGAATTAGCACTGGAGACCACCTTCCCACCAAACAACGACCGTACCGAGTAGCACCAGCAGAACGTCAAATTATTCAAGAGGAGGTAAATAAAATGGAAGAAATTGGTATTATTCAGCCCTCTGCGAGCCCATGGGCCTCACCGGTCGTTTTGGTCAGAAAAAAAGATGGCAGCTGGAGATTCTGCGTCGATTACCGCCGCCTTAATAAGATAACAAAAAAGGATGTTTACCCGCTCCCAAGGATCGACGACACTTTGGACTGTTTACAGGGAGCACGATTTTATTCCTCTATGGATCTCCAATCTGGATACTGGCAGATCGACGTGGAGGAATCGGACCGTGAGAAGACTGCATTCATAACCCCAGATGGATTGTATGAGTTCAAAGTGATGCCATTTGGGTTATGTAACGCCCCAGCTACATTCGAACGAATGATGGACGGCCTCTTGAAGGGTCTTAGGTGGACAATCTGTCTCTGTTACCTTGATGACATAGTCGTCTTTTCCGATGATTTTGAGGAACATCTGAAACGCCTTCAGCTGGTATTGGGCTGTTTGAGGAAGGCTGGCTTGTGCCTCAATCCGGGGAAATGCAGGTTTGGTGCGAAAACTATAACAGTTCTTGGACATAAGGTGAGTGGAGATGGAATATGTCTCGATCCAGAAAAAATTAGAGCAGTCCGTGACTTCCCCAGACCAAAGTCGCTAAAAGAAGTTAGAAGTTTCCTAGGGCTATCTTCCTACTACCGCCGTTTCATACCTAATTATGTCCATATGGCCCAACCATTAAACGCTCTTTTAAAGAAAGATTCAGTGTTTAGTTGGAACATAGAAGAGCGGCACGCATTTGAAGCTCTCAAGTCAGCCCTAATTTCTGAGCCTGTCTTGGGACATTTTGATCATTCATCCCCAACAGAAATACATACTGATGCGAGCAACTATGGAATAGGAGCAGTTTTAGTGCAAATTCAGAAGGGAAAGGAAAGAGCCATTGCCTATGCATCGAGAACGCTCAATAAGGCGGAAAGAAATTATTCAACGACTGAGAGAGAATGTCTTGCTGTTATTTGGGCCATTGGCAAATTCCGGCCGTATGTTTTTGGACGTCAATTCACTATCGTAACTGACCATCACTCCTTGTGCTGGCTAGCCAACCTCAAGGACCCATGTGGGAGGTTGGCAAGATGGGCTCTTCGGCTGCAGGAGTTTGATGTTACTGTTGTGCACAAGAGCGGAAGAAAACATCAGGACGCTGACTGTTTATCAAGAAGTCCCCTAAATTGTAGTGAAGATATAGAAGAAGATATTCCTTGCATAGTTGCCTTACAAAATTTTGGACGGGAACAAATGAAAGACCCGGACCTCACGAAGATAGCCGACAAAATCCAACAGGAAACATCTAACAAGTCCTTTATAAAAATAAACGATACTCTCCATAAAAAAAATTACGATCCAATGGGAAGGGAATGGCTTCTGGTGGTCCCCCGCCACTTGAGGCCTGAAATACTGAGAAACTTACATGATTCTCCCACTTCAGGACATCTTGGATTTACTAAGACATATGATCGAATAAGAAAAAAATTCTACTGGCCCGGAATGTATAGGAATGTTAGGAAGTATGTGGCTCACTGTCCAGATTGTCAACGACGCAAACGCCAGCCCCAACTCCCTCCAGGACTTTTGCAGCCGATACCTGTGCCTATAGCCGCCTTCGAAAAAGTGGGAATGGATCTCCTTGGAAGGTTTCCAACATCTATGTGTGGGAACCGCTGGATCATTGTCTGTACGGATTACCTCACCAAATTTGCGATCACGAAAGCTCTACCGACAAGTGAATCAGTGGAAGTAGCGAAATTCTTCATTAAAGATGTAATTCTGAAGCACGGTGCGCCGAGGGAGGTTATCACAGATCGAGGACGAAATTTTACATCTTCAATGATTCGTGATCTGAATAAACACTGCAGAATAATTCATCGGACAACAACCGCCTACCACCCTCAGACCAATGGACTCACTGAAAGGTTGAATAAGACAATAGCAGATATGCTGTCCATGTATGTGGACGTCAACCAGAAAGATTGGGATGAGATTCTCCCATTCGTGACGTTCGCATACAACACGGCGAAGCAAGAGTCCACGGGGTTTAGTCCATTCTACCTTGTGCACGGGCGTGAGGCGGAGACCCCACTGGACTTGCTATTCCCCAAATTTCCTTCAGAGGATGAAGATGACTTCATCCAGACTCTAGGATCAAGGGCCGAGGAAGCGCGACAGCTGGCACGCATTCACACTATGAGGTCCCAGGGAGAAAATAAACTCCGTTACGACGCCCATCACAGAAACATAGTCTATCAGCCCGGAGATCTCGTTTGGATCTATATCCCTGTGCGCAAGGTGGGTTTGTCTGAAAAACTAATGCGACGTTATTTCGGCCCGTATAGGGTGACAAGAAAAATATCCGATGTGACATATGAAGTAGAGACATTTGGAGACCAGCATGGTCGTCGTAAAACAAAGGACATAGTTCACATCTGCAGGATGAAGCCCTATTTAGATCCAGAGGAGCGGGAGGACCACCTGGAGGAGGACATGGAGGACAACTTATCAAGTCCTCAAGGGGAAGAAGTTTCAGTGGAGGGGAGGCGACCACCCTTGGCCCAGGAGGAGGTCCCCAGACCGGGAGACCTGGATATCCCTGGCCCTGTTACGCGGTCGCGGGCTCGTAGACTGGAGGCGCAGGTCTCCTGCTGAACATCGGGTCGATGTCCTTTGAGAGGGGGGCTATGTAGCGAGTAATTGGTTTTATGTAAATATTTTAATTTATTTTTAATGCCTGATTTTTGCATAGGTTTTTGTTCTATTTTGATTCCTATGTATACTTTTGCGTGTATTCATTTTAGTTGTTCATACTTTTCGGTTGTTCTTCTTTTGACCTCGTTTTGTTTGGTTATTAAAATAACGTTCTTTGTTTACGGATTACCGACTCTACCTTTTTGCTACGCTACAATATATAATCATTATAAATCTCTTCTTTATTCCTATTTATTTTAAGAGTATGTCTAAATGACGGGTAAAAGCCGATGCTAAAAGACGTTACGTTGTTAAATCTTCTTTTCTTGTTAAATTTTCTTTTTATTTTTCAAAATTTTTTTTTTCTATCTAAAATAAAAACATATTATTCTAACATATAATTACTTTTATTACATTTTTCTCTCCTAAATAAGATATAAATATAATACATATAAACAACTTTTTAATCTCATCTAACTTAAACACAAAAATAATTATCAACTTTTATCTTATATAATTAATTTAGATTTAGCTTGCTAATCTAATAGAATTTCCTTTTTATATATAAATATTACTATTATTAAAAGTTTTAAATATAGTTATATCAATATATAAATCCATCTTAACTCACTCTATAATATCAACTTAATTTAAATTATATTTAAGATTTAAAATTTTATTTTAATTAACTTTATTATTTACATTCCGTGATATTTTGGGATATTATTAGGTATATCCCCGGGAAGGTTTTTGAAAAATAATTTCTTGAATATCTTGAATATCCTTAGAGTTATTTGCAGATTTGTAGATTTAACTCGCAAGCAGCGCCACGATTGCGACGATGATAACACGTTTTTTTATCTATAAGTTTTATTATCACTAAGTTTATTTTCTTAAAGATTATTTATCAAAAGTAAGATTATCTCAGGATGACACGGCAATTTATTTGAGACAAGAATAATGATACAATTCCAAGGCGAAGATATTATTCCTTTAACTTCCAATTACCGAGGGAACCAATTAATATTGATTTTATTCAACTTATCGAGTATTTTTCAAGGGACCGGGAAAAATGTTCACTAGATAAAATGATGATTTTGTAAAGTAGAAAATTAGGAAAGACCAAATTCAGGATGACACGGCACACAGGGACCGGGAAAAAATGTTCACTTTATCGAGAGATTCAAATTTACGAGTTTCAAATTATCAAAAAATATATCTATTATTTTTTTTTATAAGTTTATAGAGAATTGTTTTAACAAATGTTCGTTAGACAAACCTTTACTCGGGTAAAACCCCGGGCGAAGCCGGGTACACATCCGCTAGTATTCTATATAATTCTAATAATTATTTGACTATATAAACCTTTTTAATATCGTTTTATTTAGAAAAGAAATATTTTCTATTTGAAATTATTTTGCTATTACAGTTAATCTGCTAGGCGTGTAATAAAAATTCTATCTTATAATTAAAACGTTTTATTTTATGAAGATTTTGTTAGTTTGTTCAAACTATATCTCTCGTTGACTCTCTGCTTCTATGCAAATAAGTTGAATATATTTTTTTAATCCAATAAATGTTATAATTTGTTTATTATCTTGGTATTGTGAGGTTTGTGCGTTTGGTCTTTTTTTTTTCCATCTGACGATACTAACGAGATATCGTTAAAAAAAAAAAAACAACAACAGATCACTGACACCGTTCTCGAGTCCAAGGTAATTAGGCCTAGACACGGTTTATGCAAATCACACGGTTCTCTGCCATTAATTAGTCTCCCATACCGAGTCTTGGATGACAAAAACAACAGTTTCGTTCTTTATCTTTACAACGTAATGACTTTCTCTTTTCGCACAAGTTTTCAGTAAAAATCTGCTGCCATCTTATTAACAAGGTTTTATTTGATCTATTTTGGTTATTTAAAAAGTGTGTGAAATAGTAAAAGGTGTGAAAATAAAGGTATTTTAGCGCACTGTTTATTTTAACTAATTTCTTTTTTATAATAGAAGAAATTTTCTAATTAGTAATTCTTAGAGCATTGAGTATTAATTTTGAAACTGAAACTATTCTAAACATTATATCTAGAAGATAAAATTTGCCTGGCTGCTGGCATTCATAGTTCTTAGAGACACTTTAGCCAAAAAAGGTTTTATTTAGTCAATATTTAGATAAAAATATTTTGTTTGAAGACGAATAATCCTTTCAATAATTATAATAACGAAAAGATTCAAAAAGGATAAGTTTCTTTATTTGAAAAATAAATTCGAGCTTTCGGGCGTAAGCGAGAAACCATTTAAAGAAAATATTTATAACTGTAAATACATGACTACTTAAAATTATATCCATTATTCCTGTAGAAGGGCAGCTTACGCCCGAAAGCTCGAATTTATTTTTCAAATAAAGAAACTTATCCTTTTTGAATCTTTTCGTTATTATAAAAATCTTTTGTATTCGTTCTCATGAAACATGTATAACACCTTAGCAAAATATAACGACAATTGAAGATTAAGAGACAAGTTATCATTCCTCTTCAATCGTTGTTGTATTTTGCTATTTTTATTCGAAGAGTCCAAGTCAGTCGATGTATAAAACCAAATGCTTTATTTTTATTTTTCCTAATGAGGATGAAATATTTTTGTCAAAACGTCGATAGAAGAAAACTTTTCTGGCTGAAGTGTCTCATATTTTTAATAACTTATTCTTAACATTGAAAACTCGGGGTTTTTCTGTTTCGCGATTACAGTAAAATTTCCTATTTCCACATCCTTACAACCAACCACGTAGCAACTGCTCCATTAGAAATTCTCAGTCCATTTTATTCCTTTCACAACCTAATATCACACACACACACACAAAAACCTTTATTAAGACACACAGGTCTTACAGAGGATTCTCCTTGGGGTTACAAGACGGAGAAACCTATGAAAGTGGGAAATATACAAAGGGGTAAAAATGGAGAAAGATTATATACACATGATAGATATATACAGATTATTATTTGAATGATCCTATGGAAAATAAGAATGTGTATTTGGAAGAAAAAAAAAAGAAAAAAAAATTTGGAAATATGGATGGAAGAAGTGGAGAGCGAAAAGAGGAAAAAACAGGTATTTACATATGAAACATACATATAATGAAACAAGTCAATTTAAGCTTTTCTGCTCACATAACACAGGTGGCACAAGCTAATAACTTAAACAGCATCCGAAGCTATAAATCCGATCAGATATTCAGAAAAAATTAAACCCTCAAAACAACAAAATGTATTTTATAAACAGATTTATATCCAAGAAGAGATAAAAAGCTGACGCCGAAGAGTTTCTTTAATGGAAAGGTAGAAGCTTGACGAACTTTCGGACAATGAGGTTCTTAGACAGGCTAGATACAAATACCTTTTCATAAAATAAATTCTTTAATTAGAATAGAAAATTGCTATAAAGTATAAAATAAGAATATAAACAGTAGAGCAATTTGTTTCTTTATTTGTGTAAAGTACACCTATCCCCCGATTTACACGGTACTTGTTTTACACATTTTCGCTTTTACACGGTTTTCCAAATAAGGTTTTTTCAATCGCACTATACTAAATGCTACTGTGATTGAACACATGAGCTGTGTACACATCTCACGAGGAATCCCGAGCTTATGTGCTGACTACATATTTTAACCTGTCAATGCATTTTATTTTTATTTCTGTGTACACCTATCCCCCGATTTACACGTTTTTCTCAGGAACGTATCTACCGTGTAAATTGGGGGATAGGTGTATAAGCTTTCGGATCTTTATATTCCTTTTTAATGCCTGTAGAAGGATTATAAAGATCCGAAAGCTTGTACTTCGCATGAATAAAGAAACGCATTGCTACCGTTTATATTGCCACGTGGAGGGAAAACTTCAGGAGGAGACAACAATTTATTTCAGGCAAGGACAAACTATGAATGGTAAACAAAAGATAAGCCACGAGGGAAATTTACAGAGTAGCAAAATATAAACATAAAAATGACCACTCTGTTAATAAAAATAATAAAATTAATAAATATCGATAATAAATATCGAGAAAGGTACTGGAGAAATGGTTTCATCTAGGAGAGAGAATCCTATTTGACGCCTAAAGGTGACGAAGGATGGACAACCCCTAGAGAGGCCAATTCAGGAGGGATCCTATATTTGAGAGAGAAATTTCTATTCAGTGAAGATACTTGCAAGACACTCTTCCCTGGCTGGAATTTCTCTTGAATAGTATTGTAACTGTTTGGGACTAAATATATATATCCTATTAATCTGTGAATAAATATATCATCATTATAAACAACAAAAATAAGATGTAGAATGTAAACAACGTGGTGATGTAAAAATATCAGTTTAAAGTTTAATAAACAATTTATACAAATCTCATTCTTAACTATAAACAATAAAAACACCAAACAGTAACGTAGTAAATCAGGAAAGACAAACTTCAGGATGACACAGCAATTTATCTAATACAAGCACAAAGTTAACCTTTATAAGATACAAGATAATTAATGAGGGAAATTTCCAGAATAACAAAATAAAAATAATATGAATATCAAAATATTAATTAATCTGTACATAAAGTATAATAAATAATTTGCTACAATATAGCTAACTTATTTACATTCATCGCGGTCTCACGCAATTCTGGTCTCAACTACCCGTTTCATGATTTTTCAGGATGCCTGAATGATCAATTTTTTGGTCGTTGAGGTACAGCTTGCACCACTCTGATGAGACCAAAAGCCCGAAACGCGTCCGTGGTTAGCTTTTCTTGATTAACCAAGAAAGGGTATTTGGCCAATTCTGGAATAATTAAAAATCAAAAAGAATAGTTGATATTTATTCCGATATATGACGCAAGCCATCAGCAAATTTCAGTTGCACGGTAAGGAGATGCCTTTTTTTTATAATACATGGCATTGTTGGAGCCGTGGTCAGCTCTACTCCGCCATCCTGGGTGCTGTCAGGTCCACGGGGACTGTGCAGGACTACGAGGTGGATCTGTACCTCCGAGAGAGCTGGCTGGACTCCCGTCTGGCCAACACAGATCTCTCCCGGCCTCTGGACCTCAACGATCCCAAGCTGGTCCAGATGATCTGGAAGCCTGAGGTGTTCTTCGCCAACGCCAAGCACGCTGAGTTTCAGTATGTGACGGTCCCCAACGTCCTGGTCAGGATCAATCCATCTGGGGAGATCCTCTATATGCTCAGGTGACCTCTCTCTCTACAATTTCTCTATAATTTTACAATCCTTTAGTAAGGTTTGTAGATTTCTTGTGTAATCTCGTAACGTCATGGTGCAAGGATGATATATACTTAAAGAGTTATGAAATTTTGAAACTATTATAGACGCGTATGATTCTTTTGAAAATTAAACAATTTCTACTGTCCTTACTGCGATGCCCTCCCATTAATTTTTCCATTGCAGTAAGGGCAGTAGAAATCGTTTAATTTTAAAAAGAATCATACGCGTTTATAATAGTTTCGAAATTTCATAACAGATGGCGCGCTACTGCATCATAACTTAAAGAGTTATTTGAAAATTTAAAAAATAAAAATCACGTAAAAAGTTTCTTTTAATTTTGAATCTGCAAGCTTTCGAGCAAATATACTGCGCTTCAATTGAAGATTTATCAATATAAGTTTCTCTTTCCCAAGAATATCTCAATATTTAAACAAGTTCTATGATTGTTCTTCTTTTCCACCATTAACGGAAATTGAAAAACCTTTTCTACTTTTCCATAGAGTAGATCACTAGGCAGCTACAACAATTCGACTATGGATTTAGATCAGAAAATCGGTGCTGAGTGAGAAATACTTGTGGTTAGGGTTTAACGAAGTATACATGTGAGAGTAACGATACAGTCTGCGACAGGCTGAAGCTGCGGTTCTCCTGCATGATGGATCTGTACCGGTACCCCATGGACTTCCAGGTTTGCGCCATCGAGCTGGCTTCCTGTGAGTCCATACATCTGGCTGAAGTCCTCTGGACCTTCGCCTCTGTCTGTGTGCGCAGTCTCCAAGACCACGGACGAGCTCCATCTCCAGTGGTCGCTAAAGGAGGCTGTGAAGCTGGACAGCTCGCTGAAATTGCCGCAGTTCGAGATTGAGAAGGTCAACACCTCGCTCTGCAAGGAGAAGTTCCACATTGGTAAGTTTTTCCACGGCCGTGAAAGTTTCCCAGATATTGGTAAGTTTTTCCACAACTTATGAGTAAAATTAACGTCTTATAAATACGTCAAATAAAAACTAAGGATAGTTATCAGATATAGCTGTATTACTATTCTAATTGGTATCATTTAGTTTGCATCATAGGGGAAGTATAGGCCCGTTTAAGTAGTCAAAGCTAAACAGGCCTTAATTTTCCTATGGTAACAAACTAAATGATTTATACGACATCAAAGAAGTAGTTTATAGACAACCCAACATCACCATTTAAAGAAGATACTTTGGAGACTTGTTGTTGATTCTGATATTACCATTCTAACATGAGCCTGAAGCAGTTTATCCGATAGGTAATTTTGATTTATTTTGTTTGCGAGAGAGATTATATATTTTATAGAAATTCCTATCCAAATATATAATTCAGAAATACTCGATTAGCTAAAATTTCTTATCAATATATCATTTTCCATTGTTACCTAAGTTGTTTTTTGCATTAGAACGCTCCTTGTGCAAAGTAAGTTGCAATGACAGTTTTCTCTGCTTAAGTCAGCAAAGCTAGTCCACTTGGATCTACAGGTAGTGACTGTAAGTATAGAATCTACTGTACTATATGTACTGTATATAGAATAAATGACACACAACACTTAATTATGTTAATGATGTCCTTAATGATGTTAATATATATATATGAAAAAACAATAGAAAAAAAAATTAAAAAAAATTAAAGGGTCAGGTGTTGATATTAAAAATAATGAAAGCATATACTGAACAGGAGCACATGTGCTTTTTACTGTTCCACTAGATGGCGCTATGCCATCTAAAAAGCACATGTGCTCCTGGTCAGGATATGCTTTCATTATTTTTAATATATATTAGGGTTTTTCATTATTATATTTTATAACACTCATGTCTATAAATTGTATGCTCATACGTATCTGTGTACTAAAACAGGCACCTCTCCCTTTTAAAACCTCTTTTTAGTACAATAATATATATACTAGTGTATATTTGTGTGACGTGGTGTGGCGAAAGACGTATATGACTTCTTGTTTGTGTTTTGAAACAAATCAAAATACTGTGTTAAAATTATAAAAACAAATTGTGAAAATAACAAAAAGAAATTCTTAAACTCCAATTTTCTTAGATGATTTTTTAAACTAAACAACACAACCAAAATGCAATCAACATTATTTTATTTTAATACAATTTTGACTTTAATTTAAAGTTTCATTATATTTGAATAAGAAATCTTTAAAATGTGTGACAGCGAAAATCTCTCTCTAAAACCTCTGAAATAAATACAAAACTATAAAAAGTTATAATGGGAGAATATATAAATATATTTTATATTCAAATATATTTTAAAGCGCTGAATATATTTGGGAATCTCTCTACATATTTATTTTGAAATATATTGTCACAGAATCTGGTAAGTTGACAATTGACAATTGCCATTCGGCTTTAAGAAGAAATACCGAGGTAAAGTCGTAGAATTCTAACACAAAAACATGTCAAGAAATTTAAACAATTCTATTAAAGACTTTCTAAGCTGACGTTTGAATAGAAATGTGGAGACAGGTCGTTTGGAAGTTTTTGTTTTAAAGTTGCATCCATCATTTGGTTTCTGTTTGACACATCAGACTTCCATAGATCTTCCTAAAACCACAAACTTCAATATTTTGTTATTTTACAGAATATAAGATTACGCAAAAAAAATATTCGTTTTGGTAAAACTATACATTTTGTAAATATTTGGGTTTATTTAAAGCATCTAAACATTTGACTGTCTTAAAGCATTTTGAAATAAAATGTTTTTTTTTTTTGCTTATCCCTAGTACATGTGGTACAAGCCATGATAATCATGGTGGGTAGAGGTAGGCGACTGCTTTTACTGTAAGTATAGAATCTACTGTACTATGTGCACTGTATAGAATAAATGACGCACACACACAACACTTAATTATGTTAATGATGTCCTTAAAGATGTTAATATATATTGTTGCGCCAAGTTGCAGCTTTGCAGGGTCGTCGACCTTGGTTTCTTCCTTCTTGGTGTTATACACGTTTCCCGAGCGGGTTTCCATAGTCAAAGCAAATAAATAAAAGTAAATAAATAAAATTAAATGAAAATAAATTACCATTTAAAGTTATTGGGTTTATTTATGCTTGTCTTCCTCGTAGGTTGCGATCCGCAGTCTTCGTCTAGGTCCTCTCCCCTCCAATAAGCAATAAAGATATATGTACAATAAATATTACAAAAGGAGTGAAACTATAAAAAGGAATGATGATAATCTAAATATTCTGTTTTAAATAAATATTAAATATCATAGAATATTTTGAATAAATGTAAGGCGCATTAAAAAATTGATGTAACAATATATGAAAAAACAATAGAAAAAAAATAATAAAAGGGTCAGGTGTTGATATTAAAAATAATGAAAGCATATACTGACCAGGAGCACATGTGCTTTTTACTGTTCCACTAGATGGCGCTCTGCCATCTAAAAAGCACATGTGCTCCTGGTCAGGATATGCTTTCATTATTTTAAATATATATTAGTTTTTTTATTATTATTTTAGGACACTCATTGTGTAAAGTAAGTTGCAATGACAGTTTTCTCTGCTTAGATCAGCAACGCTACTCTAGTTGGGTATACAGGTAGTGACTACATACTGTCTATAGGTTATATTTTTCTACGTATCCGTGCATTAAATGCCTAGTTCAGTACAATAATATATATAATAGTGTGTGTTTGTGTGTGATGTGCAAAAGCCGCATGTCTTATTTCTTGTGTTGTGAAACAAAATCAAAATACTGTAATAAAATTATAAAACAGAATATGAAAATTACAACAAAATTCTTAAACCCCAATTTTCTTAGATGATTTTTAAAACTAAACAACACAAACAAAATGCAATCAACATTATTTACTTTTAATATAATTTTGATTTTAATTTAAATTTTAAAGTTTCATTTTATTTGAATAAGAAATCTTTAAAAATGTGTGACAACGAAAATCTCTCTCTAAAACCTCTGAAATAAAAACAAAACTATAAAAAGTTATAATGGGAGAATATATAAATATATTTTAGGTAATGTGATTATTCCCGTCAAAGGACTGATAAGTCTGAAAGCTAGAGAAATAAGATTGTACAAGAAACTTAGATCTGGATGCTTTATTGGTTTTATTAAATAGATTATTTATCTTTAATTAAAAATACATATATTGGATCAAAATAGCATTTATTTTACCAATATTTTAGTTGGCTGAACGCCAACCTTTATCAAGGTGTTATAACATATTAAAGTGTGTCAACAACAAACTCAGCGCCACATAACGTCAACAGCATTAAGTTTTTTAAAATATTCTGTTATATTCAATGGGAAGAAAAAAATTGATAAATATATTTTATATTATGGACAAAATAATTTTTGTAAAATATAGGTGTGAATATTTTGAAAATTAACAATAACGCCTATTTTATATTTTAAAATTATTTGTACTATGTGTAAAAAGAATTTTCGTATAAAAATAAATAAAAAAATAAAAATAACAAAATATATATAAAAGAAATGTTAAACTAAAATTTTTACTGAAAACACAAAGCGTAAAAAATGTTTGAAAAGTTGGGGAAAATAAAATATTAAAAAAAAAAGATTATTTATTCATTTACAAGTACTGGTACTTGTCAATACTTGTATTCTAACATCATCTATCTGTAACAAAATATGACAACGATTGAAGTGGAGTGTCTTATGAGACAAGTTGTCAGACCTCTTCAATGGTCGTTGTATTTTGCTATTTTAATTCGAAGAGTTCAATTTAATCATCTATCTGTATTTAGATATTGGCGTTACAAACTTATTTTTACAATTGTATTCAATCCTTATTCCATGGCCCAGCACGGCTCCAGGGAAGTGAATTGTAAGATTATCCTTCCTTCCTTCCTATATTTAATGGGAAATAAAAAGTTATTTTTATCTTTAATCCTTTAAGTAGAAGAAGAAATAATCCTTTTCTACGCTCCAAGTAATCTTTGACAAAAGTTTTCAACATGGGGATTATTGGCAATAGGAAATCTTCATTCCCAACGACACTTTGTCTATATTCCCATCCTGTATTATGGCTCAAATATATGCAAATTGAATCTTATTTACATGTTTGCTATATATGTATCCTATTGTAATTTTCCCTCTCATTACACTTATGGAAAAAAACTTAAGAAAGTTGTATCTTTTAGTATGTATTTCGGGATTCAGACAATAACTCTGAAAGATATTACATTGGCCAAGTGTGAACAAAATTGCCTCTGTCTCCTTCAAAAAATATATATATATCCGGCGACATTAAAGACTTTTACTTCCTTAAGTTTTGTCCATGAGTGCATAAAAGCTTTTCGAAAGTTTTTATTATGTGATGATTATTTATATTATTACAATGGAAATGTGAAAATATTGGAAGAGCTTGGCTGATCAGTTGGGAATCTTTCCAATAGCTTGATTAGCTCCATCTCCAGGCCGCTATAGAAGACTATGGTTGATTCAATGATAGTGTTTGATGTATTGATGTGTTGGTGTGTAGGAGAGTTCAGCTGCCTCAAGGCTGAATTCTACCTGAAGCGGTCGTTAGGATTCTACCTCGTGCAGTCCTACTTGCCGACCATTCTCATCGTGGTCATCTCCTGGGTGTCCTTCTGGCTTGACGTGGACGCCATCCCTGCTCGTATCACCCTGGGCGTCACCACGCTGTTGACCATCTCCTCTAAGGGAGCTGGCATCCAGGCCAACCTGCCGCCTGTCTCCTACGTCAAGGCCATCGACGTTTGGATGGGAGCCTGCACGACCTTCGTCTTCACGGCCTTGCTGGAGTTCACCCTGGTCAACTACCTCTGGCGGACCAAGCGGTCGCTCCGAGCTGCCATGGCGGGGGCTTCACTTGGCAAACTTCTCGGCAAGGTGCGGCTCACAACTTCCCACTGCACCTTGGAGTTTATCATTTGTCTAACTCTTCTTTCAGTCAATTTGGCTGAAACCTCCACGACATGTCTTCCCCACTCTACCCTTCTTGTTGTTGTGGGCTTGTGTAGCTGTCTAAAGAATGGTATCCAATAGAGAGGCACCCTTTAAAAATACGTTGAAACCTTTTAAAATAAACATTCGCTGACTAATAATTTAATAAAATCGATAAATCATTCAGTGATAAGGTTCTTATACTTTTTTATTTCTCTAGCCATCAGGCTAATATATTCTTCCTACCTATCTAACCTAGAAGTTATACTCCTAGTTGCTCCTCTTGTTGAAGGGGGGCATATTACCCCTAATCTATAGTAATAAAATTGTATAATTTAGCCCTGAATGTTTTATTTGTGTGATTTTATTAAATTAAAATATTTTGTTTTTTCATCTCATAATAGTGTTGATAAAGAAAGAGCTACAATTCCAGCTTTATCTATAAACATGGCAAGTAGTCCAGGTGGAAGTCAGCAGTAGGAACACGTGAGGAGTAGGCCAGAGAGGAGAGAGAAAGTCTGAAAGAGGTCCATCACAGAGTCCGAGTGGCGTGGAGACGGCGTCAGAGAGATCTACCCCCAGGTCATTGAATCCACGGAACTTTATAAAAATTCGAAACTATTTTAAAGGCGTAAGATTCTTTTTGAAATTAAAACAATTTCTACTGTCCTTACTGCAATGGAAAAATTAATGGGAGGGCCTGGCTTATCAGTGGTGAACCCTCCCAGCGGTTTCGCCAGTTTAATCGACCATACTGCTGTTATATTGCATTTTTCGATCTTTCTTTTATAGTGATACTGATGTTAGACTCTTGGAATGGGTATTTTAGATGAACTATGGACATAAGCTTTACTTAGTTAGTTACTAGTAGTTAGTTAGTTACTACTCAGCCATGTTGTCTTGCCTTCTTACATAATGGTCGTTAAATTCTGAAAACTCAGGTCTCACTACCCTGTCCCGCTTGGGAATATTTATAATTGTATGTAATTCTACTGTGCTCAGAGACCTGAGTTTTCATGATTTAACGACCATTATGTAAGTAGGTAAGACAACGTGGCTGACTAGTAACTAACATATTATCTTAGTAACTAACTTTCTCTCTCTGTATACCTCCTCACAGATTATTTAAATCATCACACACAAGGTACATTTCCTCGATGTTGAAGACAGATTGCCTGACCCGGCATTCACTGTAGGACTGGGGCAGTATATTATCACAAGAACAAAATTTTGAGACGAAGAGTTTCTCGTAATTTAAAATAGTTTATAATTATCCAAAGCGTTATAACGTCTTTCCAAATATTTTATCTTTTCCTGACCAAGACAAAAGATTTTGCTCGAAACGTTGAGAAAATAAAATATTTTCTGGCCGAAATGTCTATAATTTTCAAGAGCTATTTTCTCTATGTGGCTATTATTAATATGACAAAAATGTAATAATCCATATGTTTCTATGGCCTCACTTATTGCCCCCTATACACACAATATTGTATATATATACCATCAATTTGTTGTCGTGATACTCCTGTGGAAGGATTGACAGGTCCGAAAGCTAGAGAATAAAATTTGAACAAGAAACTTAACCCTGGAGACTTTATTTTCTTTATAATATCTCTACCATATTTATTTACTTCAAACCAGTAAATATGTAAAATAAAATGTTATGCAACACGTTCCTTTTATTTATAGCGCGCGATAGAAACACTTTGGCTGTCATTCAGGCCGTGTAGAAGGATTCAGTCAAGTTATAAAGTCTGTGTGCTTCCATTGCAGTGAACAAAAGAAAGGCTTTCCGTGAAATTTCATTTTAGATCTTCACAAACTTTTTTAAATTGATACATTGTTTAAAGCTGTAAATATATATTGAATTATAATTAACAAACTGATAGAAAAAAAAATATGTTTAATGTACACTAATGGACAAAACTTATGAAAGTGGAAAGTCTTAATGTCGCCGGTTGTCTTTTTATTTTTTTTTTTAAGAAGACGGAGGAAATTTTGTTCATCCTTGGTTATCTCGTGTACCTTCAAAAGAATTCACTGTAAAATATTTCAGAGTTATTGTCTGAATCCCAATATACAGGCTGAAAAGTACAACTTTCTTACGTTTTGTCCATGAGTGTATATAGGCTTTTTCTTTAAATGGTTCGAACAAATTCTACCAACATAGCACTTATCATTTCCGCCTACACAGTATGTGTACGTATCCCAGTGGTGTGACCTGTGATTGCAGAAGCAGGAGAGGCGGAAGGACGATGGCGAGCATGGCCCGAAGAACAAGAGCCGAGCCAAGAAGATCGACCAGTTTAGCCGCTTCGTGTTTCCTCTTCTTTTCCTCGGCTTCAACCTGGCGTACTGGCCCTACTACCTGCTGTAGCTGCAGAGGAATAAATGCTCGACATTGTTGTTACACCTTCCCTCTACTCACTGACAAATGTTTATCACACAAAAATACAATATACCAGGGCCTACAGTATGAGTAACTTGATACACAGAAAAGTGTACACTCAAGAGTACATCACCAACAACAAAAAGGAAGTAAATAAAACTCACGATTTGTGAAATAAAAATAAAACAGTACAGTACTTATCTTTATTGTAGCGTTGGTAGGGATCGGACTGAGGTCACACAGGGATGCGAAGAGATCCCCAGACACGGAAAAATCACGTAGAAAACACTTTAAGCGTCTCCATACCAATTCTCCACGCTCTGGTCCCCCTCGCATTCCGTTAGCCCCCTCTTATATAAAAACATGGCCACATTCGTCCAATGACGTGAGAGATCGGTTCACTAAAAAACCAAAACAACCTTCTTCCCGCTAAAAACTGATCAGAAAAAAACTGAAAATGTTTGTCAATATAATTTGACATCACTTCCAACACAAAATGGAATACACTCATGGACAAAACTTAAGGAAGTTGTACCTTTTACCATGTATATCGGGATTGAGACAATAACTCAACAAACTGGCCCTGCTACCTCCTGTATCTGCTGAGGAATAAATAATCGATATTGTTGTTTTTCTCTACTCACTTCCAACACAAAATGGAATACACTCATTGACAAAACTTAAAGAAGTTGTACCTTTTACCATGTATATCAGGATTCAGAAAATAACTCAACAAACTGACCCTGCTACCTCATGTAACTGCTGAGGAATAAAGTCGCCATATTTCCTTGTGTTACCTTCCCTCCACTCACTTCCTAAGTATAACAAAGTATATAATATTCTGATGGTAATTTTAAAATTATTCAACGCTACAATATATTTTATATAAATTATCTTAGGTATTATTAGAAATCTGAAGACAAAATGGTAGGAATGAGTAAATGTCAATATGACGCTGCTACTTGACTTCACCAACAACCACAATGTCAAATCAAATGATCCCAGAATGATTCTACGGAAGAAAATGCGAAGCAGGGAATGTTTCTGTAATGTTATACAAAATTTGTTTTAAAGCTACTGTTTTTTTTTTAAATATATTTGCCGTGGTCCATTTGGATGAGGAAAGTGAAGACTAGAACGCGGCTGATTCCACACTCGCCTGTTCAGTGATTCGCTAACCTTGACGTGTGTACGCTGTGGCCATTGGACATGCGTCGGACCAGGAGGCTGTTGTTGGGTGCTACGCTGCCTGGAGTATAGGAGCTCCATCTATTATTTCTTCCTGTGGTGAATATGTATAAGACTGGTGGTCTTAATAAAGCTTTGTTTGTGTATAAATATGTTTTATAATATTAAAATAAATAATAAACAATAAATAATAGAAAATAAATCATATAGGAAACTAATATTTATTGTAAATTGAATTCTAACCTTAAGTTAAAAGGATACACTAACTATGGTGAGAAAGGAATGGAAGAAATGGTGAACGATGATTAAGATTCTCTTGATGTTTTTACTGGAAAAAAAAACCATATGACCAGAGAATATATTGCCACGTGGAAAATTAGGGAAGACAAAAACTTCAGGAGGGGACAGCAATTTATTTCAGGGAAGGACAAACTAAGAATGGTAAACAAAAGATAAACTAAAGAGGGAAGTGTACAGAGTATAGAAAAATATAAACATAAAAAAATAATACTCTGCTAATAAAATAATACTTTGTTACAATATTGATAATTATTAATTTATTTCAATGAATTATATATAATCTAATATAAAGAAAGAGTTGTGCGGGAGAGAGGATAAAATTCATTTAGCAAAAGAGGCACCTCTCCCTTTATTTATGCATTAGAACAATACATTACATTTATCATCACTGATAAAAAAAATTACTAGTAGTGATAAGGAATGATCCACAACACCAGTTTTGGAAAATTCGGATAAAAAACCGTCCCTGTACTGATGAGAGTCATAGCCAGAAACCATGGTATATAGGTTGTTGGCTTTTGTCTGAATTTGTCAATACTGGTGTTGTGGATCATTCTTTATCATCATTATTAAGATGTTTCACTGGAGTGATGAACACTTTGTTCTAATGTATAGATAAAGAGAGAGATTCTTCTATTTGGGGGGTACATATGTAAATTAGAGTTTTTAAATGCATAAACAAAATTGTAGTTTTCCTGATTTTTATAGAGCAATGAGGGAAAATAGTAATTACTTATAAATACTCATTATATTATCTCATTGTTGAGAATCTCCTTGGAGAAATAATTTTGTTATTTTCTCTTCAAGGAAAAAATGTAAAAGATTATTCATTCTAAAAGTCTGATGTATTATCCCAAAAATAAATACCTCAGCTAATTTAAAGAGAAATTAGAATTGAACTTACATCATATTTAATTGCAGTAAGGTCTAAGAAATTAGTTTTGTTACTATTGGGACAATTATTCCATTGTTGCTGAGACTGAGGTAATTTGAATATATATTGTTTTCTGTACTTCTGATACCTGTTCCTCGGCTATAAGTTCAAATATCGTCTACAGACAGAACTGAATAAAAAAGGATTTGTTATATTTAAAATATTATAATGATACACTCTACCAATCCCTCCCAAAATTTGCATAACCCCCTGAGTATCCAACTTCAATAAAAATTTGCATATCGAAATATAATCAACTTGATATATTTTTTTAATTTTATAATTTGATATTATTTTTTATATAAAGAGAGCCGAATGTCGTGGTCCATTTGGATGAGGAAAGCGAAGATTAGAACGCGGCTGATTCCACACTAGCCTGTTCAGTGATTTGCTAACCTTGACACGGTGTGACCACTGGACAGATGTCGGACCTGGAGGCTGTTGTTGGGTTCTGTGTTGCCTGGAGTATAGAAGCTCTATCTATGCTTCCTTCCTGTGGTGAATCTGTATAAGACCCTGGAGGCTGTTGTTGGGTTCTGTGTTGCCTGGAGTATAGAAGCTCTATCTATGCTTCCTTCCTGTGGTGAATCTGTATAAGACCCTGGAGGCTGTTGTTGGGTTCTGTGCTGCCTGGAGTATAGAAGCTCTATCTATGCTTCCTTCCTGTGGTGAATCTGTATAAGACCCTGGAGGCTGTTGTTGGGTTCTGTGTTGCCTGGAGTATAGAAGCTCTATCTATGCTTCCTTCCTGTGGTGAATCTGTATAAAACCCTGGAGGCTGTTGTTGGGTTCTGTGTTGCCTGGAGTATAGAAGCTCTATCTATGCTTCCTTCCTGTGGTGAATCTGTATAAGACCCTGGAGGCTGTTGTTGGGTTCTGTGTTGCCTGGAGTATAGAAGCTCTATCTATGCTTCCTTCCTGCGGTGAATCTGTATAAGACCCTGGAGGCTGTTGTTGGGTTCTGTGTTGCCTGGAGTATAGAAGCTCTATCTATGCTTCCTTCCTGCGGTGAATCTGTATAAGACCCTGGAGGCTGTTGTTGGGCTCTGTGCAGCCTGGAGTATAGGAGCTCCATCTATGCTTCCTTCCTGCGGTGAATCTGTATAAGACCGGTGGTCTTGATAAAGTTGTATGTGTGTGTGTGATAAAAAGAAAGCGAGCAGCCTCATTGAAAATAAGTTTAAATCTTCATCATCCGATATTGTCATTAATATTGTCGCGAATATAAATAAAGAAGATAAATATTTCAAAATAATCAATTTACACTCATTGACAAAACTGAAGAAAGTGAGAAGTCTTTGAAATCGTCTGTCTTCTGTTGTTGTTTTTGTTGTCCACAATTGGTTATCTCGTGTGTCTTCAATAAAGGTCACTGTAATATCTTTCAGAGTTATTGTCTGAATTCCGATATACATGCTAAAAGGTACAACTTCCTTAAGTTTTGTCCATGAGTGTATCTTTCAGAGTTATTGTTTGAATCCCTATATACATGCTAAAAGGTACAACTTCCTTAAGTTTTGTCCATGAGTGTATCTTTCAGAGTTATTGTCTCAATCCCGATATACATGCTAAAAGGTACAACTTCCTTAAGTTTTGTCCATGAGTGTAAATTCACACACTTACACTAAAGAGTGTTCTACCAGTTTCCCGTGAATTTATTTCCTAGATTTTGTAATTGTAAGTTAGCTAAGGAAGGGTTTGAAGAGAGAGGTAGCTATAGGAGTGAATACCTTATTTACATACCCTTGTCATTTATATGTATTTACTTTAAAGGAGAGATTGAAATTGATTATTGGTAAATGGAAATTAGGATTTGATTAAATAAAACACCTTTTAAAATTAAATTGTTTAATTATATTTTTTTTTTTATATAAAATATATTTAAGTTTGTTATAAAGTAATATTGATTTGTTTTATTGTTTTGCCGCTATATACATGTTTATTGAGCTCTGGGAAACTGACAACAATCACTGTTTAAGCCACTGGTGATTATAAAACAGATTATTCGCTATAGAATAAAATGACAACTAAAAAATATTAATTACAGTTAAACCTGTCTATAGCGCCTCCCTCTCTATAACGCCTTCCTCTCTATAACGCCCGATTTTAAATACGTAGTACGATGCGATTTAATATATAAAAATAAAATTATTCTCTCGTCAAAATAGACGCTAAAACTACCCGCCAACTATTGAACGTCTCCACAAACTAGTGGACACGGGTTGATGACAAAGCTACAACACCAGCTTTGGAAAACTGAGAAACGTCCACCTAGAGACCATGGTTTCGGGCTAATGACCTTCTTCAGTCTAGGGAGGACTTTATTCTATGAGATCCGCAAAGGATCTAATGAAATCTTCACAATCTGACAAAGAGGTGTTTAGCTGACTAAGTGGCTGGGCCATACTATGGTTAAAATATAGTTGGAAATTTTGCCGGGAGGAAATTGTTCTATAAAAATCAAGATCACCTCTCCCGTCAAAATAGACGCTAAGCGCCATCCTATTGACCGTCTGAGCAAAGTAGCGGACTCAGGTCGGTAAGACACGGAGTACATCAGCACGCCCGGCACGGCTGGAGGAAACATGATGATGATGATAAGCAGCCAGCCAATTAACGACACCGGAAGCGGTATCAATCATGATGCCGGAAGTGTAGGGTCATCAGACTGGGCGGTCAAGTTCACTCACTCCACGGCCGCAGGACTCAGGTGGGTCCTCTCAGCACGTCTCCCGTCAACTTACACAGAATGTGACGTTTCTTTATATATTCTATTCTCTCTCACACACGAAATGGTAATATACTTTATATACAAATGAAGTGTTTTATAAAGAGTTTCTTTTATTTATTATTTTTTTTTTTTTACTCTCTTTTTCGAGAGAGTTTTCACGCGGTCGCGCTTTTTCAAACTAATAGGTTTACAAAGACGCGCAATACTCATAGACAAAACTTAAGAAAGTGAAAGTATTTAATATCGCCTATCGTCTTTTTTTTTTTTAATTTTATTTTATTTATTTATTTTTTATTTTATTTTTTTTTTTGAAGGAGACAAAAAGGCAGTATGTCTTCAATAAAGGTCACTGTAATATCTTTCAAAGTTATTGTCTGAATCCCGATAGGTACTGCTGAAAGGTTCAAATTGCTTAATTTTTGTCAATGAGTGAATGAATATACAATCTGATTTACGGAAAAGGGTAAATTTTGAATTTGAAAATACGTGACAAAATATATTTTAGCTGTGGAGGGTTTGGGAAGAATTCCGAAGGAATTACCTGTGTTGAATTTGTTGGAACTGCTGAGGGGTGGTTTAATCCTTCTGTTTATGCTGCCATTGTTGTCTTGGTAATTAAAGATTAAGATTTATATTTTTAATTTTTTTTTTTTACTTTTTCGTGATTCTATATTGTATACATGTTGCATATCTTTGCGAGCCCATTAGCTTGATGAAGGGTGACCGCGTGAAAGCTTGCCCTTAAAAAAAAAAAGAAATATTGTAAAAATATTCATTTGTGTTAATGATATAAGGCACAATTTGAATTTATATTATAAACACATGGTAAAAATTTCTGTGGTTGTGGTAAAATTTCTCATTCAGTACTTTTGTCTGAAGAAGGTAACAACGCTGTTACCAAAACGTCACACAGTATTTATTTATTTGGATTTGGTCTTATTACCTTGTGTTTATTTGTTTATTAAGTATATTCATATCTGAAAATATCCTTCAACTACAAAATCGTGACATATTTGCATATACCCCGCCGGCAACTTATGCAACTTCTCCACATAGAATGTTGTTTAAGGAATATTTTGTTCCATTGAAGGCATGGTTGCATATTTTGTAGCCAGTAAATAAAGTACATCTGTACGTTAAATATTTTTTTACTTTGTATTAAAAAAGGAGCTTTCGTATCATTTATTTTTCATTGTGATAGATTAAACCATTGAATGTTTTTGAGAGATTATATATAGATTTACCTGAAGAAGCACCTTTTATATGATCAAAAGTTACCCAGATATTATTTGAAAAGGGAAAAATAGAATTCGGGTAAAAATTTTATTTTAATTTAGGTTTAGCAAGCAATAAAATTTGCTCGAAAGCTTGCAAAACCTAAATTAAAAGAAATGTTTTGCCCGATTTCTACCTTTCTCTCTTTATTTGTGCATTATGTTTACCACAGCACTAGTAAAACCTTTACTTATAGTGATGATAAAGAAAGAGCCATAACACATTTTTGGTCAAATCAGACAAAAGCCAACAACCTGTATGCCGTGGTTTCGAGCTATGGCCTTCATCAGAGAGTACATGGGTGGTTTCGATTTCACAACATCCAACGAAAAACCCCAATATATATACTCATTACCAAAACATAATGAAGTTTTACCTTTCAACATTTATATCGTGATTCAGACAGTAACTTTGAAAGATATTACGGTTTATTGAAGACTCACCCGATAACCAAGTGTGAACAAAATTTCCTCTGTCCCCTTAAAAAAAAATAGACATACGGCGACATCAAAAATTTACACTTTCTTAAGTTATGTCCATGAGTGTATACTGTAATTAATTTTGTTAAAATTCTACTCTGTTATTCATAGGATTGACAACACCTATTGATTAAACGAGAGGGAAGGCTGAGGGGGAGTTTACATTCTCTCGTGAATAACTTCCCTACAAACCCGTCCGTCAACCGCAGAATACAATCATGGCTTTAATTGTAGTCATTTGTTGAAGTAGAGACATGATCGAAAGCTTGTGGAGGCACATATCCCTAGTGCACATTGTACAGGCCATGATAATCAAGGTGGGTAGTTAGCAACTGCTTTTACTGTATGTGAAAAAAATAGTACAAATGTGATATTGTACTGGTATAAGGTGCATAAATTATAAAAAAAGGCATCTCCTTATCGTGCAACTGGAAGTTGCTGATGGCTTGCGCCATCTATCGGAATAAATATCAACTATTCTCGTTGATTTTTAATTATTCCAGAATGCTTTTGCTATAGGTACACCACATGTCTACACATGAAATCAGTGCAACTTTTTCACTTACAAATGTCGAGAACCCCGTTTGATTACTTGCACTCGTGGGTAGGGTTGGACTTCTGCAAGAATCGGGGTGTCATATTGGAGGACAAAATTTTTCTTCAGAAAAGAAAAAGTGCCCAATGCTTATTCTAGGTACACCACATGTCTACACATGAAATCAGTGCGACTTTTTCATTTACAAGTGTGCCAGGGCCCATTTGGTTATTTGCATTCATGGGTAGGGTTGGACTTCTGCAAGAATCGGGGTGTCATATTGAAGAACAATATTTTTCTTCAGAAAAAAAAAGAGTCCAATGTGGGATTCGATCCTGGGTTAAGGCTATCGATGGCTTATACCACGGCTCCCCCGACCCAGGTGATGTAGGATATGTAAATATGTAAATAAAGGGAATATTTGCCCTCAGTCATCTTGTTCAGAGATATTGGCCATCTGGTAGTATCTCTGATTTATTAGATATCTCTATTAGGTGGGGTGATACAAGGTTATCCCAAAAGTTCGTAAACACTTGCAATATAATCCTTAGTTTTGACTATGTTAATTTAACTTTAGGTTAGCACAACCTAATGAAGCCATCACTGCAAACATTCAAATTACACTAGAAAAATGAGTATAAACCAACTTAGTGTTGCTCATTTAACACTGAAGTGGATACTAATCATATTATCAACCAGCAGGTTCTTCTGTAAAAATTTTGGTGAAATTATTATTATTATTGGGGGGTGATACAAGGTTGTCCCAAAGGTTCGTAAATACTTGCAAAAAATTAAAATACCAATATTATTCACCGTTATGTATAATGTCTTTGTATTATGTATAAAGTAATTGTATTATGTATTATTATGTATATTCTCCGTAATAATATTATTCGCCAAGTAATAAGAAAATAACGAACTTTTGAGATAACCTTGTATTTGGACCCAATGTCATAAGTACAATTGAATTTTGCTATTTAAATGTCAGTTGACTTCTCGAAGAACTCAATTACAATAAACAGAAAATGGTGAGTTTTTTAGTGTCTGTTAGTGATAGGGTAACTGCACACAAGACGTTGAGCTCTGGATCCCTCGACTACCGCTTGTAGCAGATAGTGAAATTTATCTACATCCCCAAGAGTTTCATCGTCACTAATTTTGCTTAATTGCCCCCACCATGAGAGCCAATCCTCTAGGTTGCCTTTAAATTCTGGTAAAAAAAAATTAGGTAAAAATGTCTGTAAAAAAAAATATTAAAAGAAAGATTGTGTAACTGTGATATGTTCTCAACACGTGGTGGCAATTTTACCTTTTGAAATATAAAAGGTTTTGATCGACTAGACGCTAAGTCAGTGACAAATTCCTGTGTTCCCACAATCTGTGGAGATTTTCTCGGCCAAATTACTCGGTCACATGTCTGTCTATCCATATGGCCAACATGTCATTCTTATTTACATATTCTCCTCCAATATGCTGATAAAAGGATCCCTTAGAGAATGCTAAACTGTCTACAATTTAAAATGAAAGGATTTAAAGGCACGAATGTTTCTTTTATACATAATACAAAATACTGGGAGGGTGGACGATTCTGCTTATATACGCAGCACTGAAAGGTAGAATCTCAGAAATGGTTTTCAAGAAAACCTCCCAATATATTTTTTCATCGTAGTAAGGACAGTAGAAGTTTGTATTATGTATAAAAGTAACATTCGTGCTTTTAAATCCTTTCATTTTATATGTATTGATGGCGCGTTATTGCTTTGTGTTAAGTTATCTCTACAATTTAAAGATAAAGCGCACCTGAAGCTGTATTTTGGGATAACTGGAATATTTCGAGGGATTGTCTCTCTTTCAATGTCCATTCGGCTCTTGGCTGAATCAACTTCTGTCCGTCAAACATAAGAGAAATTCCTGGAACTTCCATCCTCCCTGGATATACAAGAAGTCCTACAGCCATCTACAAGGTTACTCCATGTTGTACCGCTGTATTTTGGCTGAACTAAACTTTACATTCGAGAGAGAGAGAGAGATAGTACTTGTATCCTTCAGCAGTACCTCGTTTATGTAAATATGTGCGTGTAGAGAATTATCATTATGTAATATATTCGTGTCAAAGTATGTGCGGAGTTAAATGATCAGAAAATGTCCTGGAAGAAATGCTAAAAATCAGTTTTTTCAAATTTCTTCGATCTTCCTGCGGACAACAATCTGCTATAGGATGCGGAGTTGTATGTCTGTTCTGTACTGTTTGCTCCAGTATGCGGCAGTTGTGGCTGTGTGTCTGTTCTGTACTGCTTGCTCCAGTATGCGGCAGTTGTGGCTGTGTGTCTGTTCTGTACTGTTTGCTCCAGTATGCGGCAGTTGTGGCTGTGTGTCTGTTCTGTACTGCTTGCTCCAATATGCGGCAGTTGTGGCTGTGTGTCTGTTCTGTACTGCTTGCTCCAAAATGCGGCAGTTGTGGCTGTGTGTCTGTTCTGTACTGCTTGCTCCAGTATGCGGCAGTTGTGGCTGTGTGTCTGTTCTGTACTGCTTGCTCCAGTATGCGGCAGTTGTGGCTGTGTGTCTGTTCTGTACTGCTTGCTCCAATATGCGGCAGTTGTGGCTGTGTGTCTGTTCTGTACTGCTTGCTCCAATATGCGGCAGTTGTGGCTGTGTGTCTGTTCTGTACTGCTTGCTCCAATATGCGGCAGTTGTGGCTGTGTGTCTGTTCTGTACTGCTTGCTCCAATATGCGGCATTTGTGGCTGTGTGTCTGTTCTGTACCGCTTGCTCCAGTATGCGGCAGTTGTGGCTGTGTGTCTGTTCTGTACCGCTTGCTCCAGTATGCGGCAGTTGTGGCTGTGTGTCTGTTCTGTACCGCTTGCTCCAGTATGCGGCAGTTGTGGCTGTGTGTCTGTTCTGTACCGCTTGCTCCAGTATGCGGCAGTTGTGGCTGTGTGTCTGTTCTGTACCGCTTGCTCCAGTATGCGGCAGTTGTGGCTGTGTGTCTGTTCTGTACTGCTTGCTCCAGTATGCGGCAGTTGTGGCTGTGTGTCTGTTCTGTACTGCTTGCTCCAGTATGCGGCAGTTGTGGCTGTGTGTCTGTTCTGTACTGCTTGCTCCAGTATGCGGCAGTTGTGGCTGTGTGTCTGTTCTGTACTGCTTTCTCCAGTCTGCGGCAGTTGTGGCTGTGTGTCTGTTCTGTACTGCTTGCTCCAGTCTGCGGCAGTTGTGGCTGTGTGTCTGTTCTGTACTGCTTGCTCCAGTATGCGGCAGTTGTGGCTGTGTGTCTGTTCTGTACTGCTTGCTCCAGTATGCGGCAGTTGTGGCTGTGTGTCTGTTCTGTACTGCTTGCTCCAATATGCGGCAGTTGTGGCTGTGTGTCTGTTCTGTACTGCTTGCTCCAGTATGCGGCAGTTGTGGCTGTGTGTCTGTTCTGTACCGCTTGCTCCAGTATGCGGCAGTTGTGGCTGTGTGTCTGTTCTGTACCGCTTGCTCCAGTATGCGGCAGTTGTGGCTGTGTGTCTGTTCTGTACCGCTTGCTCCAGTATGCGGCAGTTGTGGCTGTGTGTCTGTTCTGTACTGCTTGCTCCAATATGCGGCAGTTGTGGCTGTGTGTCTGTTCTGTACTGCTTGCTCCAGTATGCGGCAGTTGTGGCTGTGTGTCTGTTCTGTACTGCTTGCTCCAGTATGCGGCAGTTGTGGCTGTGTGTATGTTCTGTACTGCTTGCTCCAGTATGCGGCAGTTGTGGCTGTGTGTCTGTTCTGTACTGCTTGCTCCAGTATGCGGCAGTTGTGGCTGTGTGTCTGTTCTGTACTGCTTGCTCCAGTATGCGGCAGTTGTGGCTGTATGTCTGTTCTGTACTGCTTGCTCCAGTCTGCGGCAGTTGTGGCTGTGTGTCTGTTCTGTACTGCTTGCTCCAGAATGCGGCAGTTGTGGCTGTGTGTCTGTTCTGTACTGCTTGCTCTAGTATGCGGCAGTTGTGGCTGTGTGTCTGTTCTGTACTGCTTGCTCCAGTATGCGGCAGGTGTGGCTGTGTGTCTGTTCTGAACTGCTTGCTCCAGTATGCGGCAGTTGTGGCTGTGTGTCTGTTCTGTACTGCTTGCTCCAGTATGCGACAGGTGTGGCTGTGTGTCTGTTCTGTACCGCTTGCTCCAGAATGCGGCAGTTGTGGCTGTGTGTCTGTTCTGTACTGCTTGCTCCAGTATGCGGCAGTTGTGGCTGTGTGTCTGTTCTGTACTGCTTGCTCCAGTATGCGACAGGTGTGGCTGTGTGTCTGTTCTGTACTGCTTGCTCCAGAATGCGGCAGTTGTGGCTGTGTGTCTGTTCTGTACTGCTTGCTCCAGTATGCGGCAGTTGTGGCTGTGTGTCTGTTCTGTACTGCTTGCTCCAGTATGCGGCAGGTGTGGCTGTGTGTCTGTTCTGAACTGCTTGCTCCAGTATGCGGCAGTTGTGGCTGTGTGTCTGTTCTGTACTGCTTGCTCCAGTATGCGGCAGTTGTGGCTGTGTGTCTGTTCTGTACTGCTTGCTCCAGTATGCGGCAGTTGTGGCTGTGTGTCTGTTCTGTACTGCTTGCTCCAGTATGCGGCAGGTGTGGCTGTGTGTCTGTTCTGTACTGTTTGCTCCAGTATGCGGCAGTTGTGGCTGTGTGTCTGTTCTGTACTGCTTGCTCCAGTATGCGGCAGTTGTGGCTGTGTGTCTGTTCTGTACTGCTTGCTCCAGTATGCGGCAGTTGTGGCTGTGTGTCTGTTCTGTACTGCTTGCTCCAGTATGCGGCAGTTGTGGCTGTGTGTCTGTTCTGTACTGCTTGCTCCAGTATGCGGCAGTTGTGGCTGTGTGTCTGTTCTGTACTGTTTGCTCCAGTATGCGGCAGTTGTGGCTGTGTGTCTGTTCTGTACTGCTTGCTCCAGTATGCGGCAGTTGTGGCTGTGTGTCTGTTCTGTACTGCTTGCTCCAGTATGCGGCAGTTGTGGCTGTGTGTCTGTTCTGTACTGCTTGCTCCAGTATGCGGCAGTTGTGGCTGTGTGTCTGTTCTGTACTGCTTGCTCCAGTATGCGGCAGTTGTGGCTGTGTGTCTGTTCTGTACTGCTTGCTCCAGTATGCGGCAGTTGTGGCTGTGTGTCTGTTCTGTACTGCTTGCTCCAGTATGCGGCAGTTGTGGCTGTGTGTAGGATGTGGTTGCTGTGGCTAAGCTGTATTCTCCTGGCCGCCAGTGCGGACAATCTGCCCCGAGACCTGAGGGAAAGATGGCGACTCCCAGCTTGGATCAAGCCGCTCCACTACGACCTGGAGATCCAGCCGTTCCTGAACAACCAGACCTTCCGTGGATCAGTCCGGCTTAACTTCACCGCGCTGTCCGGTGCATCTGCGTTGTTCCTGCACAGCGTGCACCACTCTGACGTCTCCGTGCACCTCGAGCCCGACCCTCCAGCCGTGGCCGAGGTCCAGGAGATCCCTGAAAGAGAAGTCCTGAGGATTGTCCTGAACGAACCTCTGGAACCTGGGCGCAACTACTCCCTGGACGTCCACTACAGTGGGATCATCAACAAGGAGATGTGGGGGCTCTACCTGACTCACTACCTGGACGATCAGGGCAAGAACAGGTGCGTACACAACACTGTCAGTCACTTCCTCTCTGAGAGCTACCACAGACAGTGTATTTGCTATACAACCATGAACACACCACGACAAGAACAGGTGCGTACACAACTTCTGTCAGTCACTTCCTCTCTGAGAGCTACCACAGACAGTGTATTTGCTATACAACCATGAACACACCACGACAAGAACAGGTGCGTACACAACTTCTGTCAGTCACTTCCTCTCTGAGAGCTACCACAGACAGTGTATGCTATACAACAACCATGAACACACCACGACAAGAACAGGTGCGTACACAACACTGTCAGTCACTTCCTCTCTGAGAGCTACCACAGACAGTGTAAGCTATACAACCATGAACACACCACGACAAGAACAGGTGCGTACACAACTTCTGTCAGTCACTTCCTCTCTGAGAGCTACCACAGACAGTGTATTTGCTATACAACCATGAACACACCACGACAAGAACAGGTGCGTACACAACTTCTGTCAGTCACTTCCTCTCTGAGAGCTACCACAGACAGTGTATTTGCTATACAACCATGAACACACCACGACAAGAACAGGTGCGTACACAACTTCTGTCAGTCACTTCCTCTCTGAGAGCTACCACAGACAGTGTATTTGCTATACAACCATGAACACACCACGACAAGAACAGGTGCGTACACAACTTCTGTCAGTCACTTCCTCTCTGAGAGCTACCACAGATAGTGTATTTGCTATACAACCATGAACACACCATGGCAAGAACAGGTGCGTACACAACTTCTGTCAGTCCCTTCCTCTCTGAGAGCTACCACAGACAGTGTATTTGCTATACAACCATGAACACACCACGACAAGAACAGGTGCGTACACAACTTCTGTCAGTCACTTCCTCTCTGAGAGCTACCACAGACAGTGTATTTGCTATACAACCATGAACACACCACGACAAGAACAGGTGCGTACACAACTTCTGTCAGTCACTTCCTCTCTGAGAGCTACCACAGATAGTGTATTTGCTATACAACCATGAACACACCATGGCAAGAACAGGTGCGTACACAACTTCTGTCAGTCACTTCCTCTCTGAGAGCTACCACAGACAGTGTAAGCTATACAACCATGAACACACCACGACAAGAACAGGTGCGTACACAACTTCTGTCAGTCACTTCCTCTCTGAGAGCTACCACAGACAGTGTATTTGCTATACAACCATGAACACACCACGACAAGAACAGGTGCGTACACAACTTCTGTCAGTCACTTCCTCTCTGAGAGCTACCACAGACAGTGTAAGCTATACAACCATGAACACACCACGACAAGAACAGGTGCGTACACAACTTCTGTCAGTCACTTCCTCTCTGAGAGCTACCACAGACAGTGTATTAGCTATACAACCATGAACACACCACGACAAGAACAGGTGCGTACACAACACTGTCAGTCACTTCCTCTCTGAGAGCTACCACAGACAGTGTATTTGCTATACAACCATGAACACACCACGACAAGAACAGGTGCGTACACAACTTCTGTCAGTCACTTCCTCTCTGAGAGCTACCACAGACAGTGTATTTGCTATACAACCATGAACACACCACGACAAGAACAGGTGCGTACACAACTTCTGTCAGTCACTTCCTCTCTGAGAGCTACCACAGACAGTGTATTTGCTATACAACCATGAACACACCACGACAAGAACAGGTGCGTACACAACTTCTGTCAGTCACTTCCTCTCTGAGAGCTACCACAGACAGTGTATTTGCTATACAACCATGAACACACCACGACAAGAACAGGTGCGTACACAACTTCTGTCAGTCACTTCCTCTCTGAGAGCTACCACAGACAGTGTATTTGCTATACAACCATGAACACACCATGGCAAGAACAGGTGCGTACACAACTTCTGTCAGTCCCTTCCTCTCTGAGAGCTACCACAGACAGTGTATGCTATACAACAACCATGAACAATCATAACCTAGTATCAAACTCTGACTAGATTTGGTCACCGCAACTTCTAATCTTCATATTCTCAGTCAGAGAGATTTTAGCATTCTTGGTTTCTTTCATACAATAACTTTGCTCAGATGAAATATTAAACGAATGAAGTTTTGAACGTGCTACCAATAGGTGAAGTAATGTAACAAGTTGGTATACACGTGTTATCACACTTTCCTTGCCTCAACCCAACTTCGTGAGAGCGTGACGAGGGCTGCGGGTGACTACCACTGACATGAGGCAGCAGCGATGTTGAAGGCTGATTGCACACGTGTGCGTGCAGCCAGGGCATCGCCACCCAGTTCGAGGCCACGCACGCCAGGTTCGCCTTCCCCTGTCTGGACGAACCTGCGCTGAAGGCCACCTTCCGGCTGTCAATGGTGCGGCCCCGGCGTCTCACAGCTCTCTCCAACATGCCGGTGGAGAGGACACTCAAACTGTACGTCCCACACCTTCTCATTGTACCGTTGTAGATATCTACAGTACTGTATACTACTTGTTGTAGTGTGACTCTCATGTAGTGTGGCTCTATCTACACTCATGAACAAAACTTAAGGAAATGGAACGTCTTTGTGATATCGTTAAAGTGTAGGTCCTAGCACACCGTCAAAGCCTTGGTTTAGTCTTGTGTATTCACCTAGGTGTGTATATTGAAAAATAAATATTCATTTTTTAAATTTACACTTGTTGACAAAACTTGCAGAAGTTTAATAAAAAGTGAAGTATGTCTCTGGTCGTGTGTTGTTTGTGAAGGAGACAGAGGTTGTTCACACTTGGTTATCTCATGTTGTCTTCAATAAAGGTCACTGTTATATCTTTCAGAGTTATTGTCTGAATCCCGATATACATGCTAAAAGGTAAAACTTCCATAAGTTTTGTCTATAAGTGTACTTACATAAATACCTGTAGACGCTTAAATTGAACGCTGTCTACCTCTTGCACTGAGGTTCTATGTATCTATTGTAGTGTTGTTCTGTGTAGTTACTCACAGTGTATATATATATGTGTAGACGCTCACAAGGTATACGTCTATCTACCTTTTGTGATTCTATGTGTACCTATAACAGTATGTTTCTGTGTACCTTCATCCAGTACTGTACGTCTAACGACTTCTCAAAGCGTAGTTCTATGTTTGTAGACGTTCAAATGTAGTCTATCTACTTGTTTGCTCTAGATGGTTCCTAGGTTCCCACATTCGACTGTGGAACTACACTCATGGACCAAACTTAAGGAAGTTGAACCTTTCAGAATGTGTATATCGGGATTCCGACAATAACTCTGAAAGATATTTGATACACAGTGACCTTTATTGTAGACACACGAGATAAGCAAGTGTGAACAAAATTGCCGTTGTCTCCTTCAAAAAAAATGAACAGACGACCGTCGGCATTAAAGACTTTCCATCTATTTGATTCTGATATCACCTTTACCACTCTAGCGACTCGGTCGATTTACTGACACTGTCTTCCTTCAAATCTATATTAAATACTATTAAATATTTTAAGGTACTTAACTTATTCTGATTGTAATTTTTATAATAATTTTTTTCATGCACAAATTTCCCCTACTTACTTTGTATTTTAAATTATTTCAACTGTGATATTATAACACTATGCGGCGCTGAGTATACAAAAATGTAATGCCTTGATAAAGGTTGGCGTTCAGCCCAATGTCTTTTTATTATCTAATATATATATATATGTATGTATTGGACGTCGCTCTCCCAGCTCACTTGAAGAGACATACTTACGCTATACCTCTCTGTATCTCTTAATCAATCCAGCAATACCCCCGGCTGATGTCCCACTACACGGCATGTACAGAGACGACCAATGGGACAAGGACATCTTCCAGACCACGCCCATCATGTCCACCTACACGTTGGCCTTTGTAGTGGCGGAGCTGTACAACAGCTCCAGGAAAAATGTGAGTTACCAACACTGCTGTCATACATCCTGTTTCCTCGACACTGCCGTCTACACTAGGGTCAGGCGTATCGGTCTAGGTAGCCCACTATCCAATGGTGTCTACACTATGGTCAGGCGTATCGGTCTAGGTAGCCCACTATCCAATGGTGTCTACACTATGGTCAGGCGTATCGGTCTAGTTAGCCCACTACCTAATGGTGTCTACACTATGGTCAGGCGTATCGGTCTAGGTAGCCCACTATCCAATGGTGTCTACACTATGGTCAGGCGTATCGGTCTAGGTAGCCCACTATCCAATGGTGTCTACACTATGGTCAGACGTATCGGTCTAGGTAGCCCACTATCCAATGGTGTCTACACTATGGTCAGGCGTATCGGTCTAGGTAGCCCACTATCCAATGGTGTCTACACTATGGTCAGACGTATCGATCTAGGTATCCCACTATCCAATGGTGTCTACACTATGTTCAGGCGTATCGGTCTAGGTAGCCCACTATCCAATGGTGTCTACACTATGGTCAGGCGTATCGGTCTAGGTAGCCCACTATCCAATGGTGTCTACACTATGGTCAGGCGTATCGGTCTAGGTAGCCCATAATCCAATGGTGTCTACACTATGGTCAGGCGTATCGGTCTAGGTAGCCCACTATCCAATGGTGTCTACACTATGGTCAGGCGTATCGGTCTAGGTAGCCCACTATCCAATGGTGTCTACACTATGGTCAGGCGTATCGGTCTAGGTAGCCCACTATCCAATGGTGTCTACACTATGGTCAGGCGTATCGGTCTAGGTAGCCCACTATCCAATGGTGTCTACACTATGGTCAGGCGTATCGATCTAGGTAGCCCACTATCCAATGGTGTCTACACTATGGTCAGGCGTATCGGTCTAGGTAGCCCACTATCCAATGGTGTCTACACTATGGTCAGGCGTATCGGTCTAGGTAGCCCACTATCCAATGGTGTCTACACTATGGTCAGGCGTATCGGTCTAGGTAGCCCACTATCCAATGGTGTCTACACTATGGTCAGGCGTATCGGTCTAGGTAGCCCACTATCCAATGGTGTCTACACTATGGTCAGGCGTATCGGTCTAGGTAGCCCACTATCCAATGGTGTCTACACTATGGTCAGACGTATCGATCTAGGTATCCCACTATCCAATGGTGTCTACACTATGGTCAGGCGTATCGGTCTAGGTATCCCACTATCCAATGGTGCCTACACTATGGTCAGACGTATCGATCTAGGTATCCCACTATCCAATGGTGTCTACACTATGGTCAGGCGTATCGGTCTAGGTAGCCCACTATCCAATGCCGTCTACACTATGGTCAGGCGTATCGGTCTAGGTAGCCCACTACTTAATGGTGTCTACACTATGGTCAGACGCATCGATCTAGGTATCCCACTATCCAATGGTGTCTACACTATGGTCAGACGTATCGATCTAGGTATCCCACTATCCAATGGTGTCTACACTATGGTCAGACGTATCGGTCTAGGTATCCCACTATCCAATGGTGTCTACACTATGGTCAGGCGTATCGGTCTAGGTATCCCACTATCCAATGGTGTCTACACTATGGTCAGACGTATCGATCTAGGTATCCCACTATCCAATGGTGTCTACACTATGGTCAGACGTATCGATCTAGGTATCCCACTATCCAATGGTGTCTACACTATGGTCAGACGTATCGATCTAGGTATCCCACTATCCAATGGTGTCTACACTATGGTCAGACGTATCGATCTAGGTATCCCACTATCCAATGGTGTCTACACTATGGTCAGACGTATCGATCTAGGTATCCCACTATCCAATGGTGTCTACACTATGGTCAGACGTATCGATCTAGGTATCCCACTATCCAATGATGTCTACACTATGGTCAGACGTATCGATCTAGGTATCCCACTATCCAATGGTGTCTACACTATGGTCAGGCGTATCGGTCTAGGTAGCCCACTATCTAATGGTGTCTACACTATGGTCAGGCGTATCGGTCTAGGTATCCCACTATCCAATGGTGTCTACACTATGGTCAGGCGTATCGGTCTAGGTATCCCACTATCCAATGGTGTCTACACTATGGTCAGGCGTATCGGTCTAGGTATCCCACTATCCAATGGTGTCTACACTATGGTCAGGCGTATCGGTCTAGGTAGCCCACTATCTAATGGTGTCTACACTATGGTCAGGCGTATCGGTCTAGGTATCCCACTATCCAATGGTGTCTACACTATGGTCAGGCGTATCGATCTAGGTATCCCACTATCCAATGGTGTCTACACTATGGTCAGGCGTATCGATCTAGGTATCCCACTATCCAATGGTGTCTACACTATGGTCAGGCGTATCGGTCTAGGTAGCCCACTATCTAATGGTGTCTACACTATGGTCAGGCGTATCGGTCTAGGTATCCCACTATCCAATGGTGTCTACACTATGGTCAGGCGTATCGGTCTAGGTAGACCACTATCCAATGGTATCTACACTATGGTCAGACGTATCGGTCTAGGTAGCCCACTATCCAATGGTGTCTACACTATGGTCAGGCGTATCGGTCTAGGTAGCCCACTATCCAATGGTGTCTACACTATTGTAGATCCCTCTGTAACTTCTACAAAGTAAGGCAGAGAATTCTCAAGTATGGTAGATCCCTCTGTAACTTCTACAAAGTAAGGCAGAGAATTATCAAGTATGGTAGATCCCTCTGTAACTTCTACAAAGTAAGGCAGAGAATTCTCAAGTATGGTAGATCCCTCTGTAACTTCTACAAAGTAAGGCAGAGAATTTTCAAGTATGGTAGATCCCTCTGTAACTTCTACAAAGTAAGGCAGTGAATTCTCAAGTATGGTAGATCCCTCTGTAACTTCTACAAAGTGAGGCAGAGAATTCTCAAGTATGGTAGATCCTTCTGTAACTTCTACAAAGTAAGGCAGAGAATTCTCAAGTATGGTAGATCCCTCTGTAACTTCTACAAAGTAAGGCAGAGAATTTTCAAGTATGGTAGATCCCTCTGTAACTTCTACAAAGTAAGGCAGTGAATTCTCAAGTATGGTAGATCCCTCTGTAACTTCTACAAAGTGAGGCAGAGAATTCTCAAGTATGGTAGATCCTTCTGTAACTTCTACAAAGTAAGGCAGAGAATTCTCAAGTATGGTAGATCCCTCTGTAACTTCTACAAAGTAAGGCAGAGAATTCTCAAGTATGGTAGATCCCTCTGTAACTTCTACAAAGTGAGGCAGAGAATTCTCAAGTATGGTAGATCCTTCTGTAACTTCTACAAAGTAAGGCAGAGAATTCTCAAGTACGGTAGTTCCCTCTGTAACTTCTACAAAGTGAGGCAGAGAATTCTCAAGTATGGTAGATCCTTCTGTAACTTCTACAAAGTAAGGCAGAGAATTCTCAAGTACGGTAGTTCCCTCTGTAACTTCTACAAAGTAAGGCAGAGAATTCTCAAGTATGGTAGATCCTTCTGTAACTTCTACAAAGTAAGGCAGAGAATTCTCAAGTATGGTAGATCCCTCTGTAACTTCTTCAAAGTGAGGCAGAGAATTCTCAAGTATGGTAGATCCCTCTGTAACTTCTACAAAGTAAGGCAGAGAATTCTCAAGTATGGTAGATCCCTCTGTAACTTCTACAAAGTAAGGCAGAGAATTCTCAAGTATGGTAGATCCCTCTGTAACTTCTACAAAGTAAGGCAGAGAATTCTCTAGTATGGTAGATCCATCTGTAACTTCTACAAAGTAAGGCAGAGAATTCTCAAGTATGGCAGATCCTTCTGTAACTTCTACAAAGTAAGGCAGAGAATTCTCAAGTATGGTAGATCCCTCTGTAAAACTTCTACAAAGTAAGGCAGAGAATTCTAAAGTATGGTAGATCCCTCTGTAACTTCTACAAAGTGAGGCAGAAAATTCTCAAGTATGGTAGATCCCTCTGTAACTTCTACAAAGTAAGGCAGAGAATTCTCAAGTATGGTAGATCCCTCTGTAAAACTTCTACAAAGTAAGGCAGAGAATTCTCAAGTATGGTAGATCCCTCTGTAACTTCTACAAAGTGAGGCAGAAAATTCTCAAGTATGGTAGATCCCTCTGTAACTTCTACAAAGTAAGGCAGAGAATTCTCAAGTATGGTAGATCCCTCTGTAAAACTTCTACAAAGTAAGGCAGAGAATTCTCAAGTATGGTAGATCCCTCTGTAACTTCTACGAAGTAAGGCAGAGAATTCTCAAGTATGGTAGATCCCTCTGTAAATTCTACAAAGTAAGGCAGAGAATTCTCAAGTATGGTAGATCCCTCTGTAACTTCTACAAAGTAAGGCAGAGAATTCTCAAGTATGGTATATCCCTCTGTAACTTCTACAAAGTAAGGCAGAGAATTCTCAAGTATGGTAGATCCCTCTGTAACTTCTACAAAGTAAGGCAGAGAATTCTCAAGTATGGTAGATCCTTCTGTAACTTCTACAAAGTAAGACAGACAATTCTCAAGTATGGTAGATCCCTCTGTAACTTCTACAAAGTAAGGCAGAGAATTCTCAAGTATGGTAGATCCCTCTGTAACTTCTACAAAGTAAGGCAGAGAATTCTCAAGTATGGTAGATCCCTCTGTAACTTCTACAAAGTAAGGCAGAGAATTCTCAAGTATGGTAGATCCCTCTGTAACTTCTACAAAGTAAGGCAGAGAATTCTCAAGTATGGTAGATCCTTCTGTAACTTCTACAAAGTAAGGCAGAGAATTCTCAAGTATGGTAGATCCCTCTGTAACTTCTACAAAGTAAGGCAGAGAATTCTCAAGTATGGTAGATCCCTCTGTAACTTCTACAAAGTAAGGCAGAGAATTCTCAAGTATGGCAGATCCCTCTGTAACTTCTACAAAGTAAGGCAGAGAATTCTCAAGTATGGCAGATCCTTCTGTAACTTCTACAAAGTAAGGCAGAGAATTCTCAAGTATGGTAGATGCCTCTGTAACTTCTACAAAGTAAGGCAGAGAATTCTCAAGTATGGTAGATCCCTCTGTAACTTCTACAAAGTAAGGCAGAGGATTCTCAAGTATGGTAGATCCCTCTGTAACTTCTACAAAGTAAGGCAGAGAATTCTCAAGTATGGTAGATCCCTCTGTAACTTCTACAAAGTAAGGCAGAGAATTCTCAAGTATGGTAGATCCCTCTGTAACTTCTACAAAGTAAGGCAGAGAATTCTCAAGTATGGCAGATCCTTCTGTAACTTCTACAAAGTAAGGCAGAGAATTCTCAAGTATGGTAGATGCCTCTGTAACTTCTACAAAGTAAGGCAGAGAATTCTCAAGTATGGTAGATCCCTCTGTAACTTCTACAAAGTAAGGCAGAGGATTCTCAAGTATGGTAGATCCCTCTGTAACTTCTACAAAGTAAGGCAGAGAATTCTCAAGTATGGTAGATCCCTCTGTAACTTCTACAAAGTAAGGCAGAGAATTCTCAAGTATGGCAGATCCTTCTGTAACTTCTACAAAGTAAGGCAGAGAATTCTCAAGTATGGTAGATGCCTCTGTAACTTCTACAAAGTAAGGCAGAGAATTCTCAAGTATGGTAGATCCCTCTGTAACTTCTACAAAGTGAGGCAGAGAATTCTCAAGTATGGTAGATCCCTCTGTAACTTCTACAAAGTAAGGCAGAGAATTTTCAAGTATGGTAGATCCCTCTGTAACTTCTACAAAGTAAGGCAGAGAATTCTCAAGTATGGTAGATGCCCAACGTAGATGTCTCTGTAAATTCTGCAAAGTAAATGGCTAGGTGCATATAATGTTCTTCGGGATTGTCGCCTGCCTTGCTATTTGAAATGTGAACAAACAGGATAAATATAACTTCACATAAAGAGTTTGGATTTCATATCTTATTTTTGTAGAATACTATTTAGATGAAAATGAGCAAAACAAATGTTTACAAAATAGCCAACATATGGTTTTGGGTTTATATTTCGAGAATTGTACAACAAATTATATTATATATTATTCCTGTGACACACACATGTTTAGAAATATATAAAGATAAATTCATCTCTCTCCCGTCAAAATAGACTTCAAGACTAGACACCATCTATTGACCGTCGCCGCAAACTAGCGGTCTTGGGTTGATAACAAAGCCACAACACCAACTTTGTCAAACTTTCTCAGTTTGCGTCCACCTGAAGATCATGGTTTCGGACTAATGGCCTTCGTCAGTCTAGGGCGAACAAGGGCCATTAGCCTCCAGGTGGACGCTTTTCAGTTTACCAAAGCTGGTGGTGTGGCTTTGTCACCGACCCGAGGCCGCTAGTTTGCGGAGACGATCAATAGATAACGTTTTGACGGGAGATAGATAACCTCTATAGATCAATATCCTCCCCACAATGTTTAGATATGTAATATATTTATATTATATTCCTAATTTTTAAACTTACTTTTATTAATTAAGAAATTTTACATTTTGTTTCCTTTACATTTTGCAAGGCTATCACCGTATACCTTATGTATCTCTAAATAAATATAATGTTCTAATAATTATGTTTTACCCGAATGTGACGATGTGAAATGGGCCACAGATGGGCGTGTGGAGTCGCCCCGCCCTCGCGGCCGGCACAAGCCACGCTTCCTCCGTTCTGCCCGCCCTCCTGGACACCATGGGCCGGCTTATGCGCTCGCCCTTCCCGCTCCCCAAGATGGACCTCGTGGGACTGCGGCAGTTCGAGGCGGGGGCCATGGAGAACTGGGGACTCGTGCTGTTCCAGGAGCCCGCCCTGCTGGTCGACCCCGTGTACGGCAGCAAACTCCACCGGGACCTGGTGACGGAGGTCATCTCCCATGAACTGGCGCATCAGGTAGGCGTGGTCGTACCACGTTTCTGGGGGAGAGTTGTATTCGCTGAAGTTCATTTTGAGCACAAGTAATGTTATTCGGTGTTCCTGCGACGTAAGGCGTCCATCCAAGAAAGGGAATAAACTTTTGTTACAGAAGGTCCCCCATGATGTAAGGTAACCATGGTTCTACCATCCCAGGCCTTCCTCTACCTTCAATCCGTTCTATTATTTCTTCTACTCTACCTTTGTGTTAGAATCGTCCTGAGATGGTCTGAAAGATCTTTATATATATCATAAAATCTCTATTTAAGAAGGAAAAGTAGAATCAAGAAACTATATGAGGGTTTATAGAAAATCTGTCATTTATATTAGAACTAAATATTTCCATCCTAACATTTTGATTTGATTAAGAAAAGGTTTTATGCGCCTGTTAGAGTGGAGCTTGTGCCTGTCTATGAACGAAGTAATGCTAGATAACGGCGTGTGTCTCAGTGGTTCGGGAACCTGGTGACGATGGACTGGTGGGACAACGTCTTCTTGAACGAAGGATTCGCCGCCTTCTTCGAGCACGTCGGACTGCACGCGGTGTCGCAGGACCTCAACCCAGTGAGTGCGGGTGGGCGGGGCATTCCAGCTGAACGGATCATTTTGAATGGGCGGTGGATTCTATCTGGGCGGGGGCATTATAGGTGGGCAGGCATTTTAGGTAGGCGGAGCAATTCGGATTGACGGTGGATTCTAGGTGGGCAGAGCATTCCAGATAGAAGAGACATTCGATGTGGGAGGGACATTTATAGGGCGGAGTATTTCCCAGCTAAACCGTGATTCAAGTTTGGATAGGGCATTCTAAGTGGGCGTGACATTCTAGGTGGGCGGAGCATTCTAGGTGGGCGAGGCATTCTAGGTGGGCGGAGCATTCAAATTGTGCAGGGCATTCTCGGTGGGCTGGGCATTCTAGATGGCTAGGAATTCTAAGTGGACGACGTATTTCAGGAGGGGAGGAGCCTTCCAGGTGGACATGGACATTCTAGGTGGGCGTAGCAGTCCAGGTATTGCAGGTGGGCGGGACAATCTAAGTAGATGAGGTATTCCAGGTAGACAGGACAGTGCAGGTAGACGTCCAGGTGTCTGGATAACGACCACGGCGGTGCAGGACGAGTACTTCGCCACCCAAGTCCTCCTGCCCACGCTGCTCCGGGACCACCGCTCCGTCCGCGCCACCATCTCCCGGGTGAAGGAACCGGAGAGCATCAAGAGCCGTTTTGGCTACCTCGTGTATGACAAGGTCAGCCTTCTGTCTAACTGTGGCGTTACAGTGGTAGAGGAATGTATAGGAGCAGTGTGTTTCTTTCATGTTAATATGAGACCTCGTGTCTTAAATAATTCTATAAGTGTGTTGGTTCTCACACACTGACATAAACACTAACGGACAAAACTTAAGAAAGTTGTACCGTTTAGCATGTATATTGGGATTTAACAATATCTCTGAAATATATTTGATACACGAGATAATCAAATGTGGGCAAAATAAAATGCCTGACTCCTAAAAAAAACACCGTTAAATACTGACGTTTCAATGTTGTTCTTTTTTGTGCTCCCGTAGAAGGGTGATAATTCCAGAAAAATTGAGATTGCAACAGAAACTCACATCTCCAGAAACCTGTTGCATCATTTAATTGATAAACATGCAAATCAGTTCCCTCTCAAGGAATTATAAAACTTTCGTAATAAATTTGTTTATTAAAAACAAAACCATGAGCTTTCGAGCTCTCATTCATCAACAGAGTTGAGAAATATATATATGTCGTAATTCTTCCAGTAATAATAAAGCCAACCTACAGACAACCCAGACAGAGACGGAAGGGTAATGTCCGGTCACTTGAGACACCAGCGACATTCCAAGAGGCGACCACTGGGGTCCGTCAGTTAACACCTCGAGACTTTGACAGTTGGGGATTGTGTGCGACACGAATTGCCGGCCGAATGTGCCAGTCCCGTCTCTCTCTCTCTCTGGTTGTCTAGGTCCCTCTTTCAACTTGTGATTATTTCTATACCCACCTTATAATACCACACATATATATGTTAACCTTGTGACGCAGGCGGCATCCATCCTGAGGATGCTCATGTACCACATCGGAACTGAGGCATTTATTGAAGGCGTGAGGGTGAGTCATTTGTCTGTAACTTTAAATATAGTAATTAATTCTAGCATTGTCTTTCTTATAATAAATATTATCAAATAATATCTCTACAAACCTTACTACAATGATATTAAAGTTAGTAATGAGAGGGCTTAACTCATCAGTGGTTAACCCTCTCAGCGGTTTCGTCAAATTAATCTCTAAACCGCTCTATTATCATATTGGATTGGTTTTATTATATACCCTGTATTTACATATTTACTGATGAGCTAAGCCCTCTCATTTAATAACTTTCATCATTGTAGTAAGGTCAGTAGAGATATATTATTTGATAATATCTATTATACAACAACAACAAAAGCCTTTATTGAGGACCTCTCGTCCTATAAAGGATTCGTCAATTTACAGAGATATTGAAGAGAAATAATATCTATTATAAGAAACACATTGCTAAAAAAATAATTATTTAACATTTTATCTATAGATGGAAATTGATTTCATTATAGTGCCTTATAAACTTCTTCTTTCTTATCTCCACTCAATCATATCAGGGTGTCAAGTTGTGACCTTGATGGTGTCTGTTTGACAACCATCATGACCTTGTAAACTTGCTATTAAATAGTAAAGCAATTAAGAAAAACTCTCGATAATATTTCCTCTACTACCGGCTTAGAATGAATACCTCAGATAAAATTATTTACAAAAGAAATATTTTCAAAGGAAAGTTTTTCCTTTCTTCCCTGTGTCATGTTTATTCTAAGCCTGTAGAAAATTCAAATCTGAATTGCCGTTAATTTCAATCTTTTATCTTCCACGCGTCTGTCTGTTTTATATAGTAACATTTTTTAAATGTACGTATGTTTTTTTACATACGAAATTTACGATTTCACTTTTCTCTTTCTTTATTTTTATAAATACTTTATTTTTCTAAAAATTGTTTATAACACACAAAGAAGGTAATATATATTTTATCCACCTTTCAATATCATTAATAATTAAATATGCAAATATTATATTATGTAATCTAATATGTAAATATTCTATCTATTATTATTATCTTTTGTTAAATTAAATATGTAAAAATTATTTTATATAAAAATAGTATATATACCATCAATTTATTATCGTGATACTCCTGTGAAAGGACTGACAGGTCCGAAAGCTAGAGAATAAAATTTGAACAAGAAACTTTGCCCTGGAGACTTTATTTTCTTTATAATATATTTTTTCTCTCGTATGCAAAAATATCTTATTAATACTCATATCGTTCTTTTTCTGTTTAATCATCGCAAAGCCTGTTGAAGGACGTCCGAAAGCTTGCTAATAAAGTTCGTACAAGATACTCCAATTCAATCTCCGTTTTATTTTACTATTTTTTAAATGTGTTTTGATATTTTTCGATATTATTTCTTTTGTATTTTCATTTAACCTTCTATATTTTATAAAATGTATTTCCTCTTATTTTCAACACCGTTCTCGCTAGGGTTTCTGCACCATTGAAATAAACACAGAAGAATTTCGTGTGCGATCTGTTTCCAGTTATTACTTCTATTGTTGTGTGTTTTGAACAATGAGACTCTTCAACAATGGGAACCTAATTATTCCATTGTTTCAGAACTACTTGGAAGAAAACCAATATTCCAGTGCCAACCCCTCTCAGCTCTACAAACATTTCAAGAAGGTAACTGCACTCAGTTTGTGATCTCCACGGGGGGTTTGTAATTTAAGATAAATATAAAACTGTCCTCCTACCCTCTACAACCGAAAACTATTTTTATATTTGATTTTTTAAATTCATTTCTGTGAATATCTATTGCACGTATGGATGTTGCACGCCTTTGCGGAGCCAGTGACCTGATGAAGCGTGAAAGCTTGTCTCCCAATTTCTGAATAAAGAAATTCTGCAAATATTTTTATTTAAATCAATTAAGATAAATATATTGGACTTTTTAACCCTCCGCTATGTCGGTCGAGAATTGCTTGAAAATCTTATTTGCATATCTCATCCCCTGAATATTACAATTGATAGCTACGGTTCTTTTGGAAATAAAATATAGGATATTTATAGAATATTTAAAAACACAATTTATCAATAATTATAATTGCGATAATTTTATTTCTTAGTTTAAAATGACAAGCTTTCAATCGTGAGCTCATCAGAAAAAAAAAGTAATTTTGAACTAATATAGAAATGTATTGGAAAAATAAGCCTGATGAGATGACGCTTTGAATGCTTGCTTCTATTTGAAACAAATTAAGAAACTTGTTGCAATTATCATTATTGATAAATTGTGTTTTTACTTTTGCAATTATTCTATGAATCTCTATATAAGATTTTTAACACTTAGAAATTTACATTTTACGCCATGCGCCCATCAAGCATACGTCTCAGTAATCATGCAGACTAAAAAGACCAAAATTTTCGATCTCATTTGAATCTGTTCAGTTTGTGCAGAAAAATCGAGAAAAAATGTTATTTTAATACAATTTAAAAGGGAGAGGTGCACATTATTGTAAAAAGATATAATAGGTAGCTAGCTAAAAGACCTAATAGCTTTCTGGTAGACATCAGGAGAAATACACTCATGGACAAAACTTAAAGAAGTTGTACCTTTTAGTATATATATCGGGATTCAGACAATAACTCTCAAAGATATTTGATACACAGTGACCTTTATTGAAGACACACGAGATAACCAATTGTGAACAGCCTCTGTATCCTTAAACAGAAAATAGACGACAGGCGACATGAAAATATGAAATTTCCTTAATTTTGTCCATGAGTGGATATGAGATTCTGAAGGAATGTAAACGCTAGCTACAAATATTGTTTTTTTTTTTTTTTCGAATATTCCATTCAACGTTGAGCAAACAATATCATAAACTTAATAAAATCAATAAATCATCCAGGGATAATTCTCTTGTACTATTTCTGTCACTATCTGCTGTGAACCCACGTGGTCCCACCGCTATCTATGTCTATGTATGTTAACCTCTGTCATTCGGTCATTTTGTCCTCTCTTTACCCCAGTTTTTACTGTCTTTGTTCCTGAAGATATTATGTCATCCACGGACTTCACGATGGTGCTGTGTGGAGTCAGGAAGGAGAGGACATCGCCAAGTTCATGGACTCCTGGACCACCCAGCCGGGATACCCCGTTATTACGGTCACCCGGGACTACGCCAATCGCACGGCACGTCTTGTGCAGGTCCGAGCTGGACAGGGCCGCCATGACCGCTCGTGAGTCCCACATTCCAGACTGTAGGACGGGGTTCGAATCCTCCTTGGTGAAGTTTTATTGTCATGGCTTTCACATGCCGTTTATTACAGTTGAAATTTGGTCTACCAGTGAATATGTCGCAACAAACAAGTGTTCTTCAGTCGTGTTGCCAAATATCAGTAATTTGAAGTCTCTCAAAACTATTTATTATATTCATATAAAATATTTTGAGTAAAAATTGTTTTTTTTTTCTTTCTTAGGGATTCTTTCTTAGACTTAGGGATAACAGTCACCAATGATGTAACAATCAATCCACCACAGCATGACACACATGTGTGTCCAGACTGTGGCACATCCCTCTCACCTACACCACGCAGACAGAGAGGAACTGGCACGCGGCCACCAAGGTCCTCATGACCACCCGGGAACGTAAGTGATCTTTAGATAACTCACGTCTCTCGGTTATACAATAATATGTAATTTGTGTTGTAATCATCTTGCTTGGAAAATATAAAAATTAAATTCTTGTATTACAGCCTGTCGAAGGACGTTATTGTCAGAAAGTTCTCGTCAAGCTTCTATCTCTTCAATAGAGAAACATGTTACCGTCAGTTTTTAACTCAGCGATGATAACTAGCGATGTTGTAACCATCTTTCTTCAAATTAAAGATACTACAGCCAGTAAATATTTTTTATTGTTTCGATATTATGAAAAAAATCGTTTGTTCTCGTTAGGAGCGAACAAAAATCAAAACATTTGGCAAAGCGTTAAAAATTATTCTCTTACTGGCCGAAGTAATTAGAAGAACTGTGAATTCCGGCCAGACAGCCTCTATCTTTACGATTGTAACCATCTGTCCTGTAAGTTGAACCTCGGAAGGAAGTGATGTGAGTCGGTGGAAGGCTGGTTAAACCGTTTGGTTTTCGACCTCTATGACCCGGGTTCGATTCCCGCATTGGACACTTTTTTCTGATTTAAAAAAAATGCTCCAATGGCCCCCGATTCTTGCAAAAGTCCAACCCCACCAGTAGGTGCAAGTAACCAAACGGGGCTCTGGCACATTTGTAAGTGCAAAGTCGAACTGCTTTTCACATGTGTAGACATGTCGTGCGCTTACAGTAAAAAGCAGTCGCTAAATACCCACCATGATTATCATGGCCTGTACCGTACCTACTAGGGATAATTTAAAAAAAAGGAAGTGATAAGTACATAGCGAGGATGTACTGACAGGAGAAGCTGCGGTGTGGTGCAGTGGTGCTGACCGACATGCCGGACGAGAACCAGTGGGTGATGTTCAACATCCAGGGCGCCGGACTCTACCACGTGCAGTACGACGACAGGAACTGGGGCATGCTCGTGGACTTCCTGAATGAGAACCACCAGGTGAGTGCATCTCTGCGCTGGAATACTGGAGACTTGCAATGGAACACGGTGACCGTACATCTAGACCGTGCAATGCTGGGTGGAAATATGAAATCCATACTTATCAATTCACACAAGTTTAACACGAGTAATTACACTCATGGACAAACTTAAGGAAGTGGAAAATCATTGATGTCGTCAGTTGACTATTTTTTTTTTTTGAAGGTGACAGAGACAATTTTGTTTACACTTGGTTATCTCGTGTGTCTTCAATAAAGGTCACTGTAATATCTTTCAGAGTTATTGTCTGAATCCCGATATACAGTACATGTTAAAAGGTACAACTTCCTCAAGTTTTGTCCATGAGTGCATACACTGAAGTCTTCATATATCCACGCCATCAGACAAATCAAACAAAACTACTTCCAATAACTGTATATAATTGTTATTTAGAAGTTCAAACCATTTTTGACACGTATGTTTCGTTTTAAAATAAAACAATGTTCTACTGCTCTTTCTGAAATTATAAAAAATAAATGGAAAGGCCTGGCTCATCAGTGGCGAACCCTCCCAGTGGTTTCGCCTACCATACCACTGTAATATTGTATTGTCATATTACAGCGGTATGGTAGATTAAGCTGGCGAAACCACTGATGAGCCAGGCCCTCCCATTGTTTTATCATTGTAGTGTGGGCAGAGGAAAATTGTTTTATATTAAAAAGAAACATACGTGTCAAAATAGTTCGAAGTTCTAATACCAGATGGCGCGCTAATGCATCTTGTATATATAATGATCATATTTACATACTGCGAAGTTTTGCTGAACGTGATTGGTTATCGCGCAGAGCCTTCCGCCAATCAACAAAGCCCTACTCCAGAGTAGTCTCTTCGCCCAGACGTGAGTAGCTCATATTTGAACTATGCAAATTGACATGGCGCATCTAATTTACATATAGTAACTGGCTGCAATAGCTTTGACAACGGTTGGCGTTCAGCCAACTGAAATATTGGAAAATAAACCTTTTATTCAATCCAATATATGCCTTTTTATTATCTAATATATATATAGAGGTGTACACACAAGGCCTAACACACAGAGATGCGGTACAGGAGGGACCCCAAGTACCTGGGCCTCTACCTCAACCTCACCCAACACCTGCGCTCCGAGCCCCGGCTGACCGCATGGAAGGTCTTCCTGAAGAACGAGAAGGAGATTTCCTCCATGTTGAAGGGGAACGAAGATCTCTCCGTCACCTGGGCGGTAAGTGGCACCGTGCAACTACCGCCATAGTGTAAATATGTAATTGTGTGCCGTGCAACCTTGCAGCGTGTAACTGTGTACCGTGCAACCTTTCAACGTGTAACTGTGTACCGTGCAACCTTGCAGCGTGTAACTGTTTACCGTGCAACCTTGCAGCGTGTAACTGTTTACCGTGCAACCTTCCAACGTGTAACGGTGTATCGTGCAACCTTCCAGCGTGTAACTGTGTACCGTGCAACCTTTCAACGTGTAACTGTGTACCGTGCAACCTTGCAGCGTGTAACTGTTTACCGTGCAACCTTCCAACGTGTAACGGTGTATCGTGCAACCTTCCAGCGTGTAACTGTGTACCGTGCATCCTTGCAGCGTGTAATTGTGTACCGTGCAACCTTGCAGCGTGTAACTGTGTACCGTGCAACCTTGCAGCGTGTAACTGTAACTGTGTACCGTGCATCCTGGCAACGTGTAACTGTGTACCGTGCAACCTTCAAGCGTGTAACTGTGTACCGTGCAACCTTCAAGCGTGTAACTGTGTACTGTGCAACCTTGCAGCGTGTAACAGTGTGACATACTATCAAGTAACACGTAACTATGAAATGGTGTAGCGTGTAACCGTGCAATGTGTAACTGTGAACCTAGGTAACATGTGAAACTGTACGCCATACAACATCGTGAGACATATTCAACCTCTGTAACAGTTGTCCGTGCAAAATTCAACTGACTTATGTGTAACCATATAACACGAAGTCATTTGCAATACAACAAATTTACATGTGATTATGTGACATGTGATATGTAACTGTGATTCGATGTAGCCGTGTTGCATGTAACCATTAGACACACACAACTAAGCTGCATATAAACATGTAATATGTAACTCGGATTCGATGTGCCGTGTTGCATATAACCATTAGACACACACAACTGAGCTGCATATAACCATGCAACTAAGTAGCCAATATGCAATCGTGTAAGACGTGGTGCAGGAGTACGTGAAACACCTCGTGACGCCCATCTACCAGCGCCACCGCAAGATGTTCCCGCACCACGAGATCTACAGCAACAACGTGGAAGAGTTGAGTTACACATCTATCCATCTACAGACAGCGTGACGTGACGTGGCGTGACAGATGGTTCGGGGAGATCATCGTCACTCTGTCCTGTCTTCTCGGAGCCGGGGACTGCCAGGAGAAGGCGCTGGAGAACTACCAGGACTTCCAGAGACATACCAACATGAGCAGGTGTGGGCCAAACCTTCATCTTCCTCTCTACACAGTACATCCCCATGGACAACACTTAAGGAAGTTTTACCATTCAGCATGTATATTGGGATACAGACAATAACTCTGAAAGATATTACAGTGACCTTTATTGAAGACATACGAGATAACCAATATACACTCATGGACAACACTTAAGGAAGTTTTACCATTCAGCATGTATATCGGGATACAGACAATAACTCTGAAAGATATTACAGTGACCTTTCTTGAAGACATACGAGATAACCAATATACACTCATGGACAACACTTAAGGAACTTTTAACATGTATATCAGGATTCAGACAATAACTCTGAAATATATTACAGTGACCTTTATTGAAGACACACGAGATAACCAAGTGTGAACAAAATACACTCATGGACAACACTTAAGGACATTACACCATGTATATCGGGACAATAACTCTGAAAGATATTACAGTGACCTTTATTGAAGACACACGAGATAACCAAGTGTGAACAATCTCTTATAGATGAGACGCCTCTTACAGATGACGTCTAGTTTTGACGGGAGAGGAGGCCTATGCTTTTTTTAGAATATTGCCTCTGTCTCCTTCAAAAAGTCCACGAGTATATTTTTCTCAAAATATTCTAGTTTATAATTTCTTCTGAATACTTTATTAGCATTTCGTCTGCTCCCGAGAGCTCTTGGCCTACTCGACACCAGATCCTATAACAATTCAAACAATCCCAGCGGCAGTAATGGCAGACCGATGTATAAGCATTTCCTATATACATATATATAGATGGAAAATTTGCCGGGAGGAATTAATCCATAGAAGCATAGGTCGCCTCTCCCGTCAAAATAAACGTCAAAAACTGACGCCATCTATTGACCGTCGCCGCAACTAGCGGCCTCGGTTCGGTGACAAAGCCACAGCACCAGCTATGGCAAACTGAGAAGCGTCCACTTAGAGACCATGGTTTCGGGCTAATGGCCCTCGTCAGTCTAGGGCGGACTTTTTACGAGGGCCATTAATTCGAAACCATGGTCTCTAGGTGGACGCTTCTCAGTTTGCCAAAGCTGGTGCTGTGGCTTTGTCACCGAACCGAGGCCGCTAGTTGCGGCGACGGTCAATAGATGGCGTCTGGTTTTGACGTTTATTTTGACGGGAGAGGCGACCTATGCTTCTATACATATATGTGTGTATTAAAAATAAGAAAAATGGGGGGAAATATCAAGTATTGATTTTAAAAACAAAAAGGCATATCTTAAACCACTCACTTGAGCATTTTAGATGGAAGAGCGCCATCTAGTGGAACAAAAATCAACTCTACGTTGATTTAACTTGTTCCGTGATATTTGGCCAACCCTTTATTATAAATCAAGGAAACAAACAACGAACGCGTTTCGGGCTGTTGGCCCTCGTCAAAGTGGTGAAGGCTGTACCTCAAAGGCCAAAATTTTGTTCCAAGAGGCTTCCTGAGGAATCAAGTAATAGGTTTTATGGTCAAATTTGCGTAAATACGCTGTTCATGTGAAAAAAAACTAGATCTCTCTCTGACATCTAAAATGCTCATGTAAACGGTCAGGATTGGTCTCTTTTGTATTTAATATTGCCACGTGGAGGGAAGACTTCAGGAGGAGACAACAATTTATTTCAGGCAAGGACAAACTATGAATGGTAAACTAAAGATAAACCACGAGGGGGTAGCAAAATATAATCATAAAAATAACCACTCTGTTAATAAAAATAATAAAATTAAGAATTACTTTGTTACAATATGATGACTGGCGAAACCGCTGGGAGGGTTCACCACTGATGAGCCAGGCCCTCCCATTAATTTTTCCATTGCAGTAAGGGCAGTATAAATTGTTTAATTTCAAAAAGAATCTTACGCCTTTAAAATAGTTTCGAATTTTGATAACAGATGGCGCGCTAGTGCATCACAGTATGATGAATTGAAATTGTACCTTTATCTCTGGATATAGTGGGACTACATATAAGCTGCCCCAGCTACAGTACTGTGTGACGCAGGATCCCCCCGTCCTTCCGTACCATCTCACTCTGCCTGGGACTGGCCACAGGGTCTCGCAGAGACTGGGAGGTTGTGGCCCGCTACGTCGCCCAGCGCCACCGCTACGCCAAAGAGACGGCTGATGTCTCCAGAGCCATGCGCTGTGCCAAGAACTTCGAACAGTACCAGGGGTAAGTACTGTACGTCTGTCGACATCTCTACACAATTAACATCTTGTAAGTACATGGCACAAGTGCACAGTCTGCACTCTTCTTCTTTCTTATCTCCACTCAATCATATTAGGGTATCAAGCTTGTAGAGCTTGAGACATAACAACCATCATGACCGGGTGAAGTAGAATGCGTCTGTCATTAAGACTGGGAGCACTACACAGTGGCAGGCCGACTTAGCTCCAAAAGAAATAGCCACCTCTGACATGAAGAACAGACGCCATGTGCAGCCGCTCCTAACATGGAGTACAAAAACAGTCTGCACTATTGTGTTGAAATAACAATTAGATCAATATATAACTATTTAATTTAGATTGTTGACACACATCAATATGTTATAATACCTTGAAAAAGGTTGGCGTTCAGCCAACTAAAATATTAGTAAAATAAATGATATTTTGATAAAATATATGTCTTTTTAATTAAAGATTTATTTATGGATTGCTCTATTTTCAACAATATATATATATAACTATGTACAATATACATGACGCCAGCGCTGCAGTGTTTGGTGGAGAATCACCAGTCCAGCGACACCACGTATCTCGGGATCTACGAGCCATTCTATAGACAATTGACAATTAAAATAATTTTATTGACATCTTGTCAATACATGAAAAGTACACAGTCTGTACTATTTTAAAAAGATAATATGCATTATCAACATATATAGTCACGACCGTCTTTCCTCAATTCCTCATCGCTGTCACGGATGCGCGCGCATCATCATTATGATCATTATCATTATCTAATGATAATAATAATAATTATTATTAGTATATTATTTCTTGAAAAAAGAGATACTTCGGCCAGTATAAATCTTTTTATTACATCGACGTTTCGACAAAAAGCTTTTGTCCTCGTCAGGAGCAAATAAAAATTAAAACATATAGCAAGGCGCTAAAAATTAATCTGAGGCTCTAAGGGCGTTCTCACGCGATATTTGAAATTTTGTACAACATCCAAAGCACGAGTTAAAAAATAAATATTTAACTCACAAAGACTACGATCTTTGAAATAAAATTATGATATACATATTTATATATATTAAGAAATTATAAACAAAAATAAATATAAAAAATAATAATAACATTTAAAAGATTTCACAATAGTATATATTAATCGATATCTATTATGTACAATTTATACTCACCCCTAACTACTTTTTTAAATTTAAAAATAAATTGTATTGTAGCGGAATATCTTCATATACATTTAAAGTTCTTTTCCCCATTTCCCGTGATACCCACCCCTCTAAAAATAATCTTTCTTTTTTAAATTTTATATTCCTATGAAATATCTCAATATCATTCCAATCTGGCCTATGTCCTGAATATAATGCATGTTCCCCAATTTTGCTTAACGCCCTTCTCCCCATTAAACCCTGTTGGTGTTCTTTAATCCTAGTCTCTAAATTACGGCCTGTTTCTCCTACGTAAATTTTGTCACATTGTGTGCATTTAATTCCATAAATTACATTACTTGGTTTTAATGTGCCTATGTTATCCTTCATTATTATATTTCTAGTTAAAAATTCCCTTTTTGTCCCCGTACTATACCAAATATTATATTTAAATTTTCTCAAAATTCTAGATATTTCGTTATCTATATCTCTCAAATATGGAATAATTATATTATTGCAATCATCTTTATTCCTATTTGAATTTGGCCTATCTATTTCATATCTTCTAATCCATTTGTTTGTGAAACCAACTGGATAATCAGATTGTTCTAGTTCTGCTCGAATTTTCATTATCTCTTTTTTATAAATATCTCGGTGTTAAGAACGGGGTAATTAAAAAAGCTCGTGGAGGAAAAAGAAAAATTCTGAACGCTCCACAAACCCCCTTTTTAACAAAATAAAAACTTTAACCTAAAGTTTGATATTGTTTTGGGCTGCCTTGGGTGTTCAAGCAAGAAAAAAGGAAGACAACAAAAGGTTACACATATAAAGTTTTGTTTAATGTTAGCTATAAAATGAAGGATAAAAAATATATGATAAACTTATTATTTTTTGTGTAATCCAAAATTTGCATGCAACTTAAATGTTTTTTAACAAAAGCAGATATATAAAAATGATGATATTGACGAAATAATAAAAAAAACTTAGTAAAGATAAGAAAAGAAAAATACAAAAAAATATGCTAGATTAACATAAAAACATATATCAATTTTAGGAAATAAAAGCATGTGAGAGAGTGCTCACCAAAAACAGTTCCTCTCAGTTGTTAGGTCGGCTTCCCCGAGCCCCCCTGCCTTGGAAGCACAATTCGTTGTCCTCAACGAACTCCCTGGTATCTTCAGATGAAGCACAATTCGTCGCTCCTCGACGAACTTCCTGGTATCTTCAGATGAAGCACAATTCGTCGCTCTCGACGTACTCCAACCACTATGCGAATCTCTCAACGATTCGTCTCGGCTTCACCTTTCTTTGAGATGTCAGCCACCCTGTCCCTTCTCAGACCGCTTGTATGGTCGTTTTATGGAAGATGGACGAAGTTCCCGGAGCTCATCTAGGGCAAGCCGCCGCGAGGCTTTTTTTTTTCTTGTCTACTCCGCACAGCTGTGACACCAACTCCGGCCCCCGCGCCCCTGACCTTTTTGACCCCTCCGCCCCTCCAATTGGTCGGTGGGTACTTTGGACGGTCCATCCGGCCGGTGGACGCTTACATTCTCTCGGCAAGGGGGGGGCCGGTGTGTGAAAAGAGGAGAAGAAACAGCAAAAAATAGATTCCCCTTCGCTGAGGGGTCAGACACACAAAAAACCAAAAATATGAAAAAATAGTTGTAATATTTACATATATACATACAATATTCCATGAGTTCTAACACTCGGTCTGTGCATACTTGTTTGGCTCTTTGTACAAGAGATTTTATCACCTGTCTTTTATGTATCATAGGATTATTGGAATTAAAATTTAGATGTATACCACAGTCTGTTGGCTTTCTGAAAACGCTGGTTAAAATTGAACCATCTTCTTTGCGAGTTAGTCCTTCATCTAAGAATGATAAATATCCCTCCTTTTCTGTTTCAACCGTGAATTCTATTCCTCTTTCTAAATTATTCAACATGACCATGATTTCATTAAGATTTTCTTTGCGGATCACTGCAAAAACATCATCTATATATCGGCCCCAGATTCTTATTCCCTCAATCAAGATTGCCTTTTTATCTACTGATGCCATTACGATGTCAGCAATGATCATGCTTGTAGGGCAACCCATAGCAGTGCCGTCTTTTTGCTTGTAAAATTTATTCCCATATCTGAAGTAAATATTATCTAAACATAACCTAAAGCCTTCTATCATTTCGTTGATTTCTAATCCCTTGTTTTCGCAATCTTGTCTCTTCACCTCAAAATATTCCCTTATTTCTTTTAGAGCTAGAGTTCTATTGATATTGGTGAAAAGTGATTTGACATCAAAGGATACCATTATTTCATGGTCATTTATCACGGGAAATGGGGAAAAGAACTTTAAATGTATTTGAAGATATTCCGCTACAATACAATTTATTTTTAAATTTAAAAAAGTAGTTAGGGGTGAGTATAAATTGTACATCATAGATATCGATTAATATATACTATTGTGAAATCTTTTAAATGTTATTATTATTTTTTATATTTATTTTTGTTTATAATTTCTTAATATATATAAATATGTATATCATAATTTTATTTCAAAGATCGTAGTCTTTGTGAGTTAAATATTTATTTTTTGACTCGTGCTTTGGATGTTGTACAAAATTTCAAATATCGCGTGAGAACGCCCTTAGAGCCTCAGATTAATTTTTAGCGCCTTGCTATATGTTTTAATTTTTATTTGCTCCTGACGAGGACAAAAGCTTTTTGTCGAAACGTCGATGTAATAAAAATATTTATACTGGCCGAAGTATCTCTTTTTTCAAGAAATATGAATGCCGGCCAGGCAGCCTCTATCTTCACGATAGTATATTATTATTATTAATATATATAGTCACGACCGTCTTTCCTCAATTCCTCATCGGCCGCTGTCACGGATGCGCGCGCATCATTATTATGATAATTATCTTCTATAGAAGCTTCTATCTTTGTAATTATGTATATTTACAAAAAGTCATTTCGCTCGCGCCTCTAGCGGTGAAAATGAGGGGTAATACCAGCTGACCTAATGTACATGTAAAGTTTGGAGCGGGACGTTTCACAAGAGTGACATCCACGGCTCCAATTTATAATTGTAACAAATAGTATTTGAATAAAAACATTCAATCGGGTAAAACACGGGCGTTGCCCGGGTCATTCGGCTAGTATATTCTATGTACAATGTATATGGCGCCTCTACCACCGCTGCAGAGTTTGGTGGAGAATCGCTAGCAGGTCTCCAGCGACACCATGTATCTCGTGATCTACGAAGAATACGAACCGTCCTTCGCCGCTGGGGAGATGGTGATGGCGTGGCCATTATCTAGACCAGTGATTCTCAACCTTTTTTTTGTTGCGGCATTATTTTAAAGATTTGAAAATTTGGCGGCACAATTTTAGAATTTCGCGGCACACTTTTGCTAACTTGAATGCAAGAAAATTCAAATTATGTATCAATATTTCTATGCAAAATATAAGTAATATACATCTCTAACATTCAATTTGCTAATTTCGTTATTTTAAAAAGTAAAAAAATGAAAAAGAAAAAAAGAAAAACCAATACAAACGTGAACATAATCATATGACTAAAATTCGGCGGCACATTTTTAGAATTTCGCGGCACACAAAATTACCGCGGCACATTGGTTGAGAATCACTGATCTAGACTGACAGCTCCTATTACATTTCAAACAGGAGGTCGGCAGACAATTGGACCGTCGATTTCCTACATCCATGACCCCGGGATCGAATCTCGCATTGGACACATTTTTTAAAATATGAAAATAAAACTGCTATAATGACCCCCCGATTGTTGCAAAAGTCTAACCCCACCAATAAATGCAAGTAATCAAACGGGTCTCAGACACACTTGTAAATGCGAAAGTCTAACTGCTTTCTACACTCATGGAGACAAAACTTAAGGAAGTTTTACCTTTCAGCATGTATATCAGGATTCAGACAATAACTCTGAAAGATATTACAGTGACCTTTATTGAAGACACACGAGATGACCAAGTGTGAACAAAAAAAATAGACGACCGGTGACATCAAAGACTTTCCACTTTCTTAAGTTTTGTCTCGATGAATGTAGATAAAATTAACAATATTCATAAAAGACCTTATTTTTAAAAATTGTTGTTATCAAATTATTTTGGCTTTAAAATGTTATAAATTTCAAAATATTTTGTTTAAAATATGTTCTTTTGGGGGATTTTAAAATTGAAGTCAAGTGTCATGTTATTGCAGGATCCTGGGCCACAACATGACCTTCAGGGGGATGGAGGTCAGCAATGAGAGCGAGATTTCCTCTCTCTACCAGCAGACGGCCGAGCAGCTCAATTTGTAAGTCCCTCCCACACCCTGGGGTCAACCTGTAAGTCCCTCCTCCACCCCGGGGTCATCTTGTAAGTCCCTCCCCCACCCCGGGGTCAACCTGTAAGTCCCTCCCCCACCCGGGGATCAACCTGTAAGTCCCTCCCCCACCCCGGGGTCAACCTGTGAGTCCCTCCCCCACCCCGGGGTCAACCTGTAAGTCCCTCCCCCACCCCGGGGTCAACCTGTAAGTCCCTCCCCCACCCCGGGGTCAACCTGTGAGTCCCTCCCCCACCCCGGGGTCAACCTGTAAGTCCCTCCCCCACCCCGGGATAGGACTGTAAGTCCCTCAACTCCCTCCACCCCGGGATAAGACTAAGTCCCTCCCACACCCCGGGATCAGCCTTAAAGTCCCTCAACCTCCCCCACCTGAGGATCAACCTGGCTCTGTGCAGACGTCAGGATGAAGACCCTGAGCCCCTCTCTCTCAACAGTTTCCTGCCCCGACCTGAGACCTACAAGCCCTTCGCTGAGGTACACTTCTGAACTTGAGTTCTTTAGGATATTTCAGAGCTGTTTTGATGCTGTAGATTATTGTGATGTCCCTCAACCTAGCACCAACATTTAATGCAACATTCCATACAATATTGACATCAATCTTGTCGGAACCAACGCCGCCAAGGACAAATCTTGTCGAAAACCAACGCCGCTAAGGACAGATCTTGTCTAAAACCAGCGCCGCCAAGGACAGATCTTGTCAAAAACCAACGCCGCCAAGGACAGATCTTGTCTAAAACCAGCGCCGCCAAGGACAGATCTTGTCAAAAACCAACGCCGCCAAGGACAGATCTTTTCAAAAACCAACGCCGCCAAGGACAGATCTTTTCAAAAACCAACGCCGCCAAGGACAGATCTTGTCGAAAACCAACGCCGCCAAGGACAGTTCTTGTCTAAAACAAACGCCGCCAAGGACAGATCTTGTCAAAAACCAACGCCGCCAAGGACAGATCTTGTCGAAAACCAACGCCGCCAAGGACAGATCTTGTCGAAAACCAGCGCCTCTAATTTTCAGATTTGAATGATCAGATATGTTGCAATTGTATTTTCCAAGAAAGTATATTCCTACAGAATGCATCTGTTGAGAACAAATCTTAATGAAAGTCTGTGTCTTGGGAAGCACATCTACATTCCAGGAGTCTGCTTATGGATTCTGTTTAGGGCACCTGGATGTTTAGCTTTTGTGAAGAAATTTGAAAATTTTATAATCTTCATATATTTTAGGCCAAAGTAGACTTGTCTTCTTTTTAAGGAATTCCAATTTCCAAAGTGATATAAAGATTGGCATGATATAGATTAATATTTTATGAGGATGGTTGTGAACTAGGAAGGAATTGTGATGGATTTGAGAATCAATAGCCATCTAAAGGAATGGAAGTTTTTCTTGTCGTTGATATTTCAACAAGTAGGTACTCTTGTGTAACATATTTTAGGGGCGCTTGTTCTTAGTGGAAATGGCCCTCAGTAGTTTGATTCTCTTCCACAATGGTTCTTAGAATATAAATAGTAGCGAGAGTCCATAGCTGACTTGGTTCAATGGGTGAATAAAACTAAGCTGCAATCGTTTAGGGAATCAATGATTATTTGAAGCCATGGTTCTTTGCTGGAATGGTTTTCTTAGCCATTGCTATCGTAGTTATAAAGGTTCTTGGTGGCCATAGTTCTTAGCAGAGATGGCCCTTGACGGTAACAGTCCTTAGTTGTGATAAACTTTAAGGTAATAATAATCTTTGGTAGCTATGTTTCTTGGTAATGGTTAGTTGCCAATGTTCTTGGAAACTAAGGTCTTTAGCTGTGATGGTTAGCGGTAATGATCTTTAACGAGAATGATCCTCAACAGCGATGGTCTTTAGGGGAGATCATCTTTAAAGGTCATCGTTCTTGGCAGAAATGGCAGGAATTTGGGACCCGAGGAACCATTGTGGTTGAAGTCAATGATGAGAATGAATCGTTGGTTCTCTTGGAAATTGTGCCCAGCGTCTCGATGTTCCTTTTTGGTCGATAGCAATGGATTGGAGGTAATGTGGAAGTCTAGCAAGAATCTTGATGAAAATAATCCCTTGCCAAGACGTTCTTAACTGTCCTTGCAAGAAGAATTATCGACAAAGATGGCGTCTGAAGGAGAATATCTTCTTTGTGCGATTGTCTTCCCACTCCAAGAAGTGATTACCTGTGCTGTGCCAATTCTCAGCAGTGAGCGGGCTTACCAATGTCCACGGCAGCAGGTTTAGAATCGAGATAACAAAGAGTTCGCAGTTTTAATCTAGCTTCCTTTATAAATATACTTTTTATTTTCTCCATTGTTACCAAAGATGAGAAATTGTATACACTCATAAACAAAACTTAAGGAAGTTCTATCTTTTAGCATATATATCGGAATTCATACAATAACTCTGAAAGAAATTTAATACACAATGACCTTTAGTGAAAAAACACGTGATAACCAAGTTTGAACAAAATTGTCTCTGTCTCTTTAAAAATATATACAACCGGATGCATCAAAATTTTAAAATTCCTTAAGTTTTGTCTATAAGTGTAGTGCACACAATGCACCTATGCGACTCACGTGTATGTTCTGTTGTAGATGCTAGAAAAGGAAGATCACAGCGACCTAGGAGCCCCAAGCTACTTCTTTGAAGAAGAATCCCACGACAAACTCTTAGTGGAACTCCAGAGCTGGCTTGAGAACTGGCAGAAGATCAGAGAGGCGGACTCTTCAACGGAAGATTTTCTGAAAGAAGATTTAGTCACGGACGATGCCTACATTGACAAATACACATTGATGAAAGAGCTTCTCAAATTTTCCGAATGAGATTTCACTAAAACAGCCATTCTGGGTGATAACTTACATCAAATAGTTCTTTGGTGCTTCTTCTTCTTTCTCCATCAGTTCTCCTGGCAATGGGAAATTCTAGTCTTTCAGCGTGCTATGGGATATGGGATTATGGGAAGGTCAGAACGTTGTCTCCCAAATAGCTCACTAATACTCAGTAATGGACGTGTGGAATTCCATCAAATTGTGTCAAACATATTTATTCAAATGATTATAAGAATCGATAATATTTTGTATCTTATTTAATTAATTTATTTCAGAATATATCGTCCTAGATTTCAATGTTATCAGAATTTTGTTTTTGAAAAATGTTTAATAAAATTATTTTGAGAAATTTCTCTTCTGCGTCATCATTTTTATAATATACAAGATTAATTTATGTTTATTTTTTATGTGTGAATATCACCTGAGCAGCGCCTATGGGCTGGAGGTTGACATCAACATTATTCTGTCTCATATTAGACACTTTACCATCAAGCGAGTGTCGTTCATTCTTAGAAACGTATTAAAATAAACAAGATGGAAATCATAGATCGAAATTTTGAAAATAGAGCAATCCATAAATAAACCTTTAATTAAAAAGGCATATAATGGATCAAAATATCATTTATTTTACCAATATTTCAGTTGGCTGAACGCCAACCTTTATCAAGATATTGACACATATTGATTATTTACTTTATAATATTGATGTGTGTTAATATGTTATAACACCTTGATAAAGGTTGGCATTCAGCCAACTGAAATATTGGTAAAATAAATTATATTTTGATCCAATATATGTATTTTTAATTAATAGATGGAAATGTTTGCCGATAATAAAGAGTTTTGAGAAAATAGAGAAATCCATAAATAGATCTTCAATTAAAAAGGCAATTCGGCAAAAATATTTTTTTATCTTAATTCTATTGACGTTTTATGTGGCAGTTAGTTTGTTGTTGACATAAATATGTTGTTATACCTTGAAAAAGGTTGGCATTCAGCCAACTGAAATATTGGTAAAATAAATTATATTTTGATCCAATATATGTTTTTTAAATTAATATATGGAAATGTTTGCCGATAATAAAGAGTTTTGAGAAAATAGAGAAATCCATAAATAGATCTTCAATTAAAAAGGCAAGTCGGCAAAAATATTCTTTTATCTTAATTCTATTGACGTTTTGTGGCGCTGAGTTTGTTGTTGAAATAAATATGTTGTTATACCTTTTGAAAAGGTTGGCGTTCAACCAACTGAAATATTGGTAACTGATTTATTTTTTGATATCCTATATATGCCTTTTTAATTAAATAATAAAGGGTGGAGGGAAAGAATTGGCCGCTTTGCCAACTAAATACCACTTTGGAAAATTCTGAAGTATCTATGCATCCCCATGCAACTCATAAAATCATGGTCAGACTTATACTAACGAGGGCCATTAGCCTGAAACCATGATCTTCAGGTCGGCATTCTGGACTTGCCAAATGTGTTGTGGCTTTGTCACCTACCTAAGTCCGCTAGTTTGATGAGACGGTCAGCAGATGGCGCTTATATAAAATGATCAAAAAATGATAAAACTTAAGCGAAAGATTAGAATAAGGCATCTCCTTATCGTGCAACAGAAAGTTGCTGATGGCTTGCGCCATCTATCGGAATAAATATCCACTATTCGCGTTGATTTTTAATTATTCCAGAATTGGCCAAATACCCATTCTTGATTAATCAAGAAAAGCTAACCACGGACGCGTTTCGGGCTGTTGGCCCTCATCAGCGTGGTGCAAGCTGTACCTCAACGACCAAAAAAATTGGTCATTAAGGCATCCTGAAAAATCATGAAACGGGTAGTTAAGGCCAGAATTGCGTGAGACCGCGACACAATGTGAAAAAATAGTACAAATGTGATATTGTACTGGGATAAGGTGCATAAATTTAGAAAAAGGCATCTCCTTATCGTGCAACTAAAAGTTATCCCAGTACAATATCACATTTGTACTATTTTTTCACATTATTGCGAGAGGTTTTTTTTATCATTTTATAAAAGTGTTATCTCAATTTTTTATATTCAATTCATATGGCGCTTAGTTTTAGCGTCTTTTTTTACGGGAGAAATTACTTTTCTATGAATAGATTAAAACAGCTGTATGTGCGCGCGCACCATTATTCAAGGTCATAACTTGGTAATTTGCACGTCACAAGTCATATGTAGCCATGGGTCAGTAAATACCTTTCTAGACAATCATCTGATACAACAGTAGCTCCTCTGGTATCATAGTTGTTAGTGACAATATGTAGTGGTAAAAATTCCTCAACAAAAAAAGTCCCGTAGACTCCCATAACTTATTTACATACTATACTTGGAAGCATAAAACATGGTACCTGCCCTAGCTCTATTTCACTTAGATTTATTTTTTAATTGTTTTCTCTCTTTCTTGTTTACTTCTTGTCTAGTTGGGTAATTATTTTATATTAACAAATATAGATATGAAAAGTAATGGAAAAAAAAATTAAAATGACAGGTGCTACAAACGGTATTCCAGTATGGTGGGTGAACGGACAGTTTTGGTCACTTCTGCGGACTGAGAAGACGCGGCAATTTGTCTCCAGGAGTGTGACGGTGTGGATTAACCAGGAAGACGGGGCCAAGATGGACGAGGAAGATCCTTCTTGCGGCGGACAATGAAGGCATCTACTGTGCATAATTATTAAATTCCTCTTAAGGCCCTCGTATTAAAGTATATCGAACTAATCTGTATTCACAGAAGAACATGTATCAGCGTGAAATATTCTGTGAAGATTGTTTGCTTTTGTAATTCACAAGTTGTTATCATCATAGTAAACTTATCAAGACCACGTGCAGAACGAAATGTGATGTTTTATTTGAAACAGCAATAAGATGGGCTAACAACATCCTCATCGAATATTGACTTTAGAAATAAATTATATTGATCCAATATTTCGATGAACTAGCGCGCCATCTGTTATCAAATTACAAAACTATTTTAGACGCGTAATATTCTTTTTAAAATAAAACAATTTCTACTGCCCTTACTGCAATGGAAAAATTAAAGAGAGTGCCTGGCTCATCAGTGGTGAACCCTCCCAGCGGTTTCGCCAGTTTAATCTACCATACCGCTGTTATATTGCATTTTTGGAACTTCCTTTTATAGTGATACTGATATAATCGAAATATAATTGTTCGAATAAAGACACAAATTGATATTTGCGGAAGAGCGATTGCTCGAAGCATATTATATATTTATAATTATATGTAATTCTGCTGTCCTAAAAGCTTATGTCCATAGTTCATCTAAAATACCCATTCGAAGAGTCAAGCATCAGTATCACTATAAAAGGAAGTTACAAAAATGCAATATAACAGCGGTATGGTAGATTAAACTGGCGAAACCGCTGGGAGGGTTCACCACTGATGAGCCAGGCCCTTCCTTTAATTTTTCCATTGCAGTAAGGGCAGTAGAAATTGTTTTATTTTAAAAAGAATATTACGCGTCTAAAATAGTTTTGTAAATTGATCCAATAGATATAAGCCTTTTAATTATTTAATTCTAATAAGTACATCTATTCCTTTCCATCAGTCAAAGTGGTGTATTTGAATCACGACCACTGTACTGACTGTCTGTCTGGTGTATTAGCTATTTGGGGTAAAACAACACGTGAGTCTGGCTGGGATTGGGTTTGGATAGTTTATTAAATGAACCAATCTTGTTGAAATGTTGTATCAGTAACACTTCTATGCTTCTTAGAATTGGTCAATTTGATATTCATTTGCAAAATTTGAAACTTGACAGCTTTAGCGGTATTCGACTTTGGCGAAATTTGATATCCATTCTTTACTTGAGAGGTTCGAAGTTAGTACTTCCTCCAATTCTGGACTTGCGGAGGACTTGGTGTCTTTAAAGTTTGTGTGTTTTCCTTCTGGCCGCACTGTAGTTGGCGATACAACAATGTCATCTATCACCCTTGTTGTGTATAACCTCACACCTACTGACTGATTTACACCACTTCCTCCCTTCTTCATTACAGACCGGACTTAACACTCACATTTAGCTATAACCTTGGAATGGTCGTTGAAGCGGACTGATTGACTTGCCAAGTTAAGAACCAGTTGTGACTATCTGCGAGTTTTTTAAGTTATGACTTAAATTAATCACCAGTAAGACAAAGAATAAGGTTTGTACAAACATCAGACCGTGAAGGAGAGGATGTCAAGAAATAGCAGTGAAGGCCAAAGAAAATCCCAATACAATCTAGCGGGGGTAAAGAAAGGTGTTTACCGTAAATTGGCGGTGGACGGAGACCATCTGGGTAGAGACCGCCAGAGGTGGAGCTAGTGG
>CP092864.1:1635604-1888696 GCA_030710605.1 Cordylochernes scorpioides | reverse complement strand
GTAAGTAGGAGAAATATTCACCAACACAGTTCTGAGTTTGATAGAGGTAGATTTTAGCCTACCTGGATTTTGGCTTAAACTTGCGTCAGTCGAGATCCCATGACTATTAGCAGAATATTGTTGTTGTTGTTTCTTATCCCCCTGTGTAAAGATTACACGAATTCCATGAGTTCATGCTCCTCGAGCTGTTTTATGATGAGCAGCGACTTTCCCAAAGGTCCTGTTTAGTGCATATTAGCAGAATATAAAATTGATAGGTTCATGACGGTCATAGGAACAATGTACTGGACCTTAGCTAACAGCCGGCTGACATGTTACTTGCATGTATAGCCATGTCAAGAAATGAAGTTGTTTTGTTGTTGCTTATTCCTCAAGTCGTTTAACTGATCTCCATTAGGTTCCATTGTCTCACCTTTTCTATTCCCAAGCCAGGATGAAAAAGGAGAAGGGGAGCAGTAACAAGCTCACTAAAAACCTGGGCTCAGCTGGCCTGGCTGATAGTACCCTGTAAGGGATCCTAATCCAGGGATACAGGATGAGCAGCGTTTGTACTCCATGTTAGGAGCGGCTGCACATGGTGTCTGTTCCTCATGTCAGAGGCAGCATTTCTTTTGGAGCTAAATCGGCCTGCCACTGAGTAGTGCTCCCAGTCTTAATGACAAAGGCAGACGCATTTTACTTCACCCAGTCATGATCTCAAGCTTTACAAGCTTGGTACCTTAATATGATTGAATGGAGATAAGAAAGAAGAAGAGACCTTTTCTATTATAGTCCTGGGGTTTTTCCAGAGGTGTTTTTTTGGAGCATTTGATACAATGGGGTCGTTTTCACGTCATAAAGTGTTTGCATGAACAGTTCGACGACGTTTTCTGCAGCACGGATTGTCAACTTGGCGACCATGGCTTTAGCTCTCCTTGACACTACATCACAGACACCTTCAATGGTGTAAGCAACAATGAACCTAGACTCAGAAATGGAATGACTTGGTGTTTTCAGAAGAATCCATGTTCTGTTTGCAGCACCATAATGGCTGCATCTGTGTTTAGGTGAAGACACATTGACAAATGCCTTTTGACATCATCATACTGGCCTGTGTGATGTTATGGGGTGCTATCAGATCTGTCAGCCCTTGTTCAAATTTCAGTACTTTGAACAATCCCATTATACCTAATGTATTAAGGCCCGTGCTGGTAAACTTTATTCCTGGGAAATTCAAGCAGAATTATGTATGAATGAATGTTGCCGGTATTGTACAAACCTTCCTACATATAGAAATGGTTTAACTTGGCCAGCATGTTCTCCTGATCTGTCACCAATAGAAAACGTCAATGGTTGCTGAGCGACCGGCACATCACCAAATGCCAGTCACTACTGTTGATGGACATAATGCATAATTTGGATTATAGATTATAAACACAAGGTAATAAGACCAAATCCAAATAAATAAATGGTGTGTGACGTTTCAGTAACAGCATTGTTACCATCTTCAGACAAAAGTACTGAATAGTAGTAGTAATTAGTACAAAAGTACTAACTTTTGTCTGAAGATGGTAACAACGCTGTTACCGAAATGTCACACACTATTTATTTATTTGGATTTGGTCTTATTACCTTGGGATTATAGATTAGAAACAAGATAATAAGACTAAATACAAAGACACATTATTTATTTATTTATATTTGGTCTTATTACTTTATGTTTCTGAAGTTTTTGGAGATGAAAACTGTCTTTGTAGAGAGGTGGCCTCTCCTAGAGGATCCTGTTCCACAGTGTAGAAACAGATCAAATCAGAGTGTTGAGGGAAAACAGTAACAATAGCAAAGAGAAACTCCTGGAGATGATAATCATAGGAATTTATTCTAAATTACACTTTTATTGATTTGTTTTTCCAACAAGTGGGCTGGTTTTTGGATGTGGTAGTGATCGATGGTTTCTTTGATTAATTCCCTCAGCATGGCCATGTTTCGGGGGCTAAAGGCAGATACAGGGAGGATTTTGTGGAAGTAGATGTAGTGTGAGCTGCACAGTTCCTCGGGCAGCGATTGGGAAAACTCTGTGGCAATACAACAGGATTGAAACATTCATTCTCTTCTCTGTGTGGATAGAGCAACCATTAGGATTGCAATGTTACATTTATACAGTACAACAAACTCCTATATATATACAGTTAAACCTGTCACCCCCTCTTGGGACTCACCAAAATAGGGTACTATAGAGAGGGGGGTGCTATAAACAGGTCACTTTTAATGTAAATCGCATCGTACTACGTATTTAAAATCGAGCACTATAAAGAGGGAGGCGCTATTTTGAGGGACGCTATAGACAGGTTTAACTGTATATATAAATTAATAAAAGCATATCCTACCATGAGCACATAAGCTTTTTTAGATGGCAGAGAGCACCATATAGTGGAACAGAAATCACCTAAACATTGATTTAGCCTGTTCCCTGATATCTGACCAACCTAATTTCTTGATAAATCAAGAAAAGCTTTCCACGAACACGTTTTGGGCTGTTGACCCTCGTCAGCTCATGGTCAAGATATGCCTTGATTTTAATACCAACACCTTTTTATCACATATACATAACAATAATGGGTATAACAAGCTGCTGGGCCAACCTACCATCGATGTTCTCCCATTTTTCCTTCAGCTCATGGAAGGTTTTTAGGTTCTCCTTCAAGCCGCGATCCATCTTGTTGACCAGCAAGATGGCAGGTTTATCCACCAGGTTCTCCTCGGTACTGCTCCAGTTCCTGACACAAAATTATATTAAGTAGAAATATATTATTTGAAGAGAGAGGTGCCTTCTGTGTATGTGCACCCCTATACACTTTAACAATGGATTCTCCGCCATTGCCGGTCCCAAGCCCGGATGTAAAAGGAGGAAGGGGAGCAGTAACAAGCTCGTTAAAAAACCAGGTTTCAGTTGGCCCGACTGATAGCACCCTGTAATGGCTCCTATTCTTGGGTTACAGGATATTCAGCAGCGTCTGTTCTCCATGTTAGGAGCGGCTGCACAGGGCGTCTGTTCCTCATGTTAGAGGCGGCCATTTAATACCAGGTCAAAGTCAAGTTACACCTCTCTGTAGGTGACCTCGGGGAAATGCTGGATAAAACCAGCGCTTCAACGTAACTGGCATATAACCTATATGGAGTCGTGCACAACAGATCTTGTCTAATTTAGACTAAAAGGATAAGTAAAAAAACAAAAAAAAAAACCAATGGATTCTGGCCTAAGACCTCACACACCAGATTTTGTTCCATTTTTACTTTAATAACAATAGGTAGGTGTACAAGAGTGTACTGGGATCAGACGGATATATTAAGACATCTCCTGATTGAGCATCTAAAAGTTGCTGATGGCTTGCACCATCTGTCAGAATAAATATCCATTATTTGTTGATTCATTGTTGAACAATAGTTGATACATTGTTGAACAATAGTTGATACATTGTTGAACAATAGTTGATACATTGTTGAACAATAGTTGATACATTGTTGAACAATAGTTGATACATTGTTGAACAATAGTTGATACATTGTTGAACAATAGTTGATACATTGTTGAACAATAGTTGATACATTGTTGAACAATAGTTGATACATTGTTGAACAATAGTTGATACATTGTTGAACAATTGTTGATATTTATTTTGATAGATATCGCAAGCCATCAGCAACGTTTAGTTGCATGGTCAGGAGATGTCTTTTTCTAATAGGTATTATATATCATTGGTATCAAAATTATATTATATTCATCAGTTAACTTTCAGAAATCCAACATTTGAGTTGGGAGACAATAGTGAGGGTGACAGAGTGAATCAACAGAAACTCCGTTGCCACAACTGCAGTAGACACAATGGCACTACTGCAGTTAGAAATGGCTTTCAAAGGTAGAAGAACTATCTATTGGGGCAATGACATAGTAACACAGAAGGTGAGGGTAAAACCACTGCTTTATCCTTCACACCACTGTTGTCCCCAACTTCTAGGAGATGATTGAGTTATCACATGGCCATCAGCTACCACAGAAGTCTTTGTGACATTGCCTTGGTCAGCAGTGGGACCATAGTAGCTCATAGGGGAGGGATCTGTTGAGTCCCCCAGATCACCATATATAATGGCAGTTAGCTGGAATGACAGCTCTGTATCAACAGCCAACAATAGAGGGATTACACCGAAATAAAAAGCCATAACAACAGCAGAATCCATAAAGTCCAGTTGCAGAGCCAAAGTGTTATTTAGGTCTCCTCTTACCAGAGAATTGCTAATATGGTAATTTTTGGGGTGGAAACTTTCCTTTGTAGAGACGTTTCCTATGGCAGAAGTGTCCTCTCATGGAGTATGTTCTACTGTACTGGGTTAATGCCATTGAAAATACCAACAGCAGCATGGGTGTTAGGGCAGATTTCCATGTTGAATTATCCTCACAGTAGGTAATTTAAATTCTTTGAGTCAATGGCTGACATCAGGTCCCCATTGGCTACTTGAAAGTTGACAATATCTATACCTACAGAGTGGTTTCTTATCCCCGAGATTACATGAATTCCATGAGAGACTACAGAGTGGTGTACCTGGTTTAGGAGCAAGACATTCTCCAGTGCCCGTGCGGTGCGGATCCGTGGGGCGAAGCCGGAACCCCAAGACATCCACCACAAACACCAGCAGTTTGGTTCTGATGACATGCTTGAGGAACTTGTGTCCAAGTCCGACATTGAGATGGGCCCCTTCTACCAATCCGGGGAGGTCCGCAACAAGAATCTGGACCCCCACATTCAGACATAGTTTGCATATTGCACAGGAATTGCATATTGCCACATCGGACAGCCAGACATAGTTTGCATATTGCACAGGAATTGCATATTGCCACATTGGACAGCCAGACATAGTTTGCATATTGCACAGGAATTGCATATTGCCACATTGGACAGCCAGACATAGTTTGCATATTGCACAATAATTGCATATTGCCACATCGGACAGCCAGACATAGTTTGCATATTGCACAATAATTGCATATTGCCACATCGGACAGCCAGACATAGTTTGCATATTGCACAATAATTGTATATTGCCACATTGGACAGCCAGACATAGTTTGCATATTGCACAGGAATTGCATATTGCCACATCGGACAGCCAGACATAGTTTGCATATTGCACAATAATTGCATATTGCCACATCGGAAAGCTCTCTTTTAGATTTATTTATTTGATTTTAATATTCTGTGAAGAACAAATTCTTTCATTTACACCTTTCTAAAACACTTTCAATTTTTTTTAAAACAATAATTTTATTGTGAAAAAATAGTACAAATGTGACATTGTACTGGGATAAGGTGCATAAATTAAGAAAAAGGCATCTACTTATCGTGCAACTGAAATTGGGAATTACTCCTGTAAGTTGGATCCCTCGTCTCGAAGTGTCCTCCGTTGTTGACCCAGTGTTGCAGTCACCACCCTCAACCCCAACTTGGGAGTCATAGAGTACCCCGATATCAGCAACTTTCAGTTGCACGATAAGTAGATGCCTTTTTCTTAATAATTTTATTGTAAAAAAAAAAGAACAAACTTTGTAGAGAGGTGTCATGGAGTTATTGTACATTTTATGTAAACATTGATCAACATGAGAGGTCAACATGGATACTTACATTCCTCAGGTCGGGGTACTGGATGACTCCCAAGTTGGGGGTTGAGGGTGGTGACTGCAACACTGGGTCAACAACGGAGGACACTTCGAGACGAGGGATCCAACTTACAGGAGTAGTTGCCGATTTTTGGCTTAGCTCGGGTCAGAGCCTTAAGTAACGAGGACTTTCCTGCGTTGGGGAATCTGCACAATATATTGGGGCCATTAGATTTCTATGTTCAGGTTGGTTGAGCCTAGGTGACGTGCGCCAGCTGAACTCTCAATATTTGTTTGTTTTGTCTTGTTTATATTTAAGGTGAAAACATCAGCCCTCCAGGAATACAAATTTGTCCGTTGATTTTGTGAACCCTGCACTAGGATATCAGGCAAGCCTTTTACTGGTGATCAGATAATTGATTAAACAAAAAGGTCTCTACTTCTTTCTTATCTCCACTCAATCATATCAGGGTATAAGTTGTGACCCTTGATGGTGTCTGTTTGACAACCATAATGACTGGGTGAAGTTAGAATGCATCTGCCTTTGTCATTAAGACTGGGAGCACTACTCAGTGGCAGGCTGACTTAGCTCCAAAATAAATGGCCGCCTCTGACATGAGGAACAGATGCCATGTGCTCCTAACATGGAGTACAAACGTTGCTCATCCTGTATCCCTGGATTAGGAGCCCTTACAGGGTACTATCAGCTGGGCCAGCTGAGCCCAGGTTTTTTAGTGAGCTTGTTACTGCTCCCCCTCCTCCTTTTTCATCCGGGCTTGGGACCGGCAAAGGCAAAAGGTAAATTTCGGCAATTAAAAACTGCCCTTTGTGTCTACTAGCGGGGCTCATGTACACAGGACTTTTGTCTGAATTGATGGCAGTTTGTTGAATTAAAATCTATGTGATAGAGATGATCAAAATTCTCATGGAATGGGGACAGATTTCTTTGATCACATGGCACACTTTGGTGAAATTATGGAATTTGAGGCTGTTCCTAACATGGATGTCTTTGCTAACATGAGTACAGATACAGCTTCTCCCTATCTCTGGAGATCTTCTGCAGCTTCAAAACACATGTTGGCTTGTATTAGATGGGATCTTTGGGAGAGGCTTATCATCAAACAACTGCATGGACTCGTGTAATCTCTACACAAGGGGATAAGGTTCCTCACCCCACCAGCCCCACATCCGCCAACAGAGCAAGATCCAGGGTGATGCTAAGCTGTTCTCCCGGCTGTCCAATGAAGTTGTTTTCCTCACTTCCCCCGGCACCTCCCAGAGCTACCACCACGGAATCTCCATTTTTGTTTAGTCTTCCTGGACACATCAACAACCTTATACCAATTATCAAATACCCTTTCTTGATTAATCAAGAGAAGTTAACTCAGGTTCTCATCAGCATGGTACAACCTATATTTGGCCAATTCAGGAATATTAGTTGATATTTATTCCGACAGATGCCATCAGCATGGTACAACCTATATTTGGCCAATTCTGGAATATTAGTTGATATTTATTCTGACAGATGCCATCAGCATGGTACAACCTATATTTGGCCAATTCTGGAATATTAGTTGATATTTATTCCGACAGATGCCATCAGCATGGTACAACCTATATTTGGCCAATTCTGGAATATTAGTTGATATTTATTCCGACAGATGCCATCAGCATGGTACAACCTATATTTGGCCAATTCTGGAATATTAGTTGATATTTATTCCGACAGATGCCATCAGCATGGTACAACCTATATTTGGCCAATTCTGGAATATTAGTTGATATTTATTCCGACAGATGCCATCAGCATGGTGCAACCTATATTTGGCCAATTCTGGAATATTAGTTGATATTTATTCCGACAGATGCCATCAGCATGGTACAACCTATATTTGGACAATTCTGGAATATTAGTTGATATTTATTCCGACAGATGCCATCAGCATGGTACAACCTATATTTGGCCAATTCAGGAATATTAGTTGATATTTATTCTGACAGATGGTGTAAGCCATTAGCAACTTTTAGTATAATTTCACTTTTGTGCTATTTTTCATGTTACTGAAATGTCAGTTATAAATTATTAGGATTGTATGGATCCCAGGACAAGAAGGATTGTGTAGATCCAAAGAGAAGAAGGATTGTGTATGTCTCCTCACCTAGCGTAGCTCCGGATTGGGAGACTACTGTAATCCCAGGGGGCACCGGCACCTTGAGGTCTGGACCCTTGGATCCTACCAGGTCATATTTCCTACATCACTGGTTAGAGAGGGTCATACAACCAGGGCAGGGCACCTACTTGCTGTCTTTTCCCTTTTTAGCCATAAAACTGGTGGGAAGTGTTGGCTGCCATCATTTTTTCCAGGGTCAAGTGTTTCCTGCATACCAGAACTACATTTCCCCCGTTGCCGCCTGGCCCATTCGAACTAGGAAGGCCTTGGCCCCCCAGGACCTCCTTTCACATGGATGCGGAGGGTGTCGACGAACTTGGGCTTCCATCGCTGCACAGACATGTTTCCCTCATCCCATTGGTCAGTGTTGGGCAAATATTAATTAAAATGATTTATTAAAGATTAACAATTGATTAATTGTTAATTGTAATTTTCACAATTAACAATTAATCAATTGTTAATTGCAATTTTCTAATTAACAATTAATTAATTGTTAATTGCACTTCAATTTAATTGAAAAATAATTTTTTAATGCCCAACACTGCATTTCAGTACCACTCTCTTCTCGAACATGCTGTCCGACAATTTGTGACTCTTTGGCAGATTTGTCATTGTCGCAAAAGAAAAAAGGCGTTCAACTGCAGCTGACGATGGTAAAGGTGTGTTGTATTTAATAAAAACACTTTTTATCTCAGGCAGTGTTGGGCAAATATTATTTCAAATGATTTATTAAAGATTAACAATTGATTAATTGTTAATTTGTAATTTTCACAATTAACAATTAATCAATTGTTAATTGTATTTTTACAATTAACAATTAATTAAGTGTTAATTGTATTCATACAATTAACAATTAATTAATTGTTAATTGCACTTCAATTTAATTGAAAAATAATTTTTTAATGCCCAACACTGCCATTGGTACATCCCATTGATTTTTGTCACCTTGACCTGGGAACGAATCCCGCATTGAGTTCTTTTTTTTTCACTCCAATGGGCCCAGCAAGATAAAAACCCCACCTGTGAGTTCAGGTAACCAATTGGACCTTGATGTACAAAAGTCAAACTGCTTTTGCAAATCTTCATCAATTCCCTACCACAATTTACAGTTTTCACTAATTAGAAAATCTCCAGTAAGAGGACACCTCTCTCTGCAAAGGATGTTTTCTTCACCAAAATTAGTTTTCACTAAACAGCAACCCTCCAGTAAGAGGACACCTCTCTCTAAAGGACAGTTTGACTCTGCAACTAGGTGTTGTTCCCTTTTAGAAAGAGATTTCACTGGTGGCTTTATATCCCACTATATTTACATACGTAGTTTAAATTGCACATCCTTGGTCTCTCTTCTTCTTTCTTATCTCAAAGCCATGATAATCATGGTGGGTAGTTAGCGACTGCTTTTACTGTAAGCGCACCACATGTCTACACATGTGAAAAGCAGTTCGACTTTGCATTTACAAATGTGCCAGAGCCCCGTTTGGTTACTTGCACTCGCTGGTGGGGTTGGACTTCTGAAAGTGCTTTATCATTGACTTTGTATACATTTTGTTAATTGGGGGCCATTGGAGCATTTTTTTTTTTTAAACAGAAAAAAGTGTCCAATGCGGGAATCGAACCCGGGTCATAGCGGTCAAAAAACCAAACCGTTTAACCAGCCTTCCCCCGATCCCCCTCTACCTTGGTAGATGGATACATTATGTATTGACTTCTTGCAGTTTTGTGGCAACTTCCCAATTGTTCCTCTTGATTTATCCTCCCTATAGGCCACCATGGTAGTAGTTGGCTACTGTACCTCGTGTAGAGAGATGTTTGAAAATATACAAATGTGCCAAATCCCCATTTGGTTACTTGCACTCACTGGTGGGGTTTGGATTTTTTGGAAGAACACAGGGCCATTGAAGCATTTTTTTTTATTCATTAAAAGTGCCCAATGTGGGATTCAATCCTGTGTCATTGTGTGTTTAGGGAATCAGTGGCTTATACCACTGACCTCCCGTCCAATATCACAGAATGGCACCTTGTAGAACTACAGTTGTAGACAGTACCTACAGTACAGGCTTATACCTCCCTTGGTCCAATATCACAGAATGGCACCTTGTAGAACTACAGTTGTAGACAGTACCTACAGTACAGGCTTATACCTCCCGTCCAATATCACAGAATGGCACCTTGTAGAACTACAGCTGTAGACAGTACCTACAGTACAGGCTTATACCTCCCGTCCAATATCACAGAATGGCACCTTGTAGAACTACAGTTGTAGACAGTACCTACAGTACAGGCTTATACCTCCCTTGGTCCAATATCACAGAATGGCACCTTGTAGAACTACAGTTGTAGACAGTACCTACAGTACAGGCTTATACCTCCCTTGGTCCAATATCACAGAATGGCACCCTTGTAGAACTACAGTTGTAGACAGTACCTACAGTACAGGCTTATACCTCCCTTGGTCCAATATCACAGAATGGCACCTTGTAGAACTACAGTTGTAGACAGTACCTACAGTACAGGCTTATACCTCCCTTGGTCCAATATCACAGAATGGCACCTTGTAGAACTACAGTTATAGACAGTACCTACAGTACAGGCTTATACCTCCCTTGGTCCAATATCACAGAATGGCACCTTGTAGAACTACAGTTGTAGACAGTACCTACAGTACAGGCTTATACATCCCGTCCAATATCACAGAATGGCACCTTGTAGAACTACAGCTGTAGACAGTACCTACAGTACAGGCTTATACCTCCCATCCAATATCACAGAATGGCACCATGTAGAACTACAGCTGTAGACAGTACCTACAGTACAGGCTTATACCTCCCTTGGTCCAATATCACAGAATGGCACCTTGTAGAACTACAGTTGTAGACAGTACCTACAGTACAGGCTTATACCTCCCGTCCAATATCACAGAATGGCACCTTGTAGAACTACAGCTGTAGACAGTACCTACAGTACAGGCTTATACCTCCCGTCCAATATCACAGAATGGCACCTTGTAGAACTACAGCTGTAGACAGTACCTACAGTACAGGCTTATACCCTCCCGTCCAATATCACAGAATGGCACCTTGTAGAACTACAGCTGTAAACAGTACCTACAGTACAGGCTTATACCTCCCGTCCAATATCACAGAATGGCACCTTGTAGAACTACAGCTGTAGACAGTACCTACAGTACAGGCTTATACCTCCGTCCAATATCACAGAATGGCACCTTGTAGAACTACAGCTGTAGACAGTACTACAGTACAGGCTTATACTCTCCGTCCAATATCACAGAATGGCACCTTGTAGAACTACAGCTGTAGACAGTAACTACAGTACAGGCTTATACCTCCCGTCCAATATCACAGAATGGCACCTTGTAGAACTACAGTTGTAGACAGTACCTACAGTACAGGCTTATACCTCCCGTCCAATATCACAGAATGGCACCTTGTAGAACTACAGCTGTAGACAGTACCTACAGTACAGGCTTATACCTCCCGTCCAATATCACAGAATGGCACCTTGTAGAACTACAGCTGTAGACAGTACCTACAGTACAGGCTTATACCTCCCGTCCAATATCACAGAATGGCACCTTGTAGAACTACAGCTGTAGACAGTATACTACAGTACAGGCTTTTACCTCCCGTCCAATATCACAGAATGGCACCTTGTAGAACTACAGCTTGTAGACAGTACCTACAGTACAGGCTTATACCTCCCGTCCAATATAACAGAATGGGCACCCTTGTAGAACTACAGCTGTAGACAGTACCTACAGTACAGGCTTATTCCTCCGTCCTATATCAAGAATGGCACCTTGTAGAACTACAGCTGTAGACAGTACCTACAGTACAGGCTTATACCTCCCGTCACAATATCACAGAATGGCACCTTGTAGAACTACAGCTGTAGACAGTACCTACAGTACAGGCTTATACCTCCCGTCCAATATCACAGAATGGCACCTTGTAGAACTACAGCTGTAGACAGTACCTACAGTACAGGCTTATACCTCCCGTCCAATATCACAGAATGGCACCTTGTAGAACTACAGCTGTAGACAGTACCTACAGTACAGGCTTATACCTCCCGTCCAATATCACAGAATGGCACCTTGTAGAACTACAGCTGTAGACAGTACCTACAGTTCAGGCTTATACCTCCCGTCCAATATCACAGAATGGCACCTTGTAGAACTACAGCTGTAGACAGTACCTACAGTACAGGCTTATACCTCCCGTCCAATATCACAGTAATGGCACTTGTAGAACTACAGCTGTAGACAGTACCTACGTACAGGCTATACCTCCCGTCCAATACACAGAATGGCACCTTGTATGAACTACAGTTGTAGACAGTAACCTACAGTACAGGCTTATACCTCCCGTCCAATATCACAGATTGGCACCTTGTAGAACTACAGCTGTAGACAGTACCTACAGTACAGGCTATACCTTCCCGTCCAATATCACAGATATGGCACCATGTAGAACTACAGCTGTAGACAGTACCTACAGTACAGGCTTATACCTCCCGTCCAATTATCACAGAATGGCACCTTGTAGAACTACAGCTGTAGACAGTACCTACAGTACAGGCTTATACCTCCGTCCAATATCACAGAATGGCACCTTGTAGAACTACAGCTGTAGACAGTACCTACAGTACAGGCTTATACCTCCCGTCCAATATCACAGAATGGCACCTTGTAGAACTACAGCTGTAGACAGTACCTACAGTACAGGCTTATACCTCCCGTCCAATATCACAGAATGGCACCTTGTAGAACTACAGCTGTAGACAGTACCTACAGTACAGGCTTATACCTCCCGTCCAATATCACAGAATGGCACCTTGTAGAACTACAGCTGTAGACAGTACCTACAGTACAGGCTTATACCTCCCGTCCAATATCACAGAATGGCACCTTGTAGAACTACAGTTGTAGACAGAACCTACAGTACAGGCTATAACCTCCCGTCCAATATCACAGAATGGCACCTTGTAGAACTACAGTTGTAGACAGTACCTACAGTACAGGCTTATACCTCCCGTCCAATATCACAGAATGGCACCTTGTAGAACTACAGCTGTAGACAGTACCTACAGTACAGGCTTATACCTCCCGTCCAATATCACAGAATGGCACCTTGTAGAACTACAGCTGTAGACAGTACCTACAGTACAGGCTTATACCTCCCGTCCAATATCACAGAATGGCACCTTGTAGAACTACAGCTGTAGACAGTACCTACAGTACAGGCTTATACACTCCCGTCCAATATCACAGAATGGCACCTTGTAGAACTACAGTTGTAGACAGTACCTACAGTACAGGCTTATACCTCCCGTCCAATATCACAGAATGGCACCTTGTAGAACTACAGCTGTAGACAGTACCTACAGTACAGGCTTATACCTCCCGTCCAATATCACAGAATGGCACCCTTGTAGAACTACAGCTGTAGACAGTACCTACAGTACAGGCTTATTACCTCCCGTCCAATATCACAGAATGGCACCTTGTAGAACTACAGCTGTAGACAGTACCTACAGTACAGGCTTATACCTCCCGTCCAATATCACAGAATGGCACCTTGTAGAACTACAGCTGTAGCCAGTACCTACAGTACAGGCTTATACCTCCCGTCCAATATCACAGAATGGCACCTTGTAGAACTACAGCTGTAGCCAGTACCTACAGTACAGGCTTATACCTCCCGTCCAATATCACAGAATGGCACCTTGTAGAACTACAGCTGTAGACAGTACCTACAGTACAGGCTTATACCTCCCGTCCAATATCACAGAATGGCACCTTGTAGAACTTACAGTGTAGACAGTACTACAGTACAGGCTTATACCTCCCGTCCAATATCACAGAATGGCACCTTGTAGAACTACAGTTGTAGACAGTACCTACAGTACAGGCTTATACCTCCCGTCCATTATCACAGAATGGCACCTTGTAGAACTACAGCTGTAGACAGTACCTACAGTAAAGGCTTATACCTCCCGTCCAATATCACAGAATGGCACCTTGTAGAACTACAGCTGTAGACAGTACCTACAGTACAGGCTTATACCTCCCGTCCAATATCACAGAATGGCACCTTGTAGAACTACAGCTGTAGACAGTACCTACAGTACAGGCTTATACCTCCCGTCCAATATCACAGAATGGCACCTTGTAGAACTACAGTTGTAGACAGTACCTACAGTACAGGCTTATACTCCGTCCAATATCACAGAATGGCACCTTGTAGAACTAGAGCTGTAGACAGTACCTACAGTACAGGCTTATACCTCCCGTCCAATATCACAGAATGGCACCTTGTAGAACTACAGCTGTAGACAGTACCTACAGTACGGCTTATACCTCCGTCCAATATCACAGAATGGCACCTTGTAGAACTACAGCTGTAGACAGTACCTACAGTACAGGCTTATACCTCCCGTCCAATATCACAGAATGGCACCTTGTAGAACTACAGCTGTAAACAGTACCTACAGTACAGGCTTATACCTCCCGTCCAATATCACAGAATGGCACCTTGTAGAACTACAGTTGTAGACAGTACCTACAGTACAGGCTTATACCTCCCGTCCAATATCACAGAATGGCACCTTGTAGAACTACAGCTGTAGACAGTACCTACAGTACAGGCTTATACCTCCCGTCCAATATCACAGAATGGCACCTTGTAGAACTACAGCTGTAGACAGTACCTACAGTACAGGCTTATACCTCCCGTCCAATATCACAGAATGGCACCTTGTAGAACTACAGCTGTAGACAGTACCTACAGTACAGGCTTATACCTCCCGTCCAATATCACAGAATGGCACCTTGTAGAACTACAGCTGTAGACAGTACCTACAGTACAGGCTTATACCTCCCGTCCAATATCACAGAATGGCACCTTGTAGAACTACAGTTGTAGACAGTACCTACAGTACAGGCTTATACCTCCCGTCCAATATCACAGAATGGCACCTTGTAGAACTACAGCTGTAGACAGTACCTACAGTACAGGCTTATACCTCCCGTCCAATATCACAGAATGGCACCTTGTAGAACTACAGCTGTAGACAGTACCTACAGTACAGGCTTATACCTCCCGTCCAATATCACAGAATGGCACCTTGTAGAACTACAGCTGTAGACAGTACCTACAGTACAGGCTTATACCTCCCGTCCAATATCACAGAATGGCACCTTGTAGAACTACAGCTGTAGACAGTACCTACAGTACAGGCTTATACCTCCCGTCCAATATCACAGAATGGCACCTTGTAGAACTACAGCTGTAGACAGTACCTACAGTACAGGCTTATACCTCCCGTCCAATATCACAGAATGGCACCTTGTAGAACTACAGTTGAAGACAGTACCTACAGTACAGGCTTATACCTCCCGTCCAATATCACAGAATGGCACCTTGTAGAACTACAGCTGTAGACAGTACCTACAGTACAGGCTTATACCTCCCGTCCAATATCACAGAATGGCACCTTGTAGAACTACAGCTGTAGACAGTACCTACAGTACAGGCTTATACCTCCCGTCCAATATCACAGAATGGCACCTTGTAGAACTACAGCTGTAGACAGTACCTACAGTACAGGCTTATACCTCCCGTCCAATATCACAGAATGGCACCTTGTAGAACTACAGTTGTAGACAGTACCTACAGTACAGGCTTATACCTCCCGTCCAATATCACAGAATGGCACCTTGTAGAACTACAGTTGTAGACAGTACCTACAGTACAGGCTTATACCTCCCGTCCAATATCACAGAATGGCACCTTGTAGAACTACAGCTGTAGCCAGTACCTACAGTACAGGCTTATACCTCCCGTCCAATATCACAGAATGGCACCTTGTAGAACTACAGCTGTAGACAGTACCTACAGTACAGGCTTATACCTCCCGTCCAATATCACAGAATGGCACCTTGTAGAACTACAGCTGTAGACAGTACCTACAGTACAGGCTTATACCTCCCGTCCAATATCACAGAATGGCACCTTGTAGAACTACAGTTGTAGACAGTACCTACAGTACAGGCTTATACCTCCCGTCCAATATCACAGAATGGCACCTTGTAGAACTACAGCTGTAGCCAGTACCTACAGTACAGGCTTATACCTCCCGTCCAATATCACAGAATGGCACCTTGTAGAACTACAGCTGTAGACAGTACCTACAGTACAGGCTTATACCTCCCGTCCAATATCACAGAATGGCACCTTGTAGAACTACAGTTGTAGACAGTACCTACAGTACAGGCTTATACCTCCCGTCCAATATCACAGAATGGCACCTTGTAGAACTACAGTTGTAGACAGTACCTACAGTACAGGCTTATACCTCCCGTCCAATATCACAGAATGGCACCTTGTAGAACTACAGCTGTAGACAGTACCTACAGTACAGGCTTATACCTCCCGTCTAATATCACAGAATGGCACCTTGTAGAACTACAGCTGTAGACAGTACCTACAGTACAGGCTTATACCTCCCGTCCAATATCACAGAATGGCACCTTGTAGAACTACAGCTGTAGACAGTACCTACAGTACAGGCTTATACCTCCCGTCCAATATCACAGAATGGCACCTTGTAGAACTACAGCTGTAGACAGTACCTACAGTACAGGCTTATACCTCCCGTCCAATATCACAGAATGGCACCTTGTAGAACTACAGCTGTAGACAGTACCTACAGTACAGGCTTATACCTCCCGTCCAATATCACAGAATGGCACCTTGTAGAACTACAGCTGTAGCCAGTACCTATAGTACAGGCTTATACCTCCCGTCCAATATCACAGAATGGCACCTTGTAGAACTACAGCTGTAGACAGTACCTACAGTACAGGCTTATACCTCCCGTCCAATATCACAGAATGGCACCTTGTAGAACTACAGCTGTAGACAGTACCTACAGTACAGGCTTATACCTCCCGTCTAATATCACAGAATGGCACCTTGTAGAACTACAGCTGTAGACAGTACCTACAGTACAGGCTTATACCTCCCGTCCAATATCACAGAATGGCACCCTTGTAGAACTACAGCTGTAGACAGTACCTACAGTACAGGCTTATACCTCCCGTCCAATATCACAGAATGGCACCTTGTAGAACTACAGCTGTAGACAGTACCTACAGTACAGGCTTATACCTCCCGTCCAATATCACAGAATGGCACCTTGTAGAACTACAGCTGTAGACAGTACCTACAGTACAGGCTTATACCTCCCGTCCAATATCACAGAATGGCACCTTGTAGAACTACAGCTGTAGACAGTACCTACAGTACAGGCTTATACCTCCCGTCCAATATCACAGAATGGCACCTTGTAGAACTACAGCTGTAAACAGTACCTACAGTACAGGCTTATACCTCCCGTCCAATATCACAGAATGGCACCTTGTAGAACTACAGCTGTAGCCAGTACCTACAGTACAGGCTTATACCTCCCGTCCAATATCACAGAATGGCACCTTGTAGAACTACAGCTGTAGACAGTACCTACAGTACAGGCTTATACCTCCCGTCCAATATCACAGAATGGCACCTTGTAGAACTACAGCTGTAGACAGTACCTACAGTACAGGCTTATACCTCCCGTCCAATATCACAGAATGGCACCTTGTAGAACTACAGCTGTAGACAGTACCTACAGTACAGGCTTATACCTCCCGTCCAATATCACAGAATGGCACCTTGTAGAACTACAGTTGTAGACAGTACCTACAGTACAGGCTTATACCTCCCGTCCAATATCACAGAATGGCACCTTGTAGAACTACAGCTGTAGACAGTACCTACAGTACAGGCTTATACCTCCCGTCCAATATCACAGAATGGCACCTTGTAGAACTACAGCTGTAGACAGTACCTACAGTACAGGCTTATACCTCCCGTCCAATATCACAGAATGGCACCTTGTAGAACTACAGTTGTAGACAGTACCTACAGTACAGGCTTATACCTCCCGTCCAATATCACAGAATGGCACCTTGTAGAACTACAGTTGTAGACAGTACCTACAGTACAGGCTTATACCTCCCGTCCAATATCACAGAATGGCACCTTGTAGAACTACAGCTGTAGACAGTACCTACAGTACAGGCTTATACCTCCCGTCCAATATCACAGAATGGCACCTTGTAGAACTACAGTTGTAGACAGTACCTACAGTACAGGCTTATACCTCCGTCCAATATCACAGAATGGCACCTTGTAGAACTACAGCTGTAGACAGTACCTACAGTACAGGCTTATACCTCCCGTCCAATATCACAGAATGGCACCTTGTAGAACTACAGTTGTAGACAGTACCTACAGTACAGGCTTATACCTCCCGTCCAATATCACAGAATGGCACCTTGTAGAACTACAGCTGTAGCCAGTACCTACAGTACAGGCTTATACCTCCCGTCCAATATCACAGAATGGCACCTTGTAGAACTACAGCTGTAGACAGTACCTACAGTACAGGCTTATACCTCCCGTCCAATATCACAGAATGGCACCTTGTAGAACTACAGCTGTAGACAGTACCTACAGTACAGGCTTATACCTCCCTTGGTCCAACCTCACGGCACCTTGTAGATGCAACAACTACAGTTGTAGACAGTACCTACAGTACAGGCTTATAACATAACAACAGCGTTGTTACCATCTTGTCTTATTTTGTCTGAGGATGGTAACAATGCTGTTACTGAAACGTCACACACTATTTATTTATTTGGATTTGGTCTTATTACCTTGTGTTTATCAGATTCTGGTTTCCAGTGACTCCATACTTCTCTAAAGATTGAGAACTTCTCTTTATTTCCTCAGAGTTTCTCATCAATCCAATATCTCTCCATACATCGACTTCCCAGATTTCCTCACAATAAACATCCCACCTAATTCTTCTATCCCTGGCGTCCTTCAACAGAGCCCATTTCAATCTCAATCTTATAAAAACTTTTTAATTCCTTATTACCATGTGTTTATAATCTAAATTGTGCCTTATCATCCTTATAAACCAGTTTATTTTTTCTCTTTTTCTCAAAATCAAAATTTCAGAAGCTTCCAATTTTCTTTCTTTTTCACTGACTCAATTTCAGTGACCTATACACCACTCCAAATCTCTTCACCAACTGATTCTTGACTAAATCAGCACAATCAGTACTTCTTCCATTAAAAAACTTCCTTTCTCAATGCAGAGCTAACCTTTTATTTTGTCTTTCCCCATTTGTTCTAGCCCCTCTAACACAAATTGATCCTGGCCACTGACTTTTGTGTTTTCTGATAAGGCACAATTCGGATTATAGATTAGAAGGTATAATAACACCAATTAAATAGTGTGCGACATTTCAGTAATCTCGTTGTTACTGAAACGTCCAACATTATTTATTTATTTTTTGGATTTAATCTTTAGGTTAGTAGTATTTAGGATTTGTCTTTTCTCTATTGGGATCATAACTAGTTTCATTCAACATCTCAAGGAATCACAAGGTAATAAGACCAAATCTAAAATATATAAATAGTGCGTGACATTTCGGTAACAGGGTTGTTACCATAATCAGACAAAAGTGCTGAAGATGGTAACAACGCTGTTACCAAAACGTCACACACTATTTGGTCTTGTGGTTATAATCCAAATTGTGCCTTATCACCACAAGGAATCAGGAAATATTTGTTTGAGTCGGTGTTTAGGATGATTATTTATTCATCGCAACATTCACTGCGGACATTTTGTTGTCAACACTTAATTCTTGTGTTGAATTATAGTCAGTTGTTTGAATTGAAGATGTGAAGGGGAATGGTTGGGATTAGAAAAAAATATTGGCTGAATTTAAAGTAAGTGTTGAATTATAATTATATAATGTTTTTTAATTTTATTTTTCAAAATAAAATAACTCGGACACATCCCTATATATATATATATAAAAGTCAGTGTATATATGTTTGTCGGCTATACACATCCACAATACGTAACTAATCTGGCTGAAATTTTAACAGTATATAGAGTAGAATCTGGAAAAACTTTTAGGCAAATTTTCAGGCTTCTATCTCGAATATCCTTGGAGTTATTAACAAATTATTGACAAATTTTCTCTATTTCACTCGCAACCAGTGCCTCACTGAGGCAACTGCGATGAGTAAATTTGGGGAAGGATGGACCACGTGGGGCGATGGGGATTGGTGGAGTGGGACACAAGAGTGACCTTGAGTGACGTAATGACGGCGTTGGGGCAATAGATGGCGCTTTGGCCTATTTCTGGTCTGCGACTAGTGTGGGAGTCGTCTACTGCTGTTTCCTGGGGCTAATAATTGTAAATAGATGTTTATATTGGCTCTAGGATATAAATACCTGTTAATTGATATTTGAGTTCTTAGGTAATGTGTATTAAAGATGTCAATAAAAGATGAGTGTTAGCAGACTTGTGGCTGTTGTGGTCTCTCTCCAACATCACAGCGGCTGCTGGTAAGTCTCTCGTGACCTCCACCAGTGGTAGAGATACTGCCAGAGGGAAAGGAGATCCACCTGAGTGGTGGTTGTCAGAGAGTCTTTGGGCTGTCTGCAGGGTAGAACTGCAGAGGTGAAGCAACATAGCCAGGGTAGGTGATCCACGAAGGAGGAAGCGGGGTCGTCACCAGGAACCGGAGGGGATACGTGCGGCAATGTAGTGTCAATATAAAGTAACCACAGGTATTTAAAAAATTAATAATTAAATTTTGTTTTTAAAAAAAAATCTATATCGACAAGTTAGAACTAACCAGCTAATCAGAGAATTCCCTGAAGTTGAGGCAGTGATGCGTAGAATGAACCAATCATAGCCTTTGTTTACATCATGCGTCACATTGATGTCACGTCCAATGAGTTTTTTGTATGTGCCTATTTATAAATTCAAATATCTGGCACCGTTGGAACGTATTACGCCAGTATTTCTTTGTTTGCGTTAGCGCTAAAACATAATTAAAAATTTGTGCTAATATAAAATTATAAAAATAAAAGGTCCTTTATAAATATAATGACAATATAAATTAATCACAGGTATTTAAAATATTAATAATTAAATCTTGTTTTAAAAAAAACAATGAACCAATCATAGCCTTTGTTTACATCATGCATCACCGTGACATCACGACCAATGAGAGGCTTAGTGTCAGATTAGGCCAAATATCTAGTGCTCTCCCAATAAATTTATTTAGAGAGTAAGGCTAGGATCCGCACGCTGCCCAGGACGTCTCCAGACACGTTTGCGACGGTCGTCAGGACACAGTAAGAAACGGGACTCGTCACTAAAGACTATACGTCCCCAGTCAGCGCAGTTCCAAGTTGATCGCCCCCGACACCACTGTATTCGGACTTGTCGGTGCACGGGTGTGAGGGGTAGGCATCGTAACGGTCGGCGAGCTCTTAGATTCCGCTCTCTCAGTCGCCTGTTGATGGTCATTTTGGACACTTGTGTGCCGGTCACACGTTGGATGGTAGATAACGTGGATTCCGGTGCTGCGACAGCCATTCTGACAATTGCTCTGTCCTCCCGTTCTGTTGTTGCCCTTGGTCGACCGCTGCCGTCCTGACGTTGCATACTTCTGTTGTTGACCCACTTTTGCCAACATCGCCTAATAGCTGCATCACTTCGACACAGATGTCGCGCGATTAGACCAAGCAGCCTCTTTCAATCCAATGGCACGACCAGTTTCAAACTCTGACATATGTTCGTAATGAGCACGAATCTTTCGGCGAGGCATTGATACAGTAGAAATAGGTGTACTACTAAAATATTAAACGGAAATTCTGAAAATCAGCTCATGCCGCACCGAATATTGAGTCTAAAATGCTCGTGCTGGATGCGCTGGAGCTCTTGGTTTGCATATATCGGCCACCAAATTTCAATCATTTGCATTTTGGTCGAAACCTCTTTGTATACGTATTTTCATATAAATCGGACAACTGCTTCTTGGTGCGTCGATTTTTTTTGTTTTAGAGTATACATAATGTCATATAGAATCCATTTCAAGTTACAATGCATTAGAGAAACTGGTCATTCTTTTTGCATAGTTATATTGCCCAATGACAGTGAAATGTCAAAGTTGTAATGCACCCAATGACCCAGCTTTTGAACTTTCCAGTTTGACACAGGTGCTGAACAACTGTTAAATAGCCAACTTTGAGTGCTTCTATAACTATCAGATAGTTTATGTGTTTGGTTATTAATAGGTAACTGAATGTGAGGCAAACTTTATTTTGTTGTAAATGTTTCCTCTTCCCTCTCCTCTTGTTGACGTGTAAATACGGCGAATCCTATATGGGGCGGAATGCCCTAAATAGGGGCTTTTGTTGTTGTCGTTGTTGCTGTTGTGTTTGGTTATTGTCTTTAATTGATCTCATTGTCAATTTTGTAAGAGACCTCTAGTACTATCTCACTTAAAGGTTGGTATTACCAGCATGGTGGGCATAGTGCATGCAGAAATAGGTTCCATCATGCTATCTAAAATTATACAAAATATAGGAACTGATCAACATGATAAAATGTAATGAAAGTTTAAAATTTAGGATTTAAATATATTTAAATATTTTCAACAAAACAGTGAGTTTCTTGTAAGGACTTTTATTCAGCCATGCTTTCGAGCATTTCTGTCCTTCTACGTGAGTAAAAATAAATATTTCAATATAGAAAAAAATTACATTGGTCAAATTTTTGTATTGACCAAATATAATTACTTTGATTGAAGTAAGTGGGATATAAACATTGAAACTTTGGTCCTGCTTACATTGTCAGATTCACAATTGAGAATATAATTAAGAATTTATTGATATATTTTGATTGAAATACCTAATTTTGCTTTAAAAACGACAAGTTTTTCTTGAATGTTTAAGTTTTTATTTGAAAATATTTTTTATTTAACACACATTGACAAAAATGTGCAACAAATTTATATATTTATAAGAATTTACGGTTTATTTTTAAATTATGGTGAATTAAATTTACCTGGAAGGATGAGCGCCTAATAAGGGTTAAAAATACCATTACGATTTAGAGTTGTGGTTAGAAAAAATACTTTCATTACAATCACGACTCTTTACTAGATCAAAATAAAAACATTAATGATGATCTGAACAAAGTTCAACCAAAACTCTATGACCGAAAAAAATTGGGGATGTGGAGCCATAAAATTATTTAAGTTTTTGCGACTATTTTTTTTTATATAAAAATTTAAAATTTATTAATTAACAACATTCAAAAATTATTAAAACTCACACATGATATATATTTTTAATATTCTCTTGAAGAAACAAGATTTATTTTAAAAAAAACTACAATTATATTTTCTCACAATGAGTTTCTTTTTATTATAATTATTGTTTTATTTTAAACTTTCACACACTAAGATTCAATATGATTTTGTTTAAAATAGAACTGACGTGTTTTTGACGATTTCTTTAGGCTTCTAGGACCTGGGTTATTCAACTAAATAATAGATCTGATAAACTTACTCCTATAGCTCAACATGTAGCATACTTGAGAAGCCAAAACTTGTCTTTAAGATTTTAAAAAATATATAATAAATAATGTTTTTATTCTTAAAAATTATTTTTTTACGCATAAAAAGAGTTCTTAACAAATTCTCATAGGTTTTTTTTTCTTGACAAACGTGACTTCACGTCACGTTTTATACAACGGTATAAAATACCGTGCATTCTGATTAGCTTACACATAAAATGAGTGCTATTTATGATTTAGAAAATAAAATGAATTAAAATAGCGTTTTGTCTTAGCTTAATAGAGCTCTCACAAACTCACAAACCTTTTTCTTAGATCTTTGTAAATATTTATATTTTTAAAAGTCGACAACCCTGCTTCTTATGGTGTAATAATCAAAACATTGCCTAAAGTTTTTTTTACTTTGGTTTTGTTTCTTCTATTGATTCATTATTTTTATATTGTATAATATTGACCAAATTAATAACAAATAAAAAGCAAAACGGTAAGAAAATATTCTTCTGAAAGCTACTATTGCATTGTTGATCGTATGTTCCCCATGCTGTTATCTTAGAGTCTTGTTTGCTTCCAATGACAAATGTCACTAATACCCTAATGTTTTTGATTTAATACCCTATGTTATATATATACAAATGCACAATTCACACAATAAGACCATTTAAAATATAATTATAAAAATTAATTTTAGTTTTGATTTAATATCACGGTGCTCATTAATATTTGGGGAGTGATATTTTACCAAACAAACACTGGGGGTTCAGGACGGAGACCAAAAAGAAGACAGGCTGTCCATCCAGTGTGGCGACCAGAACCCGAATTCGCCCACTCCCAGCTGCAGCAGGAGATCCAGGAGCTGCGGGAATAAGTAGGATTACTGGAGCCGCAGTAGTGAGGAGCAGACACTGTGTCCAGCTCCAAGGGAGAGCTCACAGGAGCCCAGCACCTCTTCAAGAAATACCTGAGGGAGCTGGAGGAAGCCGAGGCCAAGTGTCCGCTCTGTCGCAGGCTCTTCACCCAGAAGGAGCAAGTGACCAATCTCATCCAGGAGGTCTGTCGTCTCGCTTGTAGTACAGTACTTTCATGGACAAAACTCAAGGAAGTTTTGAACTCGCCAGTCATCTTTTTTTTTAAGGAGACAGAGGCAATTTTGTTCAGACTTGGTTACACATTTGGTGTGTCTTCAATAAAGGTAATATATTTCAGAGTTATTGTCTGAATCCCGATATACATGCTAGAAGGTAAAACTTCCTTGAGTTTTGTCCATGAATGTACTTCTCTGTGTAAAGGACAATACCTAGAAGCCAAATATCCTATTCAAAAAGATGTTTTCCTACTGGAGAGCTGCTAATTAGTCATAATGATAATTTAGGTGAATAAAACTGTCCTTAGTGTCGTCTAGCGAGAGCTGTCCTTGGAGATTGTTCTACTGTGTTTACTCCTGATACTCGTTCTATTTTCCCCCTTCAATTTACAAATGCAGCCCCAACCCTGGCACCAATAAAAAGTTACATCCCTTAGTACGGCCCTGTGACTTCCAGGCTCCCACACAACACGTGGTGGAGATGAGCGGCGACCGAACCTCTCCGAGCGAAAACGTCTACAACCACATAATGGAGCTGCAGAAATTCAATCCCGAGGAGGGAGACCTGGAAGATCTCGTGGGAGACATAAACATATGGCTAAGGACATTGAACGACCCAAAAAAAGAATGGTCGAAGACACTGATGAGATACCTACCACAACGAGCCAAGGAATTCATCAAATGCCGCTTCGAACCTACTGAAGACTTGGAAGTGATAACGGAAGCTCTAGAGACCCTTTACCCAAAAAACGACAGCCAGGCGAGAAAAAGAGGTGAAGAACTAAGAAGAAAAAGAAGGCCTCTACTCACGAGAGGAATCTGGAGATATTGACGGACCTGGTTACAGCCCACGCAACAGCGGGTAGATTCTCCCCGTTCGCCTCCAAGACCGACCTCCTAATGGCACTAGCCCCACGAGACTGCCTTATACTAGCGGCGTCATTAGGCAAGAAAGACGCGGAGGCACTGGACCCGTCGGTGGACGACTATTTCAAGGCAGCAAGCTTCCTCGACGCAGCTGCAGAGAAGGAACTAAACGACGTTGAAGACAAGTGGGAAACCGTGGCGACACCGAGGCAGGACCGGAGGGAATACAGACCACGAGAGCAAGGATACGACCCAAGTCCTCAACCACGGACGGAGACCCCGGCAGAGAAGGCACGCCGGTACACGACGCTCGTCAGGACCCCAACATGTTTCACGTGCAACCAGCCGGGGCACATACACAACAACTGCCCCAGGGCAAAATACGGTAAGAACAATTTTCGTGTTGGCTCTGGGTACGATGACAACGCCTTCTACAACAACAAAAGTAATGCACGTACGGTTGAGGGGGTCGCGGACAGCGGAGACACTAACGAAATCGAATTTCTAGTAAGAGGGGAATCGCAAGGCCAACAAAAGACAACACACAAAATCCCACACGATAAAACCGTCAACAGAGAAAACGGCAGCGTCACAGAAAGAATTCGTTGGACAAAATTGAAAAACTTTACCATGACGACACGGTCCAACGAACTAGATAAGACGAGAATAATATTCGATTCCGGAGCGAGCTCGTGCTGCATCGACGAAAGGTTAGCAAACATCCTTAACTGCCCAAGAAGACCTACAATTACGAGAATACGGGGCGTAGGAGAACCTATAGTAGCGACGGCAGCTACGGTCCTAGAAATAAAAATAGACGGATTCTACATGGTAGGCGAATTTATAATAATACCAGGCGGAACGGACAAAATAATTCTCGGAATAGACGTCCTGGCAGACTACGGGTGCAAGATCGGATTCGAGGACGAATTGGTAGAGCTATCGAGGACGAACCGTGACGATACCAAACAAGAAAATGACGTAAGCGATTCACACGAATACCTAAAAAAATCTAACCCAACCTTAGACACCGTAAACAAAAATTCTGCCTTATGAACAACACGGAAATACGACCATGCGGTAAAACGAGGATTAGACTAAAAGGACCAACCGTAGCAGCAGGCGTACTGGAACCAGGCGTACTGGAGAGTGCTACCTGTTGGTCCGATTCTACCATAGTCTAGAGTTTGTTAAGAACTATGTCTAGAAATCTCCCCACTTTCATCGGCAATCGTGTGGCGGAAATTCAGAGTTGTCCACAAGTCAGGGAGTGGCGCTATGTTCCCACAGGAGATAATCCAGCGGATATTGCCTCGCGAGGAATTCTGGGGTCCGAGCTGAAACAGTCTTCCATCTGGTGGACAGGACCTACCTGGTTATCAGCGGAATCAACAGAATGGCCTAGAATGCCTCCTGTGTTTGAGAACCAAAGTCAAACTGAGCTCCAGAGTGTTCCTGCCCTCAGTGAAACACCTTTCTTGGTGGCTATCGGAGAGATGAGCTCAACCTTTAATGGGTATATCCGAAAAGTGGCCTGGATATTGCGTTTTTGCCATAACTGCCGCTACAGTGCGGAGCGATATCAGTCGCACTTAACCCCAGCCGAACTGAGAAATGCTCATAGGAGAATACTTCAAGCAATTCAGTGCCAGCATTTCAGGGAAGAAATAAGAAGTTTGACCACTTTAGGATCAGTGAAGCGCACGAGCAAGATTTATGGTTTAGCACCGTTCCTCGACGATCAAGGAATCCTTGGAGTCGACGGTAGATTAAGATAGGCTCCATCTATGACATATGAACAAAAACATCCTGCGCTATTGCCTTCATCAGGAAAGGTGGATCAGATGATTGTTAAAGCGGTTCATATGCGGACTTTGCACGGAAGTGTGCACCTGATGCTGTCCACATTGAGACAGAAGTATTGGATGCTGAGAGCAAAAGATCAGGTGAAAAGATGCATTCGAGAGTGCGTGACATGTTGTCGATACAATCGCGTCACTCAAGGCCAGCTAATGAGCGATTTACCCAAGGAGAGATTAACACCGGGTAAACCCCTCTCAATCAGTGGTGTAGATTATGCTGGACCTGTGAACCTTCAAATGTCCTAGGGTAGAGGTCGAAAGACGGAAAAGGGCTACATCTGTCTATTTGTGTGCTATGTGACCCGAGCCGTACATCTTGAATTGGTCCCAGATGCCTCTACACCCACCATCATGTCGGCTTTTAAGCGATTTGTAGCGCGAGGAGGGCATTGCACTCGGCTATATAGTGATCAAGGAACAAGTTTTGTAGGAGCTGCACGACAGTTGCGTTCACGGTTCTATCTGGCTCAAAATCAATTAAAAGAACTGGCTGCCGTGTTAGCTAATGATGGAATTTGATGTGACCCATCAACACGGGGAGGAATGTTAGAGTTTATTATTATTATTTTAATGTAACTCTGTGTATATATGTTTGTATTATATTTAACTAGGAGTGCCTGGTCACGTGTGTGAATTTATTGTATATATAGTGTGGTTGGAAATAAAATACGTGTTAAGTTGAGCTTTGTGAGACTCGTGCTTTCGCAATAGTTAGAGCTCTGAAAGCCCGCTTCATTTTAGAAGAAGACCTCTGCGCTGCCTATACCTCTGGGTGAAGAGTGAACAAAGGAGAACCAGCCAAAGAAGAAGTTTGGCTAACAAGGACAGATGGCGCATGAAATTGTGGATCTGCTAAAAGATATGGATAAACCCCCCGAGTTGTACTGGGTCAAGGGGCACTCTCTAATTGAGGGTAACGAATTAGCTGATAAACTGGCAAAATAGGGATGCTGGTCTGGAAGGGATGTGGTGACCCCAATTCCAAAGAAAGAAACTTATAAGCGTATCCGGGCGCATATAGATGGGTTGTGGAAAAATCGATGGGTAGAATCAATAAACGGTAGTGAGGTTTTCAAATGGATAAGAACTCCAAAAAGGAACGGTCGAATCCTCTCACACAAACTGAACAGAATGATTACGGGGCACGGCCCGTTTCCTCTCAGTTTGGCGCGAATTGGTATTAAGGCGGACGACAAATGTTTATGTGGGAGCCCTGGGGCTGGTGCCAAACACTTTATAGTGGAATGCCCGAGGGTCCCCAGAGGGGTGGAAGAAAGTAGTAGGATTAGAGGAGCAACTGAACTGGAGCTCCTGAAATCCCACTGGAGGTTATTGGAAAGAGCTCACGATGTCGCTAGTGAGCTCTTCCTCAACTGTTAGGTGTCACAGTTGACCACAGTGCCGATGATCTAGTAGAGTGCTAGTAAGGCTGAAAGGAAGACTGACGATCGAGTGGATCGCAAGGTGGATGGTGAACTAGGGTCTACCGGTTGTTGCTTCCCCGCAGCCCCCGTGGGCATGACAAGGTAAATTCTGCACTTACCTTGTTATGGCTAAACGCAATCGGTATACAAAACCCTCTGACTCTAGGCAGTGGAGAGACCTCGAGGTTCTAACTTCCGAAGAGATAGCAGGTTCTTGGGTACAGGAGCGTACCTAGTCCTAGTGTGGACCATCTTAAGGAAGCCAAGAATACTTGGTTGTCTGCATGCTGGTAGAATCAGGGGGGGGGGGGTTCCTTGTCCGTTCCCTCTGGTGTGGTTGAAAGAAGATGAAGTAAAACATACCCTCCTGTCAACCAGAGGGCTGTAGAGATTTCGTTATAAGAAGGAGGGTTGATACTTATGGACCTCCCAGGCCTGGGTAGAAATCTGATCCTAGAATGTACCAACTGTGCTTAGATGGGATCCTCCAGTTCTTGTTTATGTTTGTTTTGGCTACTGTTTCTATTTATTTAAAAGTAAGTTTATTTTTCTGTGGCAATGGTTCTTTTGTGCCTTTTTTCGCTAGCACATCAGCAGCTTCATTGCCTTCAATGCCAACATGTGAGGGTATCCATTGAAGGTGAATTTTTGAGGTTTTTGAGAGTTTTTGGAGATAGCCAATCATGTTCCAGCTTACTTTGTCTCTAAGTTCCCCTGTGTAACTTTATATTTGACCCTGATGTATCTATTTTTAAGGAAATCATTTATCCAAGTGATAGTTTTTCCATCAATTTTGAAATGCTTGTATAATTTTGTAATTAACTTTTTTTCCCATACTTTATCAAAAGCTTGTGTAAGGTCTAAAAAAGCAGCCATGGTGTGGTTAGTTGGTTTTCTGTTTTGGGCATCTTTTACCTTTTGTGTGGAAAATAAGAGTTGGTCTATTGCACCATGTCCTTTCCTAAATCCATATTGTTCTTCTGGTAAGAGATTTCTTGTGTCGAGGTGGTAGGTAAGTCGTCTGAGTATAATTTTTTCCATTAATTTGCAGCAAATACTTGTGAAGGAGATAGGTCGGTAGTTTTTTGGGTCATCAGCAGATTTTTCAAGTTTTTTAATAGGAATTATTGTTGCAGTTTTCCCGTCTTTTGGCAATTTTCCAGTTTTCCAGGAGTAATTGAAAATATGCAGAAGTCTTTCTTTGCCATTTTTGCCCAAGTTTGATATCATTTGGCCATGGATTCCATCTTGCCCAGGAGTCTTGTTTAGGTCAGTGTTTTCTAATGCATAATCTAGCTCTTAAATATTGATTTTTTCATGGAAAATATTATGAGTGCTGGTGACATTTTTACAGTCATGAATAATCTTTCGGGCCTTTTTTTCAACTTTCTTATCTTTTATTTCAAATTTGATTTTACTTCTTATTTGATATGAATTACCTAAAAGATTAGCAGCATTTTTGTCATTAGTTGCTGGGGTACTATCTGTATTCTTAATCATATTTGTGTTTTCAGTTTGTGGCTGGGCTCTGTCAATTTGTTTTGCCAAATGCCAAAGTTTTGTATTTGGGTTTCTTGGGTTCAGGTTTTCACAAGTTTGTTTCCATTTTTCCCTTTTCATATTTACGTATAATCTTTTTATTTTTGCATTCTCAATGTTCAGTTCAGTTCTACAATTTGTTTGGTTTTGGGTGCACTTTTATGTAGTTCATTTCTTTTAGTTATAAGTGTTTGAATATCTTTTGCCTGGTGTGTATAATTTGGAATCCATTTCTTAATATTACCTCTTGGTATTGAAACTTTGGCTGCTTTAATAATGGTGTTTTTGAAAGATATCCAATTTTGTTCCAAATTTTTTATTCTAGTGGATGCTTTTCTAAAGTCTTCATTGGTGTTTTGCTGGTAAAGATTCCAATTAGCCTTTTTGAAGTTCCAGAATTTTTCCTTAATTGAGCTGGTTTTGGTCTTGGTGCTAATTTCTATCAAAATAGGCAAATGATCACTTCCAATACTTTTAATATTTGCCATTTGCATTTGTGGAAAATGTCAGGACTTGAGAAACTTATATCAAGGGCTTGTGCGGTATTATAACTGTAGGAATGGTGGGTAGGATTCCCATCATTTAAGCACATGAAGACATTGTCGTCAAATAAGTTTGAAAGTATTTTGCCTCTTGGGTTTGGCATGGAACATCCCCATAGTTGATGTTTGGCATTATGGTCACCTACAATAATAGTGTTGTCTGTAAGAAATTGAGCCATTGTTCCATCGTCAATAAGTTTATTGTTTGGAGGGTGATACATATTGAATATGTTGATGGTTTTGTTTTGACCGAGGTAGACTTTGATACCTTGGGCTTCGAGGTCTGATGTGTTTGGAATATTAATGGCTATGTCTTCATAGTACAAATTCTTGATTAAAAATGCAAGGCCACCCCCTTCTTTATTTCTGTCTTTTCTGAGGATATTGTAGTTTTTGTATTTGAGATTGTACTTTTCATTTAATTTGGTTTCCTGTAGGGCTATAATTTGTATCTTTTGTTTTCAGCTATTTCCATTATTTCTTCTAATTTTATTTTTGTTGCTGTTGAACACAATCCATTTATGTTGCACTGCAAAATGCTCAATTGCTTGAAAGCTGCAAAGTGTGTGGAGACTGTATTATACTTATCGGACAGAACCCTCTACCTAAGTCCTGAACGCGCCCCAGTTTATTTTGCGCGACGGGCAATGCAGCATGCAAATCAACATCTGATCTCATGGAATGGGGTGTAGGGGTGTAGCTTTCGTTGTTCATGGCACCATGATCCAGGCACACTTTGGCGAAAGTCTGACTTTGCCTGTAGTTTGAGGCCGTTCCTAACATGGAAGCAGACGCCTTTGCTACCTACTCTAACGTTATTACAAACGCAGCTCCTCCGTATCCCTGGAGTGGGACCCTTGCTGAGGTCTATCAACTGGGTCAGTTGAAGTCAGGATTTTTAAAGAGGTCTACTCCTCTTCTAACAATACTGCTGTTGGTCTGCGACTGCTTATTTGTCAGAGTTATTCTGCTTGTTTCGCAGCTGGCCTGGTTCATATCTGAAGGTCGTTCCCCTATCCGCCACCTGGGGATGAGCCCTATAGCAGTCAGCTCTGCCAAGGGTTACATAATAATAAAAGTTAGTTATAAATAAATTAAAACTAACAATATAAAAAATATATTTCAAAATTCCAATATATCCAGTCACATGTACAGATTATAAACCCTGTCTGTCTGTCAACACCTCACTTGTTGAAATCCGGAGGAATTTCCCAGACACAAAGATCCATTACACCCAGACGTGTGTTTCGGTGTGTGAGGCAGGAGAGAGTGATGCTCGGCAGCGACTATCCCTTCCCTCTAGGAGAGTCCAGCCCGGGCCAGCTGGTGGAAGGACATCTGCCCCAACACCAGGCCGTGAGTCCTGATGGACCCCCTCTGTCTATTCCTGGTTCTACTACTCCCACATCACTGTATCGCTGAAAACTCAATTCTAACAAGAAATGAAACCACGAATGTTTCTCCTAAACATAAACAGGGTATATAACAGCGGTATGGTAGGTTTACTGGCGAAACCGCTGGGAGGGTTTACCACTGATGAGCCAGGCCCTCCCTTTAATTTTTCCATCGCAGTAAGGACAGTAGTAATTGTTTAATTTTCAAAAGAATCATACGTTTTGAATAATAGTTTTGAATTTTCAAAATATTAAACTAAATTTTCTGTCCTTACTACGATAAAAAAAAAATATTGGAAGGGCTTGGCTCATATAGTAATTCTGCTCTCCTTAAAACCTATGTCTATAGTTTGCTTGAATATCATTTCTAAGATTCCATCCTTTATTGCAGCGTATATAAGCAGAATCGTCCAATACAGTATTAGAGCTCTGGAAAGCGGTATGGTAGATTAAATTGACGAAACCACTGGAAGGGTTCACCACTGATGAGCCAAGCCCTACCCAAATATATTTTTTCATCGCAGTAAACACAGTAGAAGTTTGTAACACACAGAAGATGTGTAAAATAAACATTCGTGTTTTGATTCATCCATTCTTATATAAATGTTATCTCCTTATAGCAAATGTTTTCGTTATTTCGATTTGTTCCTTTCTTGAAGATGGAGGTTGCCGGTATTAAAGTAAACTTCGGCCAGTAGAGATTTTATTTTTTCCATGTTTCAACAAAAATATTTTGTCCTCGTTAGGAAAATATTAAAAATAAACTTTTGTGGATAGGCGTTAGGCATTTAAAAAAAAATATAATCTATTTCAACAAAACCGTATACTAATTATGGGATATAAAATGTCGAAACGACTGAGAGGGTTCACCACTGCGGTAGATTACTTGCCGTAAAGGCAATAGAAATTGTTTAATTTTTAAAAAGAAGCATACACGTATATTATAGTTTCAAATTTTCATAACAGATAGCTCGCTTGTGCATCATAAAATAAAACTAGTTAAACCTGTCTATAGCGCCCTCTTTAAATAGCGCCTTCCTCTCTATAGTGCACGATTTTAAATACGTAGTACGATGTGATTTACATTAAAAAGCGACCTCTCTATAGCACCCACTCTCTATAGAACCATATTTTGGTGAGTCCCAAGAGGGGGCGACAGTTTTAACTGTGTATTGAATAAAATCTTTTCTCCGAAATAAGGTTTGTGCTGCCTGATGTTGTGTCCAGGAGCAGGTACTCCTGGTACTTCCACAAATAAAGATGTCAAATTGTTGAAATAAAGGTTTTATGGTAAAACTTGTCTCCACAAACACCAAATGCTGACCAAATAAGATGAGTTTTTAAATCTTGCTGGGAATTCTCAATAACTTACATTGTTTGTTTTCCCACAGCTGTGGAGTGGACCCAGGAGTGAACATCAGACAGCACCAAACAACACTTACAAGAATTAGAACAGACCATCTCAAGCCATTGAAGATAGAAAATAACAACAAAATCTACCACACTTGCCCAAAATGTAGCTTGACACCTGCAGCTCTAGAACACATTTTGGCTTGCATTAGATGCACTAAACAGGACCTTTGGGAGAGGGCGCTGCTCATCATAAAACACCTCAAGGAGCCTGGACTCATTGAGAAATTCATGTAATCTTTCCACAAGAGGATAAGAAATAACAACAATTGTTTATTTACAATGACAAATGTTACTTTGTACGGGTTAACACACAAATACAATATTAGGGCCTACAGTAAGAGTAACTTAAACACAGAAAAATCTTGGACTCAAAAGTACAACACAAAAAAAAGTAAATAATAAACCACAATTTGTTAAATAAAATAAAAAAACAGTACTTAGCTTTATTGCTGCTTAGGTAGGGATCGGACCGGGGTTACACAGGTATGCGCCGAGATTGCCAGACAGGGATATAGCACGCAGAGAACACTTTAAGCGTCCCCACACGATATTCCACCACACTGGCGTCGACTCACACCATAGCCCCCTTTATATACAAACATGACCACATTCGTCCAATGAGAAGGCGGGAGAGATTTGTTCACAAACAAACGAAAACACAAATTCTTTCCACTAAAACCTGAGATAAGATATGATAAGATTGCAAATATTTGTCAATATAATTTGACAAAAGGTATCTTTCCAAAGAAAAAAAAAAAAGAAACTAACAAATCTCCCAAACATTCCCATTGTCCCGTAAGGAAAACCTCCCGCTGTCGGGAGGGAAAAAGCTCACGGGAGCCATGTTATAAAGATACAAAAAAAAAACAACTAAAGAGAGGAGAAGTAGGCATCCGGGTCGTTCCATAAAGGTGCCTTCCATCTTGCTCCTCCCAAAAGAAACTTGAAAAAAAAAATCTGCGCAAACTACGTGAGTTACCATGAGTGATTACCAAACACACACATATATAATATGCTTTAGTATACAGAGTTTAATGGGGGACCAAATAAGCTCTCATCTGGGACCGGCTGGGTATGTTAGGTAGAGACTTAGGGTACTGACAGACGCTCACTTGATGAGAAACCGAACGATCCAATTCCATTCAGTTCTCTCAAGTCCATGAGCTAAAAGCTCTTCTTAACGTCTGTTTCTAAGCGCTTTCATCCTATCGACATGTACAACTTTCACATCGTGCATGGTGACCCCTCTTACTCTAAAGTTAACATCGGAGACCCTAGCTTCCACACGGAAAGGCCCATAGACGCTGGAGTAACCTTCAGTCTTAGGAACAGCTAGCATTACCAGATCTCCTCTGTCGAAACTTCTGGAATAAGGTGGCCTAGGATTCATAAGCTTTTTAGCAGAATTACCTGACATGAACTGTCTGACAGTCTCCTTTGCTTTCCGCATCACCCTTAACCTCTCAGCCCAAGTAGGCTTCCTAAAACTATTAACAGACCCAGCACTACACTCACAGTTTCTGTTAAACTCAGTAGGTGGCAACTTTACAGCCTCGTTTTCAATGCGCTTCACTGATTTCTCCTCGAAGGAGCTTGAAACCATCGGTCTATGCACACTGGCAACGTAGCTAAGGTCTACATAATCTCGGTCTTCTGGTTTCAAGGAAATCATGTTGCAACGCTCCCGTATGGCAGGTAACGGGATATTGAATCTCCTTATATCATTGATTCCCAGAATCCCGTCGTAGGCCTTATCTCCGAGTGACATTAGCCAAAACCTTATCTCTCCCAGCTCAATGCCGTTTTCGTTACCAACTCTACAGGTTTTAACACGTGTAAGTGTCTGCTCTTGGCCTGTCACTGACACTATACGTAAAGTTTTAAGTGCATCGTCCCAATTCTCCTTCAAGACCTTACACTTTTCGGAATCAATAATACTGACTTGGCTCCCTGTATCATATAACAGGTGCCACATATTGCCGTTAATATTAACCTTAACTATTGGCAGATTTCCATACGGATCTCCGCCATATGAACGTATGTTCACTATCTCGGCATTGTCAAGAGTATTGCGGTTGGCAAACATAGAAGACTGTCTTGAGCAACAATCACTAGCTATATGTCCTAATCTACACTCAGATGACTCAGCCTGATTTCGCCCAACAAATTAGTCAGTTTTTCTATCTCACCTCTAAGATCTGTAATACACTGCTCATTTTCGTGCTTCATCCTGTTTACACTGGCACTAAGCATCTTCATCTCACTCTTAATGCTAATTATTTCTTCAACCCCTTCTACTGAACATACCCCTTTCATAAAGCTGCAACGGTGTTCTACACTATCCTCCGTGGCCATGACACTGACTGCTTTGTCTATTGATTTAGCCTCACTGCGAACAATAGCCTCTCTATACTTATCGAGCACATTTTCGAGGAAAATTTCGAACACTAGGCTATCGTCAAAACTGTACTCTACTTTATCTCTAATGGCCAGGAATCTTTCTTTAAAAACCATAGGACTTTCCCCAACTCTCTGCTTAAGACCTTCTATTAATTTAAGGCATTCCCTAATACCAAGCGCTTTCTTAGGGTACAATATGTTCAGTTTACTAGCAATACTTTTGAAACTGCTATCGTTACGGATACCCATCTCCTCTAAGCTAAACCTAACTTCAGGGGATAGAGCCTCGAACATGAGCAGTGCTTTGACCTCAGGATCCCATTTGCCTACTCGAGCTTTAAGCTCGACTTCCCGAATGAAAGATTCGAGATCAACCCCATTAAACACTGACAAGTTGAGCATAGAATTCGCGAACATGATGGAGTACAAAAATAGAAATAAACCACTCAATCAAAGAAAAAAAACCGCACGTAAAATTACAGGAATTTACACGTGCAAGCACCAGTAATCCTGGCAGGGCTCGCCAATGACAAATGTTACTTTGTACGGGTTAACACACAAATACAATATTAGGGCCTACAGTAAGAGTAACTTAAACACAGAAAAATCGTGGACTCAAAAGTACAACACAAAAAAAAGTAAATAATAAACCACAATTTGTTAAATAAAATAAAAAACAGTACTTAGCTTTATTGCTGCTTAGGTAGGGATCGGACCGGGGTTACACAGGTATGCGCCGAGATTGCCAGACAGGGATATAGCACGCAGAGAACACTTTAAGCGTCCCCACACGATATTCCACCACACTGGCGTCGACTCATACCATAGCCCCCTTTATATACAAACATGACCACATTCGTCCAATGAGAAGGCGGGAGAGATTTGTTCACAAACAAACGAAAACACAAATTCTTTCCACTAAAACCTGAGATAAGATATGATAAGATTGCAAATATTTGTCAATATAATTTGACAACAAAACAATAAACAAAGCTGAAGAAAGATTATATTTCAACACATACGAGGTGTGTTCAAAGAGTATCGCGACTTTTGAATTTTCGCGGGTTACATATATTCGAATTTCGATCTTTTTGTGGCTTTATGTTGGTACTCATGTCTCTCACTTATGCCGACAAGCTCGGCCATTTTGAATGTTCACTTAATTGTTGACAGCTACTTTGCTTGCAGGTGTTTTGGATCGTCTTCGATTTTTACCTATTAAAAAAATGGATCAAAGAACCTGTATCAAATTTTGTGTGAAAAACGAAATTAAGTGCGCGGATGCATTCCGAATGTTGACTGTGGCATACGGAGAAGCTACCTTGGACCGAAGCAACGTTTATCGGTGGTACAAAATGTTCTCAGAAGGCCGAGAAGATGTGAACGACGAAGAGCGTGCCGGACGCCCGAGCACTTCAACAACAGACGAAAAAATTAATGAAGTGGAGAAAATGATATTCGCCAATCGTCGAATCACCGTTGGAGAAGTTGCTGAGGACCTAAACATATCGATTGGCTCGTGCCATTCGATTTTTATCAATGATTTGGGCATGAGACGGGTCGCCGCGAAATTCGTACCAAAATTGCTCAATTGCGACCAAAAACAGCATCGCATGAACATTGCTAATGAGATGTTGGACTCTGTCCGCGACGGCCCAAATTTGCTCCAGAGGGTCATAACTGTTGACGAAGCGTGGGTTTATGGTTATGACGTGGAAACCAAAGCTCAATCATCTCAATGGAAGCTGCCGCACGAACCAAGACCGAAAAAAGCGCGCCAAGTTCGGTCGAATGTGAAAGTTTTGCTGACAGTTTTCTTCGATTACAGGGGCGTGGTGCATCATGAGTTATTGCCACAGGATAGAACGGTCAATAAGGAATATTACCTGCAAGTTATGCGCAATTTGCGCGAAGCAATCCGCCAGAAAAGCCCGGATTTGTGGAAGAACAAAAATTGGCTTTTGCACCACGATAACGCCCCTGCTCACACATCGTTGCTTTTGCGCGACTTTTTGGCCAAAAACAACACACTAATGAAGCCGCAGCCACCGTATTCTCCAGATCTGGCCCCCTGTGACTTTTTCTTGTTCCCTAAACTGAAGAGGCCCATGAAAGGACGACGTTACGCTACGCTTGACGAGATAAAGACGGCATCGAAGGAGGAGTTGAAAAAGATTTTTTTTTTAATGATTTTTTGAAGTGCTTCGAAAATTGGAAAAACCGTTGGCACAAGTGTATAATATCTCATGGGGATTACTTTGAAGGGGACAAAATAGGTATTCATGAATAAATAAATAATTTTTGAAAAAACACAAAAGTCGCGATACCTTTTGAACACACATCGTATATGTGAATACCGCCAACAATACATTGAGATATTACATAACAGGTTTCTCATACAGAAATAGCATTTGAAACGTTGCTCCATTGAGAAAAGTTGTCCTCGTGTAAGTAGGAGAAATATTTACCAACACAGTTCTGAGTTTGATAGAGGTAGATTTTAGCCTACCTGGATTTTGGTTTAAACTTGCGTCAGTCGAGATCCCATGACTATTAGCAGAATATAAAATTGATAGGTTCATGACGGTCATAGGAACAATGGACTTCAGCTAACAGCCGGCTGACATGTTACCTGCATGTATAGCCATGTCAAGAAATATGGTCGTTTTGTTGTTGTTATTGCTTATTCCTCAAGTCGTATAAACGATCTTCATTAGGTTCCATTGTCTCACCTTTTCTATTCCCAAGCCCGGATGAAAAAGGAGGAAGGGGAGCAGTAACAAGCTCACTATAAAACCTGGATTCAGCTGGCCCGGCTGATAGTACCCTGTAAGGGATCCAGGATGTACTCCATGTTAGAAGAGTCAACACATGGCGTCTGTTCCTCATGTCAGAGGCGGCCATTTCTTTTGGATCCAAGTCGGCCTGCCACTGAGTAGCGTTCCCAGTTTTAATGACAAAGGCAGACTCATTCTACTTCACCGAGTCAAGGGTCACAACTTGTTGCTGTTTCTTATCCCCTTGTGTAAAGATTACACGAATTCCATGAGTTCAGGAATGGGGTGTAGGGGTGCAGCTTTCGCTTATCATGGCACCATGATCCAGGCACACTTTAGTGAAAGTCTGACTTTGCCTGTAGTTTGAGGCTGTTCCTAAAATGGAAGCAGACGCCTTTGCTGCCGACTCTAACATAGTATAGGCACAGCTCCTCCGTATCCCTGGAGTGGGACCATTGCTGAGGTCTATCAGCCGGGTCAGTTGAACTCAGGATTTTTAAAGAGGTCTTTCTCCTCTTCTAACAATGCTGCTGTTGGTCCGCGACTGCTTATTCGTCATAGTTATTCTGATTGTTTCACAGCTGGCCTGGTTCATATCTGAAGGTTGTTCCCCTACCTGCTACCTGGGCACTGCAGCAGTCAGCTCTGCTGAGGGCGGCAAGGAGTGATAAAGGTATCTAAGTTTGCAAGGGTGTTCTAATGCGATTTTTTTTTTCATATTTAGTACAACATCTAAATCACAAGTCATAAACAAATCTTGATTTAGACAACGTTTCTCTCAAAATTCCTTGGACAGATATGGTAACTAATAATAAAGTCCTCGATCGAATGGGTACAGAACGCCATCTGATAAAGTTCATAAAACAACGAAAACTGACGTTTGCTGGACATGTGATGCTCGGATCAGCAGGAGAGACATTGCTGACAGTGTTGGAGGGAAGAGATCGAGGGGGAGGAGGCGATAGATACACAGACGATCTAAAACAATGGACTGGACGACACGAGGAGATGAAGAAAATGGCGGATGAAGTATGAAGAGACTATGTGGCCCACCTTCAGTAGAGGAAGACACTGAAGGAGGGAGATACGGAGAGACTATGTGGCCTACCCTCAGTAGAGGAAGACATTGAAGGAGGGAGATACGGAGAGACCATGTGGCCCACCCTCAGTAGAGGAAGGCACTGAAGGAGGGAGATATGGAGAGACCATGTGGCCCACCCTCAGTAGAGGAAGGCACTGAAGGAGGGAGAAGGGTCACAACTTGATACACTTATATGATTGAGTGGAGAAAAGAAAGAATAAGAAAAGGTCGGTAGATTTTATTATTTTTATTTATAAATAAATGTCACCGCTCGTGTCAAAGTAAATCTCGGGTGTCTTCAATAAAGGTCACTGTAATATCTTTCAGAGTTATTGTCTGAATTCCGATATACAAGGGGAGATCAATAAATAAGGTGAATTATCTTATTTCTTAAAAATTAAAAAAGAAAAAATAATTTAAACCACAGAATATTAAAATATAACATCGAGAGACTATTTAAGGTGTTCTGTTCTTTTTTCCCACGCGCGGCGCGAGACTTATAAATAAACTAAAATGGAAGCTCCCTTGAAGGATTGTACCACGCTTGAACAACGTGCAGTTATTCGTTTCTTGAATGCAGAAGGTATTCAAACATCTCAAATATGCCAAAGAATGAAAAATATCTATGGTGAGTCTTGTTTGCCTCAAAAAAACATTTATAAATGGGTTAACGAGTTCAAAAATGGACGAATTACATGTACCGATATTGAGCGACCTGGACGACCAAGTGTTACAACGACGCCAAGCACGATAAATGCGGTTGAAAACTTAATTTTGGAGGATAGAAAAATATCCATATTTACCATAGCCGACAATTTGAATATAAGCTATGGAACTGTGCACACCATTATTAAAGAACAATTGCAATTTAGAAAAATATGCTGCAGATGGATTCCACATTTCCTTAATTTGGACCAAAAACTTAACTGTATTCGGGTTTCAAAGGCTCTGTTAAAGCGGTATGAAGAGGAAGGTGATCATTTCCTTGACCAAATTGTAACTGGAGATGAGATTTGGTGCTATCATTATGATCCTTCGACAAAACGTGCATCTATGGAATGGAAACGAGGCGACTCTCCAAGACCAAAAAAAATCAGGTCTCAACGTTCGGCCGGTAAAGTTTTGTTAACAATTTTTTGGGATGTTGATGGACCAATCTGTCTTGATTTTTTATCCTCAAGGCAACGTATGAACAGCGAACTTTATTGTGACATTCTTGTAAATAAGCTAAAGCCCGGCATAAGAAACAAAAGAAGAGGGAAGCTTAGTAAAGGTGTTCTCTTCCTTCATGATAATGCAAGAGCACATACATCATGTAAAACTGTATCTACAATCATTAAATTAGGTTTTGAAGTTTTAGAACATTCTGCATATAGTCCAGACCTAGCCCCCTCTGACTATTTCCTTTTTGGACTACTAAAGAAGGAGTTAAAGGGAAAGCGATTTGACTCGGATGAAGATGTCCAGAAAGTGGTGCAAGATTTTTTTCACACGCTTCCTAAGAGTGCCTATAAAGAGGGTATTTACAAGTTGCCAGAACGATGGAGACGATGTATAGAAAGCCAAGGTGATTATTCTGAATAAATCAAGTCCTAATTTTTAATATCGTTCTTTTTTTTTTAAATAAATTATAATTCACCTTGATCCCACCTTGTACATGCTAAAATGTAATACTTCTTGTCCATGAGTATATTTTACTTTTCCAAATAAAACTATTCGACACTATTATAGATTCTTTTAGAAAAATTCTACTGCCATTACTGCAATGGAAATTGTTTAATTTTAAAAGAAGCATACATGTCTATAATAGTTTCAAATTTTCATAACAGATGTCGTGCTAATGTATCATAAAATAAAACTACAGTTAAACCTCTCTATAGCGCCCCCTCTAAATAGCGCCCGATTTTAAATACGTAGTACGTATGTGATTTACATTCAAAAGTGACCTGTCTATAGCACCCCCTCTTTATAGCACCATATTTTGGTGAGTCCCAAGAGGGGGCGACTGGTTTAACTGTGTATTGAATAAAATCTCCAAAATAAGGTTTGTGCTGCCTGATGTTGTGTCCAGGAGCAGGTACTCCTGGTACTTCCACAAATAAAGATGTCAAATTGTTGAAATAAAAGTTTTATGATAAAACTTGTCTCCACAAACACCAAATTCTGACCAAATAAGATGAGTTTTTAAATCTTGCTGGGAATTCTCAGTAACTTACATTGTTTGTTTTCCCACCTAGAGGATCCTGTTCTACAGTGTAGAAACAGATCAAATCAGATAGTGTTGAGGGAATACAGTAACAATAGCAAAGAGAAACTCCTGGAGATGATAATCATAGGAATTTATTCTAAATTACACTTTTAATGAAGGTGGACCAGGTGGTATGGTGGATTTTGGATGTAATCGATGGCTTCTTTGATTAAATCATCCACCACGCGCATTCTCCTGGGGCTCCAGGCAGATACACCCATGATTTTGAGGAAGTTGATGTACTGTGAGCTGCGAAGTTCCTCGGGCAGGTATTGGGAATACCCTGTGCCATCACAACAGGATTGAAACATTCATTCTCTTTTCTTCATGGATAGAGCAGCCATCAGGATTGCAATGTTACATTTCTACAGTAGAACAAACTCCTATATAGATATATATATGTTATAAATAAAAGATTTTCTGCTATTTTATGATTGTTATTTATATAGAATTATTAGCTGTTGCTTGATTTTGGCATGCAGTTGTGGAAATAATAAAATAGTAAAGATCAAAAATAGCTTTAATTGAGCTTATGGAATATATAAAAACATAATTTGATAAAGGTACTGCCTGGCTTAAGGTGTAAGATTAAAAAATGAAAAACTTATTTACATAATGTACAAAAGGTTTGAGCCAGCCATCGGGAAACAACAACAATGAGTTTTTATAGGGGAAGCGTGACCTCTGGCGGTCGATTTAACAGAATATTTGAATCTATGAAATATAATTTTAAATAAAATAATATTTTAACACATAACACATATATATAAATTAATAAAATCAAAAAAGGCATATCCTGACCACGAGCACATGAGTTTTTTTAGATGGCAGAGCGCCATCTAGTGGAACAGAATTCACCTAAACTTTGATTTAGCCTGTTCCCTTATATATTTCTTGATAAATCAAGAAAAGCCTTTGACAAACACGTTTAGGGTCGGGCCGTTGACCCTTGTCAGCTCATGGTCAAGATATGCCTTTTTTGATTTTAATACCAACACCTTTATTTTATCACATATATATTTAAAACAATCACACCACAGCTTCCAACAAGCTGCTGGGTCAACCTACCATTGATGTACTCCCATTTTTTCACCAGCTTTTTAAAGGTTTTTAGTTTCTCCTCTTCGTCGAAATCCATCTTGTTGACCAGCAAGATGGCAGGTTTATAGAGCAGGTTCTTTTGGTATTTCTCCAGTTCCTGAAACAAAATTATACTAAGTGAAAATATATTTTTTGAAAGGGAGAAGTGTGCACTATGTGCACCCCTAGAGCCCCCTTCAACAATGGATTCTAACACATATCTCACACACCAGATATTGTTCCATTTTTACTTCAATAACAATAGGTAGGTGTACAAAAGTGTATCAGACGGATATATTGAGACATCTCCTGATCCAGCATCTAAAAGTTGCTGATGGCTTGCACCATCTGTTGGAATAATTTTTAACACCTTGCCAAATGTTTTATTTTTGTTCACTCCTGACGAGGACAAAAGATTTTTGTCGAAACGTCGAGGTAATAAAAAGATTTACTGGCCAAAGTAAGTATCTTTATTTTCAAGAAACCATAGTAGCTCATAGGGGAGGGATCTGTCGAGTCTCCCAGATCACCATATATGATGGCAGTTAGCTGGAATGACAGCTCTGGGTCAACAACCATCAATGGAGTGCGGTGATGGGATTACATCGAAATAGCCATAGCAACAGCAGAATCCATAAGGTCCAGTTGCAGAGCCAAAGTGTTATTTAGGTCTCCTCTTACCAGAGAATTTCTAATTGGTTAAAATGGTAATTTTGGGATGAAAACTTTCCTTTGTAGAGACGTTTCCTATGGCAGAAGTGTCCTCTCATGGAGTATGTTCTACTGTACTGGGTTAATGCCATTGAAAATACCAACAGCAGCATGGATTTTAGGGCAGATTTCCATGTTGAATTATCCTCCCAGTAGGTAATTTAAATTCTTTGAGTCAATGGCTGACATGGCCGACATCAAGTCCCCATTGCCTACTTGAACGTTGACAATATTAGATAAACAACTTATCCCCGAGATTACATGAATTCCATGAGAGACTACAGAGTGGTTTCTTATCCCCGAGTATTTCATGAATTCCATGAGAGACTACAGAGTGATTTCTTATCCCCGAGATTACATGAATTCCATGAGACTACAGAGTGGTTTCTTATCCCCGAGATTACATGAATTTCATGAGAGACTACAGAGTGGTTTCTTATCCCTGAGTATTACATGAATTCCATGAGAGACTACAGAGTGGTTTCTTATCCCCGAGTATTACATGAATTCCATGAGAGACTACAGAGTGGTTTCTTATCCCCGAGTATTACATGAATTCCATGAGAGACTACAGAGTGGTTTCTTATCCCCGAGTATTACATGAATTACATGAGACTACAGAGTGGTTTCTTATCCCCGAGTATTACATGAATTCCATGAGAGACTACAGAGTGGTTTCTTATCCCCGAGTATTACATGAATTCCATGAGAGACTACAGAGTGGTTTCTTATCCCTGAGTATTACATGAATTCCATGAGAGACTACAGAGTGGTTTCTTATCCCCGAGTATTACATGAATTCCATGAGAGACTACAGAGTGGTTTCTTATCCCTGAGTATTACATGAATTCCATGAGAGACTACAGAGTGGTTTCTTATCCCTGAGTATTTCATGAATTCCATGAGAGACTACAGAGTGGTTTCTTATCCCGAGTATTACATGAATTCCATGAGAGACTACAGAGTGGTTTCTTATCCCCGAGTATTACATGAATTCCATGAGAGACTACAGAGTGGTTTCTTATCCCTGAGTATTTCATGAATTCCATGAGACTACAGAGTGGTTTCTTATCCCCGAGTATTTCATGAATTCCATGAGAGACTACAGAGTGGTTTCTTATCCCCGAGTATTACATGAATTCCATGAGAGACTACAGAGTGGTTTCTTATCCCTGAGTATTTCATGAATTCCATGAGACTACAGAGTGGTTTCTTATCCCCGAGTATTTCATGAATTCCATGAGAGACTACAGAGTGGTTTCTTATCCCCGAGTATTACATGAATTCCATGAGAGACTACAGAGTGGTTTCTTATCCCCGAGTATTACATGAATTCCATGAGAGACTACAGAGTGGTTTCTTATCCCCGAGTATTACATGAATTCCATGAGAGACTACAGAGTGGTTTCTTATCCCCGAGTATTACATGAATTCCATGAGAGACTACAGAGTGGTTTCTTATCCCCGAGTATTACATGAATTCCATGAGAGACTACAGAGTGGTTTCTTATCCCTGAGTATTTCATGAATTCATGAGAGACTACAGAGTGGTTTCTTATCCCCGAGTATTACATGAATTCCATGAGAGACTACAGAGTGGTTTCTTATCCCCGAGTATTACATGAATTCCATGAGAGACTACAGAGTGGTTTCTTATCCCTGAGTATTACATGAATTCCATGAGAGACTACAGAGTGGTTTCTTATCCCTGAGTATTTCATGAATTCCATGAGAGACTACAGAGTGGTTTCTTATCCCCGAGTATTACATGAATTCCATGAGAGACTACAGAGTGGTTTCTTATCCCCGAGTATTACATGAATTCCATGAGAGACTACAGAGTGGTTTCTTATCCCCGAGTATTACATGAATTCCATGAGAGACTACAGAGTGGTTTCTTATCCCCGAGTATTACATGAATTCCATGAGAGACTACAGAGTGGTTTCTTATCCCGAGTATTACATGAATTCCACGAGAGACTACAGAGTGGTTTCTTATCCCCGAGTATTACATGAATTCCACGAGAGACTACAGAGTGGTTTCTTATCCCCGAGTAATTCATGAATTCCACGAGAGACTACAGAGTGGTTTCTTATCCCCGAGTATTTCATGAATTCCATGAGAGACTACAGAGTGGTTTCTTATCCCCGAGTATTTCATGAATTCCATGAGAGACTACAGAGTGGTTTCTTATCCCCGAGTATTTCATGAATTCCATGAGAGACTACAGAGTGGTTTCTTATCCCCGAGTATTTCATGAATTCATGAGAGACTACAGAGTGGTTTCTTATCCCCGAGTATTACATGAATTCCATGAGAGACTACAGAGTGGTTTCTTATCCCCGAGTATTACATGAATTCCATGAGAGACTACAGAGTGGTTTCTTATCCCTGAGTATTACATGAATTCCATGAGAGACTACAGAGTGGTTTCTTATCCCCGAGTATTACATGAATTCCATGAGAGACTACAGAGTGGTTTCTTATCCCTGAGTATTACATGAATTCCATGAGAGACTACAGAGTGGTTTCTTATCCCTGAGTATTTCATGAATTCCATGAGAGACTACAGAGTGGTTTCTTATCCCCGAGTATTACATGAATTCCATGAGAGACTACAGAGTGGTTTCTTATCCCCGAGTATTACATGAATTCCATGAGAGACTACAGAGTGGTTTCTTATCCCTGAGTATTTCATGAATTCCATGAGACTACAGAGTGGTTTCTTATCCCCGAGTATTACATGAATTCCATGAGAGACTACAGAGTGGTTTCTTATCCCCGAGTATTTCATGAATTCCATGAGACTACAGAGTGGTTTCTTATCCCCGAGTATTTCATGAATTCCATGAGAGACTACAGAGTGGTTTCTTATCCCCGAGTATTACATGAATTCCATGAGAGACTACAGAGTGGTTTCTTATCCCCGAGTATTACATGAATTCCATGAGAGACTACAGAGTGGTTTCTTATCCCCGAGTATTACATGAATTCCATGAGAGACTACAGAGTGGTTTCTTATCCCCGAGTATTACATGAATTCCATGAGAGACTACAGAGTGGTTTCTTATCCCCGAGTATTACATGAATTCCATGAGAGACTACAGAGTGGTTTCTTATCCCCGAGTATTACATGAATTCCATGAGAGACTACAGAGTGGTTTCTTATCCCTGAGTATTTCATGAATTCCATGAGAGACTACAGAGTGGTTTCTTATCCCCGAGTATTACATGAATTCCATGAGAGACTACAGAGTGGTTTCTTATCCCCGAGTATTACATGAATTCCATGAGAGACTACAGAGTGGTTTCTTATCCCTGAGTATTACATGAATTCCATGAGAGACTACAGAGTGGTTTCTTATCCCTGAGTATTTCATGAATTCCATGAGAGACTACAGAGTGGTTTCTTATCCCCGAGTATTACATGAATTCCATGAGAGACTACAGAGTGGTTTCTTATCCCCGAGTATTACATGAATTCCATGAGAGACTACAGAGTGGTTTCTTATCCCCGAGTATTACATGAATTCCATGAGAGACTACAGAGTGGTTTCTTATCCCCGAGTATTACATGAATTCCATGAGAGACTACAGAGTGGTTTCTTATCCCCGAGTATTACATGAATTCCACGAGAGACTACAGAGTGGTTTCTTATCCCCGAGTATTACATGAATTACACGAGAGACTACAGAGTGGTTTCTTATCCCCGAGTAATTCATGAATTCCACGAGAGACTACAGAGTGGTTTCTTATCCCCGAGTATTACATGAATTCCATGAGAGACTACAGAGTGGTTTCTTATCCCCGAGTATTTCATGAATTCCATGAGAGACTACAGAGTGGTTTCTTATCCCCGAGTATTTCATGAATTCCATGAGAGACTACAGAGTGGTTTCTTATCCCCGAGTATTTCATGAATTCCATGAGAGACTACAGAGTGGTTTCTTATCCCCGAGATTACATGAATTCCATGAGAGGACTACAGAGTGGTTTCTTATCCCCGAGTATTACATGAATTCCATGAGAGACTACAGAGTGGTTTCTTATCCCCGAGATTACATGAATTCCATGAGAGACTACAGAGTGGTTTCTTATCCCTGAGTATTTCATGAATTCCATGAGAGACTACAGAGTGGTTTCTTATCCCCGAGTATTACATGAATTCCATGAGAGACTACAGAGTGGTTTCTTATCCCCGAGTATTACATGAATTCCATGAGAGACTACAGAGTGGTTTCTTATCCCCGAGTATTACATGAATTCCACGAGAGACTACAGAGTGGTTTCTTATCCCCGAGCATTACATGAATTCCACGAGAGACTACAGAGTGGTTTCTTATCCCCGAGTAATTCATGAATTCCATGAGAGACTACAGAGTGGTTTCTTATCCCCGAGTATTTCATGAATTCCATGAGACTACAGAGTGGTTTCTTATCCCCGAGATTACATGAATTCCATGAGAGACTACAGAGTGGTTTCTTATCCCCGAGATTACATGAATTCCATGAGAGACTACAGAGTGGTTTCTTATCCCCGAGTATTTCATGAATTCCATGAGAGACTACAGAGTGGTTTCTTATCCCCGAGTATTTCATGAATTCCATGAGAGACTACAGAGTGGTTTCTTATCCCCGAGTATTACATGAATTCCATGAGACTACAGAGTGGTTTCTTATCCCCGAGTATTTCATGAATTCCATGAGACTACAGAGTGGTTTCTTATCCCCGAGTATTTCATGAATTCCATGAGAGACTACAGAGTGGTTTCTTATCCCGAGTATTTCATGAATTCCATGAGACTACAGAGTGGTTTCTTATCCCCGAGTATTACATGAATTCCATGAGAGACTACAGAGTGGTTTCTTATCCCCGAGTATTACATGAATTCCATGAGAGACTACAGAGTGGTTTCTTATCCCCGAGATTACATGAATTCCATGAGAGACTACAGAGTGGTTTCTTATCCCCGAGTATTACATGAATTCCATGAGAGACTACAGAGTGGTTTCTTATCCCCGAGTATTACATGAATTACATGAGACTACAGAGTGGTTTCTTATCCCCGAGTATTACATGAATTCCATGAGAGACTACAGAGTGGTTTCTTATCCCCGAGTATTACATGAATTACATGAGACTACAGAGTGGTTTCTTATCCCCGAGTATTACATGAATTCCATGAGAGACTACAGAGTGGTTTCTTATCCCCGAGTATTACATGAATTCCATGAGAGACTACAGAGTGGTTTCTTATCCCCGAGTATTTCATGAATTCCATGAGAGACTACAGAGTGGTTTCTTATCCCCGAGTATTTCATGAATTCCATGAGACTACAGAGTGGTTTCTTATCCCCGAGTATTACATGAATTCAATGAGAGACTACAGAGTGGTTTCTTATCCCCGAGATTACATGAATTCCATGAGAGACTACAGAGTGGTTTCTTATCCCCGAGATTACATGAATTCCATGAGAGACTACAGAGTGGTTTCTTATCCCCGAGATTACATGAATTCCATGAGAGACTACAGAGTGGTTTCTTATCCCCGAGATTACATGAATTCCATGAGAGACTACAGAGTGGTTTCTTATCCCCGAGTATTACATGAATTCCATGAGAGACTACAGAGTGGTTTCTTATCCCCGAGTATTACATGAATTCCATGAGAGACTACAGAGTGGTTTCTTATCCCCGAGTATTATATGAATTCCATGAGAGACTACAGAGTGGTGTACCTGGTTTAGGAGCAAGACATTCTCCAGTGCCGTGCGGTGCGGAACAGTGGGGTGGAGCTGGAACCCCAAGACATCCACCACAAACACCAGCAGTTTGGTTCCGATGACATGCTTGAGGAACTTGTTTCCAAGTCCGACATTGTGATGGGCCCCTTCTACCAATCCGGGGAGGTCCGCGACAAGAATCTGGACACCCACATAGTTTGCATATTGCACAGGAATTGCATATTGCCACATTGGACAGCTCTCTTTTAGATTTTTTTGATTCTAAGATTCTGTGAAGAACAAATTCTTTCATTTACACCTTTCTAAAACTCTTTCATTTTTTTTAAAACAATAATTTTATTGTAAAAAAAAAGAACAAAAGTGAAATGTACTGGGATCAGGTGAATAAATTAATAATATAGAAAAAGGCATCTCCAGATCGTGCAACTAAAAGTTGCTGATGGCTTGCGCCAACTGTCCGAAAAATCAATGAATAGTTTATTCTGACAGATGGCGCAAGGCATCAGCAACTTTTAGTTGCATGATCTGGGGATGCCTTTTTTTATAATAATTCTATCGTCTCTATATATAAATACTAGAAAATAAGATAATCTTTAATCCAAATTGTGCTTTATCATGTCTATATATAAATACTAGAAAATAAGATAATCTTTAATCCAAATTGTGCTTTATCATGTCTATATATAAATACTAGAAAATAAGATAATCTTTAATCCAAATTGTGCTTTATCATGTCTATATATAAATACTAGAAAATAAGATAATCTTTAATCCAAATTGTGCTTTATCATGTCTATATATAAATACTAGAAAATAAGATAATCTTTAATCCAAATTGTACTTTATCATGTCTATATATAAATACTAGAAAATAAGATAATCTTTAATCCAAGATTAACTGTCGTAGCTAAATGAAGAGGCGCAGTCGTTTTAACACAAGCGTAACATATTTACATACTTATTTTGACGAATTCTGACAGATGGAACCTGTGTGGGATAAATAAATTTAAAAGGAATTTAAAATTATTTAGTTGAGATTGGTTGGATGTTATGGGAGATTAGAAATCTCCTAAACCTCGGTGATGTAAAGGCAGGGGCTCTATCTGTAAGGAGGCGCTTCTGGGAATGAGGCACATCTTCGGATAAGCGCCTTAGCGGATTACTTGTCCGTCACAGCTGCTGTTTTGGAATTCCGGGGACCTCTCCAGCTCCCTTAAGAACGATTCCGCCGAACTTGATCCGTCAAATCTGGCTGCGGTGGTGGGCGCGTCCTGCTCTAGTCTTCTCATCATCGCTGTTATTGCGTCCATCACCGACTTATTCTCTTGAGCTAACTCGGCCTCCTTCTGGCCTTCTTGTCTTTTTGCCTTGCCCATGCTCTTGAGGTTCTTTATCTCTGTCGACTCTGTCTATATATAAATACTAGAATTCCAATTTGGAAACCTACTCACAATTAAAACTGCTATCTTTACAAATTCAATATTTACTATAATTCAATTGTGTGGTAAAGCAAGACCAAATCTAAATAAATAAATTATACGAAACATTTCGGCAACAGGTGAAGATGGTAACAACGCCGTTGTCGAAAGGTCAAGTAAAATTTTCCTATTTGGATTTGTTACCTCAGTTTTCTTTTAATTTTTCATCTATAAATTATACACACCCCATATCATTGTAATTTTATAGATTTTTTTAAAAATCCTGATCAAGCTGCTAACTTTTGAACTACAAGATAATAAGACCAAATGCAAATAAGCAAAGAGTGTGATGTAACAGCGTTGCCATCATCAGACACTGAATGTATTCTCCTGATGGTTACATCACACACTATTTATTTAGATAAGGGGGTCGGTGGAAGGATGGTCTAAACCGTCGACCGCTACCACTCGGGTTCAATTCCTGCATTGGGTACTTTTTTCTAATTAAAATTAATTCTCCAATGGCCCCCGATTCTTCCAAAAGTTCATCCCCACCAGCGAGTGTAAGTAACCAAACAGGGCTCTGGCACATTTGTAAGTGCGAAGTCGAACTGCTTTTCACATGGGCAGACATGTGGTGCACTCACAGTAAAAGCAGTCGCCAATTTCTACCCACCATGATTATCATGGCCTCTACCAGGTGAACTAGGAATAAGCAGAAGAATTTATTTAGATTTGGTCTTAATACCACCCTGTGTTTCTAATGAAAACTGTGTAGAGGGGTGTCACGGAGTTACTGTACATTTTATGTAAACATTGATCAACACGAGAGGTCAACATGGATACTTACATTCCTCTGGTCGCGGTACTCTATGACTCCCAAGTTGGGGTTGAGGGTGGTGACTGCAACACTGGGTCAACAACGGAGGACACTTCGAGTCGAGGGATCCAACTTACAAGGTTGGTTGTCGATTTTTGGCTTAGCTCGGGTCAGAGCTTTGAGTAACGAGGACTTTCCTGCGTTGGGGAATCTGCACAATATATTGGGGCCATTAGATTTCTATGTTCAGGTTGGTTGAGCCTAGGTGACATGCGCCAGCTGAACTCTCAATATTTGTTTGTTTTGTCTTGTTTATAATATAACTAGACGAATGGCCCGGGCAACGCTCGGGTTTTACCCGAGTGCGTATATATTTTAAAAACGTTTTAAAATTCAAATACTATTCGTTACAATTATAAATTGGCGCCATGGATGTCACTCTTGTGAAACGTCCCGCCCCAAACTGTGTGTGTCTTGAAAATATAAAAATAAAAATGTGAATTTTCATAAAGATTTCATCATGTCGATTTTTTTTTTTTTGCATTTCACCTACTAAATCGATAGAGATAATTACATTTGCAACATGAACTTAGGTATATTGACTAAATAGAAAACTGCATAGTAATAAAGATCATTTTTTAAAGGCACCATATCGTTTTTTTTTCAATAAAATCGAAACAAAAATTAACGATAAATAACGATAATTGCCTTAAAAAGAAATTGCCTTAAAAAAAAGAAACATTCGCGGTGATTTTGTCTTGCATTCGTTTATACAATTATTATATACGAATGACCCGGGCAACGCCCGGGTTTTACCCGATTAAATGCTTTTATTCAAATACTATTCGTTACAATTATAAATTGGCGCCGTGGATGTCATTCTTGTATAATATATAAATGAGTTTTAAAAATTGTAAAAAAAAAAAAAAAATGCATCGGCCGGGAATCGAACCCGGGCCGCCCGCGTGGCAAGCGAGCATTCTACCACTGAACCACCGATGGTTATGAAAAATCCCATCCGTGAGCTTCAGACAAACAGACAAACAGACAGAATAAGGCAAATATATAAGTAGATTTAAGGTGAAAACATCAGCCCTCCTGGAATAAATGTAACTAAAAGTTACTGATGGCTTGGGCCATCTATCGGAATAAATATCTTTGATATTTAATTATTCTAGAATTGGCCAAAAACCTATTCTTGATTTATCAAGAAAAGCTAAAGGCCTCTCTGGCCGTTGGCACAAGCTGAAACTCAACATCCAATTCAGGCATCTTGAATAATTATGAAACTCGGGGCATGTAAACTAGAGAGAATATCCCTGGATTTTTTCACCTTGATACAAGGGATTGAAATGTGGTGAGGCTGTAAACACAAGATAATAAGACCAAATCCAAATAAATAAATAGTGTGTGATGTTTCGGTAACAGCGTTGTTACCATCTTCAGACAAATCTTTATTAACAATTCAGTACTTTTGTCTGAAGATGGTAACAGCTCTGTTAGCGAAATGTCACACACTATTTATTTATTTGGTCTTATTACCTTGTGTCTATAATCCAAATTGTGCTTATCGTGGTGAGGTTGATATGTGGAGTTTTCATTGTTGCTAAAAATAGGTTTAGAGGAGACTCTCTGTATGACCTTGGTATAGTGGGGGAGTGTTTCACAAGTTCTTACAATGGTTCACCGGCACTCGGCCATTGTGTCAGCAAAATATGGAGCCACAAATTGTGTTACAATAGTGCATTATGGGAGAACCTGGCCTGTAAATGTGTGTTTGGTTTTGAATATAATCAAATAATATATCAAATTATTACAAAAAATTGATTAGTCGAAGGGAGAACCAAATTCAAATGGGAGTAAGCCAATAAAATGACACAAGCTTCAACAACAAATTTGATTTTGTGAACCCTGCACTTGGATATCAGGCAGCCTTTTACTGGTGATCAGCTGTTTGATTAAACAAAAAGGTAAATTTGGGCAATTAAAAACTGTCCTTTGTGTCTAGTAGCGGGACTCATGGAGCATGTACACTGGACTGAATTGATGGTAGTTTGTTGAATTAAGTGATAGAGATGATCAAAATTCTCATGGAATGGAGACAGATTTCTTTGATCACATGGCACACTTTGGTGAAATTATGGAATTTGAGGCTGTTCCTAACATGGATGTCTTTGCTAACATGAGTACAGATACAGCTTCTCCCAATCTCTGGAGATCTTCTGCAGCTTCAGAACACATGTTGGCTTGTATTAGATGGGATCTTTGGGAGAGGCTTATCATCAAACAGCTGCATGTACTCGTGGAATTAGTGTAACACAAGGGGATAAGGAAGCCAAATTGCAAGGTTTGGGCGGTGAGTTCCTCACCCAATCAGGCAGACATCCGACGGCAGTTCAGGAAGGTCCAATGTGTGGCTAAGCTGCTGTCCAGGCTGAGAAACGTAGTGGTTTTCATCACTTCCCCCAGAACATCCCCCGGCATCTCCATATTTGTCCGGAATTCCTGGACACATCAACAACTTTAATACCTTTATTAATCAAGAGAAGTTAACTACATTCCAGGCTCTCATCAGCTTGGTACAACCTATATTTGGCCAATTCTGGAATATTAGTTGATATTTATTCTGACAGATGCCATCAGCATGGTACAACCTATATTTGGACAATTCTGGAATATTGTTGATATTTATTCTGACAGATGCCATCAGCATGGTACAACCTATATTTGGACAATTCTGGAATATTAGTTGATATTTATTCTGACAGATGCCATCAGCATGGTACAACCTATATTTGGCCAATTCTGGAATATTAGTTGATATTTATTCCGACAGATGCCATCAGCATGGTACAACCTATATTTGGCCAATTCTGGAATATTAGTTGATATTTATTCCGACAGATGCCATCAGCATGGTACAACCTATATTTGGCCAATTCTGGAATATTAGTTGATATTTATTCCGACAGATGCCATCAGCATGGTACAACCTATATTTGGCCAATTCTGGAATATTAGTTGATATTTATTCCGACAGATGCCATCAGCTTGGTACAACCTATATTTGGACAATTCTGGAATATTAGTTGATATTTATTCCGACAGATGCCATCAGCATGGTACAACCTATATTTGGACAATTCTGGAATATTAGTTGATATTTATTCTGACAGATGCCATCAGCATGGTACAACCTATATTTGGACAATTCTGGAATATTAGTTGATATTTATTCCGACAGATGGTGTAAGCCATTAGCAACTTTTAGTATAATTTCACTTTTGTGCTATTTTTCATTTTACTGAAATGTCAGTTATAAATTTTTTTCTCTTGTTACCACAGAGAAGCTGTATATACTGCCTAAACCAGGGTGTAACCTCAGTCATAACATTTATAAAGGGTCTGTTTGGGAATAGAGAATAACATAACTCAAGAATGGCTCAATTCTGATTCTTGCAAAAGTCCAACCCCACCAGCGAGTGCAAGTAACCATACGGGGCTCTGGCACATTTGAAAGTGCAAAGTCGAACTGCTTTTCACATGTGTAGACATGTGATGCACTTACAGTAACTTGTTGAGATACAGAACAGTCCCAGGACAGGATTGTGTAGGTCTCAGGACAAGATTGTGTAGGTCCCAGGACAAGAAGGATTGTGTAGGTCCCAGGACAAGAAGGATTGAGTATGTCTCCTCACCTAGCGTAGCTCCGGATTGGGAGACTGCTGTAATCCCAGGGGGCACCGGCACCTTGAGGTATGGACCCTTGGATCCTACCAGGTCATATTTCCTACATCACTGGTTAGAGAGGGCTACATAACCAGGGCAGGGCACCTACTTGCTGTCTTTTCCCTTTTTACCCATAAACTGGTGGGAAGTGTTAGCTGCCATCATTTTTTCCAGGGTCATGTTTTTCTTGCATACACAAACTACATTTCCCCTGTTGCCGCCTGCCCAATTGGAACTAGGAAGGCCTTGGCCCCCAGGACCTCCCTTCACATTGATGAGCCGACTGTCGACAAACTTGGACTTCCATCCCTGCACAGACATGTTTCCCTCATCCCATTGATTTTTGTCACCTTGACCTGGGAACGAATTCCGCATTGAGTTCTTTTTTTTCCACTCCAATGGGCCCAGCAAGATAAAAACCCCACCTGTGAGTTCAGGTAACCAATTGGACCTTGATGTACAAAATCAAACTGCTTTGCAAATCTTCATCAATTCCCTACCACAATTACAGTTTTCACTAATTAGAAAATCTCCAGTAAGAGGACACCTCTCTCTGCAAAGGATGTTTTCTTCACCAAAATTAGTTTTCACTAAACAGCAACCATCCAGTAAGAGGGCACCTCTCTCTAAAGGACAGTTTGGCTCTGCAACTAGGTGTTGTTCCCTTTTAGAAAGAGATTTCACTGTAAAGGTGGCTTTATAATAAAATCCAACCCATATTTACATACAGTCGAACCTCTTTAATTCAACACCCCAAGGGATCAACACTTTTGGTTGAATTAAAGGAAGTGTTGAATCAAATTTATTCAGATTATTAGCTAATCATCTAACTCACTAAAATATATATATTTTTTTAATAGCTTTGTAATATAAATTGATCATATTAATTAAAACCAATGTGTGTGTACTTTTTTGTATTATTTTTTATTTTCATGGTTAACTTTAATATCAGGGACAAAATGGCAATAATACATATTTTTGAAACATAAATAATTACAAATAATATTTTATTATAATTGAAGAATATAGCAGTTGAAAGGAAATAAATATGGAAAATAAAAAGAAAATTTAAAAATAGTATTAGTAAAAATAGTATAAAATAATCATGAAGTTCTTTTTTAAAAATCCTTTATAGATGTCTGTTTTGCAGTGAAATCCTATTCAAAATGTATTCCAGATGGTCTATTTAAAAAAAAAAAAACATGCATGTCTTTCTTCCTCTGGAATGTGTTTTAATTATTGTATTAAAGACATCCACTGCTGCTGCAGGTGTTATTGATTTTGTGTTTAAATCTTTTATAATAATATGGAAATGGAATATTGAAATAAAATGTTATCATAATCATTGTGGCTACATTTTATGAAGATTTATTTTTTAAAAGGAAATTATTTGTAAATTTTAAAATAACTAAAATATTTCAATGCTGAAAATTAAAAATAAAATATTATTAATTAGCGCGCGATTCCTAAATTCCCGCGTAAAAAATAAACAACACTCGCGACATTGCGCAATGGCACTGCAAAGTGAAACTTAAACTAACAGAAACCAAAAGTGCGCAGGCGCGATCCTATCGGCGCCCGCCGTCGTCGCCGCCGTTTGCCGCCACCGTAATACCTGTTTAGCGGTAAAGTTGTATGTAAAAAAAAAACATTCAACTTTCGAAATTCGAATTTTAAAATGGTCGAACTATCGGAACTGTCGTATTATCGATACAGTCAAATTACGGTTTGTTATTTGATAGGCCGGAGGTCGGGACATCAGAATATGGTCGAATTAAGGTAGTGTCGAATTAACGAGGCTATACTGTATATATATGTTCCCAGCTTCGCCCACCCGAGTAAAGGTTTGCCTAACGAACATTTGTTAAACAATTCTATCAAACATCCAATTCCTACTGAACCTATACTTGCCTATACTCTCGATAATTTGAAATTTTTCCCGGTCCCTTGAAAAATACACCTATCCCCCGATTTACACGGTACTTGTTTTACACGTTTTCGCTTTTACACGATTTTCCAAATAAGTTTTTTTTTGTTTGTTTTTATCGCACTATACTAAATGCTACTGTGATTGAACACATGCGCTGTGTACACATCTCACGAGGAATCCCGAGCTTATGTGTTGACTACATATTTTAACCTGTCAATGCATTTTATTTTTATTTCTGTGTACACCTATCCCCCCGATTTACACGTTTTTTCTCAGGAACGTATCTACAGTGTAAATCGGGGATAGGTGAAGTTGAAGGAATAGTATCTTGCCACAAACCAACTTTTGTAAATAACTATTTAGCGAATGTACCCAGGCTTCGCACGGTTTTTACCAGAGTGAAAGTTTGTCTAACCAACATTTGTTAAACCGATTCTAGAAAACTTCCAATACACCTATATATAGATTTATAAACGTATATAAATATTGTTATATACGTTTAAATATATTTTTGAAGCACATTTTTTTTTAACATTTATTAAATTTTAAATAAGATACTTTCTTTAAATATGTATTAATATTGAAATGCCAAGTTTTTTTATGTCATTGGAATATTATATTACCACAAATCCTCAAATTAAATATTAAATTTATTATACTTGGAACACATTTTAGCATTTTTACAATTTATAAATGTAATTTCACAAGAAACCGCGAGAGGCGCTGCTTGTGGGTGAAAGTAGAAAATTTGCAAATAAAATTGAAACGAATATTTATTTCAAATCAAATTCAAACCAGGAACCTTCCTAGTAGTATAGTAAATAACTTCTTAAAGTTTAACGGCGATTGAATAATCTTATCTTTTAAAAACATTTATCATGTAAACAAACTAACAAACTACTTGTAAAATTATTAACCAATCAAATTTATTTATCGTCGCGACCAGTGCGGCGCCAAGCGGTAAAAGGCTGGATCTAACGCTTTTTGGTTTTACATTTTAAAAAAAGCGCATTAGCCTTTTTAGTTTTTTGAATAGCCTATATGTTAAACGAAATCTTCAGCTACCTGCATGCGAAATTTCATTAGGATTGATTCTGTAGATTTTGTGCAACGCGATAACAAACATCGATTTTGGAATTCATTTTTATAGATATAAAGGTTTAATATCACTTTTTTTTTGTATATACCTATTTAAAAATTCAAATATCTGGCACCGTTACGCCAGTATTTCTTTGTTTACGTTTGTGCTAAAACGCAATTGCTAATATAAAATAATAAAAGGCCCTTTATAAATATAGTGACAATATGAATTAATCACAGGTATTTAAAATATTAATAATTAAATCTTGCTTTAAAAAAACAATGAACGAATCAGTCTTTGTTTACATCGCACGTCACCGTGACGTCACAACCAATGAGAGCCTTAGTTTCATATTGGGCCAAATGTCGCGGACTCACCCAATATTTCAATATATATATATTATTAAAAAAAAATACATTTGTCAAATTTTTGGATTGACCAAATATAATTTCTTTGATTCGAAGTAAGTGGGATATAAACATTGAAACTTTGGTCCTGCTTACATTGTCAGATGTCAATTGAGAATAATTTGAGAGCTTATTGATATATTTTTTGGAGCGTTCCCAGTAAGCAACAATTTTGGTAGGCGGTGCTGTACATTGCTGGCGCCATACCTTCGAAGCGTTTTACACAAGGTTAAAATACTATTTCGGTGAAATACTTTGATTTTTATCCATTTAAATTTTAATTTAAATAAAGATTTAAAAGTAAATATATATATATATATTAAACTAATTATTCTAAAAACACAAACATTATTTTTTTAATTTTCTGAAACTAACCTAATTCAAGTTGTCTGAAACTAACCTTATTTAGCGATGAAACTAACCTAATTTAACCTCTCTGAATCTAAACACATCTTAAACTGACCATATTTATAACCTATCAGAAACTAACCTATTTTACCTATTTGAATATTACATAACTTTTTTAGCATTTTTAAAAATGTATTAAGAATTTTTTTTACAAAGTTTATTAATCACATCTTATACAATATTTGTAAAAATAAATATAAGACCTGTGTATAAATATATGACTGGCACAATTTGGATCATAAACACACGGTAATAAGACCAAATCCAAATAAATAAATAAAGTGTGACGTTTTGGTAACAGCATTGTTACCATCTTCAGACAAAAGTACTGAATGAGAAATTTTACCACAACATGTTTTAAAAAGTTACTGTTATCAAGTGTGTAAACAAGTTAACAGAAAAGAAGATAGTTTTCTGAGAAACACAGATAAAGTGGAATACACAGAGAATTAAAAGTAGAAAAAAACCCAAATTTTTAAAAAATATATAATTAAAAGCATATCTATAAATATCATTTATATTTCCTCTTTCTTCCATTCTGTTAATTGTAGCATATTTCTTTTGGATGAAAAAGGCTTCTTTTAAATTGTCTCTGAAAATATTTTTTCTCAAAACTTATTATTTTTGCTTCTTTTAGATAAAATTATTATGTCCTGTGATTTTTCTATGTTCTACATGTGTAGCATTCTCAACTTTATCCCATTTTAGAGCATATTAAATATTCCAATTGCTAAAAAGAGCAGGTTTAATTTATGAAGTGAAAAATGTGATCAATGCTATGTAGGACAAACATCCAGAACTTTAAAAGAAAGAATGAAAAACCATGAATATGCTCTAAAATGGGATAAAGTTGAGAATTCTGCACTTGTAGAACATAGAAAAATCACAGGGCATAATAATTTTAACCTAAACAAAAATAGAGAATAAGAAATATTTTAATTATTCAATTCTATAGTTATATTTATATAAATTATTTAAATATAAAGGGGGACACACAAAATATATCGCTTTTAGTCAAACTCGTGTAAAACGCCTCGAAGGTACGCGGTGGCAACACAGCGCCGCCTACCAAAGTTGTTGCTTACTGGGAACGCTCCCACGCATTGACAAAAATGTGCAACAAATTTATATGAACTTAGGGTTAATTTTTAGCCGAATGACCTGGCGGGCAACGCCCGGGTTTTTTCACCCGATTAAATGCTTTTATTCAAATACTATTTTTGCAATTATAAATTGGCGCCGTGGATGTCATTCTTGTCAAACGTCCCGCTCCAAACTTTGTGTCTGAGAAGCGATATTTTTATAAAGCAATGATACAACACAATCTGAATTATATATATGTTGCGTAGAAATTGAGATAAAAGCTTCAGAAAAGGAAAATGTTAGGCGTGAAAATGGTAGTCTTTAAAAAAAAATATGTAAAATTTCTGCAAAAGAAGATAACTCGCATATAAGTTATAAAAAAATCGATATTAAAATAAAAAATTGAATGAATAACTAAATACACCTATCCCCCGATTTACACGGTAGATACGTTCCTGAGAAAAACGTGTAAATCGGGGGATAGGTGTACAGAGAAATAAAAATAAAATGCATTAACAGGTTAAAATATGTAGTCAACACATAAGCTCGGGATTCCTCGTGAGATGTGTACACAGCGCATGTGTTCAATCACAGTAGCATTTAGTATAGTGCGATAAAAACAAACAAAAAACTTATTTGGAAAACCGTGTAAAAGCGAAAACGTGTAAAACAAGTACCATGTAAATCGGGGGATAGGTGTATAATATTTTTTAAACGAAATGTAAATTTAAAAAAGAGGATATATAAATATATTGAATTTAAAGAATAGTTATATATATCGTACATAGATGGCCCCACGACTTAGGTCATCGGACCATTACATCGCATTTTCCCCGCTAGAGGCACTACTTTCGAGCTAAAGGGCAAATTTCAACGCAAATTTGCAAATAACTCGAAAAATCTATATTTATAAAAATGAATGTTTGTATGTTTGTTTGTATGTCCGGTATACAAATTCGCAGTAGTTCACTAATTCAAACCAAAATTTCCATACATAGGTAAAAGAAATACGGGGAAGACGATAGGCTATTTTAAAAAATATATAAATCAATTATTAAAACTATATATTTTTAGTCAGAAAATGATTATGACGATATTGCTGTATCATGTTTGATTATCAGATACAAAATTATATCGGGAAAAATTCCAAAAAGCAGAGACCACGGGTGAAACCAGTTCATTATTTTGTACGCAGGAACAAAATTCTAACAGAAAAACATTCATTCTAGCAGAAAACAAAAGCCAGATCATCTTTCTATAGAAATATCGCTTCTCAGACACAAAGTTTGGAGCGGGACGTTTCACAAGAGTGACATCCACGGCGCCAATTTATAATTGTAACGAATAGTATTTGAAAATCAAAATAATATAATTTTCAAATATCGTTGTGAAAATTTACATATTTATTTTTATATTTTAAAAACACACAAAGTTTGGAGCGGGACGTTTCACAAAAGTGACATCCACGGTGCCAATTTATAATTGTAATGAATAGTATTTGAATAAAAACATTTAATCGGGTAAAACCCGGGCGTTGCCCAGGTCATTCGGCTAGTATTCTATATAGAGACCTTAAATATTCACTATAAGTTTTTCAATAGTTAACTCTATATACTGTTAAAATTTCAGTCAGATTAGTTACATATTGTGGACGTGTATAGCCGACATAGGAACAAACACACATACATACACACATACACTGACTTTTATATATATAGGGATTATGGTGAATTAAATTTACCTGGAAGGATGAGCGTCTAATAAGAGTTAAAAATACCATTTCGATTTAGAGTTGTGGTTAGAAAAAATACTTGCATTACAATCACATCTCTTTAATAGAACGATATAAAAGCATTAATGATGATCTGAACAAAGTTCAACCAAAACTCTATGACCGAAAAAAATTAGGAATGTGGAGCCATAAAATAAATTTATTTAAGTTTTTACGACTATTTTTTAAATAAAAATTTAAAATTTATTAATTACCAACATTTAAAAATTAATATAGCTTACACATTATATTCAATTTTTATATTCTCTTGAAGAAACAAGATTTATTTTTAAAAAACTACAAAAATATTTTCTCACAATGAGTTTCTTTTTTTATTATTATTATTTTATTTTAAACTCTCACAAAGATTCAATATGATTTTGTTTAAAATAGAACTGACGTGTTTTTGACGATTTCTTTACGCTTCTAGGACCTGGGTTATTCAAATAAATAATAGAGCTGATAAACTTACTCCTATAGCTCAACATGTAGCATACTTGAGAAGCCAAAACTTGTCTATAAGATTTAAAAATATATATAATAAATAATATGTTTTTATTCTTAAAAATTATTTTTTTACGCATAAAAAGAGTTCTTAACAAATTCTCATAGTTTTTTTTTCTTGACAAACGTGACTTCACGTCACGTTTTATACAACAGTGTAAAATGCCGTGCATTCTGATTAGTTTATACATAAAATGAGTGCTATTTATGATTTTGAAAAATAAAATGATTTAAAATAGCGTTTTGTCTTAGCTTAATAGAGCTCTCACAAACCTTTTTCATAGATCTTTGTAAATATTTATATTTTTAAAAGTCGACAACCCTGCTTCTTATGGCGTAATAATCAAAATATTGCCTAAAGTTTTTTTCACTTTGGTTTTGTTTCTTCTATTGATTCATTATTTTTATATTGTATAATATTGACCAAATTAATAACAAAAAAAAGCAAAACGGTAAGAAAATATTCTTCTGTAAGCTACTATTGCATTGTTTATCGTATGTTCCCCATGCTGTTATCTTAGAGTCTTGTTTACTTCCAATGACAAATGTCACTAATGCCCTAATGTTTCTGATTTAATACCCTATGTTATATATATACAAATGCACAATTCACACAATAAGACCATTTAAAATATAATTATAAAAATTAATTTTAGTTTTGATTTAATATCACGGTGCTCATTAATATTTGGGGAGTGATATTTTACCAAACAAATACTGAAGGTTCAAGACGGAGACCAAAAAGAAGACAGGCTGTCCATCCAGTGTGGCGACCAGGACCCGAAGTCCGCCCACTCCCAGCTGCAGCAGGAGATCCAGGAGCTGCGGGAGCAAGTAGGTTCATTGGAGCCGCTGTAGTGAGGAGCTGACACTGTGTCCATCTCCAAGGGAGAGCTCACAGGAGCCCAGCACCTCTTCAAGAAATACCAGAGGGAGCTGGAGGAAGCCGAGGCCAAGTGTCCGCTCTGTCGCAGGCTCTTCACCCAGAAGGAGCAAGTGACCAATCTCATCCAGGAGGTCTGTCGTCTCGCTTGTAGTACAGTATATTCATGGACAAAACTCAAGGAAGTTTTGAACTCGCCAGTCATCTTTTCTTTTTAAGGAGACAGAGGCAATTTTGTTCAGACTTGGTTACACATTTGGTGTGTCTTCAATAAAGGTAATATTTTTCAGAGTTATTGTCTGAATCCCGATATACATGCTAAAAGGTAAAACTTCCTTGAGTTTTGTCCATGAATGTATCTTTCAGAGTTATTGTGTGAATCCCGATATACATGCTAAAAGGTAAAACTTCCTTGAGTTTTGTCCATGAGTGTATCTTTCAGAGTTATTGTCTGAATCCCGATATGCATGCTAAAAGGTAAAACTTACTTGAGTTTTGTCCATGAATGTACTTCTCTGTGTAAAGGACAATACCTAGAAGCCAAAGTGTCCTATTTAAAAAGATGTTTTCCTACTGGAGAGCTGCTAATTAGTCATAATGATAATTTAGATGAATAAAAGCGAGAGCTGTCCTCTCATGGAGGTTGTTCTACTGTGTTTACTCCTGATACTCGTTCTATTTTTTTCCCTTCAATTTACAAATGCAGCCCCAACCCTGGCACCAATAAAAAGTTACATCCCTTAGTACGGCCCTGTGACTTCCAGGCTCCCACACAACACGTGGTGGAGATGAGCGGCGACCCAACCTCTCCGAGCGAAAACGTCTACAACCACATAATGGAGCTGCAGAAATTCAATCCCGAGAAGGGAGACCTGGAAGATCTCGTGGAAGACATAAAAATATGGCTAAGGACATCGAACGTACCAAAAAAAGAATGGTCGAAGACACTGATGAGATACCTACCACAACGAGCCAAGGAATTCATCAAATGCCACTTCGAACCTACTGAAGACTTGGAAGTGATAACGGAAGCTCTGGAGACCCTCTACCCAAAAAACGACAGCCAGGCGAGAAAAAGAGGTGAAGAACTAAGAAGAAAAAGAAGGCCTCTACTCACGAGAGGAATCTGGAGATACTTGACGAACCTGGTTACAGCCCACGCAACAGCGGGTAGATTCTCCCCGTTCGCCTCCAAGACCGACCTCCTAATGGCACTAGCCCCACGAGACTGCCTTATACTAGCTGCGTCAGTAGGCAAGAAAGACGCGGAGGCACTGGACCCGTCGGTGGACGACTACTTCAAGGCAGCACGCTTCCTCGACGCAGCTGCAGAGAAGGAACTAAACGACGTTGAAGACAAGTGGGAAACGGTGGTGACTCCGAGCCAGGACCGGAGGGAATACAGACCACGAGAGCAAGGATACGACTCAAGACCTCAACCACGGACGGAGACTCCGGCAGAGAAGGCACGCCGGTACACGACGCTCGACAGGACCCCAACATGTTTCACGTGCAACCAGCCGGGGTACTTACACAACAACTGCCCCAGGACAAAATACGGTAAGAACAATTTTCGTATTGGCTCTGGGTACGATGACAACGCCTTCTACTGTCAAATTATATTGACAAATATTTGCAATCTTATCATATCTTATCTCAGGTTTTAGTGGAAAGAATTTATGTTTTCGTTTGTTTGTGAACAAATCTCTCCCGCCTTCTCATTGGACGAATGTGGCCATGTTTGTATATAAAGGGGGCTATGGTATGGAGTCGAGGCGAGTGTGGTGGATTATTCGTGTGGGGACGCTTAAAGTGTTCTCTGCGTGCTTTATCCCTGTCTGGCAATCTCGGCGCATACCTGTGTAACCCCGGTCCGATCCCTACCTAAGCAGCAATAAAGCTAAGTACTGTTTTTTTATTTTATTTAACAAATTGTGATTTATTATTTACTTTTTTTTTGTGTTGTACTTTTGAGTCCACGATTTTTCTGTGTTTAAGTTACTCTTACGGTAGGCCCTAGTAATATTGTATCTTGTGTTAACCCGTACAAAGTAACTTTTGTCATTGGCGAGCCCTGCCAGGATTACTGGTGTTTGCACGTGTAAATTCCTGTAATTTTACGTGCGTTTTTTTTTCTTTGATTGAGTGGTTTATTACTATTTTTTGGTACTCCATCATGTTTGTGAACTCTATGCTTAACCTGTCAGTGTTTAATGGGGTTAATCTCGATTCTTTCATTCGGGAAGTCGAGCTTAAAGCTCGAGTAGGCAAATGGGATCCTGAGGTCAAAGCATTGCTCATGTTCGAGGCTTTATCCCCTGAAGTTAGGTTGAGCTTAGAGGAGATGGGTGTCCGTAACGATAGCAGTTTCAAAAGTATTGCTAGTAAACTGAACATATTGTACCCTAAGAAAGCGCGTGGTATTAGGGAATGCCTTAAATTAATAGAAGGTCTTAAGCAGAAAGTTGGGGAAAGTCCTTTGGTTTTTAAAGAAAGATTCCTGGCCATTAGAGATAAAGTAGAGTACAGTTTTGACGATAGCCTAGTGTTTGAAATTTTCCTCGAAAATGTGCTCGATAAGTATAGAGAGGGTATTGTTCGCAGTGAGGCTAAATCAATAGACAAAGCAGTCAGTGTCATGGCCACGGAGGATAGTGTAGAACACCGTTGCAGCTTTATGAAAGGGGTATGTTCAGTAGAAGGGGTTGAAGAAATAAATAGCATTAAGAGTGAGATGAAGATGCTTAGTGCCAGTGTAAACAGGATGAAGCACGAAAATGAGCAGTGTATTGCAGATCTTAGGGGTGAGGTAGAAAAACTGACTAAATTGTTGGGCGAAATCAGGCTGAGTTAACCTGAGTGTAGCTTAGGACATATAGCTAGTGATTGCTCAAGACAGTCTTCTATGTTTTTCAACCGCAATACTCTTGACAATGCTGAGATAGTGAACATACGTTCATATGGAGGAAATCAGTTTAGAAATCTGCCAATAGTTAAGGTGAATATTAACGGCAATATGTGGCACCTGTTATACGATACAGGAAGCCAAGTCAGTATCATTGATTCTGAAAAGTGCAAGGTCTTGAAGGAGAATTGGGACGATGCACTTAAAACTTTACGTATAGTGTCAGTGACAGGCCAAGAGCAGACACTTACACGTGTTAAAACCTGTAGAGTTGGTAACGAAAACGGCATTGAACTGGGAGAGATAAGGTTTTGGCTAATGTCACTCGGAGATAAGGCCTACGACGGGATTCTGGGAATCAATGATATAAGGAGATTCAATATCCCGTTACCTGCCATACGGGAGCGTTGCAACATGATTTCCTTGAAACCAGAAGACCGAGATTATGTAGACCTTAGCTACGTTGCCAGTGTGCATAGACCGATGGTTTCAAGCTCCTTCGAGGAGAAATCAGTGAAGCGCATTGAAAACGAGGCTGTAAAGTTGCCACCTACTGAGTTTAACAGAAGCTGTGAGTGTAGCGCTGGGTCTGTTAATAGTTTTAGAAAGCCTACTTGGGCTGAGAGGTTAAGGGTGATGCGGAAAGCAAAGGAGACTGTCAGACAGTTTATGTCAGGTAATTCTGCTAAAAAGCTTATGAATCCTAGGCCACCTTATTCCAGAAGTTTCGACAGAGGAGATCTGGTAATGCTAGCTGTTCCTAAGACTGAAGGTTACTCCAACGTCTATGGGCCTTTCCGTGTGGAAGCTAGGGTCTCCGATGTTAACTTTAGAGTAAGAGGGGTCACCATGCACGATGTGAAAGTTGTTCATGTCGATAGGATGAAAGCGTTTAGAAACAGACGTTAAGAAGAGCTTTTAGCTCTTGGACTTGAGAGAACTGAATGGAATTGGATCGTTCGGTTTCTCATCAAGTGAGCGTCTGTCAATACCCTAAGTCTCTACCTAACATACCCAGCCGGTCCCAGATGAGAGCTTATTTGGTCCCCCATTAAACTCTGTCTGTTAAAGCATAGTATATATGTGTGTGTTTGGTAATCACTCATGGTAACTCACGTAGTTTGCGCAGATTTTGTTTTGAAGTTTCTGTTGGGAGGAACAAGATGGAAGGCACCTTTATGGAACGACCCGGATGTCTTCTACTCCTCTCTTTAGTTTTTTTGTATCCTTATAACATGGCTCCCGTGAGCTTTTTTCCTCCCGAACAGCGGGAGGTTTTACTTACGGGACAATGGGAATGTTTGGGAGATTTGTTAGTTTTTTTTTTTTTGGAAAGATACCTTTTGTCAAATTATATTGACAAATATTTGCAATCTTATCATATCTTATCTCAGGTTTTAGTGGAAAGAATTTATGTTTTCGCTTGTTTGTGAACAAATCTCTCCCGCCTTCTCATTGGACGAATGTGGCCATGTTTGTATATAAAGGGGGCTATGGTATGGAGTCGAGGCGAGTGTGGTGGATTATTCGTGTGGGGACGCTTAAAGTGTTCTCTGCGTGCTTTATCCCTGTCTGGCAATCTCGGCGCATACCTGTGTAACCCCGGTCCGATCCCTACCTAAGCAGCAATAAAGCTAAGTACTGTTTTTTTATTTTATTTAACAAATTGTGATTTATTATTTACTTTTTTTTTTGTGTTGTACTTTTGAGTCCACGATTTTTCTGTGTTTAAGTTACTCTTACGGTAGGCCCTAGTAATATTGTATCTTGTGTTAACCCGTACAAAGTAACTTTTGTCACTACAACAACAAAAGTAATACACGTACGGTTGAGAGGGTCGCGGAAAGCGGAGACACTAACGAAATCGAATTTCTAGTAAGAGGGGAATCGAAAAGCAAACAAAAGACAACACACAAAATCCCACACGATAAAACCGTCAACAGAGAAAACGGCAGCGTCACAGAAAGAATTCGTTGGGCAAAAATGAAAAGTATTGCCATGACGACACGGTCCAACGAACTAGATAAGGCGAGAATAATATTCGATTCCGGAGAGAGCTCGTGTTGCATCGACGAAAGGTTAGCAAACATTCTTAACTGCCCAAGAAGACCTACAATTGCGAGAATACGGGGCGTAGGAGAACCTATAGTAGCGACGGGAGTTACGGTCCTAGAAATAAAAATAGACGGATTCTACATGGTAGGCGAATTTATAATAATACCAGGCGGAACGGACAAAATAATTCTCGGAATAGATGTCCTGGCAGACTACGGGTGCAAGATCGGATTCGAGGACGAATCGGTAGAGCTATCGAGGACGTACCGTGACTATACCAAACAAGTAAATGACGTAAGCGATTCACACGAATACATAAAAAAAATCTAACCCAACCTTAGACAACGTAAACAAAAATTCTGCCTTATGAACGACACGGAAATACGACCATGCGGTAAAACGAGGATTAGACTAAAAGGAACATCCGTAGCAGCAGGCATACTGGAACCACACCCCGAGACGAAAAGAAAAACCGGACTACTCATCCCTGCGATTTATATAACAGAACCGACGAGCGACATCACAATAGACGTTATCAATACAGGAAACGAAACGGTATAACTAGTCGAGAAAACGTGCATCCTAAGATTAGAGAGTGACGTTGTCGAAATTGCACACCTGAATGAGAATCCGAGCAGCGAGAAGAAAAAAAAAAACACGTGTAGTTAAAAGGCACTAAAATTCGACATTAACCCCGACCTGCAGAGTAACAAAAAAATAAACGTCTTAGAGGTTTTATACTAATACCGAGACATCTTCTCCGAAGACTGGGAAAAGGTAGCGAACATAGAACCTTATAAAATTAGGGTCAAAGCGGACGCCGAGGAAATACGGCAAAAAGCTTACAGACGCAGCCCAAAAGAAATGTACAAAAAGGGCATCATTAGGAAATCAACATCGCCGTGGGCCAGCCCAGTCGTGTTAGTAAAAAAGTTAAACGGAACGCACCGGTTTTGCGTTGACTATAGAAAAGTCAATAACGTAACCCCTACCCGTTGCCAGATATAAACGATTGCCTGGACCGTTTAGCAGGAATGAAATATTTTTCCAACACCGACATTGTGAGTGGATATTGGCAGAGTCCGTTGGACGAAAGTAGTAAACTGATCACGGCATTTACGACCGGCAACGTGTTATACGAATTTGAGGTATTACCGTTCGGACTCGCGGGGGCACCAGTCCACTTTGAAAGGATTAAGGACACGCTACTGGCCGAATTAAAATGGTCCGAGTGCATAGTTTACTTGGATGACGTCATCATATTCGGGAAAGACCTACGCGAACACAATGGACGTTTGAGCAAGGTCTTACAGTGTTTCCGCGAGGCAGGGCTATCGCTTAAACCATCAAAATGCCGTTTCGCATACCGGAAGTTATCCATCCTCGGCCACGTGGTATCAAGCGAAGGCATCGAACTTTCAACAGATAAAGTCGAGGCCGTTAAAGAATTCCCAATACCGAAAAATGTAAAATAAGTAGGCTCATTCCTCGGCCTTTGCGGTTATTACCGGAGATTTATCAAAAACTTTGCCAAAATTAGCAAACCGCTGACGTGTTTAACGGAGAAAAATAAAAAAAATTCGCAACGTGACCAGCTGAAATAGAGGCGTTCGAGACACTAAAAAGAAAACTCACCGAAGACCCAATACTGGCGCACTTCAACCCAGACGTTAGAATAGAGATACACACGGAAGCATCAATCGTAGGATTAGGCGCGGTGCTAATGCAACCGGGCAACGACGGGTTTTTGCACCCGGTCCACTACTTATCGAGAACGACATCGAAACACGAGAGTAAATATGGTATCTCAGAACTAGAGTGCTTAGCAATAGTCTGGGCACTACAAAAGTTACGGGCGTACATCTTCGGGAGAGAATTCAAAGTCGTAACCGACCACAGCGCATTAACATGGCTAGCGAACATACGTGACCCGTGCTCAAGACTTACGAGATGGGGGTTAAAACTCATGGAGTACGACTTTGAAATAGTCCACCGCGCAGGGAGGAAGGACGTTGCACCGGACGCACTCACGCAACCCGTTCCACAAAAACGATACGAACGTCGAAGACAACTTTAACGATTTAACGGCATGCACAGTACGGATTGACGAGAACGGACAAAATGTAGACACGTTTTGCCGCGATATTATCGGAAAATTATCAGACGCTAAAACACGGGACGAATATAAAAAAAAAGCAGGATCCTTTATAAAAAGAATCATGCAACACAAGGTAACCAATGGTTGGTCGTAGCACCAAAGCAAAGCGTACTCGAAATAATGAAAACAGCGCATGATATACCCGAGGCAGGACACATGGGGGTAGCAAAGATGGTCCACCGTATTAAGCAACGCTTTTACTGGAAAGGTCTTGAAGAAGACGTGCGGAAATACGTTCGGTCGTGCAAAATATGCCATGCCTTCAAGCCACAGAGGTTTAAACCCACAGCCCCGCTAGAACCGTTACCACCGGTAACAGACATTTGGGAACGAGTGGGAATAGACCACCAAGGTCCTTTTAAAAAATCAGCAGAAGGCTACGAACACATCTTAACGATCGTAGACCATTTTAGCAAATACGCACTCGCAATCCCGGTAAAAGACACGAAGGCGGAAACCACATGCAACGCACTCTTAGACAATCTGTTCTACGTTTTTGGTACTCCGAAATGCATAATATTCTATCAAGGTAAATCGTTCGATTCGAGTAGTTTTAGAGACTTTACACGATTGTACGGTATTAAACATGTTATGGCTTCCGTGGCACACCCGCAAACAAATGGCTTATGCGAAAAACTCAACGGCATCATAAAAAACGGCATCAGAGTTTATCTCGAGGACGACCATGCCAAATGGCCGAGATTCGTAAAAACAGCGACTTTTGCGTCTAATTCGTCCATTCAGTCATCGACACAGGTGACACCGCATAAGTTGGTATTTGGCGTAGAACCGAGGACGATCCTAGACGTAGGACTACCAACTGTCGACGAGCCAGTAAAAACATACGACGAATACGTGACCAACCGCATCTTGGAAAACGAGAGACTAAAAAAAATCGCCGATGAAAACTACAGAGACTGGACAATGATGACAAAATGTCAGCATGACATTGCGAACCGTGACCGCTTCCGGAAGTTTGAAGTAGGCAATTTGGTACTACTGGAGTCGTCTCGCAGGAAACCAGGGAAAACGGAGAAATTCCTGCCGAAATACGTAGGACCGTACGTAATAACGGATCGAATCAAGGAAACGACGTATAAGCTCCAACCCGCCAATAGCGAACACAATGTTAATACACGCCAAAGAAATACGTTGGCACACGTGTCTCGCCTAAAGGAGTTTGTTTCGAGAGACGGTGGCATCCCAGAGGACCGGAACATCCCTTAAGGGGGGGAGGTGTTGTGTAACCACGGCGCGACCCTGAACGCCGGACACGTGGGCGAGACTAATACACGCCCGCTATCTTAACTAGCAAGGCTAACGATTTTGAAATTTTTAAAAATTTTAATTAATTTTTATTTTATTTTAATTAATTTTAAACTCTCTCTGTGAGTCATCGAACAACAGAGTTCGGCGAGAAATTGCACTTTGACCACGGAATAACTTTCTTGCTTGCTCTCTTTATTTTATTTTATTATTTTTTTTTTTTTTGGGGATGAACGAAAAATGAAGACGGCCCGACCCGCACCGACCCACCCTACAGAGGACCGACCAGAGTGCCAAGAAGCTACAGACAAGATGCATCCCCGGACCAGCCCCAACCCTGGCACCAATAAAAAGTTACATCCCTTAGTACGGCCCTGTGACTTCCAGGCTCCCACGCAACAATATTTACCCGACTAAAAAAAAATAAAATAAGGAGACTTGAGACGACAAATCGTAAAGAGAAAGAGAAGAAAGCAGTTAAAATAAACATCCAAAATTTTACAAAACTAGAATTGTATTGGAATCAGGTTGCAAGAACAAAATAATCTCCTGATTGTGCAACTAAAGTTGCATGTGTCGATTATTCAACGATTAGTTGATATTTATTCCGACAGATGGTGCAAACCATCAGCAACTTTTAGTTGCACGATCAGGAAATGATTCTTTGTTGAACGACATTTGAAAATTATCCCGTAAATGTTTCTTTTGAACGAGAAAAATCTAAATTTTATTTTAAGGAGAAATAGCGATTATTTCTAACCTTAGGGATGAAGTATGAAAAGATGAATTGTGAAGAGTAATGATGAACGGAAAAATAAAGTGTCCAGGAATGGGAATCGAACCCACAGTGTTGCGCTTACCGGGCAGATTCCCATCCCTGGACACTTTATTTTTCAGTTCATCATTACTCTTCACAATTCATCCTTTCATACTTCATCCCTAAGGTTAGAAATAATCGTTATTTCTCCTTTAAATAAAATTTCGATTTTTCGTTCAAAAGAAACATTTGCGGGATAATTTTCAAATGTCGTTTAATTATCATAAGCCGCATTATATTGTGTTATAAATGATTCTTTCTTACGATAAAATAAAATTGGAGAACACTATAATATTATGGTAAGCGTGTACAAGCACATGTCTACACATGTAGACAGAGCAGTTCGACTTTTGCACTTACAGGATGCCAGAGCCCTACTTGCACTCACTGGTATAAGGCATTATGGTATTAAGTGTAAAGTGAGAGGTAAGTAAATCTCTTACTCTCTACACTTCAGTGATACGACACAAGTACGTGATAAGATACGAGCTGCTGCCATCTAGAAAAGTGCTTGAAACAAAACATATTTTTAAAACCAGTCGATTCAACGAACAGATCTAGGACTACAGCTTCTGTGTCGAAGCCAGGAAGTTGAGCCGAAGGAAAGAACAAATGTCAGTATTTGATGCTGATACTTTGGCAAAATCCAAGCTAATCCAAAAAAACACGAGGAAAGGTCAAATATGCGACATAAACGCTCTCTCTGAGAGAACCAATCACAAAAACAATCACAAGCCTCAAAATGAAACATTACATGACGTACATCCAGATGGCACACGAACCTACAGGACATGTAACAATTGTCCTGGTGTGGAACTAACACCAACCCACATATTCTCATGTCCAGCAATGGCCGCAGAAAATTGACATGGACACAGAACAGCAGGTTTATACACCCAAGATAGAGGACATTGCGACTGCTGGAGACATCTGAGGCTTTTCATTGGACACGATAGCAATACCAGCATCCTCTAAAATCAGTTTTATACAATTTTTTTTCCAAAGTTCAGACATAGTAAATATGTCGTGCAGCTGAACACAGCTAATGTCGCGCCATATTCACAAACAACAATTAGATTATATTTATTCCGATAGATGGCGCCATCAATCAGGACAGTTACGGGATCAGGAGATGTCTTTATTTACCACCTGACCAGGAATAATTCTTCCCATTATTTCTCCGCTGTGTCCAGGTGTCGACTTGCAAGTCCTGTCCACGGTGCCGGTGATGTTCAGCTACTGGGTGAGTAGGTGCCGGGACAATGGGAGTGGGGCCGCGGGACAGGACGGTCCAGGCTCGGGGCGAGGACTGCGCGGACCTGTGCCGACTGCTGAACGACAACCTGGTGGACAGAGTCGCCCGGCGTCCCTCCCGCCTGGCCGCCCTGGGCTCTCTGCCCCTGCAGGTCCCGGACCTGGCCGTGGAGGAGATGAGACGCGGCGTCCTGGACCTGGGTGTTGAATTTGAAAAAAAAAATAAATGTGGGGAAGGTCAATCTTACCCAGATTGAAAATAGAGATTCACCAGTTGTGTTTGCACAAGTTGTAGAAATACAATTTAACAAAAATGGCCTAAATATATATTTTATTTTGCTTATCAAAAATGACTGGGCAATAAAAATAAATAAACAGATAAAAAGGGTGATAATCAAATTGGCCAAAAGGTTAGATATATTCAAAATTAGAATAAACAAAACAAGTGATACAAGTTAAATATACATACAAACAAATAATGTAGAGAGCAAAATAACTAGGGGTGGAAAGGCAAAATCTTTTTCAAACAAAGTTTGCAAATACTTATCTAAGCTTCCGTTTTGTAAAAAAACAAATCTTGTTTTCAATTCTGTCGATAAATTTGATCAAGAGTTCACTTGAAATAATTCTTCACTTGAGATAATTTTCCAGATTAATTCTTCTGTTCCTTAACAGGAAACTATATCACAACCCACTTAATTGGTGCGCAATTCTCTAACAACGCTGTTCGCGTTCTCTTCTTTGTTTCATTCACACGTGGTTACTCATTCCTTCTGAGGCAGGGAGCTCATATTTCCCCGAGCTCATATTTCCCCGGTGCTGCCGTTTGTCCTTTCTTCTTTTTTCTCCCCGTCACCGCGCATAGGTGCTCGCGCATGGGATGGGGGGGGGGCGATGTCTTGTTTGTTTACAAATTTTGCTCCTTCCATTCTTTATTCCTTTCCACCCATTAAGAGAAAGAGGCAACAAAAATAAAATAAAAATATATATACATAATAATAATAGGGGAAAATCTATAAAGCATACAATTATAAATTATCTATTTTTAACATACTCCCACCTTTTTGTATGGGAATACAAAAAAAAATCTTATTTAGGAAAGATTATTGGTGTACACCCCCAATCTCGTAGGTTTTTCACTTCTCTTCCAGACCTAGTAAAAATTGACTGTTCTCCATCTGTTGGAATCTCCTGGGCTTTGATCCCTTCTGTCTTAGGTAATCTCACCTCCCTGGAAATATCAGAACCAAGTTCCAAAGAGAAAAGTCTCTTTAACGGTCTTACAAATTCCCCCGTAGCAGTCCTAACTCTAGCTACACGTTCTCTGCCATCCTTCCCGGGGTACAGTTCCAAGATTCTGCCTAGTGGCCAGAATATTATTTTTTGATCATCTCGACCAATCAGCACAACTTCGCCTGGAAGAAACCTTCTACCCTCTGTTTCATTCCTCTTTTGTACGAGCATGGCGAGGTATTCCTTGTGGAATCTTTCCTTCTCATCTGTACCTAAGGTCTGAAAAGCTTTGCGGATGTCAGCGATGGCTCCTATTTTCTTTTCCCTAAATCTTATCAGGATTTCAGGTAAAAGTTCAACCAGATTAGGTCCAGTCTCTAAACATTCATTTAGAGACAAACTTCTCTTACTTGCTTTACATGATGCATCGTAAACGGGTCGAATAGGAGTAGTCTCACTCTGAACCTTATATATTGGACGATGTGGTAGATAATGTCCAGTAGGTCTGATGTCTTCCCCGTCAACTTCTTCTATAAGGTTTTCCCTGAACCAGGATCGGAAGAATTCATCATAAGGAACTGTTGAAGTTTGAGATTGAATCAAGGAATAAAAGGATTATTTATTAAACAAAGTAACTTAAAACAAGATGTTAAAGTAACAACATTTTAAAGGCAAGTAGATAGATGTTGACGTCGACCGCAGCGCCACCGCGGCCGTTGATTGGTGGATCCCCCACGCCATTGGCTCCACGCCAATCTTTGGATCGCTTATTCCAACACTCCCTCTCGATCCAAAATGTTCAGTAGACCTCTTAAGTAGTGGAATTGGTTTCGTGGAAGAGGTTTAGTCATTATATCAGCTAGCTGTTCTGAGCTGCAAACATGATGCACTTTAAGTTCACCTTCTTCATGCTTGGATCTAATGAAGTGGTAGCGAACATCAAGTTGGTCTTGTCCAGTGAAGAGAATTCCCATGTGTGGAGTGCCTTTCAGATAACGGAAAATATTCTTCACTGTTGTACAATGTGCAGGTCCTGGATATTCTAGGAATTTACTCACTTGTGAAACTGCATAAGTGATATCTGGACGTGAAACACATGATGCAAACATAAGGGATCCAACAGCTTCTCGAAAAGGGAATTTAGGCATCTTTTCCTTTTGTTCTGGAGTAGGACAGTCCTGCTTTGTTAAGATGACAGAAGGATCCATAGGCACCGAAGCAGGAATACAGTCAGCCATATTAAATTTACTCAAAATTTTGTCAATATATGATGACTGGTGAATGAAAATACTTGCCCTATCTTCTGACTGCTCTATTTGTAGCCCAACAAAAAGTTAACACTTCCAGATGTAATATCAAATGCGTGTTCTAACTCATCCATTATAATAGCTATTGCCTCTTTATCTTTAGATAGAATAATTCCATCATCAACATAGAGAGCTAAGATAACATTTGAATCATTGTGTGTTCCAATGAAAATGCACGGGTCGGCGTCTGATGTTTTGAAATTATGGCTATACAAAAAATTGGTAAATTTCTTATTCCAATTTCTAGAAGATTGTTTTAGACCATACAGACTTTTATGTAATCTATAGCAGCTATTATCATCTCTCTTGTAGCCTTCTGGTTGTTCAAGATAAACAAGTTTCTCTAATTCGCCATTGAGAAAAGCTGTCTTTACATCGAATTGCTTAAGAAACATCCTTTCAGAAGCAGCGTGTGATAAAAGAATGCGTAACGAATCATACCTGACTACTGGGCTAAATGTATCGAAATAGTCAACATTTTTGATTTGAGAATAGCCTTTTGCAACTAATCTGGCTTTGAACCGTTGAATTGTACCATCGGACTCCGTTTTAATTTTATAAACCCATTTACAACCGATAGGTTTATGACCATCTGCCAAACGTTCTAAAGTCCATGTTGTATTTTTATTTAATGCATCAATCTCTTCATCCATGGCTAATTTCCATCTTTCTGAATCTGAACTCGCCATTGCATCCACATAGTTACTGGGTTCATCAGCGAGCAGCGCAAAGTTACATTGGCTATTCGAAACTTTAGAGCGAGTTATCATTGGATGCGAACTGATATCGGATACTGGCGGCATTTCCTGCACTGGAATGTTTGCTGTCGCAACTGGTGATTCATCCGGACCGCTGTTAATCTGAAATATTATTTCTTTTGGTTTGGTAGATTCTCTATCTGAATTAGCTTTCTCATCGAATGTGACATCTTTAGAAATTCTTATTTTTCTAGTTTTCCAATCCCATAATCTAAAATTTTTGCTTGTATTCTCATAACCTAAAAACATAAGTTTTATCGATTTATTATCCCACTTTTTACGGTTTTCTTTGGGAATATGCATATAAGCATTACAGCCAAATATTTTATAGTTAGCTACATTAGGCTTTGTGCCAAAGAAAAGTTCATAAGGTGTCGTTCCAGGGGTTTGCTTAGTCGCACTTCTATTTAGAATATTAGTGGCTGTGTTACATGCCTCAGCCCAAAAATATCCTGGAAGATTTCGTGAATTTAGCATGGACCTGGCTGCTTCCACAATCGTACGATTGTCTCTTTCTATACGTCCTATCTGTTCGTGCACATAAGGTGCAGTGAACTCGTGAATTATCCCAAATCTTTTACATAAATCTGCAAAATTATCGCTTTTGAATTCTAGCGCATTATCAGTCCTAAGAACTTTTATCTTATTTCCAGTTTGAGTATAGATTAGAGTAGCATATTCTTTGAATATATCTAGCACATCTGATTTGTTTTTAATAAAATAAATATGGCGATAACCACTAAAGTAATCTTTAAATAAGCAGAAATACAGATATTTACTTAATGATTGAGTCTGCATTGGGCCACAAATATCAGCATAAATAAACTCACCTAGCTGGTAGTTTTTGCCATCTGAGGGATAGCACGACTTTCTATGGGCTTTTCCAAGTTGGCATCCTTCACAGAAGAAAGATTCTCCCTCTAAATCTTGAGGCTGCAGACCATCCACCAATCCTTTGGTCGCCATCTCTCGAAGTGTAGCAACTGGAAGATGCGCAAGTCTCTCGTGCCACAACTGAAGCTTGTTCTCGCTGGTGATGTATCCTTGTGATGATGACGTAACCTTGAAGAGCATCCTGTAGAGGTCGTCATGACGCACTCCTACGGCTTTTAGGTCATTATCCATGAAGATCTGTAGCTTGTCATGTTTGATAATGACGTTGAATCCTCTTCTTGTGGACGTAGAAAGGCTATACAAATTTTTCTTTAGTTGCGGCGAGTAGAGCACATTTCTTATGTACGTATTGTACCATCCACCGTCGACGTAGGCTTGAATCTCGATGTCTCCCATGCCTTCTGCAAGTAGTGTCGAGTTGTCTCCCAAGTAGATTGGATGATCACTGGTGAACGGCGTGTAGGTCTTGAACCACTCTCGTCGAAATGTCATGCTGCAGCTTGCACCGCTGTCAGCATACCAAATATCATTGGGCTCTACTTGATTATCGCACAAAATAAGTCCATAATCACTTGAACTTCCTTTTGAATCATGAAGATTTTTGGATTTATTTTTCTCATTAGCTAATCTTTTTCTACATTCGCGGCTCCAATGTCCAATTTTGTGACAATAGTGGCATTTAGTGTTCTTCTTGGCATCTTGAAAAGAACGTTGTGTATCTTTAGGCTTAGTTCGTGCTTGCCTGTGTAATAAGGCCTCATATTGTTTAGAAGAACCGCTTTGTTGATTCCTTGTTTCTTCAATCAAAAGTCTTGCAGTTAAATTGTTAAGAGTTTGAGCTTTCGGATCTAACGATTCCCACGCTGCAACAAAGTAGCGCATACTCGAAGGCAAAGTATTTAAAATTTTTGCTACCTTTTGATCTTCCGTTATGGTTCCGCCCATTTGTGAAATTTGTGCAGAAATATTTTCAATTTTTGCTATGTAATCACTTATTGTTTCCGATGTCAATCGTGCATCGAAGAATTGTTGCCAAAGTAGGCCAATAGTAAATTCGAATTTTTGTTCATGAATAGCAAGTAATTTCTGCCACATTTGTGAAGCGGAAGTACAGTTCATCAGGGGCTGAAGAAACTTTAATTCGATTGCCTGTGATAATAACATCCTTGCCTTAACGTCCTTTGATTTCCAATTCTGTAGTGAACTTTCAGAGTTACTGTCGGAGGAAACAACATTCGGCTTTATTTCTAAGCCTTCCAATAATTCTAGTAATTTTTGTTGTTCCATAAGAAGCCTGAATTGGAATTTCCATAGTGAAAAGTTTTCACCATTAAAAACTTTAATCCTTGAAAGACAATCTTCGCTCATCTTCTTTGTCTTGGAATCGGCCAACGACAAAAAGAAACTAGGGTTATGGTTGGCGGTTGACGCCTAAACTTCGAGCAAAACAAAGGCTTACTCACTGCTGGCGGTAAATCCTTTTAGGCGCAGTGGAAGCGTGCTGGGCCCATAACCTGTTGAAGTTTGAGATTGAATCAAGGAATAAAAGGATTATTTATTAAACAAAGTAACTTAAAACAAGATGTTAAAGTAACAGCATTTTAAAGGCAAGTAGATAGATGTTGACGTCGACCGCAGCGCCACCGCGGCCGTTGATTGGTGGATCCCCCACGCCATTGGCTCCACGCCAATCTTTGGATCGCTTATTCCAACAGGAACAAACTGACCCTTTTGTGTCAACTTTTGAGTCATAGCCTCCAAGCGCCTTTTGGCTATTTCCAAGTTATTAGGTATCGTCCCAATTCCTTCCTTCCATGGAAGAGATACAAGATAACGTCCATCATGGCCTCGACAGATTTTCTCACGAAACTTTTCTTGCATGAGAACATTTTTCTCTTTCACAGAGATGACCTCTGTAGGATCTCGTATCCCTATTGTTTCTAATTCCCATAAGGACGCTACTCTCTGTTGGGTTGTAAGTAAGGTGATAACCATTTGAGCACTTGTCTCTGGTCTCTCTGATGAGGTATTACCTATTAAAGTCCAACCAAGAACTGTTTGAATTGCGGTCAATCCTCCTGCCAGCTGTTCAATTTTTCCTGTGAGAAGTTGCCCATAATAGTCTCCACCGATTAGGATGTCTATTTCGGTTTATTATTGTCTACCTTAGTCAAAGTGATTCCTTTCTTATCCAATTCCCATTGCCTGGGTCCTGTTTCAACGGGTGAAATATTGCCACAAATTATTGTTTCCTCTAACGCTTCCATTTTGAAAGCCTTTCCCTCATCAACATTGTCCAACTGGAAATAAAATATTGAATGAGCCTTTTCTCCTGTGATTTGCCCTCCAAACAAAAATTTATTCAATTTGACTTCTCCCACCTTGGGTAAGTCTAACTCCTTAGCTAGAGACCTTCTGATGTAAGATTTTTGACTACCAGAGTCTAAAAGCACTCTTACCATTTTGGAACGTTTCGGCCCTTTAATTTTTCAATTAGAGTCATTAAAGAGATATTATTTGTGCATACTTGATTCGCCATTGCTGTTACAGGCTCACTGTTCCCCTCATTCTGCTCTGCTAAACTATTGTGAGATCTGTTATCTGACCTCCAATTCAAATTTTCCTGACTATGTGAGGTTCCTCTGCACATTATCTCAAAATGAGGTCCTTGGCAACGCTTGCATCTTACAAAAGATCTACAATCCTTCTTCAAATGATTCTTTCTCAAGCATTTAAAGCAAACTTTCGCATCCTGTACCCTCTTTAATCTGTCCGATTCCAACATCTTGGCTGCCTTAAAACAGTTTTGGCTAAGATGGTTATCTTTGTCACAAAATAAACACGGTAAGTTGGTCTTTCCAACAAATAACGCAGACGCTGTGTGGATCTTAGGGGGATTATTTTCTCTCTTTCCCTGTTTTAGAGGAAGGGAAGGTTCAAATCCTTCAGCAACAAAGGAAATGCGTTCTGCATTTTTAACTTCTTGCTTTAAAAATTCTATCAGACTCTCCAATTTATCAAAAGCTTTAGCCCCACAAGGTTCAATTCCCGCTTCAATGTAGGGTGTACGGGAACGTTGCCATATTTTGATAAGTTCAAGTGGCAAACTTGATTCCACCAACGGGTACAAGAACGCACCACCCCCAGACTTAGTATCCACTCCCAGAGATCCCAAAGAATGGAGATGTGCAACCAAATCATCATAAAGTTGAGCCAAGGTTCTTTTTTCAGACCTGGCACTGGCAATGACCAACTTTAAAAGCTTGCGCACATACAACTCAGTCAGCATATCTCTGTCCCCAAACCGATCTTTCAAATCTTCAATGACTTTGTTGTAATTCTTTTGGGTAAGAGGGAAGCTAGTCACAAGTCTGTGGGCCTTTGACCCAACAACCATGGATTGTATTAAGTATTCAAATTTATCAACATCAGACAGTGACTCATCTAAATGTATTTTTTCAAAATGACTCCACCATGATAGCCATTCCTCTAGCTCACCTGTATACTTTTTTAGTTCAAATTTTGGAAGTTTAATTTGTCTTTTAACATCTGAAGTGCTAGATTGTGACATTTTATCATCACAGGGTGCTGCCAATTTAGACTCATATTCTTTCACTTTCTGTGCGACAATTCCTACTTGTAGGCTATAAGTCTCACATAGTTCCATCTCATCATTGATTTGAGCTTCTGTGGACCTCGGATCATCCAATAAGATCTCTTTTATTTTATCATCAATCAATATCAGTCTATCATTAAGAATAGTTAACCTTTCAAATTTGGCCCTTATTAAAATTATATCACTTCCTCTAGACTTAGACCTGATTTTATTTCATTTGTGGTACGAGTGATAGTATTCCTTAAGGGAGTTCTCTCTCTTTTAGGCTTATCCATCTCCACAAATTGTATAAACACCACAAGGTGAAATCACGTCCGGCTCACCAAAAATGTTGAATTTGAAAAAAAAAAAAAAATGTGGGGAAGGTCAATCTTACCCAGATTGAAAATAGAGATTCACCAGTTGTGTTTGCACAAGTTGTAGAAATACAATTTAACAAAAATGGCCTAAATATATATTTTATTTTGCTTATCAAAAATGACTGGGCAATAAAAATAAATAAACAGATAAAAAGGGTGATAATCAAATTGGCCAAAAGGTTAGATATATTTAAAATTAGAATAAACAAAACAAGTGATACAAGTTAAATATACATACAAACAAATAATGTAGAGAGCAAAATAACTAGGGGTGGAAAGGCAAAATCTTTTTCAAACAAAGTTTGCAAATACTTATCTAAGCTTCCGTTTTGTAAAAAAAACAAATCTTGTTTTCAATTCTGTCGATAAATTTGATCAAGAGTTCACTTGAAATAATTCTTCACTTGAGATAATTTTCCAGATTAATTCTTCTGTTCCTTAACAGGAAACTATATCGCAACCCACTTAATTGGTGCGCAATTCTCTAACAACGCTGTTCGCGTTCTCTTCTTTGTTTCATTCACACGTGGTTACTCATTCCTTCTGAGGCAGGGAGCTCATATTTCCTCGAGCTCATATTTCCCCGGTGCTGCCGTTTGTCCTTTCTTCTTTTTTCTCCCCGTCACCGCGCATAGGTGCTCGCGCATGGGATGGGGGGGCGATGTCTTGTTTGTTTACAAATTTTGCTCCTTCCATTCTTTATTCCTTTCCACCCATTAAGAGAAAGAGGCAACAAAAATAAAATAAAAATATATATACATAATAATAATAGGGGAAAATCTATAAAGCATACAATTATAAATTATCTATTTTTAACACTGGGGCTCGCGGGGTTCCAGATCGGCTCGCACGTTAACGACTGGAACCTGGATGACCCTGCGCTGGACCCTGTCTACAAGGTTTGTTTGAACTACCAACGGAAACATCTACAAGATAATGTCCGGACTTCTCTCAGTCAGGAAAGTCCATGTTCACTGAAGTTGCCCTTCTTTGTAGGCATTCACTCCCAGGCAAGCATCCATTAACGACACCTTTGGCCTGTTCCTGATCTTTTTAGGGCCGTCCGAGAATTTATAGGGGCTCGGGTGTGAGGTGTTGGTCAGCCAGCTCCGTGTCCCAGATATGTCACTGGTAGGGCCTCCAATCCCGGGATCCCGGAGCCAAATAATGATCCCGAAATCTCGGGATTCTGCTCGAAAAATCCCGGGATTACTGGTTTATACAGCTGCATTTCGGGTCTTATTTTTTCTGAGAGATTTGAAATTATTTTCATGCACTAATAACGAAGGGTCTCTGCAAGATATTTCCAAAATGGCAGCCTCTAGAATGAGAGTATGCAGCAGTATACATGGAGGGGGCCCCAGTTTTTGTTGACATGCAAATAGTGGCTTCTTAGATAGTAGCGGCATCCCTTTATTTTTGTGGCGGACCTGCGTGTAACATGGACCCACCACTAACCTCTTATCTGGGCTCCAAATTGTTATATATATATATATATATTAATCTATGCTTATACTCTCCATCCTGTACTCTGTATGCATGGGTCATCATGAACGCACTGCTCTGCTGTTCATTTTGTGAAACCCTCGCTAGCTTTTTTATCATTTAATTTAAATTAAATTTATTTAATGTCATTCATTAAATGCTTCGTCACTATCAAGCATCAGCCTAAAGTAGTTTTCAACTTATACGAACATAAAACAAAGTCTCTAAAACAATATTATCGGACCTTGTTATTTCTCAATAGAAAACGCGTCGGACATTTTTGGTAAGCTTATCACTTCTTGATTGTGATGGCGAAGTTTATTCCTATTAAATCAGAAGGAATCTGGTGCTATTACCTACGATTTATCCACAATCTCCAGTATTTTGAAAGAAGTGTGGTTGTGAAATTGTTCAAACGATCGCCGCTGAAGAACGAGATCTTACTGAACTACATGCGGCAAGATAATCGCATTTCCACCAGTATGTGTCTCATTCTCGACTGCAGAACGCGCTGGGATAGTTTATTGAACATGTTGGAGAGACTTCTCTGTGTGAAGTCAGCGATTCAGAAGGCGCTAATAGATGTGAATGCAAATGTCCGTCTAACTGATTAAGATTTTGATATCATGACGCAAGTAATTTCCGCACTAAAACCATTTCGGGCAGCTGTGGCGGCTATCTGTAGACGCGACGCTACGCTTTTGACTGCAGAAGCAACAGTAAAGTTTCTTATAGAAGAGCTGCAAGCGCAATCTCATTTTCTCAGCAAAGATTTGCAAAAATCTTTCCAAAAGAGAATTTTAGAAGAGCGATGCAATAAAACATCTTTAGTCCTCCAATATCTGCACAATCCGCAAGCACAGTTAGAAAAAAAAAGAAGATGGTCAAAGACTTTAGCGTGAAATTGCTTTTGCGTCTTAAACCGTTACAGGAACAAATGGCCGAAGTAAGAACTCAGGCTGATAATTCGCAACTTCCTCGGAGTTTACAAGGACGCCATGAGCCATCACAATCGAATGACCATCTTACAATTGAGCGCCGATTGCAAGAAGCTATTGAGGCTGCCTCTTCAACTTCAATTGCAATACCTTCACCAGACTCCGCATCGTACTCAACTATGATTAACCACGAACTTAATATTGCTGCTCAGTCAGGCAAACGAACACCCATTTAGAGAGTGTGTATCAATACTTGCTGACAATTCCTCCAACGTCTGTGGAATCGGAAAGAGTCTTCTCCTCCTCTGGATACCTATGCAATAAGATACGTTATAGTTTGCATGATGACACTCTTGACAAATTCTTTCCTACGCTCAAATCTTTCTCGAAATTGAATTTTTATCCTTAAAATAAAGTAATTCATGGTTTTTAAAACGGTGCTGTCTTCTTTCTAAACATTAATACATAGTTGGGCAAAATGCAATAATGATTACATTTTCTATAATCACAATTGCAAATAATCATGATTACATTTGCTATAATTACAATTACAAATAATTTTAATCACAATTGCTATCATTATATATAGAATTACGAGTAATTATGTTTACATTCATTTTGACAGATAATTTCAAACTGTAACCCAAAAGCAATGATTTAGTTCATAAGCAGGCGCAAAATGTATGGCTTTCAGGTTGTTTTCATCGAAGTAAGTGCCACGTCATTGACACTATATAAAAGAAAAAATTAAAAATATAACGAACGAAACGATATACCTCTTGGCGTAGAAAGACGAAAATGTTTTTTAATCCCGGGATATCCCGGGATCCCGGGATTAAGAAAAAAGCAATCCCGAATCCCGGGATTGAAAATATGTACCGGGATTGGAAGCACTAGTCACCGGGTTCATGTGATGATGTGTGGGTCCACCACACATCTATACAGGTAGGAACAGTTCGACTGGATCCTGGTGCCAGAGTCACATTTGGTTACTTGCATTCGTTTTTGGAGTTCAAATAACACAAAATAAAAAACTTGAACCATTTATGTCGCATATGATTCTTTTAAATAAATTAATTTACTACTGTCCTTACTGCAATGATAAAATAATGGGAGGGCCTGGCTCATCAGTGGTGAACCCTCCCAGCCGTTTCGCTAGTTGATCCTTAGTATAGGTATAAGAGCAAAACAACGAAATACAATAATTGAGAGGAACGGTAAACTGGCGAAACCGCTGGGAGGGTTCACCGCTGATGTCAGCCAGGCTCTCCCAATTATTTCATCATTACAGTAAGGGAAGTAGAAACTATTATTTTATTCAAAAGAATCAAATACGCGTCAGTTAAAATTTTCACTAACAGATGGTACGGCTCTTGGTTATAATTTAAGAAACTGGCTTCGGGCACTCCCATCGGTTTCATTAAAAAGCTCACCGATCTGCTTAACAATATTGGATCCCCTGCACTTGTTTCCTGTGATGATCCTGAAGCGCTGAGGAGCGCGATTACAGGGCTCTTAAAAACAGCGGCAGACCAATCTATACAAAACGACCTTACAAGAAAGGATAAATCTAATGGATAATCTACTCTCACTACAAAGACATTCACATATCTTTCATGACGGAGGGATACCTTTTAGGGATTTTCCTCCTTTGTCTCACTGCTTTGTTCTTATGCATACCTCTGGTGAATCCTGTATAGGGTCAGTGACCCTAAATAAAGGCTTTTTGTTGTTTGTTGTAGTCGTTAAAATTTAAGAAACTGCTAAATGTGGGACCCAGTCCTTGGCTGCTGAGGCAGTGTAGTCGTAACCTAAAATTCTGAGGTAGCCAATTTTTAACAATTCACAATTAAAAAGGCCTATATTGGATCAAAGAATAGTTTATTTACCAATATTTCAGTTGAATGAATATGTATTTATGTAAACAACAAACTCAGCGCCACATAACGTCAATAGAATATTGTTTTAAAAAAATAGTTTTGCCTAAATTCAATGGGAAGGTGAAGAGTTTTGTTGTTTTGTGTTCGTTTATTAGTTAAAGATTGGCACATCCATAATTGTATGGCTGCGATGAGCCATGCTGCGGTGAGATGTCCAGACGGCTGAAGAGCTCAACTGCCCGCTGTTCGTCCATCCCTGGGACATGGATACCGCCGGCAGGAAGGGAAGGTACTGGCTGCCGTGGCCGGTAGGTGAGTGAGTACTTTCCCTGCGGCGGGGGCTACGGCGGGGTCTACCGTAGGGATGCCGGCGGAGACCACGTCCGCCGCCTGCTGCCTGATGCTCGGCGGGGTGCTGGAGCGGTTCCCCCCGACTGCGAGTGGGGCTGGCGCACGGCGCGGGGGCCCTGCCCTACCTCGCCGGGAGGATCGCCCAGGGGTTCGACGTGCAACCCGAACTCTGCGCCGTGAGGAACTCCGTGCCGCCTCTGACCTACCTGGGCAGGATCTACGCCGACAGCCTCGTGCACAGTGCGGGGGCGCTGGGCCTGCTGGTGACCCAGCGGCCCGATGCAAGGTGTGCTCGAGCTGCTGGGTCAAATGGTTAGAAATGTTAGGATCGAAAACGCGCTGATAACTGGCGATTTTAATGCCCGCTCGCTCTTCCTGGGAGACAGGGTAGACAGCATCAGGGGCAGAAATCTTGAAGACCTAATAATATCTCAGGGTCTGGAGTTATGGAACAATTGGGGCACTCCGACGTTCAGCATGGTGAACGGTGAAAGCGTGATTGGCCTCACCCTTTATAGGGGAAGTGGACTCGTTAGAAACTCATGGAAAGCCGAGTTTACTCATGCTAGTGATCACAAGCTAATCAGCTTCACAGCAAAGAGTTCAGCAAACCCGGTCTCCATAGAGTGGACTCCCAGGTACAGCGTCAGGGGAGTAAATATCGAAAGATTTCTCAAAAGGTTCAACACTGAACTTGAAAATGATCTGGAGCGAGCAGATAGCCTGGACAGAGCTGTGGACGGGCTTCACCTTGACATCATCACTACGAGCAGAGGTCTTGGACCTGGTACTGCGACAGTTCTTTTCGTTAAGAGGAAAAAGCAGCCCTGGTGGAGTGATGATCTCGAGGTGGAGCGGAAACGGATGCGGGCTTTAAGGAGGAGAGCGCAGAAGTGTAGCGAAAATGAAAGAGAGGGGAAGTGGACTCGATACAGGGCGGAACTAGCCAAGTACAAGAAGAGGACACGGAAAGCACGCAGAGATAATTGGAGAGCTCAGTGTAACAGGACACTGATGGACGACAAGTATGTTTTACCATACAAGTTGGCCATGGAAAAACTTCGAAATCCTACGGCCCTGAAGTTGTTAAGGAAGGAGGATGGATCGCGAACACATGACCTCTCGGACACGCTGTCACATATTCTGGAAGTGCAATTTGGGGTGGGGCACCTGGAATGCGAGGATGTGTTACCAAGTAACGAGCGTATGGATCCACTCTTCACTGAGAGGGAGGTCAAAAGGACAGCCTTCAAATTTGGGAACAGGAAATCCCCTGGTCCCGATGGTATTGACAACACCATCGTGAAGGTTCTGGTGAGAAAATATGGGGCACTTCTCACCAGGTTATACAATCGCTGCCTGGAACTGGGTAGATTCCCAAGAGCATGGAAGGCGGCGAGGGTTGCTTTACTCGAAAAAAGTGGCAAGTCGGGCGCTACGGCAAAGGACTATAGGCCTGTGTCTCTCCTATCATGCCTGGGAAAAGTACTGGACAGTCTTCTGGCACAAAGACTGACAAGGTGGCTAGAATCGGGCGAGCACCTTTCCAGTTCCCAACATGGCTTTAGGAAGGGGCGGTCTACGACCACTTGTTTAGAGGGGATACTGGGCAAGATCGAGGAAGGAATCGCAAAGGGTAACTGGGTAATTGCGATTTCCTTCGACATCGCAGGCGCATTCGACAACCTAAATTGGAACATGGTTGTGAGTGCCCTCGATGAGAAAGGGTGTCCCTTTAACCTACTGACGTTAGTAAGGGATTTCTTACGAGACAGGCGGGTCTCAATTAAGGTAGGTGCGATGGAGATGCACAGAATACTGTCAAAGGGCTGCCCTAAGGGCTCCTGCTGCGGTCCCATACTGTGGAACATAGAATGTGGAACATCTTGGGTCTTCGCTCTGTGTGTGCGTCATTGGGAGTGTCCTTGCCGTGCGCACCATGAGAAACCAAGGGGTGCACACAGTAGTACCACCCCCCCGCGTTCACGACGTTCCCCGCGTCAACCTCAGTACCTCAGAGGTCCTTGATTCGACGGCAGATTCAGGGAGTACTGGATAAGGGTTCGAGGGCTAAAGGGGGGGGAGTCCTATTGGAGCGTAGGACGGGTGGCTCTAAGTCCGAACGGGAGGGCTCGGTCAGCAACCTTGCCAATGAACTCTCGGAGACGCCTGTGGGTGAGTGGTCAACCCCATTGTAGCCGGACCATACTGGCGGGCGCGAGGGGCCTACCAAAGGCCGCTCGGTGCATGGAGAATGCATCATTCCTTCTGGCTGTGTGACGTGGTTTTTCAGCGAAAAACCAGGGGATGCAAGGGCTTTTGCTGCCTATATCGTCCCTGGCTTTGCCGAATTTCTATTCTGTGGAACATAGATGCTGATACTATTCTCCGCAAGGAACTTCCAGTAGGCTCCTGTATGGTAGCCTATGCTGACGACAACTACCTTATTATAAGCGAGAAATCCCGAAGTAAAGCTGAGGCTCTGGCCAATGAAAGCATCAGGAGGTTAAAGTGTTGGGCGGAACTAGTGAAACTCAAATTTAACGCGGGCAAAACAAAGGCCCTGAGTTTCAAATCGCGAGATGTTCGAGCCAAACGGACTGGCGTCGAATATGACCACAATCCCATCTTGCGGCTAGGGGGTGAGAGGATTCAAGTGGTCAAACAGATTAAATTCCTTGGTGTGGTGGTGAACAATAAGTTGAGCTGGATGGACCACGCCAAGGATATAGGGTTGAGGGCTAGGTCTGTACTATCGAGACTATGCAGGCTAGCACTTCTGAGAGGGGGCAGAGAGGGGGAGATTTTCAGGAGTCTCTACCTCAGCTGCGTTGAGCCGATTCTCCTGTACGGTTCTAGAGCTTGGTGGAAGAGGAACCGCGACAGGAAAGTCGGAACAACTTCAGAGTCAGTGCAGAGAGTATCGGCTCTGAGGATCACTGGGGGGTACTGTACTACTAGTACAGAGGCTTTGCTGGTGATTTCGGGTCTGACTCCTGTTTCTCTAAGGCTGGAGGAAGAGAAACTGAGGCAGCTTATCTGGGTCGACAGAACTGAGAACGATTTGGGCATTGCGCCTGAGGAGCTTGAGTGAGCGAAGGACCTAGATAAGGACGTAAACTGGGAGCCAAGATGGAAGTGGTCAGTGGGCTTACCGTCTGGTAAAGAAATGGAGATATTCACAGACGGAAGCAAGTATGGCAAGAAAACTGGGGCCGGCATCGCCATTTTCAGTAATGGTTCGGTAGTGGGCCGACAAACACTGAAACTAAGGCACGATGAGCTGGTGTATTCAGCAGAACTGGTCGCAATCAGAGAAGCTCTGATCTGGTGCAGGAGAGACTGTCTGTCTCCCAAGGCAATCTACTCGGATTGTATGTCCGCCCTCATCTCCATTTTCTTGGAGAAGGGACAGATGGCACATGAAATTGTGGATCTGCTAAAAGATATGGATAAACCCCCCGAGTTGTACTGGGTCAAGGGGCACTCTCTAATTGAGGGTAACGAATTAGCTGATAAACTGGCAAAAGAGGGATGATGGTCTGGAAGGGATGTGGTGACCCCAATTCCAAAGAAAGAAACTTATAAGCGTATCCGGGCGCATATAGATGGGTTGTGGAAAAATCGCTGGGTAGAATCAATAAACGGTCGTGAGGATTTTCAAATGGATAAGAACTCCAAAAAAGGAACGGTCGAATCCTCTCACACAAACTGAACAGAATGATTACGGGGCACCGCCCGTTTCCTCTCAGTTTGGCGCAATTTGGTATTAAGGCGGACGACAAATGTGTATGTGGGAGCCCTGGGGCTGGTGCCAAACACTTTATAGTGGAATGCCCGAGGGTCCCCAGAGGGGTGGAAGAAAGTAGAAGGGTTAGAGGAGCAATTGAACTGGAGCTCCTGAAATCCCACTGGAGGTTACTGGAAAGAGCTCACGATGTCGCTAGTGAGCTCTTCCTCAACTGTTAGATGCCGCAGTTGACTACAGTGGATAGCTTGCCGATGATCTAGTAGAGTGCTAGTAAGGCTGAAAGGAAGACTGACGATCGAGTGGATCGCAAGGTGGATGGTGAACCAGGGTCTACCGGTTGTTGCTTCCCCGCAGCCCCCGTGGGCATGACAAGGTAAATTCTGCACTTACCTTGTTATGGCTAAACGCAAACGGTATACAAAACCCTCTGACTCTAGGCAGTGGAGAGACCTCGAGGTTCTAACTTCCGAAGAGATGGCAGGTTCTTGGGTACAGGAGCGTACCTAGTCCTAGTGTGGACCATCTTAAGGAAGCCAAGAATACTTGGTTGTCTGCATGCTGGTAGAATCAGGGGGGGGGTCCTTGTCCGTTCCCTCTGGTGTGGTTGAAAGAAGATGAAGTAAATCATACCCTCCTGCCAACCAGAGGGCTGTAGAGGTTTCGTTATAAGAAGGAGGGTTGATACTTATGGGCCTCCCAGGCCTGGGTAGAAATCTTATCCTAGAATGTACCAACTGTGCTTAGGAGGGATCCTCCAGTTCTTGTTTATGTTTGTTTTGGCTACTGTTTCTATTTCTTTAAAAGTAAGTTTATTTTTCTGTGGCAATGGTTCTTTTGTGCCTTTTTTCGCTAGCACATCTGCAGCTTCATTGCCTTCAATGCCAACATGTGAGGGTATCCATTGAAGGTGAATTTTTGAGGTTTTTGAGAGTTTTTGGAGATAGCCAATTATGTTCCAGCTTACTTTCTCTCTAAGTTCCCCTGTGTAACTCAAGTGTTGTATGGCAGTTCTACTATCAGTAAGAATCCAGATATCTTGATAATTAGAATTTCTGATGGATTTAAGGCTTCACAGATGGCTATAAGTTCTGATCCGAAGACTGAACAAAAATCTGGGTTTCTTCTGTTCATTTTCTCAATGCCATTTGTGGTTTTAATGAGACAGCCACTGCCTGTGTGTCCCAACTCATCTCTGCTACCATCAGTATAGTTAGTTATTGCATTTTTAGGAATGTTATTAATTATTTCTAATGATAATTGTTTTAAGTATTCTGGATTTTGATATTGTTTGTTGGTGGGTTCATTTAAAGTGTCATTAAAAATAACATTTTGTAGTGGTTTGAATGGATAAAATTTTTCTGCTAAATAATTTTTTGGCCAAAAAGTCGCGCACAAGCAACGATGTGTGAGCAGGGGCGTTATTGTGGTGCAAAAGCCAATTTTTGTTCTTCCATAAATCCGGGCGTTTCTGGCGGATTGCTTCGCGCAAATTGCGCATAACTTGCAGGTAATATTCCTTATTGACCGTTCTACCCTGTGGCAAGAACTCATGATGCACCACCTCCCTGAAATCGAAGAAAACTGTCAGCAAAACTTTCACATTCGACCGAACTTGGCGCGCTTTTTTCGGTCTTGGTTCGTGCGGCAGCTTCCATTGAGATGATGGTTTCCACGTCATAACCATAAACCCACGCTTCGTCACCAGTTATGACCCTCTGGAGCAAATTTGGGTCGTCGCGGACAGAGTCCAGCATCTCATTAGCAATGTTCATACGATGCTGTTTTTGGTTGCAATTGAGCAATTTTGGTACGAATTTCGCGGAGACCCGTCTCATGCCCAAATCATTGATAAAAATCGAATGGCACGAGCCAATCGATATGTTTAGGTCCTCAGCAACTTCTCTAACGGTGATTCGACGATTGGCCAATATCATTTTCTCCACTTCATTAATTTTTTCGTCTGTTGTTGAAGTGCTCGGGCGTCCGGCACGCTCTTCGTCGCTCACATCTTCTCGGCCTTCTGAGAACATTTTGTACCACCGATAAACGTTGCTTCGGTCCAAGGTAGCTTCTCCGTATGCCAAAGTCAACATTCGGAATGCATCCGCGCACTTAATTTCGTTTTTCACACAAAATTTGATACAGGTTCTTTGATCCATATTTTTAATAGGTAAAAATCGAAGACGATCCAAAACACCTGCAAGCAAAGCAGCTGTCAACAATTAAGTGAACATTCAAAATGGCCGAGCTTGTCAGCATAAGTGAGAGACATGAGTACCAACATAAAGCCACAAAAAGATCGAAATTCGAATATACGTAACCCGCGAAAATTCAAAAGTCGCGATACTCTTTGAACACACCTCGTATGTGTTGAAAATATAATCTTTCTTCAGCTTTGTTTATTGTTTTGTAAACAAACAATTGTTGTTATTTCTTATCCTCTTGTGGAAAGATTACATGAATTTCTCAATGAGTCCAGGCTCCTTGAGGTGTTTTATGATTAGCAGCGCCCTCTCCCAAAGGTCCTGTTTAGTGCATCTAATGCAAGCCAAAATGTGTTCTGGGGCTGCAGGTGTCAAGCTACATTTTGGGCAAGTGGGGTAGGTTTTGTTGTTATTTTCTATCTTTAATGGCTTGAGATGGTCTGTTCTAATTCTTGTTAGTGTTGTTTGGTGCTGTCTGATGTTCACTCCTGGGTCCACTCCACAGCTGTGGGAAAACAAACAATGTAAGTTACTGAGAATTCCCAGCAAGATTTAAAAATCATCTTATTTGGTCAGCATTTGGTGTTTGTGGAGACAAGTTTTACCATAAAACTTTTATTTCGACAATTTGACATCTTTATTTGTGGAAGAACCAGGAGTACCTGCTCCTGGACACAACATCGGGCATCACAAACCTTATTTCGGAGATTTTATTCAATACATAGTTAAACCTGTCGCCCCCTCTTGGGACTCACCAAATATGGTTCTATAGAGAGTGGGTGCTATAGACAGGTCACTTTTTAATGTAAATCACATCGTACTACGTATTTAAAATCGTGCACTATAGAGAGGAAGGCGCTATTTAAAGAGGGCGCTATAGACAGGTTTAACTAGTTTTATTTTATGATGCACAAGCGAGCTATCTGTTATGAAAATTTGAAACTATATTATACGTGTATGCTTCTTTTTAAAAATTAAACAATTTCTATTGCCTTTACGGCAAGTAATCTACCGCAGTGGTGAACCCTCTCAGTCGTTTCGACAGTTTATATCCCATAATTAGTATACGGTTGTGTTGAAATAGATTATATTTTTTTTAAATGCCTAACGCCTATCCACAAAAGCTTATTTTTAATATTTTCCTAACGAGTACAAAATATATTTGTTGAAACATGGAAAAAATAAAATCTCTACTGGCCGAAGTTTATTTTAATACCGGCAACCTCCATCTTCAAGAAAGGAACAAATCGAAATAAAGAAAACATTTGCTATAAGGAGATAACATTTATATAAGAATGGAAGAATCAAAACACGAATGTTTATTTTATACATAAAACAAACTTCTACTGTGTTTACTGCGAAGAAAAAATATATTTGGGGAGGGCTTGGCTCATCAGTGGTGAACCCTTCCAGTGGTTTCGTCAATTTAATCTACCATACCGCTTTCCAGAGCTCTAATACTGTATTGGACGATTCTGCTTATATACGCTGCAATAAAGGATGGAATCTTAGAAATGATATTCAAGCAAACTATGGACATAGGTTTTAAGGAGAGCAGAATTACTATATGAGCCAAGCCCTTCCAATATTTTTTTTTATCGTAGTAAGGACAGAAAATTTAGTTTAATATTTTGAAAATTCAAAACTATTATTCAAAACGTATGATTCTTTTGAAAATTAAACAATTACTACTGTCCTTACTGCGATGGAAAAATTAAAGGGAGGGCCTGGCTCATCAGTGGTGAACCCTCCCAGCGGTTTCGCCAGTAAACCTACCATACCGCTGTTATATACCCTGTTTATGTTTAGGAGAAACATTCGTGGTTTCATTTCTTGTTAGAATTGAGTTTTCAGCGATACAGTGATGTGGGAGTAGTAGAACCAGGAATAGACAGAGGGGGTCCATCAGGACTCACGGCTTGGTGTTGGGGCAGATGTCCTTCCACCAGCTGGCCCGGGCTGGACTCTCCTAGAGGGAAGGGATAGTCGCTGCCCAGCATCACTCTCTCCTGCCACACACACCGAAACACACGTCTGGGTGTAATGGATCTTTGTGTCTGGGAAATTCCTCCGGATTTCAACAAGTGAGGTGTTGACCTACAGACAGGGTTTATAATCTGTACATGTGACTGGATATATTGGAATTTTGAAATATATTTTTTAAATTGTTAGTTTTAATTTATTTATAACTAACTTTTATTATTATGTAACCCTTGACAGAGCTGACTGCTATAGGGCGCATCCCCAGGTGGCGGATAGGGGAACGACCTTCAGATATGAACCAGGCCAGCTGCGAAACAAGCAGAATAACTCTGACAAATAATCAGTCGCAGACCAACAGCAGTATTGTTAGAAGAGGAGTAGACCTCTTTAAAAATCCTGACTTCAACTGACCCAGTTGATAGACCTCAGCAAGGGTCCCACTCCAGGGATACGGAGGAGCTGCGTTTGTACTCATGTTAGAGTAGGCAGCAAAGGCGTCTGCTTCCATGTTATGAACGGCCTCAAACTACAGGCAAAGTCAGGCTTTCACCAAAGTGTGTCTGGATCATGGTGCCATGAACAACGAAAGCTGCACCCCTACACCCCATTCCATGAGATCAGATGTTGATTTGCATGCTGCATTGCCCGTCGCGCAAAATAAACTGGGGCGCGTTCAGGACTTAGGTAGAGGGTTCTGTCCGATAAGTATAATACAGTCTCCACACACTTTGCAGCTTTCAAGCAATTGAGCATTTTGCAGTGCAACATGAATGGATTGTGTTCAACAGCAACAAAAGTAAAATTAGAAGAAATAATGGAAATAGCTGAAAACAAAAGATACAAATTATAGCCCTACAGGAAACCAAATTAAATGAAAAGTACAATCTCAAATATAAAAACTACAATATCCTCAGAAAAGACAGAAATAAATTTAATCAAGAATTTGTACTATGAAGACATAGCCATTAATATTCCAAACACATCAGACCTCGAAGCCCAAGGTATCAAGTCTACCTCGGTCAAAACAAAACCATCAACATATTCAATATGTATCACCCTCCAACCAATAAACTTATTGACGATGGAACAATGGCTCAATTTCTTACAGACAACACTATTATTGTAGGTCACCATAATGCCAAACATCAACTATGGGGATGTTCCATGCCAAACCCAAGAGGCAAAATACTTTCAAACTTATTTGACGACAATGTCTTCATGTGCTTAAATGATGGGAATCCTACCCACCATTCCTACAGTTATAATACCGCACAAGCCCTTGATATAAGTTTCTCCAGTCCTGACATTTTCCACAAATGCAAATGGCAAATATTAAAAGTATTGGAAGTGATCATTTGCCTATTTTGATAGAAATTAGCACCAAGACCAAAACCAGCTCAATTAAGGAAAAATTCTGGAACTTCAAAAAGGCTAATTGGAATCTTTACCAGCAAAACACCAATGAAGACTTTAGAAAAGCACCCACTAGAATAAAAAATTTGGAACAAAATTGGATATCTTTCAAAAACACCATTATTAAAGCAGCCAAAGTTTCAATACCAAGAGGTAATATTAAGAAATGGATTCCAAATTATACACACCAGGCAAAAGATATTCAAACACTTATAACTAAAAGAAATGAACTACATAAAAGTGCACCCAAAACCAAACAAATTGTAGAACTGAACTGAACATTGTGAATGCAAAAATAAAAAGATTATACGTAAATATGAAAAGGGAAAATGGAAACAAACTTGTGAAAACCTGAACCCAAGAAACCCAAATACAAAACTTTGGCATTTGGCAAAACAAATTGACAGAGCCCAGCCACAAACTGAAAACGCAAATATGATTAAATCATAATCAAATATAATGGAACTCTATCTAAAACCTTCAAATTGTACCAAGGATTACCACAAGGATCAGTCCTTAGCCCAACTCTCTTCACCCTATTTATTGCAGGCATAGAAGAAAAAATTTCACATAGAACCAATATTGGACTTTTCGCTGATGACATTATTCTATGGAGCAGCAACACTAACTGGAAAAAAGTTGAAAGGGATTTGAACAAGACTCTCGTCCATCTAGAAAAATTCGCTAATAAACATAAATTAGAATTTAACCTCCAAAAATCTGAAACTTGTCTTTTTACTACCGATAAGAAACTATACAAAATAAGGCCAAATATTATTCTGAAAGAACAACAATTACAATATAATAAACATCCTAAATATCTTGGCTACACCCTGGATCCAGAAATTAACTCCAGTAAACATATTGAAGAATATATATATAAATAGTTTAAAAACTTTCTTTTTTTATATATATTTATTCCTTCCTACCATTTGTACCATAGTCCTTATAAGTCGCGCTTCATTTCTCACCTGTTGATGGGTTTTTACCCGAAAGCTTGCACCTATGCATCAATAAAAGAAACTCGTCTTCCTTCACCTTGTTTTTTCGTTTAATTTCAAATCAGGAATAATTCTTCATCTATATTTAAATTCGTTATTACTCCATATCTATGAATCTCTCCACGAGCGACATTAATAGGTTCCTATGGTTTATTCATAAGAAATCTCTACAACTTTCGCGTTGGAGATGCCACCTTAGATTCAACCGTCTCTGCAAAAGTGCTGATTTCATCCCGCCTTCCCTCAGGATAAATGACCCAGTTGGCAGTTCTTTTTCAAAACACATCCTTATAAAAACCCAGCATCAACTACTTAATGCAAGAATCATAAATTGTTTCTCTAATATTAGATTTCTCACCAAGTCAATCAAAGATCTTATATTTCTAGTTTCCCAAAGAATCCCCCTGGCAGATCTTTCGAAGCATATTATAAAAACCACTATTGATATTAAGTCTCAAGAAAAAACAATTCTCGACAGACACCATAAGAAACTTCTCTTTTGGAAAAAGAAATATGCCTTCCGTTACACCTTCTCTCATGACCTTGGCCCCAAGTCTTCTACTGTCATTAACCTATCAAACCACACTCTGTCGCCATCTGAGACCTCGCTACTTGAGAAAGGACTGAAGTACCCCATCCCCTCCAATCCCAATCCTCCAGTAATCATCAGCGCCATTGAATCATCCATCAAATCCTTCAATCTGCAAGAGAAGTTTTCCATTAGATCCATGGTAGCTAAGAATCTATCTAAGCCCTTTCTTCCTCCCTCTAACCATCTTGAAAACACCATTACATTCAAAAAACTCAAACTTAATAAATCAAAAGTTATCACTAAGTCTGATGAGGGTGCTAATACAGTTATCTTGAATCAGGATAGTTATATTTCAAAAATGCATAATTTACTTAGTGATGACACCACTTTTTCACCCATCACAGACCAAATCAGCCTCTCTGTTGTCAAGGATTTCAAAACCTCACTACTCCGACTCAAGAAATCTAAAAACATCTCACCTGAAGATTATATCTCATTTACCTCTAACCTCCATAGTTCAGCCTATATATACGGCCTCCCTAAAGTACATAAACCAGAAGTACCTCTCTGTCCCATCATAGCCTATCACTTATCGCCAGCTTTTCCTCTAGCTAAATATCTTTCCAGCTTCCTCTCCCCTTTATTAACCAATTACAATAATACCCTTTCAATCAACAGCACCCCTCACTTTATTAATGAATTAACAGCTCTTAAACCTGATCCTACCTTTAATATGTGTTCCTTCGACGTCACCTCCCTCTATCTCTGTCTTCCCCATGAACTCATCTAAGATAGCTTGATTCATTTTCTTCAATCACAAAATGTCGATACCTACACTTCTACAACCATAGTCCAACTCACCAAAATATGCTTAAGCATGAACACATTCACATTCCTACAGCACCATTATAGACAGTTCAGGGGCTCCCCAATGGGCAGCCCTCTATCTACCATTATTGCTGAAATAGTCATGACTAGAATATAGATGAATGGATCACCCATACCCTCTCTACTGAAATTCAGTTCTGGCGCAGATACATTGATGATATCTTCTGTATGTGCAAAAAGGAACAAGAGAGCTTCATACTACTAACACTTAATAATTACAATCAGGATATTTCCTTTACTCTAGAAACAGAAACTCGCCATGTTATCCCATTCCTTGATATTTTAATTATTCGCACCCCATCCTCATTTCACACTACAGTTTATCATAAAAAACAATGCCCCCCCCCCTTGTTACACTCACTACAGTTCTCACTGTCCTACCTCCCATAAAATCAATATTGTCAGAACCCTTACAAAAAGAATATACACCCATTGTTCCATAGACATCTTTAAAATAATAGAAAGAAATCGTATCATAAGCTTCTTTTCCGCACTCTTTCATTAATAAATATACTTATACACCTACAACTTCCAATCCTTCCATGACTTACAGATCATTGTGCTTTCTTCCTTACTCCCCTCCTCAGTAGATATAGCCAGAAAACTTAAATCCTATGGCATCCGTACCATATATAAAAACTCCCCGAATCTTCTTTCATCCCTCCGTCATCTTCATACTAAGTCCTCAGCTCCTCCTGACCCTCTTCGTTCTATGGGCGCAGTCTACTCCGTCTCATGTGAACAGTGTCCTGCCACTTACATGGTGAGACAGGTAGATCTGTGGCCATCAGGATGACTGAACATTCCCGTAATATTTCCAGACAAGATACCAAATCCTTCATTTATCAACATATGCAGAGCACAGGCCACACTTTCAACATCAATAACCCCACCATACATTACAGGCACATACATATCTTACACCAAAGACTTATCCTAGAATCCATAGTATCCCACAAACTGAACAGCATCAACAGAAAAATAGATCTTCCAGAAGCTTATCATCCTCTCTTGTCCTTTATTTAAACCTCCCACATGTTTATTTCAATAGCCCTAATCATGCGCCGTCTCGTGGTTTCAGACTGCAGACTGCAGATTTAATATTTACTTTTCTCAAAAATCGGTCTTCTATTAATATTAACATATATAAATAGTTTAAAAACTTTCTTTTATATATATATTTGTTCCTTCCTACCATTTGTACCGTAGTCCTTATAAGTCGCGCTTAATTTCTCGCCTGTTGAAGGGTTTTTACCCGAAAGCTTGCACCTATGCAACAATAAAAGAAACTCGTCTTCCTTCACCATGTTTTTTTCGTTTAATATTGAAGAAGTTATTAGAAAAGGAAGAGACCGACTAAAATTCCTGAAATATATTTCAGGAAGAGAGTGGGGAGCCGATGCAACCACAATAAAATTAACTTACACATCTTTAATTAGATCTATCCTGGAATATGGATATCAAATCTATGCTACAGCTTCTGAAACAAATCTAAAATAACTGGAAAGGATACAACTAAGTGCAGCTAGAATTATTACAGGTCTTCGAAATACCTGCCCTAATGATATTGTACTTTACGAGGCAGACATTATGCCCTTAAAGGATAGAAGAAGCTACAATCTGCCAAAATTAATAAACAAAATCAAGAATTATGGAAACAAAAACACAGAACTTCCAACTACATACTTAATTGGGAATCCAATTTAAGACTCAAAAAAGAAGGCCCTCTATACCTGGCCAAAAGAAATGGATTTTTAAAATATAAAGTGGAAAAAAATTATTTAGCAGAAAAAAAATTCTCCATGCAAACCACTACAAAATGTTATTTTTAGTGACAATTTAAATGAACCCACCAACAAACAATACCAAAATCCAGAATACTTAAAACAATTATCATTAGAAATAATTAATAACATTCCTAAAAATGCAATAACTATCTATACCGATGGTAGCAGAGATGAGTTGGGACACACTGGCAGTGGCTGTCTCATTAAAACCACAAATGGCATTTAGAAAATGAACAGAAGAAACCCAAATTTTCGTTCAGTCTTCAGATCAGAACTTATAGCCATCTATGAAGCCTTAAAATCCATCTGAAATACTAATTATCAAGATTTCTGGATTCTTACTGATAGTAGAAGTGCCATACAACACTTGAGTCACACAGGGGAACTTGAGACAAAGTAAGCAGGAACATAATTGGCTATCTCCAAAAACTCTCAAAAACCTCAAAAATTCACCTTCAATGGATACCCTCACATGTTGGCATTGAAGGCAATGAATCTCTCAATGTGCTAGCGAAAAATGGCACAAAAGAACCCTTGCCACAGAATAATAAACTTACTTTTAAAGAAATAGAAACAGTAGTCAAAACAAAAATAAACAAGAACTGGAGGATCCCACCTAAGCACAGTTGGTACATCCTTGGAGCAGTGGCCACCCAGACCTTTCGGTCCATAAACCGGCATGCGATAGCATACCCATTGCTGTATCTAGGTCACCTAACCAAAAGGAATGATGCATTCTCCATGCACCGAGCGGCCATTGTTTGGCCCCTCACGCCCGCCATTATGGTCTGGCTCCATGGGGTCGACCAATCAAGCCTACAGGCGTCTCCGAGAGTTCATGGCAAGGTTGCTGACCGAGCCCTCTCGTTCGGATTTAGTTAAACCCGTCCTACGATCCAATAGGACTCCCCCCCCTCCCCCTTTGGCCATCGAACCTTTTGTTCACAGTACTCCCTGAATCTGCCGACGAATCAAGGACCTCTGAGGTTTACGCGGGGAACCAACGCGAAGGCGGGAGGGTGGTACTGCTGTGTGCACCCCTTGGTTTTTCATGGTGCGCACGGCAAGGACGCTCCCAATGGCGCACACACAGAGCGAAGACCCAAGAGTTTCAGGACACGTGCGCCCCACGTCAGCCTAAAAAGGGCAGATGGCCAGCTTACAGCTTCACTGGCGATCAGCCAGTGGCACTCCGACGCAAGGCAAACACGCAGAGTCGCCTCTCCACTCCCCTATCCTCAAGGGTGAATGGTGAGGGTGGGAATACTTCTTTCCCCACCCCCTGTTGGTACAGACTTGGAGCAATAATGGTTTCCCAGACCTCAAAGGTCCATTAACCAGCGCGCGAATGCACACCCATTGCTGACATCCAGGTCACCCAGCCAAAAAAGGGAATGATGCATTTTCCATGCACCGAGCGGCCATTGTTTGGCCCCTCGCGCCCGCCATTATGGTCTGGCTCCATGGGGTCGACCAATCAAACCCACAGGCGTCTCCGAGAGTTCATGGCAAGGTTGCTGACCGAGCCCTCCCGTTCGGACTTAGTTAAACCCGTCCTACGCTCCAATAGGACTCCCCCCCCCCTTTGGCCCTCGAACCCTTTGTTCACAGTACTCTCTGAATCTGCCGACGAATCAAGGACCTCTGAGGTTTACACGGAGAACCGACGCGAAGGCGGGAGGGTGTTACTACTGTGTGCACCCCATGGTTTTTCATGGCGCGCACTGCAAGGACGCTCTCAATGGCGCACACACAGAGCGAAGACCCAAGAGTTTCAAGACTCGTGCGCCTCGCGACCAGCTAACCAAGGGCGGATCGCCAGCTTACAGTTTCACTGGCGATCAGCCAGTGGCACTCCGACGCAAGGCAAATACGCAGAGTCGCCTCTCCACTCCCCTATCCTCAAGGGTGAGTGAGGGGTGGGCGTCCCTGCCCTTTTCCCAGCCCTAAGGCTGGTGCCAAGACAGGGCTTCTTTCCCCTGTTGGTACACCCCTGGAGCAAATGGCCACCCAGACCTTACGGTCCATAAGCCGGCTCCTGTTGGTACAGACTTGGAGCAATAATGGTTTCCCAGACCTCAAAGGTCCATTAACCGGCGCGCGAATGCACACCCATTGCTGACATCCAGGTCACCCAGCCAAAAAGGGAATGATGCATTCTCCATGCACCGAGCGGCCATTGTTTGGCCCCTCGCGCCCGCCATTATGGTCTGGCTCCATGGGGTCGACCAATCAAACCCACAGGCGTCTCCGAGAGTTCATGGCAAGGTTGCTGACCGAGCCCTCTCGTTCGGACTTAGTTAAACCCGTCCTACGCTCCAATAAGACTCCCCCCCCCCCTTTGGCCCTCGAACCCTTTGGTCACAGTACTTCCTGAATCTTCCGACGAATCAAGGACCTCTGAGGTTCTGAGGTTTACCCGGGGAACCGACGCGAAGGCGGGAAGGTGTTACTACTGTGTGCACCCCTTGGTTTTTCAGCAGCCCTATAGCAGTCAGCTCTGTCAAGGGTTACATAATAATAAAAGTTAGTTATAAATAAATTAAAACTAACGATATAAAAAATATATTTCAAAATTCCAATATATCCAGTCACATGTACAGATTATAAACCCTGTCTGTAGGTCAACACCTCACTTGTTGTTGGGAGGAATTTCCCAGACACAAAGATCCATTACACCCAGACGTGTGTTTCGGTGTGTGTGGCAGGAGAGAGTGATGCTGGGCAGCGACTATCCCTTCCCTCTAGGAGAGTCCAGCCCGGGCCAGCTGGTGGAAGGACATCTGCCCCAACACCAAGCCGTGAGTCCTGATGGACCCCCTCTGTCTATTCCTGGTTCTACTACTCCCACATCACTGTATCGCTGAAAACTCAATTCTAACAAGAAATGAAACCACGAATGTTTCTCCTAAACATAAACAGGGTATATAACAGCGGTATGGTAGGTTTACTGGCGAAACCGCTGGGAGGGTTCACCACTGATGAGCCAGGCCCTCCCTTTAATTTTTCCATCGCAGTAAGGACAGTAGTAATTGTTTAATTTTCAAAAGAATCATACGTTTTGAATAATAGTTTTGAATTTTCAAAATATTAAACTAAATTTTCTGTCCTTACTACGATAAAAAAAAATATTGGAAGGGCTTGGCTCATATAGTAATTCTGCTCTCCTTAAAACCTATGTCCATAGTTTGCTTGAATATCATTTCTAAGATTCCATCCTTTATTGCAGCGTATATAAGCAGAATCGTCCAATACAGTATTAGAGCTCTGGAAAGCGGTATGGTAGATTAAATTGACGAAACCACTGGAAGGGTTCACCACTGATGAGCCAAGCCCTACCCAAATATATTTTTTCATCGCAGTAAACACAGTAGAAGTTTGTAACACACAGAAGATGTGTAAAATAAACATTCGTGTTTTGATTCTTCCATTCTTATATAAATGTTATCTCCTTATAGCAAATGTTTTCTTTAGTTCGATTTATTCCTTTCTTGAAGATGGAGGTTGCCGGCTTTAAAGTAAACTTCGGCCAGCAGAGATTTTATTTTTTCCATGTTTCAACAAAAATATTTTGTCCTCGTTAGGAAAATATTAAAAATAAACTTTTGTGGATAGGCGTTAGGCATTTAAAAAAATTATAATCTATTTCAACACAACCGTATACTAATTATGGGATATAAAATGTCGAAACGACTGAGAGGGTTCACCACTGCGGTAGATTACTTGCCGTAAAGGCAATAGAAATTGTTTAATTTTTAAAAAGAAGCATACACGTATATTATAGTTTCAAATTTTCATAACAGATAGCTCGCTTGTGCATCATAAAATAAAACTAGTTAAACCTGTCTACAGCGCCCTCTTTAAATAGCGCCTTCCTCTCTATAGTGCACGATTTTAAATACGAAGTACGATGTGATTTACATTAAAAAGTGACCTCTCTATAGCACCCACTCTCTATAGAACCATATTTTGGTGAGTCCCAAGAGGGGGCGACAGTTTTAACTGTGTATTGAATAAAATCTTTTCTCCGAAATAAGGTTTGTGCTGCCTGATGTTGTGTCCAGGAGCAGGTACTCCTGGTACTTCCACAAATAAAGATGTCAAATTGTTGAAATAAAGGTTTTATGGTAAAACTTGTCTCCACAAACACCAAATGCTGACCAAATAAGATGAGTTTTTAAATCTTGCTGGGAATTCTCAGTAACTTACATTGTTTATTTATCCACAGCTGTGGAGTGGACCCAGGAGTGAACATCAGACAGCACCAAACAACACTTACAAGAATTAGAACAGACCATCTCAAGCCATTGAAGATAGAAAATAACAACAAAATCTACCCCACTTGCCCAAAATGTAGCTTGACACCTGCAGCTCCAGAACACATTTTGGCTTGCATTAGATGCACTAAACAGGACCTTTGGGAGAGGGCGCTGCTCATCATAAAACACCTCAAGGAGCCTGGACTCATTGAGAAATTCATGTAATCTTTCCACAAGAGGATAAGAAATAACAACAATTGTTTGTTTACAAAACAATAAACAAAGCTGAAGAAAGATTATATTTTCAACACATACAAGGTGTGTTCAAAGAGTATCGCGACTTTTGAATTTTCGCGGGTTACATATATTCGAATTTCGATCTTTTTGTAGCTTTATTTTGGTACTCATGTCTCTCACTTATGCCGACAAGCTCGGCCATTTTGAATGTTCACTTAATTGTTGACAGCTGCTTTGCTTGCAGGTGTTTTGGATCGTCTTCGATTTTTACCTATTAAAAAAAATAGATCAAAGAACCTGTATCAAATTTTGTGTGAAAAACGAAATTAAGTGCGCGGATGCATTCCGAATGTTGACTGTGGCATACGGAGAAGCTACCTTGGACCGAAGCAACGTTTATCGGTGGTACAAAATGTTCTCAGAAGGCCGAGAAGATGTGAACGACGAAGAGCGTGCCGGACGCCCGAGCACTTCAACAACAAACGAAAAAATTAATGAAGTGGAGAAAATGATATTCGCCAATCGTCGAATCACCGTTAGAGAAGTTGCTGAGGACCTAAACATATCGATTGGCTCGTGCCATTCGATTTTTATCAATGATTTGGGCATGAGACGGGTCGCCACGAAATTCGTACCAAAATTGCTCAATTGCGACCAAAAACAGCATCGCATGAACATTGCTAATGAGATGCTGGACTCTGTCCGCGACGGCCCAAATTTGCTCCAGAGGGTCATAACTGGTGACGAAGCGTGGGTTTATGGTTATGACGTGGAAACCAAAGCTCAATCATCTCAATGGAAGCTACCGCACGAACCAAGACATAAAAGCGCGCCTAATTCGGTCGAATGTGAAAGTTTTGCTGACAGTTTTCTTCGATTGCAGGGGCGTGGTGCATCATGAGTTCTTGCCACAGGGTAGAACGGTCAATAAGGAATAATACCTGCAAATTATGCGCAATTTGCGCGAAGCAATCCGCCAGAAAAGCCCGGATTTGTGGAAGAACAAAAATTGGCTTTTGCACCACGATAACGCCCCTGCTCACACATCGTTGCTTGTGCGCGACTTTTTGGCCAAAAACAACACACTAATGAAGCCGCAGCCACCGTATTCTCCAGATCTGGCCCCCTGTGACTTTTTCTTGTTCCCTAAACTGAAGAGGCCCATGAAAGGACGACGTTACGCTACGCTTGACGAGATAAAGACGGCATCGAAGGAGGAGTTGAAAAAGATTTTTTTAAAAATGAATTTTTGAAGTGCTTCGAAAATTGGAAAAACCGTTGGCACAAGTGTATAATATCTCATGGGGATTACTTTGAAGGGGACAAAATAGGTATTCATGAATAAATAAATAATTTTTGAAAAAACACAAAAGTCGCGATACCTTTTGAACACACATCGTATATGTGAATACCGCCAACAATACATTGAGATATTACACAACAGGTTTCTCATACAGAAATAGCATTTGAAACGTTGCTCCATTGAGAAAAGTTGTCCTCGTGTAAGTAGGAGAAATATTTACCAACACAGTTCTGAGTTTGATAGAGGTAGATTTTAGCCTACCTGGATTTTGGTTTAAACTTGCGTCAGTCGAGATCCCATGACTATTAGCAGAATATAAAATTGATAGGTTCATGACGGTCATAGGAACAATGGACTTCAGCTAACAGCCGGCTGACCTGTTACCTGCATGTATAGCCATGTCAGGAAATATGGTCGTTTTGTTATTGCTTATTCCTCAAGTCGCATAAACGATCTCCATTAGGTTCCATTCTCTCACCTTTTCTATTCCCAAGCCCGGATGAAAAAGGAGGAAGGGGAGCAGTAACAAGCTCACTATAAAACCTGGGTTCAGCTGGCCCGGCTGATAGTACCCTGTAAGGGATCCAGGATGTACTCCATGTTAGAAGAGTCAACACATGGCGTCTGTTCCTCATGTCAGAGGCGGCCATTTCTTTTGAAGCCAAGTCGGCCTGCCACTGAGTAGTGTTCCCAGTTTTAATGACAAAGGCAGACTCATTCTACTTCACCGAGTCAAGGGTCACAACTTGTTGCTGTTTCTTATCCCCTTGTGTAACGATTACACGAATTCCATGAGTTCAGGAATAGGGTGTAGGGGTGCAGCTTTCGCTTATCATGGCACCATGATCCAGGCACACTTTAGTGAATGTCTGACTTTGCCTGTAGTTTGAGGCTGTTCCTAAAATGGAAGCAGACGCCTTTGCTGCCGACTCTAACATAGTATAGGCACAGCTCCTCCGTATCCCTGGAGTGGGACCATTGCTGAGGTCTATCAGCCGGGTCAGTTGAACTCAGGATTTTTAAAGAGGTCTTTCTCCTCTTCTAACAATGCTGCTGTTGGTCCGCGACTGCTTATTCGTCAGAGTTATTCTGATTGTTTCACAGCTGGCCTGGTTCATATCTGAAGGTTGTTCCCCTACCTGCTACCTGGGCACTGCAGCAGTCAGCTCTGCTGAGGGCGGCAAGGAGTGATAAAGGTATCTAAGTTTGCAAGGGTGTTCTAATGCGATTTTATTTTTCATATTTAGTGCAACATCTAAATCACAAGTCATAAACAAATCTTGATTTAGACAACGTTTCTCTCAAAATTCCTTGGACAGATATGGTAACTAATAATAAAGTCCTCGATCGAATGGGTACAGAACGCAATCTGATAAAGTTCATAAAACAACGAAAACTGACGTTTGCTGGACATGTGATGCTCGGATCAGCAGGAGAGACATTGCTGACAGTGTTGGAGGGAAGAGATCAAGGGAAAGGAGACGATAGATACACAGACGATCTAAAACAATGGACTGGACGACACGAGGAGATGAAGAAAATGGCGGATGAAGTATGGAGAGACTATGTGGCCCACCTTCAGTAGAGGAAGACACTGAAGGAGGGAGATACGGAGAGACTATGTGGCCTACCCTCAGTAGAGGAAGACATTGAAGGAGGGAGATACGGAGAGACCATGTGGCCCACCCTCAGTAGAGAAAGATTTTGAAGGAGGGAGATATGGAGAGACCATGTGGCCCACCCTCAGTAGAGGAAGGCACTAAAGGAGGGAGATATGGAGAGACCATGTGGCCCACCCTCAGAAGAGGAAGGCACTGAAGGAGGGAGATATGGAGAGACCATGTGGCCCACCCTCAGTAGAGGAAGGCACTGAAGGAGGGAGATATGGAAAGACCATGTGGCCCACCCTCAGTAGAGGAAGGCACTGAAGGAGGGAGATATGGAAAGACCATGTGGCCCACCCTCAGTAGAGGAAGGCACTGAAGGAGGGAGATATGGAAAGACCATGTGGCCCACCCTCAGTAGAGGAAGGCACTGAAGGAGGGAGATATGGAAAGACCATGTGGCCCACCCTCAGTAGAGGAAGGCACTGAAGGAGGGAGATATGGAAAGACCATGTGGCCCACCCTCAGTAGAGGATGGCACTGAAGGAGGGAGATATGGAAAGACCATGTGGCCCACCCTCAGTAGAGGAAGGCACTGAAGGAGGGAGATATGGAAAGACCATGTGGACCACCCTCAGTAGAGGATGGCACTGAAGGAGGGAGATATGGAAAGACCATGTGGCCCACCCTCAGTAGAGGATGGCACTGAAGGAGGGAGATATGGAAAGACCATGTGGCCCACCCTCAGTAGAGGATGGCACTGAAGGAGGGAGATATGGAAAGACCATGTGGCCCACCCTCAGTAGAGGATGGCACTGAAGGAGGGAGATATGGAAAGACCATGTGGCCCACCCTCAGTAGAGGATGGCACTGAAGGAGGGAGATATGGAAAGACCATGTGGCCCACCCTCAGTAGAGGATGGCACTGAAGGAGGGAGATATGGAGAGACCATGTGGCCCACCCTCAGTAGAGGAAGGCACTGAAGGAGGGAGATATGGAAAGACCATGTGGCCCACCCTCAGTAGAGGATGGCACTGAAGGAGGGAGATATGGAAAGACCATTTGGCCCACCCTCAGTAGAGGAAGTCACTGAAGGAGGGAGATATGGAAAGACCATGTGGCCCACCCTCAGTAGAGGAAGGCACTGAAGGAGGGAGATATGGAAAGACCATGTGGCCCACCCTCAGTAGAGGAAGGCACTGAAGGAGGGAGATACGGAGAGACTATGTGGCCTGCCCTCAGTAGAGGAAGGCACTGAAGGAGGGAGATATGGAAAGACCATGTGGCCCACCCTCAGTAGAGGAAGGCACTAAAGGAGGGAGATACGGAGAGACCATGTGGCCCACCCTCAGTAGAGAAAGATTTTGAAGGCGGGAGATATGGAGAGACCATGTGGCCCACCCTCAGTAGAGGAAGGCACTGAAGGAGGGAGATATGGAAAGACCATGTGGCCCACCCTCAGTAGAGGAAGGCACTGAAGGAGGGAGATACGGAGAGACTATGTGGCCTGCCCTCAGTAGAGGAAGGCACTGAAGGAGGGAGATATGGAAAGACCATGTGGCCCACCCTCAGTAGAGGAAGGCACTGAAGGAGGGAGATATGGAGAGACCATGTGGCCCACCCTCAGTAGAGGAAGGCACTGAAGGAGGGAGATATGGAAAGACCATGTGGCCCACCCTCAGTAGAGGAAGGCACTAAAGGAGGGAGATACGGAGAGACCATGTGGCCCACCCTCAGTAGAGAAAGATTTTGAAGGCGGGAGATATGGAGAGACCATGTGGCCCACCCTCAGTAGAGGAAGGCACTGAAGGAGGGAGATATGGAAAGACCATGTGGCCCACCCTCAGTAGAGGAAGGCACTAAAGGAGGGAGATACGGAGAGACCATGTGGCCCACCCTCAGTAGAGAAAGATTTTGAAGGAGGGAGATATGGAGAGACCATGTGGCCCACCCTCAGTAGAGGATGGCACTGAAGGAGGGAGATATGGAGAGACCATGTGGCCCACCCTCAGTAGAGGAAGGCACTGAAGGAGGGAGATATGGAGAGACCATGTGGCCCACCCTCAGTAGAGGAAGGCACTGAAGGAGGGAGATATGGAAAGACCATGTGGCCCACCCTCAGTAGAGGAAGGCACTGAAGGAGGGAGATATGGAAAGACCATGTGGCCCACCCTCAGTAGAGGATGGCACTGAAGGAGGGAGATATGGAGAGACCATGTGGCCCACCCTCAGAAGAGGAAGGCACTGAAGTAGGGAGATATGGAGAGACCATGTGGCCCACCCTCAGTAGAGGAAGGCACTGAAGGAGGGAGATATGGAAAGACCATGTGGCCCACCCTCAGTAGAGGAAGGCACTGAAGGAGGGAGATATGGAAAGACCATGTGGCCCACCCTCAGTAGAGGAAGGCACTGAAGGAGGGAGATATGGAAAGACCATGTGGCCCACCCTCAGTAGAGGAAGGCACTGAAGGAGGGAGATATGGAAAGACCATGTGGCCCACCCTCAGTAGAGGAAGGCACTGAAGGAGGGAGATATGGAAAGACCATGTGGCCCACCCTCAGTAGAGGATGGCACTGAAGGAGGGAGATATGGAAAGACCATGTGGCCCACCCTCAGTAGAGGAAGGCACTGAAGAAGGGAGATATGGAAAGACCATGTGGACCACCCTCAGTAGAGGATGGCACTGAAGGAGGGAGATATGGAAAGACCATGTGGCCCACCCTCAGTAGAGGATGGCACTGAAGGAGGGAGATATGGAAAGACCATGTGGCCCACCCTCAGTAGAGGATGGCACTGAAGGAGGGAGATATGGAAAGACCATGTGGCCCACCCTCAGTAGAGGATGGCACTGAAGGAGGGAGATATGGAAAGACCATGTGGCCCACCCTCAGTAGAGGATGGCACTGAAGGAGGGAGATATGGAAAGACCATGTGGCCCACCCTCAGTAGAGGATGGCACTGAAGGAGGGAGATATGGAGAGACCATGTGGCCCACCCTCAGTAGAGGAAGGCACTGAAGGAGGGAGATATGGAAAGACCATGTGGCCCACCCTCAGTAGAGGATGGCACTGAAGGAGGGAGATATGGAAAGACCATTTGGCCCACCCTCAGTAGAGGAAGGCACTGAAGGAGGGAGATATGGAAAGACCATGTGGCCCACCCTCAGTAGAGGAAGGCACTGAAGGAGGGAGATATGGAAAGACCATGTGGCCCACCCTCAGTAGAGGAAGGCACTGAAGGAGGGAGATATGGAAAGACCATGTGGCCCACCCTCAGTAGAGGAAGGCACTGAAGGAGGGAGATATGGAAAGACCATGTGGCCCACCCTCAGTAGAGGAAGGCACTGAAGGAGGGAGATATGGAAAGACCATGTGGCCCACCCTCAGTAGAGGAAGGCACTGAAGGAGGGAGATATGGAAAGACCATGTGGCCCACCCTCAGTAGAGGATGGCACTGAAGGAGGGAGATATGGAAAGACCATGTGGCCCACCCTCAGTAGAGGATGGCACTGAAGGAGGGAGATATGGAGAGACCATGTGGCCCACCCTCAGTAGAGGATGGCACTGAAGGAGGGAGATATGGAGAGACCATGTGGCCCACCCTCAGAAGAGGAAGGCACTGAAGTAGGGAGATATGGAGAGACCATGTGGCCCACCCTCAGTAGAGGAAGGCACTGAAGGAGGGAGATATGGAAAGACCATGTGGCCCACCCTCAGTAGAGGAAGGCACTGAAGGAGGGAGATATGGAAAGACCATGTGGCCCACCCTCAGTAGAGGAAGGCACTGAAGGAGGGAGATATGGAAAGACCATGTGGCCCACCCTCAGTAGAGGAAGGCACTGAAGGAGGGAGATATGGAAAGACCATGTGGCCCACCCTCAGTAGAGGAAGGCACTGAAGGAGGGAGATATGGAAAGACCATGTGGCCCACCCTCAGTAGAGGATGGCACTGAAGGAGGGAGATATGGAAAGACCATGTGGCCCACCCTCAGTAGAGGAAGGCACTGAAGGAGGGAGATATGGAAAGACCATGTGGACCACCCTCAGTAGAGGATGGCACTGAAGGAGGGAGATATGGAAAGACCATGTGGCCCACCCTCAGTAGAGGATGGCACTGAAGGAGGGAGATATGGAAAGACCATGTGGCCCACCCTCAGTAGAGGATGGCACTGAAGGAGGGAGATATGGAAAGACCATGTGGCCCACCCTCAGTAGAGGATGGCACTGAAGGAGGGAGATATGGAAAGACCATGTGGCCCACCCTCAGTAGAGGATGGCACTGAAGGAGGGAGATATGGAAAGACCATGTGGCCCACCCTCAGTAGAGGATGGCACTGAAGGAGGGAGATATGGAGAGACCATGTGGCCCACCCTCAGTAGAGGAAGGCACTGAAGGAGGGAGATATGGAAAGACCATGTGGCCCACCCTCAGTAGAGGATGGCACTGAAGGAGGGAGATATGGAAAGACCATTTGGCCCACCCTCAGTAGAGGAAGGCACTGAAGGAGGGAGATATGGAAAGACCATGTGGCCCACCCTCAGTAGAGGAAGGCACTGAAGGAGGGAGATATGGAAAGACCATGTGGCCCACCCTCAGTAGAGGAAGGCACTGAAGGAGGGAGATACGGAGAGACTATGTGGCCTGCCCTCAGTAGAGGAAGGCACTGAAGGAGGGAGATATGGAAAGACCATGTGGCCCACCCTCAGTAGAGGAAGGCACTGAAGGAGGGAGATATGGAGAGACCATGTGGCCCACCCTCAGTAGAGGAAGGCACTGAAGGAGGGAGAAGGGTCACAACTTGATACACTTATATGATTGAGTGGAGATAAGAAAGAATAAGAAAAGGTCGGTAGATTTAATTATTTTTATTTATAAATAAATGTCACCGCTCGTGTCAAAGTAAATCTCGGGTGTCTTCAATAAAGGTCACTGTAATATCTTTCAGAGTTATTGTCTGAATTCCGATATACAAGGGGAGATCAATAAATAAGGTGAATTATCTTATTTCTTAAAAATTAAAAAAGCAAAAATAATTTAAACCACAGAATATTAAAATATAACATCGAGAGACTATTTAAGGTGTTCTGTTCTTTTTTCCCACGCGCGGCGCGAGACTTATAAATAAACTAAAATGGAAGCTCCCTTGAAGGATTGCACCACGCTTGAACAACGTGCAGTTATTCGTTTCTTGAATGCAGAAGGTATTCAAACATCTCAAATATGCCAAAGAATGAAAAATATCTATGGTGAGTCTTGTTTGCCTCAAAAAAAAAACATTTATAAATGGGTTAACGAGTTCAAAAATGGACGAATTACATGTACCGATATTGAGCGACCTGGACGACCAAGTGTTACAGCGACGCCAAGCACGATAAATGCGGTTGAAAACTTAATTTTGGAGGATAGAAAAATATCCATATTTACCATAGCCGACAATTTGAATATAAGCTATGGAACTGTGCACACCATTATTAAAGAACAATTGCAATTTAGAAAAATATGCTGCAGATGGATTCCACATTTCCTTAATTTGGACCAAAAACTTAACCGTATTCGGGTTTCAAAGGCTCTGTTAAAGCGGTATGAAGAGGAAGGTGATCATTTCCTTGACCAAATTGTAACTGGAGATGAGATTTGGTGCTATCATTATGATCCTTCGACAAAACGTGCATCTATGGAATGGAAACGAGGCGACTCTCCAAGACCAAAAAAAATCAGGTCTCAACGTTCGGCCGGTAAAGTTTTGTTAACAATTTTTTGGGATGTTGATGGACCAATCTGTCTTGATTTTTTATCCTCAAGGCAACGTATGAACAGCGAACTTTATTGTGACATTCTTGTAAATAAGCTAAAGCCCGGCATAAGAAACAAAAGAAGAGGGAAGCTTAGTAAAGGTGTTCTCTTCCTTCATGATAATGCAAGAGCACATACATCATGTAAAACTGTATCTACAATCATTAAATTAGGTTTTGAAGTTTTAGAACATCCTGCATATAGTCCAGACCTAGCCCCCTCTGACTATTTCCTTTTTGGACTACTAAAGAAGGAGTTAAAGGGAGAGCGATTTGACTCGGATGAAGATGTCCAGAAAGTGGTGCAAGATTTTTTTTCACACGCTTCCTAAGAGTGCCTATAAAGAGGGTATTTACAAGTTGCCAGAACGATGGAGACGATGTATAGAAAGCCAAGGTGATTATTTTGAATAAATCAAGTCCTAATTTTTAATATCGTTCTTTTTTTTTAATAAATTATAATTCACCTTGATCCCACCTTGTACATGCTAAAATGTAATACTTCTTGTCCATGAGTATATTTTACTTTTCCAAATAAAACTATTCGACACTATTATAGATTCTTTTAGAAAAATTCTACTGCCATTACTGCAATGGAAATTGTTTAATTTTAAAAGAAGCATACAGGTCTATAATAGTTTCAAATTTTCATGACAGATGGCGTGCTAATGTATCATAAAATAAAACTACAGTTAAACCTCTCTATAGCGCCCCCTCTAAATAGCGCCCGATTTTAAATACGTAGTACGTATGTGATTTACATTAAAAAGTGACCTGTCTATAGCACCCCCTCTTTATAGCACCATATTTTGGTGAGTCCCAAGAGGGGGCGACTGGTTTAACTGTGTATTGAATAAAATCTCCAAAATAAGGTTTGTGCTGCCTGATGTTGTGTCCAGGAGCAGGTACTCCTGGTACTTCCACAAATAAAGATGTCAAATTGTTGAAATAAAAGTTTTATGGTAAAACTTGTCTCCACAAACACCAAATTCTGACCAAATAAGATGAGTTTTTAAATCTTGCTGGGAATTCTCAGTAACTTACATTGTTTGTTTTCCCACCTAGAGGATCCTGTTCTACAGTGTAGAAACAGATCAAATCAGATAGTATTGAGGGAATACAGTAACAATAGCAAAGAGAAACTCCTGGAGATGATAATCATAGGAATTTATTCTAAATTACACTTTTAATGATTTGTTTTTCCCAACAGGTGGACTGGTGGATTTTGGATGTGATTGATGGCTTCTTTGATTAAACCATCCAACATGCCCATATTCCCGGGGCTCCAGGCAGATGCACCAATGATTTTGAGGAAGTTGATGTACTGTGAGCTGCGAAGTTCCTCGGGCAGGTATTGGGAATACCCTGTGCCATCACAACAGGATTGAAACATTCATTCTCTTTTCTTCATGGATAGAGCAGCCATCAGGATTGTAATGTTACATTTCTACAGTAGAACAAACTCCTATATAGATATATATATGTTATAAATAAAAGATTTTCTGCTATTTTATGATTGTTATTTATATAGAATTATTAGCTGTTGCTTGATTTTGGCATGCAGTTGTGGAAATAATAAAATAGTAAAGATCAAAAATAGCTTTAATTGAGCTTATGGAATATGTAAAAACATAATTTGATAAAGGTACTGCCTTGCTTAAGGTGTAAGATTAAAAAATGAAAAACTTATTTACATAATGTACAAAAGGTTTGAGCCAGCCATCGGGAAACAACAACAATGAGTTTTTATAGGGGAAGCGTGACCTCTGGCGGTCGATTTAACAGAATATTTGAATCTATGAAATATAATTTTAAATAAAATAATATTTTAACATAACACATATATATAAATTAATAAAATCAAAAAAGGCATATCCTGACCACGAGCACATGAGTTTTTTTAGATGGCAGAGCGCCATCTAGTGGAACAGAATTCACCTAAACTTTGATTTAGCCTGTTCCCTTATATATTTCTTGATAAATCAAGAAAAGCCTTTGACAAACACGTTTAGGGTCGGGCCGTTGACCCTTGTCAGCTCATGGTCAAGATATGCCTTTTTTGATTTTAATACCAACACCTTTATTTTATCACATATATATATAAAACAATCACACCACAGCTTCCAACAAGCTGCTGGGTCAACCTACCATTGATGTACTCCCATTTTTTCACCAGCTTTTTATAGGTTTTTAGTTTCTCCTCTTCGTCGCAATCTATCTTGTTGACCAGCAAGATGGCAGGTTTATGTAGCAGGTTCTTATGGTACTTCTCCAGTTCCTGAAACAAAATTATACTAAGTAAAAATATATTTTTTGAAAGGGAGAAGTGTGCACTATGTGCACCCCTAGAGCCCCCTTCAACAATGGATTCTAACAGATATCTCACACACCAGATATTGTTCCATTTTTACTTCAATAACAATAGGTAGGTGTACAAAAGTGTATCAGATGGATATATTGAGATATCTCCTGATCCAGCATCTAAAAGTTGCTGATGGCTTGCGCCATCTGTTGGAATAATTTTTAACACCTTGCCAAATGTTTTATTTTTGTTCATGACGAGGACAAAAGATTTTTGTCGAAACGTCAAGGTAATAAAAAGATTTACTGGCCAAAGTAAGTATCTTTATTTTCAAGAAACCACAGTAGCTCATAGGGGAGGGATCTGTCGAGTCTCCCAGATCACCATATATGATGGCAGTTAGCTGGAATGACAGCTCTGGGTCAACAACCATCAATGGAGTGCGGTGATGGGATTACATCGAAATAGCCATAGCAACAGCAGAATCCATAAGGTCCAGTTGCAGAGCCAAAGTGTTATTTAGGTCTCCTCTTACCAGAGAATTTCTAATTGGTTAAAATGGTAATTTTGGGGATGAAAACTTTCCTTTGTAGAGACGTTTCCTATGGCAGAAGTGTCCTCTCATGGAGTATGTTCTACTGTACTGGGTTAATGCCATTGAAAATACCAACAGCAGCATGGATTTTAGGGCAGATTTCCATGTTGAATTATCCTCCCAGTAGGTAATTTAAATTCTTTGAGTCAATGGCTGACATGGCCGACATCAAGTCCCCATTGCCTACTTGAACGTTGACAATATTTAGATAAACAGAGTGGTTTCTTATCCCCGAGATTACATGAATTCCATGAGAGACTACAGAGTGGTTTCTTATCCCTGAGTATTTCATGAATTCCATGAGACTACAGAGTGGTTTCTTATCCCCGAGATTACATGAATTCCATGAGAGACTACAGAGTGGTTTCTTATCCCTGAGTATTTCATGAATTCCATGAGAGACTACAGAGTGGTTTCTTATCCCTGAGTATTACATGAATTCCATGAGACTACAGAGTGGTTTCTTATCCCCGAGATTACATGAATTCCATGAGAGACTACAGAGTGGTTTCTTATCCCTGAGTATTTCATGAATTCCATGAGAGACTACAGAGTGGTTTCTTATCCCTGAGTATTACATGAATTCCATAAGACTACAGAGTGGTTTCTTTTCCCCGAGATTACATGAATTCCATGAGAGACTACAGAGTGGTTTCTTATCCCCGAGATTACATGAATTCCATGAGACTACAGAGTGGTTTCTTATCCCCGAGATTACATGAATTCCATGAGAGACTACAGAGTGGTTTCTTATCCCTGAGTATTTCATGAATTCCATGAGAGACTACAGAGTGGTTTCTTATCCCTGAGTATTACATGAATTCCATAAGACTACAGAGTGGTTTCTTATCCCCGAGATTACATGAATTCCATGAGAGACTACAGAGTGGTTTCTTATCCCTGAGTATTTCATGAATTCCATGAGACTACAGAGTGGTTTCTTATCCCCGAGATTACATGAATTCCATGAGAGACTACAGAGTGGTTTCTTATCCCTGAGTATTTCATGAATTCCATGAGAGACTACAGAGTGGTTTCTTATCCCTGAGTATTACATGAATTCCATGAGACTACAGAGTGGTTTCTTATCCCTGAGTATTACATGAATTCCATGAGAGACTACAGAGTGATTTCTTATCCCCGAGTATTACATGAATTCCATGAGAGACTACAGAGTGGTTTCTTATCCCTGAGTATTACATGAATTCCATGAGAGACTACAGAGTGATTTCTTATCCCCGAGTATTACATGAATTCCATGAGAGACTACAGAGTGGTTTCTTATCCCCGAGTATTACATGAATTCCATGAGACTACAGAGTGGTGTACCTGGTTTAGGAGCAAGACATTCTCCAGTGCCGTGCGGTGCGGAACAGTGGGGTGGAGCTGGAACCCCAAGACATCCACCACAAACACCAGCAGTTTGGTTCCGATGACATGCTTGAGGAACTTGTTTCCAAGTCCGACATTGAGATGGGCCCCTTCTACCAATCCGGGGAGGTCCGCGACAAGAATCTGGACCCCCACATTCAGACATAGTTTGCATATTGCACAATAATTGCATATTGCCACATCGGACAGCTCTCTTTTAGATTTATTTATTTGATTCTAAGATTCTGTGAAGAACAAATTCTTTCATTTACACCTTTCTAAAACTCTTTCATTTTTTTTAAGACAATAATTTTATTGTAAAAAATAAGAACAAAAGTGAAATGTACTGGGATCAGGTGAATAAATTAAGAATATAGAAAAAGGCATCTCCAGATCGTGCAACTAAAAGTTGCTGATGGCTTGCGCCAACTGTCGGAAAAATCAATGAATAGTTTATTCTGACAGATGGCGCAAGGCATCAGCAACTTTTAGTTGCATGATCTGGGGATGCCTTTTTTTTATAATAATTCTATCGTCTCTATATATAAATACTAGAAAATAAGATAATCTTTAATCCAAATTGTGCTTTATCATGTCTATATATAAATACTAGAAAATAAGATAATCTTTAATCCAAATTGTGCTTTATCATGTCTATATATAAATACTAGAAAATAAGATAATCTTTAATCCAAATTGTGCTTTATCATGTCTATATATAAATACTAGAAAATAAGATAATCTTTAATCCAAATTGGGCTTTATCATGTCTATATATAAATACTAGAATTCCAATTTGGAAACCAACTCACAATTAAAACTGCTATCTTTACAAATTCAATACTTACTATAATTCAATTGTGTGGCAAAGCAAGACCAAATCTAAATAAATAAATTATACGAAACATTTCGGCAACAAGTGAAGATGGTAACAACGCGCCGTTGTCGAAAGGTCAAGTAAAATTTTCCTATTTGGATTTGTTACCTCAGTTTTCTTTTAATTTTTCATCTATAAATTATACACACCCCATATCATTGTAATTTTATTGATTTTTTTAAAAATCCTGATCAAGCTGCTAACTTTTGAACTACAAGATAATAAGACCAAATCCAAATAAGCAAAGAGTGTGATGTTTCAGTAACAACGTTGTTGCCATCATCAGACACTGAATGTATTCTCCTGATGGTTACATCACACACTATTTATTTAGATAAGGGGGTCGGTGGAAGGATGGTCTAAACCATCGACCACTACCACTCGGGTTCAATTCCTGCATTGGGTACTTTTTTCTAATTAAAAATAATTCTCCAATGGCCCCCGATTCTTCCAAAATTTCATCCCCACCAGCGAGTGTAAGTAACCAAACAGGGCTCTGGCACATTTGTAAGTGCGAAGTCGAACTGCTTTTCACATGGGTAGACATGTGGTGCACTCACAGTAAAAGCAGTCGCCAATTTCTACCCACCATGATTATCATGGCCTCTACCAGGTGAACTAGGAATAAGCAGAAGAATTTATTTAGATTTGGTCTTATTACCACCCTGTGTTTCCAATGAAAACTTTGTAGAGAGGTGTCACGGAGTTACTGTACATTTTATGTAAACATTGATCAACACGAGAGGTCAACATGGATACTTACATTCCTCTGGTCGCGGTACTCTATGACTCCCAAGTTGGGGTTGAGGGTGGTGACTGCAACACTGGGTCAACAACGGAGGACACTTCGAGTCGAGGGATCCAACTTACAGGGTTGGTTGTCGATTTTTGGCTTAGCTCGGGTCAGAGCTTTGAGTAACGAGGACTTTCCTGCGTTGGGGAATCTGCACAATATATTGGGGCCATTAGATTTCTATGTTCAGGTTGGTTGAGCCTAGGTGACGTGCGCCAGCTGAACTCTCAATATTTGTTTGTTTTGTCTTGTTTATAATATAATTTAAGGTGAAAACTTCAGCCCTCCTGGAATAAATGTAACTAAAAGTTACTGATGGCTTGGGCCATCTATCGGAATAAATATCTTTGATATTTAATTATTCTAGAATTGGCCAAAAACCTATTCTTGATTTATCAAGAAAAGCTAAAGGCCTCTCTGGCCGTTGGCACAAGCTGTAATTCAACATCCAATTCAGGCATCTTGAATAATTATGAAACTCTGGGCATGTAAGCTAGAGAGAATTAAACTATCCCTGGAAGCCTGATTTTTTCACCTTGATACAAGGGATTGAAATGTGGTGAGGTTGTAAACACAAGATAATAAGACCAAATCCAAATAAATAAATAGTGTGTGATGTTTCGGTAACAGCGTTGTTACCATTTTCAGACAAATCTTTATTAACAATTCAGTACTTTTGTCTGAAGATGGTAACAGCTCGGTTAGCGAAATGTCGCACACTATTTATTTATTTGGTCTTATTACCTTGTGTCTATAATTCAAATTGTGCTTATCGTGGTGAGGTTGATATGTGGAGTTTTCATTGTTGCTAAAAATAGGTTTAGAGGAGACTCTCTGTATGACCTTGGTATAGTGGGGGAGTGTTTCACAAGTTCTTACAATGGTTCACCGGCACTCGGCCATTGTGTCAGCAAAATATGGAGCCACAAATTGTGTTACAATAGTGCATTATGGGAGAACCTGGCCTGTAAATGTGTGTTTGGTTTTGAATATAATCAAATAATATATCTAATTATTAAAAAAAAATTGATTAGTCGAAGGGAGAACCAAATTCAAATGGGAGTAAGCCAATAAAATGACACAAGCTTCAACAACAAATTTGATTTTGTGAACCCTGCACTTGGATATCAGGCAGCCTTTTACTGGTGATCAGCTGTTTGATTAAACAAAAAGGTAAATTTGGGCAATTAAAAACTGTCCTTTGTGTCTAGTAGCGGGACTCATGGAGCATGTACACTGGACTGAATTGATGGTAGTTTGTTGAATTAAGTGATAGAGATGATCAAAATTCTCATGGAATGGAGACAGATTTCTTTGATCACATGGCACACTTTGGTGAAATTATGGAATTTGAGGCTGTTCCTAACATGGATGTCTTTGCTAGCATGAGTACAGACACAGCTTCTCCCAATCTCAGGAGATCTTCTGCAACTTCAGAACACATGTTGGCTTGTATTAGATGGGATCTTTGGGAGAGGCTTATCATCAAACAGCTGCATGTACTCGTGGAATTAGTGTAACACAAGGGGATAAGGAAGCCAAATTGCAAGGTTTGGGCGGTGAGTTCCTCACCCAATCAGGCAGACATCCGACGGCAGTTCAGGAAGGTCCAATGTGTGGCTAAGCTGCTGTCCAGGCTGAGAAACGTAGTGGTTTTCATCACTTCCCCCAGAACATCCCCCGGCATCTCCATATTTGTCCGGAATTCCTGGACACATCAACAACTTTAATACCTTGATTAATCAAGAGAAGTTAACTCAGGCTCTCATCAGCATGGTACAACCTATATTTGGCCAATTCTGGAATATTAGTTGATATTTATTCCGACAGATGCCATCAGCATGGTACAACCTATATTTGGCCAATTCTGGAATATTAGTTGATATTTATTCCGACGGATGCCATCAGCTTGGTACAACCTATATTTGGCCAATTCTGGAATATTAGTTGATATTTATTCCGACGGATGCCATCAGCATGGTACAACCTATATTTGGACAATTCTGGAATATTAGTTGATATTTATTCCGACAGATGCCATCAGCATGGTACAACCTATATTTGGACAATTCTGGAATATTAGTTGATATTTATTCCGACAGATGCCATCAGCATGGTACAACCTATATTTGGACAATTCTGGAATATTAGTTGATATTTATTCCGACAGATGCCATCAGCATGGTACAACCTATATTTGGCCAATTCTGGAATATTAGTTGATATTTATTCTGACAGATGCCATCAGCATGGTACAACCTATATTTGGCCAATTCTGGAATATTAGTTGATATTTATTCTGACAGATGCCATCAGCATGGTACAACCTATATTTGGCCAATACTGGAATATTAGTTGATATTTATTCCGACAGATGGTGTAAGCCATTAGCAACTTTTAGTATAATTTTACTTTTGTGCTATTTTTCATTTTACTGAAATGTCAGTTATAAATTTTTTTGTCTTGTTACCACAGAAGCTGTATATACTGCCTAAACCAGGGTGTAACCTCAGTCATAACATTTATAAAGGGTCTGTTTGGGAATAGAGAATAACATAACTCAAGAATGGCTCAATTCTGATTCTTGCAAAAGTCCAACCCCACCAGCGAGTGCAAGTAACCATACGGGGCTCTGGCACATTTGAAAGTGCAAAGTCGAACTGCTTTTCACATGTGTAGACATGTGATGCACTTACAGTAACTTGTTGAGATACAGAACAGTCCCAGGACAGGATTGTGTAGGTCTCAGGACAAGATTGTGTAGGTCCCAGGACAAGAAGGATTGTGTAGGTCCCAGGACAAGAAGGATTGTGTAGGTCCCAGGACAAGAAGGATTGAGTATGTCTCCTCACCTAGCGTAGCTCCGGATTGGGAGACTGCTGTAATCCCAGGGGGCACCGGCACCTTGAGGTATGGACCCTTGGATCCTACCAGGTCATATTTCCTACATCACTGGTTAGAGAGGGTTACATAACCAGGGCAGGGCACCTACTTGCTGTCTTTTCCCTTTTTACCCATAAACTGGTGGGAAGTGTTAGCTGCCATCATTTTTTCCAGGGTCATGTTTTTCTTGCATACACAAACTACATTTCCCCTGTTGCCGCCTGCCCAATTGGAACTAGGAAGGCCTTGGCCTCCAGGACCTCCCTTCACATTGATGAGCCGACTGTCGACAAACTTGGACTTCCATCCCTGCACAGACATGTTTCCCTCATCCCATTGATTTTTGTCACCTTGACCTGGGAACGAATCCCGCATTGAGTTCTTTTTTTTCCACTCCAATGGGCCCAGCAAGATAAAAAAACCCACCTGTGAGTTCAAGTAACCAATTGGACCTTGATGTACAAAAGTCAAACTGCTTTGCAAATCTTCATCAATTCCCTACCACAATTACAGTTTTCACGAATTAGAAAATCTCCAGTAAGAGGGCACCTCTCTCTAAAGGACAGTTTGGCTCTGCAACTAGGTGTTGTTCCCTTTTAGAAAGAGATTTCACTGTAAAGGTGGCTTTATAATAAAATCCAACCCATATTTACATACAGTCGAACCTCTTTAATTCAACACCCCAAGGGATCAACACTTTTGGTTGAATTAAAGGAAGTGTTGAATCAAATTTATTCAGATTATTAGCTAATCATCTAACTCACTAAAATATATATATTTTTTAAATAGCTTTGTAATATAAATTGATCATATTAATTAAAACCAATGTGTGTGTACTTTTTTGTATTATTTTTTATTTTCATGGTTAACTTTAATATCAGGGACAAAATGGCAATAATACATATTTTTGAAACATAAATAATTACAAATAATATTTTATTATAATTGAAGAATATAGCAGTTGAAAGGAAATAAATATGGAAAATAAAAAGAAAATTTAAAAATAGTATTAGTAAAAATAGTATAAAATAATCATGAAGTTCTTTTTTAAAAATCCTTTATAGATGTCTGTTTTGCAGTGAAATCCTATTCAAAATGTATTCCAGATGGTCTATTTAAAAAAAAAAACATGCATGTCTTTCTTCCTCTGGAATGTGTTTTAATTATTGTATTAAAGACATCCACTGCTGCTGCAGGTGTTAGTGATTTTGTGTTTAAATCTTTTATAATAAGATGGAAATGGAATATTGAAATAAAATGTTATCATAATCATTGTGGCTACATTTTATGAAGATTTATTTTTTAAAAGGAAATTATTTGTAAATTTTAAAATAACTAAAATATTTCAATGCTGAAAATTAAAAAGAAAATATTATTAATTAGCGCGCGATTCCTAAATTCCCGCGTAAAAAATAAACAACACTCGCGACATTGCGCAATGGCACTGCAAAGTGAAACTTAAACTAACAGAAACCAAAAGTGCGCAGGCGCGATCCTATCGGCGCCCGCCGTCGTCGCCGCCGTTTGCCGCCACCGTAATACCTGTTTAGCGGTAAAGTTGTATGTAAAAAAAAAACATTCAACTTTCGAAATTCGAATTTTAAAATGGTCGAACTATCGGAACTGTCGTATTATCGATACAGTCAAATTACGGTTTGTTATTTGATAGGCCGGAGGTCGGGACATCAGAATATGGTCGAATTAAGGTAGTGTCGAATTAACGAGGCTATACCGTATATATATGTTCCCAGCTTCGCCCACTCGAGTAAAGGTTTGCCTAACGAACATTTGTTAAACAATTCTATCAAAGATCCAATTCCTACTGAACCTATACTTGCCTATACTCTCGATAATTTGAAATTTTTCCCGGTCCCTTGAAAAATACACCTATCCCCCGATTTACACGGTACTTGTTTTACACGTTTTCGCTTTTACACGATTTTCCAAATAAGTTTTTTTTGTTTGTTTTTATCGCACTATACTAAATGCTACTGTGATTGAACACATGCGCTGTGTACACATCTCACGAGGAATCCCGAGCTTATGTGTTGACTACATATTTTAACCTGTCAATGCATTTTATTTTTATTTCTGTGTACACCTATCCCCCCGATTTACACGTTTTTTCTCAGGAACGTATCTACAGTGTAAATCGGGGATAGGTGAAGTTGAAGGAATAGTATCTTGCCACAAACCAACTTTTGTAAATAACTATTTAGCGAATGTACCCAGGCTTCGCACGGTTTTTACCAGAGTGAAAGTTTGTCTAACCAACATTTGTTAAACCGATTCTAGAAAACTTCCAATACACCTATATATAGATTTATAAACGTATATAAATATTGTTATATACGTTTAAATATATTTTTGAAACACATTTTTTTAACATTTATTAAATTTTAAATAAGATACTTTCTTTAAATATGTATTAATATTGAAATGCCAAGTTTTTTTATGTCATTGGAATATTATATTACCACAAATCCTCAAATTAAATATTAAATTTATTATACTTGGAACACATTTTAGCATTTTTACAATTTATAAATGTAATTTCACAAGAAACCGCGAGAGGCGCTGCTTGTGGGTGAAAGTAGAAAATTTACAAATAAAATTGAAACGAATATTTATTTCAAATCAAATTCAAACCAGGAACCTTCCTAGTAGTATAGTAAATAACTTCTTAAAGTTTAACGGCGATTGAATAATCTTATCTTTTAAAAACATTTATCATGTAAACAAACTAACAAACTACATGTAAAATTATTAACAAATCAAATTCATTTATCGTCGCGACCAGTGCGGCGCCAAGCGGTAAAAGGCTGGATCTAACGCTTTTTGGTTTTACATTTTTAAAAAAGCGCATTAGCCTTTTTAGTTTTTTGAATAGCCTATATGTTAAACGAAATCTTCAGCTACCTGCATGCGAAATTTCATTAGGATTGATTCTGTAGATTTTGTGCAACGCGATAACAAACATCGATTTTGGAATTCATTTTTATAGATATAAAGGTTTAATATCACTTTTTTTTGTATATACCTATTTATAAATTCAAATATCTGGCACCGTTACGCCAGTATTTCTTTGTTTACGTTTGTGCTAAAACGCAATTGCTAATATAAAATAATAAAAGGCCCTTTATAAATATAGTGACAATATGAATTAATCACAGGTATTTAAAATATTAATAATTAAATCTTGCTTTAAAAAAACAATGAACGAATCAGTCTTTGTTTACATCGCACGTCACCGTGACGTCACAACCAATGAGAGCCTTAGTTTCATATTGGGCCAAATGTCGCGGACTCACCCAATATTTCAATATATATATATTATTAAAAAAAAATTACATTTGTCAAATTTTTGGATTGACCAAATATAATTTCTTTGATTCGAAGTAAGTGGGATATAAACATTGAAACTTTGGTCCTGCTTACATTGTCAGATGTCAATTGAGAATAATTTGAGAGCTTATTGATATATTTTTTGGAGCGTTCCCAGTAAGCAACAATTTTGGTAGGCGGTGCTGTACATTGCTGGCGCCATACCTTCGAGGCGTTTTACACAAGGTTAAAATACTATTTCGGTGAAATACTTTGATTTTTATCCATTTAAATTTTAATTTAAATAAAGATTTTAATTTTCTGAAACTAACCTAATTCAAGTTGTCTGAAACTAACCTTATTTAGCGATGAAACTAACCTAATTTAACCTATCTGAATCTAAACACATCTTAAACTGACCATATTTATAACCTATCAGAAACTAACCTATTTTACCTATTTGAATATTACATAACTTTTTTAGCATTTTTAAAAATGTATTAAGAATTTTTTTTTACAAAGTTTATTAATCACATCTTATACAATATTTGTAAAAATAAATATAAGACCTGTGTATAAATATATGACTGGCACAATTTGGATCATAAACACAAGGTAATAAGACCAAATCCAAATAACGTTTTGGTAACAGCATTGTTACCATCTTCAGAGACAAAAGTACTGAATGAGAAATTTTACCACAACATGTTTTAAATAGTTACTGTTATTAAGTGTGTAAACAAGTTAGCAGATAAGAAGATAGTTTTCTGAGAAACACAAAGTGGAATACACAGAGAATTAAAAGTAGAAAAAAACCCAAATTTTTAAAAAATATATAATTAAAAGCATATCTATAAATATCATTTATATTTCCTCTTTCTTCCATTCTGTTAATTGTAGCATATTTCTTTTGGATGAAAAAGGCTTCTTTTAAATTGTCTCTGAAAATATTTTTTCTCAAAATCTATTATCTTTGCTTCTTTTAGATAAAATTATTATGCCCTGTGATTTTTCTATGTTCTACATGTGTAGCATTCTCAACTTTATCCCATTTTAGAGCATATTAAATATGCCAATTGCCAAAAAGAGCAGGTTTAATTTATGAAGTGAAAAATGCGACCAATGCTATGTAGGACAAACATCCAGAATTTTAAAAGAAAGAATGAAAAACCATGAATATGCTCGAAAATGGGATAAAGTTGAGAATTCTGCACTTGTAGAACATAGAAAAATCACAGGGCATAATAATTTTAACCTAAACAAAAATAGAGAATAAGAAATATTTTAATTATTCAATTCTATAGTTATATTTATATAAATTATTAATATATATAGTCACGACCGTCTTTCCTCATCGGCCGCCTCTGTCACGGATGCGCGCGCACAGGGAGGTCACGTGCTCGCCGGCAGCCAACGGGCGCGCGCCGCAGGCGGGGGGGGGGGGGGCATAGATTATAAACACAAGGTAATAAGACCTAATCCAAAAAAATAAATAGTGTGATAAGGCACAATTTGGATTATAGATTATAAACACAAGGTAATAAGACCAAATCCAATGATAAGCTACAATTTGGATTATTGATTATAAGCACAAGGCAATAAGACCAAATCTATTGATAAGGTACAATTTGGATTATAGATTATAAACACAAGGTAATAAGACCAAATACAATAATAAGGTACAATTTGGATTATGGATTATAAACACAAGGTAATAAGACCAAATCAAATGATAAGGCACAATTTGGATTCGATTCCCGGCAGATGCATTTTTTTTTTTTTTACAATTTTTAAAACTCATTTATATATTATACAAGAATGACGTCCACGGCGCAAATTTATAATTGTAACGAATAGTATTTGAATAAAAGCATTTAATCGGGTAAACCCCGGGCGTTGCCCGGGTCATAGATTATAAACACATGGTAATAAGACCAAATCCAATGATAAGGCACAATTTGGATTATAGATTATAAGCACAAGGTAATAAGACCAAATCAAATGATAAGGCACAATTTGGATTCGATTCCCGGCCGATGCATTTTTTTTTTTTACAATTTTTAAAACTCATTTATATATTATACAAGAATGACATCCACGGCGCAAATTTATAATTGTAACGAATAGTATTTGAATAAAAGCATTTAATCGTATAAACCCCGGGCGTTGCCCAGGTCATAGATTATAAACACAAGGTAATAAGACCAAATCCAATGATAAGGCACAATTTGGATTATAGATTATAAACACAAGGTAATAAGACCAAATCCAATGATAAGGCACAATTTGGATTATAGATTATAAACACAAGGTAATAAGACCAAATACAATAATAAGGTACAATTTGGATTATAGATTATAAACACAAGGTAATAAGACCAAATCAAATGATAAGGCACAATTTGGATTATAGATTATAAACACAAGGTAATAAGACCAAATCAAATGATAAGGCACAATTTGGATTCGATTCCCGGCCGATGCATTTTTTTTTTTTACAATTTTTAAAACTCATTTATATATTATACAAGAATGACATCCACGGCGCAAATTTATAATTGTAACGAATAGTATTTGAATAAAAGCATTTAATCGGGTAAACCCATTCGGCTTCATTCGGCTAGTTTAAATATAAAGGGGGGCACACAAAATATATCGCTTTTAGTCAAACTCGTGTAAAACGCCTCGAAGGTACGCGGTGGCAACATACAGCGCCGCCTACCAAGGTTGTTGCTTACTGGGAACGCTCCCACGCATTGACAAAAATGTGCAACAAATTTATATGAACTTAGGGTTAATTTTTAGCCGACTGACCCAGCGGGCAACGCCCGGGTTTTACCACCCGATTAAATGCTTTTATTCAAATACTATTGTTGCAATTATAAATTGGCGCCGTGGATGTCATTCTTGTGAAACGTCCCGCTCCAAACTTTGTGTCTGAGAAGCGATATTTTTATAGAGAGATATTCGTTACAATTATAAATTGACGCCGTGGATGTCATTCTTGTGAAACGTCCCGCTCCAAACTTTGTGTCTGAGAAGCGATATTTTTATAAAGCAATGATACAACACAATCTGAATTATATATATGTTGCCTAGAAATTGAGATAAGAGCTTCAGAAAAGGAAAAGGTTAGGCATGAAAATGGTGGTCTTTAAAAAAATATGTAAAATTTCTGCAAAAGTAGAATACTCGTATATAAGTTATAAAAAATTCGATATTAAAAAAAAAATTGAATGAATAACTAAATACACCTATCCCCCGATTTACACGGTAGATACGTTCCTGAGAAAGACGTGTAAATAGGGGGATAGGTGTACACAGAAATAAAAATAAAATGCATTAACAGGTTAAAATATGTAGTCAACACATAAGCTCGGGATTCCTCGTGAGATGTGTACACAGCGCATGTGTTCAATCACAGTAGCATTTAGTATAGTGCGACAAAAACAAACAAAAAACTTATTTGGAAAACCTTGTAAAAGCGAAAACGTGTAAAACAAGTACCATGTAAATCAGGGGATAGGTGTATAATATTTTTTAAACAAAATGTAAATTTAAAAAAGAGGATATATAAATATATTGAATTTAAAGAATAGTTATATATATCGTACATAGATGGCGCCACGACTTAGGTCATCGGACCATTACTTCGCATTTTCCCCGCTAGAGGCACTACTTTCGAGCTAAAGGGCAAATTTCCACGCAAATTTTCAAATAACTCGAAGAATCTATATATATATATATGATTGTATGTTTGTTTGTATGTCCGGTATACAAATTCGCAGTAGTTCACTAATTCAAACCAAAATTTCCATACATAGGTAAAAAAAACTCGGGGAAGACGATAGGCTATTTTAAAAAATATATAAATCAATTATTAAAACTATATATTTTTAGTCAGAAAATGATGATGACGATATTGCTGTATCATGTTTGATTATTAGATACAAAATTATATCGGAAAAATTCCAAAAAGCAGAGACCACGGGTGAAACCAGTTCATTATTTTGTACGCAGGAACAAAATTCTAACAGAAAAACATTCATTCGAGCAGAAAACAAAAGCCAGATCATCTTTATATAAAAATATCGCTTCTCAGACACAAAGTTTGGAGCGGGACGTTTCACAAGAGTGACATCCACGGCGTCAATTTATAATTGTAACGAATAGTATTTGAAAATCAAAATAATACAATTTTCAAATATCGTTGTGAAAATTTACATATTTATTTTTATTATATTTTAAAAACACACAAAGTTTGGAGCGGGACGTTTCACAAAAGTTACATCCACGGTGCCAATTTATAATTGTAACGAATAGTATTTGAATAAAAACATTTAATCGGGTAAAACCCGGGCGTTGCCCAGGTCATTCGGCTAGTATTCTATATAGAGACCTTAAATATTCACTATAATTTTTTCAATAGTTAACTCTATATACTGTTAAAATTTCAGCCAGATTAGTTACATATTGTGGACGTGTATAGCCGACATAGGAACAAGCACACATACATACACACATACACTGACTTTTATATATATAGGGATTATGGTGAATTAAATTTACCTGGAAGGATGAGCGTCTAATAAGAGTTAAAAATACCATTTCGATTTAGAGTTGTGGTTAGAAAAAATACTTGCATTACAATCACATCTCTTTAATAGAACGAAATAAACGCATTAATGATGATCTGAACAAAGTTCAACCAAAACTCTATGACCGAAAAAAATTAGGAATGTGGAGCCATAAAATAAATTTATTTAAGTTTTTGTGACTATTTTTTATATAAAAATTTTAAATTTATTAATTACCAACATTTAAAAATTATTATAGCTTACACATTATATACAATTTTAATATTCTCTTGAAGAAACAAGATTTATTTATTTTTTTAAATGCAAAAATATTTCCTCACAAAGAGTTTCTTTTTTTATTATTATTATTTTATTTTAAACTTACACAAAGATTCAATATGACTTTGTCTAAAATAGAGCTGACGTGCTTTTGACGATTTCTTTACGCTTATAGGACCTGGGTTATTCAAATAAATAATAGAGCTGATAAACTTACTCCTATAGCTCAACATGTAGCATACTTGAGAAGCCAAAACTTGTCTTTAAGATTTAAAAAATATATGATAAATAATATGTTTTTATTCTTAAAAATTATTTTTTTACGCATAAAAAGAGTTCTTAACAAATTCTCATTAGTTTTTTTTTTTTGACAAATGTAATATCATAATGATGATTAAGAAGGCGTATAAAATACGGTGCATTCTGATTAGCTTACACATAAAATGAGTGCTATTTATAATTTTGAAAAATAAGATGATTTAAATTAGCATTTTGTCTTAGCTTAATAGAGCTCTCATAAACTCACAAACCTTTTTCATAGATCTTTGTAAGTTTTTATATTTTTAAAAGTCGACAACCCTGCTTCTTATGGCGTAATAATCAAAATATTGCCTTTAGTTTTTTTTATACTTTGGTTTTGTTTCTTCTATTGATTCATTATTTTTATATTGTATAATACTGACCAAATTAATCACAAATAAAAATCAAAACGGTAAGAAAATATTCTTCTGTAAACGACTATTTCTTTGTTGATCGTATGTTCCCCATGCTGTTATCTTAGTCTTGTTTACTTCCAATGACAAATGTCACTAATGCCCTAATGTTTTTGATTTAATACCCTATGTTATATATATACAAATGCACAAGTCACACTATAAGACCATTTAAAATATATAATTTTAAAACTTATCATTTTAGTTTTGATTTAATATCACGGTGCTCATTAAAATTATTTTTAAAATAGTACAAGTAATCCAGAATAATCTACTTTTTATCTATCAGGTCATGACATAACAACTGAACAAACACTGAAGACTCCAAGGAGGAATTGAATCAAAGCCAGTGTACTGTAGCCTATAGAAAGGATTGAAGATATAAAGAGAATTGAGTGCAATGTCACAACATGATAATGACTCTATAGTGTACACAGTTTAATTAATAAATGCTGATCCTTTAATATATGATGAACTCGTTGTTATTGACCTAGGAGTCTCCTTTTGTACTTCTGGTGAGACAGTCATTTCTTTAGGTCATTCTTGGCCTGAGTATATCAATACACTAAGTCAGGTTAAGTTAGGTTAGGGTAAATTTGGTTTGATTAGTTTGGGTTGTGATATATATTTCATATGACTGGCCATATTATATATAATTTAAATAATGACCGGTCAAAATAATTATTCTTTTTACCATCATCTTCCTACATCTTTTGTTTCTGGCTTAGGTAAACAATGACCGCGTCGTTAGTTAGACTTTATAATTAAATTAGTTACTATTAACTACTATATTAAATATAATACTATAATAACTACTATATATTAAATACTATTAATGTTGTCTAAATAAATACATACATAAAAGCATTAATGTGAGTTACAATAATTTGTTAACAACGACGAGGTAACCCTAAATACACAACAGTATTTTGGCGACGAGCACGGGATCTTCCAATTAAAGATAAGTAAACATTTTTAGTTTCAAAATGTCTATTTTTACAATTGAAAAATTTGATGAGTCTACAGAAAGTTGGGAGAGATACACAGAAAGATTGGAGTACTTATTTGAGGCAAATAATATTGATCAAAATAAAAAGAAAGCTATTTTCTTGACCTTGCTAACTCCAACTGTGTACAACCTTTTATATGATCTTTGCATTCAAAGAAAACTGTTAGGGGAAGGTAATAGCTTGACCTTGCATAAAGCTATAGAAATTGCTCTTGCTTTGGAAGCAGCAGCACAAGATGCAAAATATTTACAAAGTCAAAGAAATCCAGAGGTTGTTAAGATATTTAAGCAAGGTAATTGGAGATTAAAGCCGTCTACTACAGGAAAGATTACCAAGTCAGAAAACTACACATGCGTAAGATGTGGATCTAAGGATCATAAGCAAGATAAATGCCCTCATTTGAAAGCCAAATGTTTCAACTTTGGTAAAATTGGACATTTGGGGAGGAGTTGTCTAAAAAGAAAGCGACAACGCAATACTACTGCAAATAAGGATGGAAATAAAGTACACGCCATCGCAGAGACGGAAATCAGCAGTCAAATCTTCAAAATAATAAATTTATGGAGAACAACCGATCCAATTAAGATTGAAGTACAAATCAATGATAAGATACTGTCATTGGAATATGATACTGGTTTTGCCTGCAGCCTCATATCCGACTCCACTCGAAGGTTCTTTAAACTACCTAATCCATGTCCTGCCGATCCATTAAGAGTTAAGTTGGCAACCTACAGTGGCCAACCCTTGCAAGTGTTAGGTACATTGGATGTGCCTGTACAATACCAGAATAGTACTCAGACCCTACCACTGATGGTTGTTGGAGGTGAAGGTCCTAGCCTTTGTGGTTGGAATTGGATGGAAGCATTGGGAATACTACCAACCCAGCCATACAAGGTTGACATGATTAAAGTAACAGAAAACAACCTGCCAACATAGCTACATAGATTTAGAGAACTGTTCAGCCCTGGTTACGGTGTGTTCAAGGGGGTAAGAGCTAGATTGCTAGTTGATCCTAAAATGAAACCAAGATTTTTCAAGTCACGTCCTATTCCTTATGCGCTCAAGGAGAAGATTTCTAGAGAGCTTGATAGATTAGTCAAGTCGGGAATTTTGAAACCCGTGCGACATGCTGAATGGGCCGCTCCGATTGTTCCAGTTCTGAAGTCTGACCAGACTATTCGAATTTGTGGAGATTTCAAGATTACTGCGAACCTAGTCCTTAAAGCGGATCAATACCCTCTACATAAAGCCGAGGATATTTTTGCAGCTTTAGCTGGTGGTGAGAAATTCAGCAAAATAGACCTCAGAGATGCCTACAACCAATTGGAACTTGATGATGAATCTCAGCTTTATACAGTATACGCATTAGGGTTTATACAAGTACACACGACTCCCGTTTGGAATATCTTCAGCCCCAGCATTGTTCCAAAAACAGATGAACATACTTCTAAAAGGAATTCCCATGGTTTTCTGTGCACTAGATGACATCCTAATTACTGGGAAGAATGATCAAGATCATCTGAAGAATTTGGAGTGCGTACTTCAAATAATTCAAGAGGCCGGGTTAAAGCTGAGAAAGGATAAATGTTCATTTCTGGCACCATCACTAGAGTATCTAGGTCATAAAATTGCAAAGGAAGGTCTCCAACCATTGCCATCTAAGGTTGAAGCTATACAAGGCGCTCCAAGTCCAACCAACCTGACGGAGTTACGAGCATTCTTGGGTTTACTTACGTATTATTCAAGATTTATTCCTAACATGTCTTCCACTTTAGCACCATTTTACAACTTTCTAAAAAAGGAACAAAAGTGGAAATGGGAAACCCCAGGAGAAAGAGCATTCAAGGACATTAAAGAAAAATTAGTCCATTCAACCTTACTAGTACATTTCGATCCTCGAAAGAGACAAATTCTATCTTGTGATGCTTCCGGAGTAGGCAGTGGTGCTGTGCTGTCCCAAGTACAAGGGGACAATGATATACGACCGGTGGCATTTGCATCTCGTATACTCACTCCAGCGGAGAAAAAGTACTCACAACTGGAGCGGGAAGTCTTAGGAATTGTATTTGGAGTGACAAGGTTTCGCAACTACTTGTTAGGAAATAGTTTTACTCTTCGCACAGATCACAAGCCGTTGGTAACCCTATTTTCAGAGAATAAGGGGATTCCAACTATTGCGGCAAACCGTATTCAAAGATGGGCCATCATTTTATCTGCTTATCAGTACAAGATTGAGTACATCAAGGGCACCTCCAATACAGAAGCTGATGTCTTAAGCCGACTTCCCATGTTCTCTCCTGAACAAAATCCAAAGGAACATGATTCAGAACCTGTGGAAATGGTATTACTGATTGACGCTTTAGACAGTTCTTCAGTTACATCTGATGATATTCGGGCAAGCTTACCAGGAGATCCTGCTTTAAGACAAGCCTTGGATCATACTCTTCAAGGTTGGAGTGAAGAAACACTGAAGGAAATGGAACTCATGCCTTACTGGAGCCGTAGATATGAACTAGGAGCCTGTGAAGGTCTGCTATTCTGGGGAAATCGTGTCACCATTCCTACAAATTTGAGAGCCAAAATGTTGGATGAATTACACAATAGTCATCAAGGCATTGTTGGTTTAAAAAGTGTGGCCCGAACTTTGTTTTGGTGGCCTAGTTTGGACATGGATATTGAAGAGACCGTTAGACGGTGTAACTGCTGCCAAAGCCATGCCAGCATGCCACCCCGAACTACACCAGTCAATTGGCCTTCCACCAACCAACCCTGGGATAGAGTTTATATTGATCATCTGGGACCATTTGAACAAAACCTGCACCTCATTGTAGTGGACGCATGTACCAAGTGGATAGAAGCCATTCCTGTTCCTAACACTTCCACAAGAGAAACCATCGAACAACTACGCTGTCTATTTGCCAGGTTTGGCATTCCAAGAACACTAGTATCTGATAATGGTACCGGGTTCACTTCCGAAGAATTCAGACAGTTCATGACAAGAAATGGTATCCGTCACCTACGGACTGCACCCTTTCACCCAAGTTCCAATGGTTTAGCTGAACGTGCCGTGCAAACCATTAAAACTGGTCTTAAGAAAGTACAACAAGGGAGCATTTCTCAACGTCTAGCTGAGATACTTTTGGGCTATAGAAGGACCGCCATGGCCAGCATTGGAAAGTCTCCCTCCGAAATGATGTTTGGCCATAACATTCGGAGTCGTTTCGATTTGATCTTACCAAATCCTGGTAAATCAGAGGAACCAGGTTTTAAGGTAGGAGAGTCTTGGTTTTCTGTGTTGAGATGTTTTGGAATTTTACTGGTTTTAAACGTTACGAAATTTTAAAGTGTCACACGGCTTACATACAGTGAATATCATTATTTTACTTAACTTTTATCGCAATTAAAAGTTTTTGCCATAATTTCATCTAAATTTTAAAAATCTATAAGTTCATTTACATAGTTTTATTTTTATAGTCATAGTTCCTATTTCTATTTTATTACGTTTGAAATATCACTCCGCATGTAAATTTATATATTGTATATAATGGCTCAAGCGCGCTTATACCCTGTTAGTGTAGTCATACTAGCCACGCCTGTGGAAGAACCGAAAGGTTCGAAAGCTTGCAAATGTATAATAAAGAGGCTCCTCCGCAAAACTTTAGATTTGTTATACTTTTAAAATAATTAATATTTTTATCATCATCTTCCTACATCTTTTGTTTCTGGCTTCGGTAAACAATGACCGTGTCGTTAGTTAGACTTTATAATTAAATTTGTTACTATTAACTACTATATTAAATATAATACTATAATAACTACAATATATTAAATACTATTAATGTTGTCTAAATAAATACATACATAAAAGCATTAATGTGAGTTACAATAATTTGTTAACAACGACGAGGTAACCCTAAATACACAACAGGTTGATTTATAAATGGGATTGTTTTTACTGACCCCAAGTAGACCTAGAGGCTCTTTGATTTCCAGACTTAAGTCTGGTCATCTACAGACAATGACAGAATGGTTGCAAGGTTTTCCCACTATGTACTAAGTGTCAACCTGCAACCCCAAAACACATTATTGACTGTATTGGCTCATCCATTGATGAGCTCTACTCATCCATTGATGAGCTCTACTCATCCCCAGCAGACACCATCAACAAGCTTTACAAGCTTGATTCCCTAATATGATTGAGTGGAGATAAGAAAGAAGAGACCTAGAGGCAGAATAATAAAATTACCAAATGTATGCTGGAATGAGTATCTTAACCATTTTTAATGCTGCCATGTAAAAGACTTTGCTTGAATCCTTCAACACAAGGTAAAAAGACCAAATCCAATATTGGATTTGGTCTCTATCTTGTGTTTATAATCTACTAGCCGAATGACCCAGGCAACGCCCGGGTTTTACCCGATTAAATGTTTTATTAAAATACTATTCTTTACAATTATAAATATATGGCGTCGTGGTTGGCACTCTTTTGAAACGTCCCGCTTCAATCTTTGTGTGTTTTTAAAATGCAAAAATAAAAATGTAAATTTTCACAACGATATTTGAAAATTGTATTATTTAGATTTTTTGTATGAATATATTTTAAATCTGATATATACATAAAATGATATGATAATGATAGCAAGTGTGTTCCTACCCTGTCATTACGTCACTCAAGGTCACCGTCGCGCCACGTGGTGGCGCAGCAAACGGTAACAGAATGGCGCTCTCCTATTGGCTCGCTACGATCACGCCACCAAAAGCAAACGGTGACAGAACACATGACGCTGATAACTGTATATAGAATAATCCAAATTTTGCCTTATCATGAATCCTTCATTGCTAGGCGCAAAAAAGTGTGAAATACAGAGCAAAAGGGACAAGCACCAATTCTGTCTCCCAAGGGAACAGAAGTCTTTGATTTTCCAGACTTAAGTCTGGTCATCTACTGACAATGACTTTCCAGAATGGTTGCAAGGTTTTTGCAGTGCAATTCTCAACCTGCAACCCAAGCTTGTGAAGCTTGAGACTTTTGGTGGTGTCTGATAGGGATTAGTAGAGCTCATCAATGTCAATATGATGATGTGATGTTTCATTGTCTACTACCAAGTGTACGATTTAAATTACATTGAAGAATCCCAACATTGATGTTTGGGGTGACTAGCATTGTTGTCATCTCTGGAACATAGGTCGCGTCGGCTTCCCTGGTAGCATTTATATCACTGTTTAGCCTCCAAGATGCTGCTGTCATTGGTTAGCTATCCAGGAGGCGCTGTGGGGGTGACAGTCAGACTTTTCCCCTCCCTAAGAGCGTTGTTACCATCATCAGACAAAATAATAAATGAGAATAATGAATAAATAAATTTATTCTTTTGTCTGATGATGGTAACAATGCTGTTACTGAAACGTCACACACTATTAAATTATTTGGTTAGGTCTTATTTTCTTGTATCTATAAAATGAATTGTGCTTTATCACAGAGCTATCCCTTGATCAAGAATCAAGAAAGGGTATTTGGTCAATACAGGAATAAATAAAAAATCAGCAATTAGTTGATATTTATTCCGACAGATGGTGCAAACAATCAGCTACTTTTGTTGCACGATCAGGAGATGCCTTTTTCTTATTATATAATGCGGCCTGTGATTGTAAAGCGACATCCAAAAATTATCCTGCATGAGTTTCTTTTCAATGAAAAATCAAAATTTATTTAAAGGAGAAATAACGTTTATTTCTAGCCTTAAAGATGAGGTATGAAAGGATGAATTGTGAAGAGTAATGATAAACGGAAAAAAATAAAAGTGTCCAGGGATGGGAAGAAACATTAGGGAAGAAATTAGGGAGAAACACAAACATCCTCGATAAAGAAAGGTGAGTTGCCCCTCAAAATATCAGAATAATAAAAATATTTATAAATCCAATATATACATATTTTCTGAATATAATTTTAATTATAGATTTCTCAATCTTCAAAATATATATATGTGATAATCTGTATATAGCAATATGTAACCCCTCCACAATCTATGCAATGTATCGTCAAAAGATTTAATAAAAGTTAGGCTTCGCGAAAAAGGGAATAACAATTAACTGGATTGCATCATCCAGGAAGTAAAGGTCACTGCCCAGGACCCCCCCCATAAAACGAAAGTTCAAAGACCTTCTTTTTCCTGGAAGATTGCAATCATGGCGACAATGGAGGTACTAAGCCAATCACAGGCACAAAAGGCTGATGCATGTAAATGCATATACGATAGCAAAGATGGTCAAGAACCAAAGCGTAAGAGGACTTGATTGCAGCCCGGTAAAGCCAGAAAAGTGCGAAGACTGCTTGATCGGCAAGTCTTACCGTCTGCCATTCCTTCAGCACTCACACAAGGAGGAAAAAGAAATCATGCCGTTGGACTTGGTGCATGCGGACTTGATGGGTCCACTTGACGTATTGAGCTGGGGAGGATCTAAGTACGTCTTAACCATCATTGATGAATCTACGAGATATGCAAGTGTATTTTTCCTGAAAAACAAAGGCGGAACCCTGGGAAAAGTCAAAGAGTGGATTCAAGAATCTGAGAAACAAACCAGCCGGAAACTAAAACGAATACGTACGGATAATGGCTTGGAATTTTGTTCCAAGGAATGGGACACTTTCTGCACGAGCGTTGGAATAGTTCATGAACACACTATGACGTATACACCCCAACAGAATGGTGTGGCAGAAAGAATGAATAGGAAACTCCTAGATCTTGTCAGGAGCACTATATCTGGAAGTGGTCTGCCAAAGGCTTCCTGGGCGGAGCTGACTTACACCGCAGCCTATGTCAGAAACAGAGTTCTCAACAATCACAATGGTGAAAGCACGCCATATGAACTGTGGACAGGGAACAAGCCTAGCCTTAAGCACATAAGAGCTATTGGCTGTCAAGTATTTGTCCATATTCCAAGACAAGTCCGTAAATCCAAACCCGAAAGGAGAGCTGTCAAAGGTAACCTTGTTGGATATGCACTCAGAGGACGTGGCTACAGAGGGTGGATTCCTGAGATGAAGAAAGTGATGGAATCTCGGGACTGTGTCTTCAAAGAGAGTGATGTATCGAGGAACGACAGCAACCGGGAGGTGCTTCCATCAGTTGAACACTACAGCTATGGGACTCAACGGGAGATTGAAGAGTATCCAGTGTCTTTATTAGATCAAGAAGACGTGATACCTACAGAAGAGGACAGCCATAATGAAGATACTGTGAAGCCTTCTCCTACTCGATCTCATCCAATGATCCTAAGGAACCAGAGAAATGCTCAGAACTCAATTGAACTCCTCAGTACTGAAGTAAATAAGGGAGATCCTACTTCGTATAAAGAAGTATCCAAGGCCCTGAAGCTGAGCATTGGTTTGAAGCAATCGAAGAAGAATTGGAATCCTTGAGCAAGCACAAAGTTTGGGAACTAACAGAACTACCAAAAGACTCTGCCCCAATTGCTTGCAAGTGGGTACTACACAAGAAGACCAACGCCGAGGGTCAAGTAGTTAGATACAAGGCCCGACTTGTGGCAAAAGGCTTCACTCAACAAAAGGGAATCGATTATGATGAGATTTACTCACCTGTTTCTAGTTTTGAAACGACAAGACTGCTCACAGCAATAGGTGTTGAAAATAACTGGTTCATAGACCAATATGACGTGAAAAGTGCTTATCTCTACGGCAAGCTTGACCGAGTGATCTACATGGAACAACCAGAAGGCTTTGTTAAACCTGGTGAGGAACATCTTTACTGCCAACTCAAAAGGTCTCTGTACGGACTGAAGCAAAGCGGCAGATGTTGGAACAAGTGCCTTGATGAGTGGTTGAAGAAAAGGGGATTTATGAGGAATCCAGTTGACCCTTGTGTCTACAAACTCAAGCTGAACGAAGGAATGATAATCTTATCATTATACGTGGATGATATTCTTACTCTGACGGAGAATCAAGAAGTGAGAGAAAAGTGCATTGAACTGCTGAGAGGTCACTTCGAAACAAAGTACATCGGACCAGTATCCTACCTGCTTGGTGTCAACTTCACTCGATCAAAGGGTGGATGCGTAACTCTAACACAAAGAGGCTATATAAAAAGTCTACTGAAACGGTTCAATCTTCAGGAAGGAAGAGAAGTCTCAACGCCGATGGAAACCAGACCAGAACTTCTTGAGGAAGAAGATGAAGAAAACTGCCAAGACCTTCCCTACCGTGAACTAATTGGTGAACTGCTCTACATTTCACAGCGGACAAGGCCAGACATTGCCTATGCAGTAAGTCAATTGGCTCGCTATTGTTCAAAGTACACTAGAAAACACTGGGTTGCTGCGAAACGAATTTTAAGATACTTAAAATCTTCAGAGCATCTAGGCATCACCTATAGACGGACTGGGGAACAACTGTGTGTCTATTCGGATGCAGATTGGGGAACCAACCTGGAAGACAGAAAGAGTACATCGGGTTACGTAGTGATGTTTGCAGGCGCTCCAATCCTATGGCGAAGTTCAAAGCAAACTGTCACCGCCCTCAGCACAATGGAGGCGGAATACATTTCCCTATCATCGTCAGTCAGGGAAGTGACATGGATCAGGGAGTTCCTGAACCATTTGGATATACCACATAATATGGTTGAGCCAACTCCGATGTGGTGCGATAACCAAGCGGCTATAGCACACGCCAAGAGCTACATCGGCCGATCCAAGACCAGGCACATCGCTATTAGATATCACTTCGTCAGAGAAAAGGTGGATGACGGTGTGATTCAACTGAACTATGTTACAAGTGGAAGAAACCTAGCGGACATTTTGACCAAGCCACTGGGGAGAAACCTACACGAACTTCATCGTTTTGGGTGGCGAAGTGGTCCATAACTAAGAGATCACTTCGAGGGAGGATATTGCTAGATCGTGACGGCGGGCGGCTGGCTTCGGCAACACTGGAGCTGACGTCACTTCCTGTTTATGTAACCTGCAAGCGGCGTCGCCACGCTGACTTATTCTCTTTCTCCATGTTTACCGTTTAATCTATATATAATCCTTTTACCTTGTAGTTAATTAAATAATAATTAACGTTAAGCGCTGTGTGTAATCAAATTGGAATACAACAATAACAGCAACTTGTAATGTTCCTAGTTTGTTTCAACTGTGGTTATAAAAACTTGGGGTGCTAAGCGATGTTGTTGTATCGATGTGTGTTGTTGTATTTGCTCCCAGTAATAGTCAGACACAGTCAATCATCCGTTTATCTCAAGATACTTCTCCAGGTACACACCACGTGCCGAGATCTACTAGTCTATTCTCTCTAATTACACCGTTAATGTCCTATATATACAAATATACAGGGTGTATCAGGTAAATTGGGACTAACTTTGACAGTCCATAAAACAAAAACTACTTGAGATTAAAAACTTGTTTTTTTTTCATTACGTAGCCATATTCATGTAAAATGCAACAGTACATGTGTGCGCAGTGTAGTGATGAACAGTAACCGAGAATTTGAAAATCGAGCTGCCATCATCGTTGCTCTGCGCGCCGGAAGGAGCCCCAAAGAGATAGTGGATTTTCTTAAGTTGCCCAAAACCACTATTTATCGTGTCAAGAAGCAGTTTGATGAGGCCGACAGTAACAAAGAGGGGATAGCTACAAGGAAAAAGCACTCGCGTCGATCGGACAGGGTAAGAGGCGAAGAATTTGTCAAAAATGTCAAGGAGAAGATTGATGGAAACCCTGGGAAGAGCATGAGGGCCATAGCCAAGGAAATGGACGTTGGCTCTATGACAATTGTCAGAACTATCCATGAGGACCTTGGTCTCAAGTTTTATGCCCTTCGGAAAGGTCAGTTGCTGACTGAGAATATGAAGAATAACAGAAAAGGAAAGGCTGCTGCCCTCCTCAACAACCTGAAACACGACTCTTTTGGCATGCTAAGGTTCTTCTCTGACGAAAAGAACTTTGACGTGGACCAAAAGGTAAATCCCAGGAATGATCGCTGGATCTGTAAAGACCCCTCAGAGATACCTGTCGTGATGCACACGAAATTTCCTGCCTCCGTAATGGTCCTTGGCGTTATCAGCAGTGAAGGTGATGTCATGCCTCCCCATTTCTTTGAGAAGGGCCTTAGGATGAACGCTGACACCTACATCAATGTTCTGGAGACCGTTGTGAAGCCTTGGATGGACATGGTGGCCGCAGGAAGGAAGTATGTCTTCCAACAGGACTCAGCTCCAGCCCATAAGGCAAAAAATAAACAATCGTGGCTGACACTTAACGTACCTAGGCACTGGGGTCCTGATATTTGGCCCCCTAACTCTCCAGATTGCAATCCCCTCGACTACTATGTATGGGGCGTTGTTGAGAGAGATGTCAACAAAGCTCCTCATACCACCATCCAGTCTGTCAAGAAAGCAGTTCACACGGTGATGACCCAAATGGACAAGGTCATCGTCGCCAAGGCCTGTGCTTCATTCCGCACTCGCCTCGAGACTGTTGTAGCTAATAATGGAAACTTCATTGAATAAATAAAAACTATATCCTTTTATCTACTACTGTGTCAAATTTCATTCGGATATTTTAATTTTTACTTGCAAAAAATTTCAGTTAAAATACCATTGTTGAAATTCCCAATTTACCTGGTACATCCTGTATATTTACATGATGATAATGATAAAACATGCAAAATAAATACCGATGTTTAACCATTTACATACACAACACATCTCCCCTCTTAATAGTAGTGCAGCCGGTCTGGTGGTCTTCTGGATCGCTGCAGTCTTGGACTGCGCACAGGCACAGAGACAGCCGCAGCAGCAGGGCCCGGTTCTGGAGTGTCCTCTTGTGCTGAAGACTCCGCTCCTTTCAATTCTTCGTCCACCTCCGGGGCTTTTTCCATTTTCTTCTCCTGTCCTCCAAGCCTAGGGTGATCTCGAGAAAGTATAAAGTCTCTTGATGTACCCGGCAATACCAAATCTCTCACTTCAGGAACTTCTTTCTTGATAACTGGCCTTAGTTGTTTTATGTGTCTTTTCACATAACGGCCTTCGTCTTCTATAAGGTAATGTCGGCTGCTCAGTAGTTCCATGATCCTGCCCCTTTTCCATTTTGGTCCGTTAGCAAAACCCCGGAAATACACATCAGAGCCGACCGAAAAATGCTCTTGCTTCCTCACGGCATCATGGTACACCTCTCCCACCTTCGCCATTTTCGGAATCAAATTTGAAAATCTTGATCTTAAACTTCTTTTCATTAAAAGTTCCGCGGGAGACTCTTTTAATACTGTTTGAGGAAAAGCTCTATTGGTGAATAAAAATCGCTGTAGATTGATTTCTATACTGTCCTTTCCTTGGTTCTTTCGTAAAGAGTTTTTGAATTCACGTACATAACGCTCAGCTAAGCCATTAGTACTGGGATTGTACGGACTCGTTTTTGTGCGTCTTATTCCATTCATTGTTGTAAATTCTTCAAATTCACTTGAGACAAATTGTCTGCCATTATCGGGGGGTTACCAAAATTTCAGGTAATCCAAATCTGGCAAAGATCTCATCATAATGTGCCAGCACCGACTCGTTAGTTAGCAATGCTTTGCATTTTGCAAATAATATACGATGTTCGCTAGTCCAATTCCATTTGGAATTCTTTTTTAAGAGGTGATAGAAGGGCGCTAAAATATCTGCAATATTTCTTATAAACCTAGAGTAATACATAAGGAGACCTATAAAAGATCTCAATTGAGAAACGTTTGTAGGTTCAGGCGCCTCTACCACCGCTTCTATTTTACTACTTATGGGATGCAGTCCCTTTTTATCTATTTTAAAACCTAAATATTCAACAGCATTTACTGCGAATTTGCATTTATCCTTGTTTAAACTTAAACATTTTTCTTGCAGCCTTTTAAAGACCAATTCCAGCTTTTGCTCGTGATCCCTATGATCCTTTCCGGCTACCAGGATGTCATCGATGTAGCAAGCCACTCCCGACATATCTGCAAATAAATTGTCCATTACTCTTTGGAACTTATTTGGTGCTGCAGCTACTCCATAGGGTAGCCTTTTAAAGGCAAATAACCCCTTCGTAGTATTAATGTTCACCACTCTTTTGGCCTCTTCAGATAACCTGACCTGCAAATAAGCTCTGGATAAGTCCAATGACGAAAACACTGTATTTCCAGACAATTTTGAAAATATTTCGTCTATTGAAGGCAGCGGGTACTTATCCAATTCTATGGCCTTATTTGCGGTGCATCTGAAATCGCCGCAAATTCTAAGGCTTCCATCTTTCTTCAGTACCGGTACTATAGGTGCGACCCAGTTTGCATACTCAATAGGTTGTAAAATTCCCTCGTTAACCATACAATCGATTTCAGTTTCTACTTTTTTTTTTCAAAGAAAAAGGCAAACTTCTCGCCTTACAAAATACAGGAGTCGTATTTTTTTTTTAAATAAAAATCAATATGGACATTTTTTAAGCAACCTAATTCTTTGCTGAATAAAAATTAGCATACTTATTTATTATAACTTTGATATTGGACTCACTTACTTGCCTAATGTTCAATAACCTAGAAAAATCAAGATTTAAACTTTTTAGCCATTCTCGTCCCAACAAAATTATCGAAATATCTTCATTTACAACTATCAACCGCAAATTTTGATTTGCTTTTACAAAAACTCTTCTCTCACCAATAATTTTTATTGGTTTTCCGCAAAAGGATTTCAACCTTAAATAAGATGGAGATAATTTGTTATCCTTCCAGTATTTTTCATAAATTGTTTTCGGTATCAGTGTGACGGGACTTCCCGTGTCCACCACAAAACACAACTGGTACTCGTCTACATGTAGATTTATTTTTGCATCAGTATCACCCTGTACCGAATAAATCAACTCGTCCTGCACATATCTGCAGTCTGGCAATGATTTACCCGTTTTGCACACCCTGCTCAAATATCCAATTCTTTGGCATTTAAAACAACATTTTGTTTTATGTGGGCATGCAGGTGCAAGGTGAGAGTTTTTCTCGCCGCATCGGAAACAAATTGTCTCCCTTTTTTGCATACTGGGCCCATGCTGCCATCCCCTACGAGCTTCATTCTTTCTATCTCCTCCTGGAACAATATCCATCTTAGCCACTAGTCCATTCTGCAACTCCTTAGCATTTTGTTCAGCTAGCTCAAACGAGACTGCTATAGAAAATACCCTGTCCAAGGTGACATTGTCATCCTCCTGCAACAATTTCTTCTGAAGGCTTTCCGACTTTATACCAGCCACAAAACGGTCTCGTAACATGACCTCCAACATTTCACCAAAAGTGCAATCCATAGCCAAATGTCTGAGCTCACGCAGGTATTCTGAAACGGATTCATTCCCTTGTTGTATTCTTTTTAAGAACCTGCATCGTTGAGGAATCACCTTCTTTCTTGGAGCTAGATTAGAGCTTTATTCTTTGTACTAACAGTTCATAAGGCTGTTCTCTCATTGTACTCAGGAAGAAAAGATCATTGCCCAGTTTCAACATTTCAGAATCCAGAAAAGTAACAAAGATGGGTATTCTTTTTCCTTCCTCCAATCCATTTGCTTCAAACCTTTGAACGAAAATCTCAAAGGATTCTTCCACTGGCCTGAAGAAACCGAACGATACAATCATTGAACAACCAGACATACTGTTGGCTTCTCGTTCACTTTAGATTTCTGTCTTCCTTTACTTGCGAAAGTGCACTTGATCTGGTTCTTATAGATCCTCGTCGTTGTATTTGCTCCCAGTAATAGTCAGACACAGTCAAGCATCCGTTTATCTCAAGATACTTCTCCAGGTACACACCACGTGCCGAGATCTACTAGTCAATTCTCTCTAATTACACAGTTAATGTCCTATATATACACCTATCCCCCGATTTACACGGTACTTTTTTACACGTTTTCGCTTTTACACGGTTTTCCAAATAAGTTTTTTGTTTGTTTTTATCGCACTATACTAAATGCTACTGTGATTGAACACATGCGCTGTGTACACATCTCACGAGGAATCCCGAGCTTATGTGCTGACTACATATTTTAACCTGCCAATGCATTTTATTTTTATTTCTGTGTACACCTATCCCCCGATTTACACATTTTTCTCAGGAACGTATCTACCGTGTAAATCGGGGGATAGGTGTACAAATATATATTTACATGATGATAATAATAAAACATGCAAAGTAGATACAGATGTTTAACCATTTACATACACAACATTTGTGAAAGATTACCCGTATTGTTCACAATGTTTTCATTGGTTTGAAGTCAAGAGGAGATGGTCACAAGTGGAAGTGTGTAGACCATCTAGTCTGGTGTTCTTTAGACTGGAATCTCTGGCTTCAGACTTGATGTCTCGCCTCTCTCCACCAGCTCTCAGATATCCCTCGAGTGTGCAATAGAAGGCCAGGGGGGACTTGAACCCAGTTTTAAATCACTCTTTAAGTGGAAGGCTGGTTAAACCATTTGGTTTTTGACCACTACGACCCGGGTTCGATTCCCGCATTGGACACTTTTTCCTGTTTTAAAAAAAAAACGCTAAATGGCCCCGATTCTTGCAAAAGTCCAGCCCCACCAGCGAGTGCAAGTAACCAAACGGGGCTCTGGCACATTTGTAGACATGTGGTGCGCTTACAGTAAAAGCAGTCGCTAACTACCCACCATGATTATCATGGCCTGTACGTGTACTAGGGATAAGCAAAAAAAAAAAAACCTTTAAACTACTTCCCCTGGTTTTGGCCAAACTTGCCAGTGAGAGCAAACAGTACAATAAAGTAGACCAGGCAGAAAAGACAACCCCACTGTACAGGTCACCTGGACCTGGAGCAGCTGTACAAGCAGCAGGAGGAGGTGGCAGTCCAAGTGTGAGTCCGCGCCCCGCCACAATCCGTCCCCACACTAACTGTCTGTGCTGCCTCCACTGTGGCATCTCTGCGCTGGACGAACCCACCACCAACCTGGACAGTGACAACATCGAGAGCCTGGCCCACGCTCTGGTCAAGTGAGTTGCATATTGTCTCCCTCCTATCTGCACATTTTCCTTCAGACAAGTGCCAATAACTTTTTGATATCGGTCCAATCTAAGAATGCTTTCCCTCATTTTTAAAATGTTGAAACCATCCCAAAATTAAGTTTACATCTTTTTTTTATTATTATTATTATTATGCCTAGTACACATTGTCGAGCTTTGAACAAAGAATTCGAATCACTGGACGGCGTAACCAGCATAGAATAAAGTAAAATTATTGCAACTTAATGATTGTTGGGAAGAATGAAAATTTATTTGTAATTAATACAAAAATTATAGGTAAAGAATTATTTCAAAAGAGAGAGATAGAGTTTTGGGTCTCAAGACGCGAGCACGCGACGACAACAACTTGAGAACAAAGAGAGGGGGGCCGGAAGTTGCATCATGGGCGTGACATCACCCCCGCATGGGTGGTGGCTGGCTCGCGCCGCGTGGGGGGCATCTTCTTCCACGGCTTTCTTACATTTTGAAGGCCCCCATCTCAATATCTCCAAATAAAATGAGAATTAAAACACACAAAAAAAAAGGCAGTGGATCTGCAACATACTCCCACCAATAATTATGGAGTAATTATTCTTCAGGATTCACTATGATCAATATCTGTCAGGCGGCTTAACGATTCTTCCTGATCTTGTGATAACAGGTGAATCTTTCCCTCGAATGCTCAGTTGCGATATACTTGGTGTGTCAAGATTTATCTTCTTCTCTTTCTCTAGATCACTTCCTTTTCCTAAATCTTCTTTAGAATTGTTTTCGCTGAATTCAAGAAAGAACAATCGTTGAACAGGCCGCAAAAAATTTCCACGTTTAGTTTTTATCATAGCGACTCTAACGATGCCATCTTTTCCCGGGTAGGTCTTCTCAATAACTCCGATTGGTCATTCTGTTCGCTTTTTGTTATCAACCTCCATGAGTACAACATCGCCTTCTTTAATTGACTTTGTCTTGTTTCTAGTATTTTGTCGCAGAAAACCCTAAGTACTCTTTTCTAAATCTTTGTCGAATTGTCTCGCGTAACTTTTGTACATTTCCATGACTTTCTTTGAGGAACTTAGAGTCGACAAGGTCCGCTTCAGGTACAAATAAGCATGATGCGTTGTCACACATGAATTTGGGAGGTGTTATAGGTACCAAGCCAGATTCTTCACTGATCGCGGTCAAAGTTGAACACAAGGTGTTGATCCAATCCTGGTTGCCAGAATCGGAATGCTCTCAGTCTGGACTCTCTTGGAATTGTAACGACGACACGTAGCACATGCAGAGATGATACTTCTTATGGTTCTCTTGCCTTTTAGAATCCAAAATCGGCGTCTCACCAGTTGTTGAGTTGTTTGAATCCCGGCATGGGACATCACCTCGTGCTCTTTTCGAATCAAAAGCTTGACTACTTGGTTTTCACCCGGAAGAAAAGAACTATTGGGAATCTTGTATCATAGTCGTCTTCTCCAAAATACAGTTGACTCTTGATTTGATATAGTCCATATTCATCTGTAAAAGCGTTGAGCTTGTTTATTCGCTTGTCATCTCTCCCAAAACTTATTAGTTGGATATGCCGTAATACAACCTTTTCAGCTCCTTCAAATTCTTCTACAGAGATTTTTTTTGACATCTTATCATGTTGTCTGGATCGCGATTGATCTGAGACGGTCTCCCTTTTAAAACGCAGTAAATAAACGACAATCCGTACTATACGATGATAATCTCCATACATTTCAAGTTTGTCCATGAAATTATCTTTCGTGCTGTTGACGGCGATGTTTACCGCCTTCTTCAATTCCTTATTGATTTCTTCTTCATCAAAAATCGGATCAAATTGATTCAAACTTGCGCCTTCTCCCCAGAGAAATGGGGGTCCCTCCCACCATCTATGCTCCATCAATTTCTTCACACTGCTCCCACGTCATGGAAGGTCAGCTGGATTGTTTACCCCTGACACATGATGCCAATTCTCTTTCTTCGAAATAGAACAGATTTCGGTGACTCTGTTTCTGACAAATGTTGCCCACGGTTTCTCATTTTGAATCCAACGAAGTGCAGTTGAGGAGTCCGTCCAAAACCAAATATTTGGCTCTGGTATTGCAATTGATTCTGATATAATCTTCATGACTTGCTTAGTCAATCTGGATCCGATGAGGCATGACATTAATTCTAATCTCGGAATAGTCAGTTTCTTTTTGGGTGCTACTCTTGCCTTTGATGCGACGAGTTGTACATTTACTTCTTCATTTTTCACTGTTCTTAAGTAAATGCAGGTTGCATAGGCATCTTGACTCGCATCACTACACATGCAGTGATGCCTGTTCAAACCCATCTCTCATCACCCACCTTGGAATCCTTACAGACAACAATTCGGGAATTTGACTCTGCCATTCCGCAAACTTCTTCACAATGTCCTCTTGGAGCAGCTGATCCCATTTCAACTCAGACTTCCAACATTGTTGTGGGATGATCTTCGGCACTATGGTGAATGGAGAAAACAATCCAAGAGGGTCAGACACCGCGCATGGGCCTCCGATAACATAATCCTCTTGGTCAATTTAAGAGTCTGATTTTCTATTTCGGCATCATTCTCTCGATCAAATGACTTGTAGGTTGGAGTCACCATTAGCTTATCCGAAATTGTCAAAGTGTCATCAGCTGTGTCCCATTTCATACCTAGCACGGAAATATTCTCTCCGTTAACTATGCCGGGGCCTCCCATCTGCCACTCTCTTAGATTGAATCCTGCTGGGCTGAGCAGGTCAATAGACTGCTGTTGAAATACTTGCGCCTCTTCTAACGAAGTAACACTATTGACGCAGTTGTCCATGTACATACATTTTAGCAATGGGATTACTTCTCTTTCATATTGCTCCAAATGTAACTTCAATGTAGATGCTAGGAGGAAAGGACTTGATGTAACTCCGAACACCACTCTCTTGTGCTGATAAATCCGAAGATTCTCTTGCTTGCCATCCTCCCACCATAGAAATCTCAAAAATTGTCTGTCTTCTTTTGCCACTGATATTTGAAGGAAGGCCTTTTCTATGTCTGCTATTACGCCGACTTTATTGAGTCGAAATCTCAGCATGATATCCGGAATGGGCTCCAATAAGTTGGGTCCCTTCGCCAAACAATCATTCAGAGACCATCCACCCTTTGTCTTACAGGAAGCATCAAAAACCGGTCGTACTGGTGTCGTGCTGCTACCAGATTTCACTACTGCTCGGTGTGGTAGAAAGTATTCTAATGTATCATCTTGATCTGTGTGTGTGTGTGACTGGATTCTTTCAATGATCCCATTTTCCTCCCATTCTTCAAATATCTTGTTGTAATGCTGATAAAAGCCTCTTTTCTTTAGATCCTCTGTCATCTTCCGGAGTCTTTTCTCGGCATGGCTTTTATTTTCTTTCAGCTTTTGGGCTGGTTCTATCCATGGAAGGTGCACCTCGTATCTACCAGATTCCAATCGCTTTGTTTCAGTCCGAAACTTATCCATAATAGCCTGATCTGTTTCTTTCTTTGACTCTGCTTGCCTGTCATCCATGACTCCAATATTTTCCAGAGACCATAAATCGGAAACCTTTATTTCTTGTGTCATTAAAGATGTGATCAGCATACTGTTATGAACCTGGTTAGAATTTTTATCTGGGAATTTTCCTTCCGTTTTGCCTTGAACTACCCAACCTAGCAATGTTTCTCGAGCAATAAGATCATCTGATAATCTTATCATATTGGCTGTAGCTATTTTTGGGTTAATGTCTGCACCGAGGAGAAGCTCTACCACATCGCTTTCGGCTTTAAATGCTGAGAGCTGTATCTTCTTTGACGCAAGTTTGCGGGCCCATGAACCAAATGTAGGCTTTCTTATACATCTGGCTATTTGATTAATGGCCGATGCCTGACATGAAATGCATCTATCGTTCTCAATACTCGATAGAGTCAGGCAGTAGATCCGATGTCGATCAGTATACCTGATCCCACCAAATATTTCATGATCAAGCTCTTCTTCTCCCATGATAGGAACACCCAAATCCTTTACAATGTGTTCCAAAATGTACGATTGGGATGATCCACTATCAATTACTGCCCGTACCACTTTGCTACCATTAGGACCCCAAACTTTCACTAATAATGTCTCAAGGCATGCTTTGGTGCTTACACAGTTGGACATCTCGTTCACCGTAGCTACATCACTCGAACCCAGAGTTGGCGTTGAATTCTGTGGTCGTTGTGGACTCTTTCTTTCAGATTCAGCATGATCTGCACCTCTACACATGATGGCATAATGCCCATCCCTCTTGAAGAAATCACAGCACACTTTTCTTTTGCATTGCCTGCTTCTGTGGCCTGGAAGCAGACATTTAAAACATCTCTTGTAGCTCTTGATTTTCTCATTTTTCTGGTCCATGCCCATTTTCATTCCTTTTCGACAGTCTTGACTTGGATGACCATTGTCGCAGAAAATGCATTTAAATTTCTCACGCAGTGTTGGTGAGATGTCGGAATGTATAAATCCAGAGGTTGTAGCAATTTCACGCCTTGCATTGAAACTTCTTTTCTTCGTCTCTATCTTCCCTGGTGTAGGCTGAGCTAAGGAATCTGAATGCTTATTGTAGGCCATTTCTCTATCCTTAGTCTGATTGACCTCACGACGAAGAAATTTCATCAAGCTTTCTAGGTCTTCCGGTTTGCTGCTGCGCTGCCATGAGATGAGGACATCCTCCGGTAGACATGATTCAACTACCGGATACAATATATTGGCACATTTGTCCGCAGTTACACCAAGCATACTTAAATGCCTAATTTGAGAGTTCAACTTTGTCACAAGATCTTTAAAGTTGACCTTTCTCTCTTGTGCACTTTGGATGACCAACCACAATAGATCTCGAACATAGACCTTGATTATCATGTTATATATATATATATATATATATCTCGCCCAAATCTTTCTTTAAGATCTTTGATAACTGATGCGTAATTCTTTCCCGAGACAGGATAACTTAATACTAGTTGCTGAGCTTCGGAATTTTCCAACATGCAGTCAACTAGATATTGGTACTTATCTGAGTCTGAGAGATCCTCGTCGTTGTGGATGTCTTCAAACCTCGACCAGAAGGTGATCCATTCCCGTACATCACCTCCAAACTCTGGGAGTTTTCTCGTGGGAAGCAGAACCCTTCTCCGGCTTGTACTGTTGCTCGTATCCGAAGATGTTTCATCAGGCTGGGGCGACACACCTTTCTTCGGATTCATCCATCATTCTCTCATCCTTTTGATTAGTCTGTCGTACCTCAGACGTTCATCATATTCTTTGTCCTCTTCTGCTTCAGTCACTTCTTCATCCAACATGGCCTCTGTTACTTTCTCATCCCATTCATGAAGATCTCGACATAAATCTTCAAGCTGTAGTGCTGAGACCCTCAAGTCTGTCTTGTCCAGTTCATCTACAGGCTTCTTCAGGGCTGTTTCAACACTGTTGATGAGCTTTGTGATTTGGCCACGAACAGGCCTTCTTCCTTTCTTGAGGCGATTCATTTTGAATTACAAAATATGCTGTTGCACCGTCCTGTGGCAGACGCCAAAAAATGTCGAGCTTTGAACGAAGAATTCGAATAACTGGACGGCGTAGCCAGCATAGAATAAAGTAAAACTATTGCAACTCAATGATTGTTGGGAAGAATGAAAATTTATTTGTAATTAATACAAAAATTATAGGTAAAGAATTATTTCAAGAGAGAGAGATAGAGTTTTGGGTCTCAAGACGCGAGCATGCGACGAAAGAGAGAACAAAGAGAGGGGGGCCGGAAGTTGCATCATGGGCGTGACATCACCCCCGCATGGGTGGTGGCTGGCTCGCGCCGCGTGGGGGGCTTCTTCCACGGCTTTCTTACATTTTGAAGGCCCCCATCTCAATATCTTCAAATAAAATTAGAATTAAAATGCACACAAAAAAAGGCAGTGGATCTGCAACACACATGGTACAGGCCATGATAATCATGGTAGGTAGTAGTGCTTTTACTGTAAGTGCACCACATGTATACACTTGGTACAGGCCATGATAATCATGGTAGGTAGTAGTGCTTTTACTGTAAGTGCACCACATGTATACACTTGGTACAGGCCATGATAATCATGGTAGGTAGTAGTGCTTTTACTGTAAGTGCACCACATGTATACACTTGGTACAGGCCATGATAATCATGGTAGGTAGTAGTGCTTTTACTGTAAGTGCACCACATGTATACACTTGGTACAGGCCATGATAATCATGGTAGGTAGTAGTGCTTTTACTGTAAGTACACCACATGTATACACTTGGTACAGGCCATGATAATCATGGTAGGTAGTAGTGCTTTTACTGTAAGTGCACCACATGTATACACTTGGTACAGGCCATGATAATCATGGTAGGTAGTAGTGCCTTTACTGTAAGTGCACCACATGTATACACTTGGTACAGGCCATGATAATCATGGTAGGTAGTAGTGCTTTTACTGTAAGTGCACCACATGTATACACTTGGTACAGGCCATGATAATCATGGTAGGTAGTAGTGCTTTTACTGTAAGTGCACCACATGTATACACTTGGTACAGGCCATGATAATCATGGTAGGTAGTAGTGCTTTTACTGTAAGTGCACCACATGTATACACTTGGTACAGGCCATGATAATCATGGTAGGTAGTAGTGCTTTTACTGTAAGTGCACCACATGTATACACTTGGTACAGGCCATGATAATCATGGTAGGTAGTAGTGCTTTTACTGTAAGTGCACCACATGTATACACTTGGTACAGGCCATGATAATCATGGTAGGTAGTAGTGCTTTTACTGTAAGTGCACCACATGTATACACTTGGTACAGGCCATGATAATCATGGTAGGTAGTAGTGCTTTTACTGTAAGTGCACCACATGTATACACTTGGTACAGGCCATGATAATCATGGTAGGTAGTAGTGCTTTTACTGTAAGTGCACCACATGTATACATTTGGTACAGGCCATGATAATCATGGTAGGTAGTAGTGCTTTTACTGTAAGTGCACCACATGTATACACTTGGTACAGGCCATGATAATCATGGTAGGTAGTAGTGCTTTTACTGTAAGTGCACCACATGTATACACTTGGTACAGGCCATGATAATCATGGTAGGTAGTAGTGCTTTTACTGTAAGTGTACCACATGTATACACTTGGTACAGGCCATGATAATCATGGTAGGTAGTAGTGCTTTTACTGTAAGTGCACCACATGTATACACTTGGTACAGGCCATGATAATCATGGTAGGTAGTAGTGCTTTTACTGTAAGTGCACCACATGTATACACTTGGTACAGGCCATGATAATCATGGTAGGTAGTAGTGCTTTTACTGTAAGTGCACCACATGTATACACTTGGTACAGGCCATGATAATCATGGTAGGTAGTAGTGCTTTTACTGTAAGTGCACCACATGTATACACTTGGTACAGGCCATGATAATCATGGTAGGTAGTAGTGCTTTTACTGTAAGTGCACCACATGTATACACTTGGTACAGGCCATGATAATCATGGTAGGTAGTAGTGCTTTTACTGTAAGTGCACCACATGTATACACTTGGTACAGGCCATGATAATCATGGTAGGTAGTAGTGCTTTTACTGTAAGTGCACCACATGTATACACTTGGTACAGGCCATGATAATCATGGTAGGTAGTAGTGCTTTTACTGTAAGTGCACCACATGTATACACTTGGTACAGGCCATGATAATCATGGTAGGTAGTAGTGCTTTTACTGTAAGTACACCACATGTATACACTTGGTACAGGCCATGATAATCATGGTAGGTAGTAGTGCTTTTACTGTAAGTGCACCACATGTATACACTTGGTACAGGCCATGATAATCATGGTAGGTAGTAGTGCTTTTACTGTAAGTGCACCACATGTATACACTTGGTACAGGCCATGATAATCATGGTAGGTAGTAGTGCTTTTACTGTAAGTGCACCACATGTATACACTTGGTACAGGCCATGATAATCATGGTAGGTAGTAGTGCTTTTACTGTAAGTGTACCACATGTATAGTTTCACACTTGTTGTTCTGACACCTTGTATAGAGAGAGAGAGTATATAGGGATATATAACTCAGCAACAAGTGGACTGCAGTCTGGTGGAGTTCCGGGTCAGCAGGAAGAACTTCCAGCTCATCATCATCACCCACGACGAGGAGTTCCTCAGTCTGCTGGGCCGGGCTGCCTCCCTCGACCGCTACTACAAGGTCTACAAGAATGAGGAGTGAGTAACTTGTGGATAAACAGCAACTCTCTTGTCTAAAAATATTCCTAGTACATGTGGTACAAGGCATGATAATCATGGTTGGTGGAATTTGGTGACTTATTTTACTGTAAGGTGCATCATATGTCTACACGTGTGATAAGAGGTTCAACTTTTGCACTTAAAAGTGCTATGAAGCCCTGTTTGGTTGCTTGCACTTGCTGGGGACTCAGGAACCATTGGAGCATTTTTTTGTATTAATAGGAAACATAAGACCAAATCCAAATAAATAAACAGTGTGTACACACAGATTTGGTCTTATTACCTTGTTTTTATAATCTTATCTTATTAAAATTCAAAACTATTTTAAAGGCTATATAAAAGGGTGAACCTGGATCTGTAAAAAAAAAAAAAAAAAAGAGCAATCTCTCAAAATATTTTAAGAAAAAAAACAAAAATTTTTTTTTTTTTCTTTACAGATCCAGGTATACCCTTTTATATAATTTTAATTTATGGATCGCCTTTTGACTCAAACTATTTTAAAGGCGTAAGATTCTTTTTTGAAAATAAACATTTTTTTTTCAATTGTAGTAAGGGCAGTAGAAATTGTTTATTTTCAAAAATAATCTTACACCTTCAAAATAGTTTCGAATTTTGATAACAGATGGCGCGCTAGTGCATCATATTATTTTTTTTTTTGCTTATCCCTAGTACACGTGGTACAGGCCATGATAATCATGGTGGGTAGTTAGCGACTGCTTTTACTGTAAGCGCACCACATGTCTACACATGTGAAAAGCAGTTCGACTTTGCACTTACAAATGTGCCAGAGCCCCATTTGGTTACTTGCATCATATTATAAATGTTCTTATAAAAGAAACAATTTGATATTTGCGGAAGAGCAATTACTCGAAGCATATTATATACTTATATGTAATTCTACTGTCCTCAAAGCTTATGTCCATAGTTCTTCTAAAATACCCATTCCAGAAGTCTACCAACAGTATCACTATAAAAGGAAGTTCCAAAAAATGCAATATGAAAGCGGTATGGTAGATTAAACTGGCGAAACCGCTGGGAGGGTTCACCACTGATGAGCCAGGCCCTCCCATTAATTTTTCCATTGCGGTAAGGGCAGTAGAAATTGTTTATTTTCAAAAAGAATCTTACGCCTTTAAAATAGTTTCAAATTTTGATAACAAATGCTAGTGCATCATATTTTATCATTATTATTAAGAAAAAAGTGCCCAATGTGAGATTGGATCCCATATCGAAACGGTCAAAAACCAATGGTTTAGACCATTCATCCACTGGCTCCAAAATTATAAACCATTTGTGTGTAGGTTTGTTTGAAAACATAAATCCCTACTGCACTTCCTTGCAATAGGAAAACTTGGCCGGCTACACACCCGCTTAGTTTATGGTTTTACATAGATGGATAGGATGACAGGTTGAATAGAATTGGTTTAAACAAACCCTATTGCAAATTCAATGATGTTCTTAAAATGATTATCCAACATATTTACCTTTAAGGGCTTAAAAAATGTACATGTGAATGACAAATTCCCAAGAAAACTAAACTAAAAGCCCAGTTCCCCAATTTAAAAAAAAAATCCTCATATCAATATTAAGGTGAAAATATCCAGATCTTGCTTTTTATCATTTTAAAGTAACTTATATCCCAGGAAGTACTTTTCAACTTAATACAACAGTTCCTATGATAGGAAAACTCCCAAGACAGGTTTTACTGTATTTTGGGTGACATATTGGGTGAAACATACATGTTGTGTTAAAATACAAACTTAGGCTTCCAGGGAAGTTTCTTTTTACAAATCATTTATTTATAAATATCTCTAGCTTTCAGTAAAGAAAGTCCTTCTACAGGAGAACATATTTGCATTGAACTGCCAATAGAATAAGAATTAAAATCAAGTAAAAAAGAAAAATTTCCCTGGAGGCTTAATGTTTGTATTTTAACAAGGATTCAAGGGATTCAAATGCATGTGTTGTATCTGTGTGTGTGCAGCGGCCTGTCCCAGATCCAACACTCCCACTTCTGTAACCACAATAAATATGTTGTTTATTACTCTCTGTGTATCACACAACTAGTTTATAATCACATCAAACTTATCTCCAACATTTCAACAGCCTCATTGTAATCTTGGATAAATGTGGTAGCACAGAGATTATCAAAAATGATTGGTTAAAGAATAACTCCACACCTCCTGCCGTTATAATTAAGTTGTTGTTGTTTCTTATTCCTTTGTACAAATATTACACAAATTCCATGATGCTCCTTAAGCTATTTTATGATAAGCAGCGGCCTCTCCCAAAGGTTCTGTTTAATGCATCTAATGCAAGCCAAATGTGTTCTGGAGCTACATTTTGGGCAAGTGGGTCCATTCTATGAGATCAGATAAAACTATGCAACATAAACAGAGGGTTAATGGCTTGGAAGCATCAAGGACCATGATGTCTAAATATGTTTTCTTCTTAACACATTTCAGCACAAAAAAAATGCTTCCATTCTGAAAGGTATCTGTTCAAGGTTATTTTAGATTAATACATAGCAGGGATTACATCACAGATTCCTTACTATGGCAATGTCACCATCAGCTTCTCTTGCTCCTGGATTAGGTTATATTTTCATGTACCTATAATTGTGCTTTAATCCTAGATACTTTATCAATTGTTTTAAACATCTCTCTGTCAAAAAATTAATTCTGCCTGTAGGACCACAAAACCAAGTATATAGTAAAAATGTAATTTTCAATGGTGAATATCCATAAAAACACAATGTGCTCATAGTTTTGAGGACAATCAGAGTGTCCAAGAAAACATGTTACATAAAGCATGTAAGAGAAAGAAACTTGATAAAAATGTATATTTATTAGCACCATAGCAACAGCAAAGCTGATGTGTAACAAAAGAGAGTGGGTTAACAAGAAGACTAGGCGATGGAATGGCTCAGTTAGTGGTGGAAGAGGCGGAGGTTGGTGTGAACCAGAGTGATGCCGTATTGGTCACAGGCCTCGATGACACCCTTGTCATTGGTGGAACCTCCAGGGCTGGCTATGTAGTTCACTCCGCTCTGTACACACACACACCCATTGGTCTCTCTCCTTGTGACATGGTGGGTTTGATAAAACAAACACTGTCTTTATAGAGAACACTACAGAAACATCATTTCAGTACAGTAAAACCTCCATAACACTCTCCACTATAAGACACTTTTCCACAAAGGACAGTTTCCATTGGCAATATTTTTACTATTTAGCAGCTCTCAGGTAAGAGGACACCTCTCCCTAAAGGACACTTTGGCTCTGCAACTCGGTGTTGTCCTTTATAGGGAGGTTCTATTGTACAATCTTTGTGCTAACACTTTATAACATTTTTTGTCACCACTGATGACCTTTCAAATCTTGATTGCAGATTTTGTGCTGATAGTTTCAAAATCCAAATACTTGCTAAATGTTTAGTTTAATAATTTAACTTTGGTGACATATATATAGTTCTATGGCTGACACCTTTGGTCTCTCATCTATTAAATTAGACGAATGGCCCGGGCAACGCCCGGGTTTTACCCGAGTGCGTATATATTTTAAAAATGTTTTAATTAAAATACTATTCGTTACAATTATAAATTGGCGCCGTGGATGTCTCTTTTGTGAAACGTCCCGCCCCAAACTGTGTGTGTCTTGAAAATATAAAAATAAAAATGTGAACGGAAAAATATGTCCAGGGTAGCCTAGTGGTCATGGCATCTGCCCGGTAAGCGGAAGGTCATGGGTTCGATTCCCATCCCTTGACACTTTTTTTATTTTATCCATTCTGACCAAAATCTATCCGTGAACTTCACACAGTGAACTTCACACAGACAGAATAAGGCAATTATATAAGTAGATAATCCAAATTGTGCCTTATCACACACTATTGTTTTATTTGGCCTTATTACCTTGTGTTTATAATCTATGACGTAATGCCGGCGGCGCGCGCCCGTTGGCTGCCGGCGAGCACGTGACCTCCCTGTGCGCGCGCATCCGTGACAGCGATGAGGAATTGAGGAAAGACGGTCGTGACTATATATATTAATAATAAAATAATAATTATTATTATTATCATTAGATAATGATAATGATCATAATGATGATGCGCGCGCATCCGTGACATGAGGAATTGAGGAAGGACGGTCGTGACTATATATGTTGATTCCTTGTACTGTAGAGATTGCTCTTCCAATTTTCATTAATTTGGAAGGAAACAAGATAGTAACCACATTGATAAATCGGCCAATAATTATCTTGTTATTTATGGAGAGCTTCAGAGACTTGTATTAGAGTGCTTGGTTCCTGGGGGGAACCCAAATAGGAAAACGGAGCTACACCATCCAAAAAATATATATATATAATCATTCCAAAGATCATAAGAGCAATAAGGAAAAGTAAATAAAATTTTACAAAGTCAGGGTCACATAAATATTTTAAGACAACTTATCAAAATTGTATATGAGACATCTATAGTGTTTTAAGTTCATTTTTATTAAAAGATTTGAGCGCTTGATTTCATCTCTTATTTTATCTTGATTTTTTGGAAGGGAGAAGAGAGTTAGAGAGAAACTGGTTGTGTTTAATAAAGAGAGAATCATTATTAGATCTGTCAATTGGCTGTAGATTTTCTGGCTCGTCCGTCACCAAAACAGACCAGTAGTAGCCAAGTGTCCTAGCTAACATTTCTCTCTCTATAACGCCATATTTCACTTATTCAACAAAATAAGCCCTAGTACAGTAGAACCTCCATGAGAGGAAACTCGTGCTAGTGGACACTTCTCTACAAAGGACAGTTTTCATTTGCAAAATTAACATTTTTACTATATAGCAACTCTTCAATAAGAGGACACTTTGGCTGTGCAATTAGGTGTCCCTTACAGGGAGTTCTACTGTATCAATATATTAGGGTGAAATCATCAGGTTTCCAGGGATAAGTTTATTTTTGGGTGATTTCACCTCAATATTGCACTACATCTGGGTTCTAAGCTCTAATTCTCCCAAGTTTTAACAATCCTCTCACCCAGTAACTGTCAACATCCAAGCACTGACACCACCTATAACCCACCTGCTTGGCTCTCTCAATGTTGTCACGGAATGGGAAGAAGGCGTCAGAGCTGAGTGCAACTCCAGACAGCTGTGCGATCCACTCTTCCTTCTCAGCTTGTGTGAGAGGAACAGGGGGCTCTCCTACGAAGGAAGCCTCCCAGATGTCACGTGGGATATCCTGCTCACAGCACATTGTGGTGTCACACAACAGTCACGCAATAAAACTCTGTGATAATCTACAATCAACATCTGCTTATGATAAATACAAATTATAAATTGGACATGTAAAAACCATCTATCTGACAGACATTATATATAATCAAATTTTTTATCTTCGATGATTTCAGAAATATTTATTGTTCAGTGCCCAGTTTGGCTACTTGCACTCTGTTCTATATGATCATCTTAAAGTAAAAAGAATATGTAAATATTATTTAAGAAAAGTTAATGAGTTGAATATATGTAAATTTGTTATAGAAAGTTATGCATACTTTATGTATATATAGTTTTTAGCTCGAGGAGCATGAACTCATGGAATTCGTGTAATCTTTACACAAGGGGATAAGAAACAACAACAACAACAACAAGTTATTGACACAACCACAGAGTGTGAAATTTTAGTTTATTTATTTAGTTTCAGCAAAGGAGGAAAGTCTGAGACGATCGCCGAGTAAATAAAGCAGAGGGAGGGAGGGTTCCTAGGTTCCCATCACCTGGTGTTTGTTGTTTAGATATTTATATTATGATACAATAGAGCTGTTAGCAAGAAAACATAAATATACACAATAAAAATAAATTTTTAATAAGAATAGAAGGCATTTTACAGAGCTAAAAAAAAAAAACTATATGCAGATATCAAACTCACTAGAGAGTGACACAGGGACAACTACGGGGACGGCGTCTGCACTGGGCAGACTTTACATATCTCCCGTAGCTTCACTTGTCACAAGGGCCTGCTCGCGGCGGTCGCTGAGTTGCCTGCATCACAATGTGATGAGTGCTAGTCCTCTAAACCTGATATCAAGTCAGTGGTGGAATAGTGAGTTCTAGTGTGTTGTGGGATGGTGCACCTCTCCTGTTAAAACAAGGCATTGTTCACAGACAAACAAATTGTCTTTTAAACACACACAAAAGATCTCTCAGGGGGCTGGCTACTTTACAAATAATGTTGATTATCTATTTGAGATGGGGATTGGAAATTCTTATATTCAATGTGGGTTTTCCTATTTACAACCCAGTCATCATAATTATTTGTAACACCTAGTTCATAACTGAACACCGAGTGTTTCTCCACCCAAGTACTCACATGAGGTCCTGCAACTTCTGGCTCTTCTCCTGCTCCTCGGCTCGGACCTTCTCGTAGTCCTGCTGGAGTCTCTCCTGGGCCAGTCCCAGCTTCTGGTTGGTGTCCTTCAGCTGGTCGATGAGGGCCTGCTTCTCCGCCAGCTCGTCGCGCAGGGTGGCCAGCTGCTTCTGGTGCACCTCCCTGTGCTTCTCCACCTGCTGCTCCAGCGCGGCCTTCATCTGCTCCGCAGCAGACTTCTCCTTCTCCTTGCTGGACAACACCTGCATCTCCTCCGCTGCCTTCAGCTTGGAGCAGTCCTCGTTCAGCCGGTCCACCTCCTCCTCCAGGGCCCTGCGCCGGTTCTCCACATCCTTCTGGGACTCCTGCAGGGACTTCAGCTTCGCCTCGTACTGCCGCAACACCAGTGGTCAAACTCCAGTAGTTGGAGTTTAGTGCAATGTCTTGATTGCCATCATGTTTTACCATCATCTCTCCAGATTTGTTATTCCTTAGCTACTATTCTGGGTGGGGGTGAACAAAGCTATAAATAAATGGGAACACAATTTAGTGTCCTAGTGGAGCAACAACCAAAGCTACAAGTCAATACATATAACTCTGGCCATTCTTTGTAGGTTTGTGATGGAAGTTGTGTCAGTCTTTCTAACAAGAGAAGACATGGTGGAGCACTTTTCTAAAAAATCAAGTCATCATTCTTGCACAACCTACCATTGAGTTTGGCCAGTGTTCTACATCAAAATTATAAACATATTCATTTTTTCGAAGTTAGGATCAGGATTGACGTGGCCACGCAATAATATTTGAAACGAAGGCGATAAAAACGTGATTTTCTTTTATTGGTAAAATACAAGCTTTCCGGCAAGAATGCCCTTCCTCAGGTTACAACTGGAGGAAGGGCATTCTTGCCTGAAAGCTTGTATTTTACCAATAAAAGAAAATCACCACGTTTTTATCGCCTTCGTTTCAAATATTCATTTTTAACGCTACTTTTCCTTTGAAATACACTACACTTCTACAGACTTAATCTTGTGATCATTGAAAGAGGGAACTACATGTGGACTGATAGTACGGTCACTAAATTCCCATCATTATAATTGGGGGTTTGTAGAGAGGGGGGTTTAAAATGATAATTTGCTTTGATGTAAAGTACTGCTGCCATTCCCTGGTGTCAATCGGCCCATTATCTGTGCGATCACACACATCCACTTTCCTCCTGTGTTTGTAATCAACTTTCCTGGTGGAGAGTTTGTTTCCTCTGTAGAACACACTTGTGGGTCCAACACTTACAATAGTTTCTCTATTTTTTACCTTCCATTTTCTCTCTTTTTTTAAATAAAAATTCACAACTTTGGAATATATTTCCTGGGAAACCTTTCTCTAGCTAACCCAAACACAATCAATCTGGCCTTGTTAGCATACACCTTGTTTAACCAGCTACACCACTCGAGACATCACCACAAAATGCTGTCTCCATCCCTCCTGTCCTTTTTATTCCCAAAGGAGTATTTCCCACTTTTCCTCCACTCTGACCTTTCAGAAACATTTAAAATTATTTTGATGTTTAAAAAGTGTTGGCTGCCAGAGGTGCTGGTACCATAGAAGTAGAGTTATCCCAGGAGAGACATTCTGGTTTGAACACAGTTTAGCCATTAAACTGTATTTTCAAATAAAGCCAACCCCTTAATTTAACCTGTAGGCTACAAAGTTTCCTTAATCAATTACAGTTCAACTGCAGTGTTGTTCATTGAACCAATGTTGGTCTTGCAATATATGGCCGTCCACCTGACACATGAGTTCCATATAAAGTACAAAGTTTGGACATGAGACTTCATGGATTGGAATATAGGTCCTAGTGCTGCCTCCATTAAACACGATACTTACGTTGCCGTCCGCCAGAGCCGAGATGACATTGCCCAGAGCAGACAGAGACTTGTTGATGTTCTTGGCCTCGTCCAGCACCATGCCCTCTGCCCCAGTCTTGGAGACCTTCTCGGAGCCCGCCAGGTCCACCAGGTACAGCTTGCCACTCAGCTTCTTCTGGTTCTCCTGCTTCACGTTGATGAGGAACACAGAGTGGGACCGGCTGCTGTGCTCGTTCATGTTGGTCACAGCGATGTGCCGGTTGGCCTTGCCCTCGTCTATCACCTGACAAAATGACAAATCACATGACAAACCTTTCTGTGGCCCCCTGCCATCACACAGTGTTCATTCCTTCTTGTTCACTACATTGTTGGAGGGGGAAAACTCTCCCTTATTATCATAACCATATTATCAGGTACAATTTGGATTATATATTAGAAACACTACTTTTACCTATAAAGAGCTTCTTTTGTAATGTAGGGAGGTAAGATAACTGTCAATCTTGGGGCTAAGCATAGCGTGGTAAATATGCAAGATGGTAAAACTATGCAAGTATGTAGGAAGGGAATGTTCCCATCAACTACATCATACTTCATTCCTAACAAAGAAACATGTGTGCAGTTTACACAGCTTTAGTTCTTGAGATATTGAAAATTTTGTGTAAATAAAAAATATATATCGGAAATTAAAGGGGAGTAACCAGTTATGTGTTCTTTTTTAATTAACCTTGTAATACCACTATAACTTTCTTTCCTTAACTGGCATAGCTGCTAGCAGTGAGCCCCTGACAATTTGAGGTCAGCCTATTGAATCCAACTTTATAGAAATTCAGTGCAGGCAGAGACGCCAGATGGATGCATGTGTTATGTCCTTGCTACAGCTGCTATACAGCTGAATAGCTTGTAAAGCTTGAGACTTTTGATGGTGTCTGCTGGGGATGAGTAAATCTCATCAATGGATGAGTCAATACAGTCAATAATGTGTTTTGGGGTTGCAGGTTGACACTTAGTACATAGTGGGAAAACCTTACAACCATTCTGGAAAGTCATTGTCCGTAGATGACCAGAGTCTGTTGACTGTTGTTCTCTTGGGAGGACAGAACCGGTGCTTGATGGAGTCTGCTGGGGATGAGTAGAGTTCATCAAAGGAGATTTGACATCCATAATGATTGGGGGAAGTAGAATGTGTCTGCTTTTGTCATTAAGACTGAGATCAAAGAGTGAATTGGAATGTCTATATGCTAAGACATGAGAGCCTACTGAAAAATTGAAGGACGAATTGAAGATTTTCACCCAGAAGATGCTTTCAGCACTCGCAAAATCCTATCTTACATTGTGGCGGGAGTGTGAAACAGTACGTCGTGGTAGGACTGTGCTCTACACCTGGCAGTAAGGAACAAATTGTTTGTTCTCCAGACGAGCAGCTACAACTGTACTTCATGTTAGGATAGACTGATTGGCTTAGCAAAAATATATAAGACGTTATTTATATTGAGAAATAACAAAGTAAAAAAAGAAAAATTTTGTACTCACATGCTTCGGCGATGAGAATATCCATTTTGATACACACACAAATATTTATTATCAATTCCAAACAAAGATTCAAGGAACGTTCCTACGACATAAAACAAAACAAACCAGCGAGCAGCTAAAACTGAAACTGAAAGATATTTCATATTGACTGGGAATTTAAAAGCACGAATGCTTCTTTTATACATAATACAAACTTCTACTGTCCTTACTGCGATGAAAAAATATATTGGGAGGGCTTGGCTCATCAGTGGTGAACCCTCCCAGTGGGTCCTTTCATTTTATATGTATAGATGGCGCGTTATTGCTTTGTGTTAATTTATGCCTAACTGGCCTTGTCTTTATTGTTTGCGGAAGAGAATTGCTCGATGCAAATATTTGAATATAATTCTACTGTCCTATGAGCTTATGTCCATAGTTTTCTTGAAAACCATTTCTGAGATTCCATCCTTCAGTGCTGCATATATAAGCAGAATCGTCCAATACAGTATTAGAGCTCTGAGAAGCGGTCTGGTGGATTAAATTGGCGAAACCGCTGGGAGGGTTCACCACTGATGAGCCAAGCCTTCCCAATATATTTTTTCATCGCAGTAAGGGCAGTAGAAGTTTGTATTATGTATAAAAGAAACATTCGTGCTTTTAAATCCTTTCATTTTATAAATATTACATGTTACCCACATAAAACAAGCATCCAATACTCACGACCCATACGCAAAATTCAGATTTAAAGGCCAAATACGAACAAAACACGCACATTATCACTTAAAAGATAGGATAAGAAAAAAAAAATTAGGTAGTAAAGCCTTCGAGCTTACGTTTCTTCCGAAAGGAAGAGACGACCACTTTAAAAGGGTCGAGGACTCTCCTCGAAGTCAACAGGATCTTACATAGGAACAACAATCAACAATCGAGTAATTATTATAAATATAATTTACATATTGGGTTATCCCAGGTTCTATTCTAGAGTAATGCAATGTTGGAAACTCAAAATAATTATCAATACAAAACCCTTTATTTTAGGCCTCTCTAGCCTACACAATCAGCTTTCTTATCAGGATTTTCAACTTTTCGATGGACTGGGGGCTGTCGACCGATCCATCGATGATTGCCTTGATATTCAGGCATCCTTGGCTGGATCCGTGGCTTGGGCGGGGGGACACTGTGCCTTCACACATTATATAGAATTACTAGGCGAATGACCCGGCTTCGCCCGAGAAATCCCTTGGGTGCAATTTCCTTCATACTAAAAGTATATCAATAATAAATATTAGAAGTGCCATAGAATAGCAATACAGAAGTAACACATAAACTACAGGAAAAGTGTGTGTGATGGCAAAAATTGTATTATATTAGTGTTTAGGTAATTGATTTAATTAATATATTGATATAATAATATATATTTATATTATATATAATATAAATGAGTTTTAAAAATTGTAAAAAAAAAATGCATCGGCCGGGAATCGAACCCAGGCCGCCTGCGTGGCAGGCGAGCATTCTACCACTGAACCAACGATGCTTTAAAAAAATGGCCATATTTAGGTATTCATTCCATTCTGGATTAGTCCGCGTAAAAAAAAGTTCTTCAAATGAAAAAAAAAGAAATAGCCAAATATCACATATATATATAAAACAATCCCACCACAGCTTCCAACAAGCTGCTGGGTCAACCTACCATTGATGTACTCCCATTTTTTCACCAGCTTTTTAAAGGTTTTTAGTTTCTCCTCTTCGTCGCAATCCATCTTGTTGACCAACAAGATGGCAGGTTTATAGAGCAGGTTCTTTTGGTATTTCTCCAGTTCCTGAAACAAAATTATACTAAGTGAAAATATATTTTTTGAAAGGGAGAAGTGTGCACTATGTGCACCCCTAGAGCCCCCTTCAACAATGGATTCTAACAGATATCTCGCACACAAGATTTTGTTACTTCAATAACAATAGGTAGGTGTACAAAAGTGTATCAGACGGATATATTGAGACATCTCCTGATCCAGCATCTAAAAGTTGCTGATGGCTTGCGCCATCTGTTGGAATAATTTTTAACACCAAATGTTTTATTTTTGTTCACTCCTGACGAGGACAAAAGATTTTTGTCGAAACGTCGAGGTAATAAAAAGATTTACTGGCCAAAGTAAGTATCTTTATTTTCAAGAAACCATAGTAGCTCATAGGGGAGGGATCTGTCGAGTCTCCCAGATCACCATATATGATGGCAGTTAGCTGGAATGACAGCTCTGGGTCAACAATGGACTGCGGTTACATCGCCATAACAACAGCAGAATTCATAAAGTCCAGTTGCAGAGCCAAAGTGCTACCAGAGAATTGCTAATTACAGTCGAACCTCTTTAATTCAACACCCCAAGGGATCAGAGCCCTCGGTTGAATTAAAGGAAGTGTTGAATTAAGGTTATATGATTAGCTAATCATCTAACTCACTAAAATAATATTTTAAAAAAAAATTGCTTTGTAATATAAATTAATGATATTGATTGAAACCATTGTATGTACTTTTTTGTATTTATTTTTTTTTATTATCATGATTAACTTTTAGTATTATTTATTACCAGTTGCAAACAAGACACGCTATATCTGATCTGGATAATTGCGCGTGAAACTATTTACAATAATTCATATTGTAGTAGAGTAGGTAACAACTTTTTAGTATCAGGGACAAAATGGCAATAATACATATTTTTTAAACATAAATAATTACAAATATTTTATTCTAATTAAAGAATATAGCAGTTGAAAGGAAATAAATATGGAAAATAAAAATAAAATTTAAAAATAATATTTTAAAATAATCATGAAGATCTTTTTTAAAATTCCTTTATAGATGTCTGTTTTTGCACTGAAATCCTATTCAGGATGTATTCCAGATGGTCTATTTTAAAAAACATGCGTCTTTCTTCCTTTGAAATATCTTTTAAATAACAAAGTGTTTTTATTGTATAAAAGTCATCTAATGTTGTTGCAGGTGTTATTGATTTTGTGTTTAAATCTTTTATAATAACACAGAAATGGAATATTGAAATAAAATGTTATCGTAATCATTGGGGCTACATTTTATGAAGATTTATTTTTAAAAGGAAATTATTTGTAAATTTTAAAATAACTAAAATATTTCAATGCTGAAAATTAAAAAAAATATTATTAATTAGCGCATGAAGCTTAAATTCTGTGTAATTAAAAAAAATAATAATAACCCTCGGGACATTGCGCAACGGCACTGCAAAGTGAAACTTAAACTAACAGAAACCAAAAGTGCGCAGCGCGATTCTATCGGCGCATGAATTCCATGAGAGACTACAGGGTGGTGTACCTTTTGAAGGATGAGAATAGTTTCAAATGCAGTCCGGTTGGGAAACTCGGGGTTGAGGTTGTAGCCATTGATGTCCACCACCACCACCAGCAATTTGGTGCTGGTGGCATGTCGCAGGAATTGATTTCCAAGCCCATAATCTTTATGGGCATCTTCACTTAATCCAGGGAGGTCCACGACAAGAATCTGGAGCCCCACATTCAGACATAGTTTGCATATTGCACAGGAATTGCATATTGCCACATCAGACAGCTTTCTTTAAGATTTATACATTTCCGCAACAGGTGAAGATGGTAACAACGCGCCGTTGTCGAAAGGTCAAGTAAAATTTTCCTATTTGGATTTGTTACCTCAGTTTTCTTTTAATTTTTCATCTATAAATTATACGCACCCCATATCATTGTAATTTTATAGATTTTTTTAAAAATCCTGATCAAGCTGCTAACTTTTGAACTACAAGATAATAAGACCAAATGCAAATAAGCAAAGAGTGTGATATTTCAGTAACAGCCATGTTGTTGCCATCATCAGACACTGAATGTATTCTCCTGACATCACACGCTATTTATTTAGATAAGGGGGTCGGTGGAAGGATGGTCTAAACCACTCGGGTTCAATTCCTGCATTGGGTACTTTTTTTTAATTAAAAATAATTCTCCAATGGCCCCCGATTCTTCCAAAAGTTCATCCCCACCAGCGAGTGTAAGTAACCAAACAGGGATCTGGCATATTTGTAAGTGCAAAGTCGAACTGTTTTTCACATGGGTAGACATGTGGTGCACTTACAGTAAAAGCAGTCGCCAACTTCTACCCACCATCATTATCATAACTCTGCCTTTGCTGGTCCCAAGCCCGGATGAAAATGGAGGAGGGGGAGCAGTAACAAGCTCGCTAAAAAACCAGTGGTGTAACTGGCCCGGCTGATAGTACCCTGTGAGGGCTCCTGATCCAGGGATACAGGATGAGCAGCATTTGTACTCCATGTTAGGAGCAGCTGAACATGGCGTCTGTTCCTCATGTCAGAGGCGGCCATTTGTCTTGGAGCTAAGTCGGCCTGCCACTGAGTAGTGCTCCCAGTCTTAATGACAAAGGCAGACGCATTTTACTTCACCCAATCATGATGGTTGTCAAATCCCCCCACTATGCTGCATCGGCCGTCGCGCAGAATAATCAGGGCCGCGTCTGGAGTTTAGGCAGAGGGCTTCATTCGAAAAATTCTCTACAGTCTCCCAATGCCAAATTGAATGTTCTTCAATGCAACATCAATGGAATATCTACCAATAAGAGCAAGGTTAAACTGGACGAGATCACTGGGGGATTGTGCTAATATCATTTGTCTGCAAGAAACCAAGCCCAACCACCATTTTAAGGTAAAGGGCTTCAAAATACTGACAGACCTTCAGCAGATGGAGGAGGAGGGCTCCTGACCCTCATCAAAGACCTTTCCTTTGAAGAAATTGTCACTCCTTCAACAACCCATACTGAACTACAGGCCTTCAAAATACACCTACCCAATCAGAGACCCCTAACAATTGTGAATACTTATCACCCCTCAGCACCTTCATTGATGACAACAACCTCACAATTATGTCCCGTGGTCCTACCTACATCTCACACTCCTATGGAACTCCGCAAACACTAGATCTCACCATCACCTCTCCATCTATGCAACAATTCATAAAAAAACAGCACCCTGTAAAGCATCGGAAGCGACCATCTTCCTTTGCTAACAGAAATCTCCACCTCCACCCCAAAATCTTCACAAAGACTTTTCTGGAACTATAAGAAAGCCTCCTGGAATTCATTTAAAACATTGTTAGATAGTCCTCTCAGCAAAATCCCACTAAATTCCTCTTTGGAAGACAGGTGGAAGAACTGGAAGTCTGCAGTCCTAATTTCTGCCAAACAAAATATCCCCAGAGGAAACAGAAAATTATACATTCCTGGATACAGAGAGGTACTAGATCTTTTGAAAGATGAAATAGAAGATAGGAACCAAGTTTACCAAGACCTCATTGAGAACAACAGCACCCTCCTCATCAGGGATTACAATCACCTTGCTGCAAAAATTAAGCTTAAGGCCGACCAAATCAAACAGAATAAGTGGATTGAACTCTGCTCTTCAATTGACCCAAAAACCAGCGACACGAAACTATAGGTCCATCTTCTCCCGGCACTGAGCCAGGTGGAGGCAGTCCTTGAGCTCCTGTTCCCTCAGCTGCCCACAATTCTCCGTACATGAATAGTTGATTTAGAGAGGCTCAGTTTAACAACACAACAATATGGTGAGTTTTCACTGGGTACAACCCTGGGTGGAGTCTTTCATAAGTTCAACCCCAACATTTATTGAAATCTTTTAAAGTAGACCCATTAAAAAGTTCGACAGGAAATTTTCTCCTATATTTGGATTTTGGAAAAAAAAGTAATAATAAATACTTGAGTATATTAGAAAACATTGATTGACATGTGTGCTACATGTATTATATGAATAACTTTGAAAAAAATGCAAAAGCTCTTTATTCAATAGACTGCTGTGTGTCAACAAGTAGCCGACAAGTAGTACACATGACCATTAAAAAATCGTTTTAATTTTTCTTTATTTTTTTTATTTAATTATTTTATCAGACACTGGGTAATAAGACCAAATGCAAATAAATAAATAGTGTGACGTTTCGGTAACAGCGTTGTTACCATCTTCAGACAAAAGTACTGAATGAGAAATTTTACCACAGCATGTTTTAATCCAAATTGTGCCTTATCATTATTTTGTCAGAGAAACAGCACACAGAGATGAAGGGTATACATTGTATTTGACCATTGACCACCGTTTCACGGCAATGTGTTCAATGTGACAGTAATAACTTAATCCTGTTTGGATCTTGACCCGGTGACTGAGAAAAGTCTAGCTCAAACAACCAGCCCAGCGAGATCCCAAACATCATGACCTTCCTGGGCCACAAGCCCTTCTGAGTATTACATCCCCGCCTTGTCTCATCAATACACTCAGGTTAAAATGATATTGCATGAGTTTCTAGAGTGGTGCTGGGGATGAGTGGTCTAAACCCTTTATTTTTCAACTTCTATACCCTGGGATCAAATCTTGCATTGGCCACTTTTTTATAATAATAACTAGCGGACCCGCCCGGCTTCGCCCGGGTTTTACCCGAGTAAAAGTTTGTCTAACGAATCTCTCGATAAAGTGAACATTTTTTTCCCGGTCCCTTGAAAAATACTCGATAAGTTGAATAAAATCAATATTAATTGGTTCCCTCGGTAATTGGAAGTTAAAGGAATAGTATCTTGCCTTGGAATTGTATCATTATTCTTGTATGGATGTACCCGGCTTCGCCCGGGTTTTACCCGAGTAAAGGTTTGTTTAACGAATATCTCGATAAAGTGAACATTTTTTCCCGGTCCCTTGAAAAATACTCGATAAGTTGAATAAAATCAATATTAATTGGTTCCCTCGGTAATTGGAAGTTAAAGGAATAGTATCTTGCCTTGGAATTGTATCATTATTCTTGTATGGATGTACCCGGCTTCGCCCGGGTTTTACCCGAGTAAAGGTTTGTTTAACGAATCTCTCGATAAAGTGAACATTTTTTCCCGGTCCCTTGAAAAAATACTCGATAAGTAGAATAAAATCAATATTAATTGGTTCCCTCGGTAATTGGAAGTTAAAGGAATAGTATCTTGCCTTTGAATTGTATCATTATTCTTGTCTCAAATAAATTGCCGTGTCATCCTGAATTTTGTCTTTCCTAATTTTCTACATTACAAAATCATCGTATCATCATGATAATATTTAGAGCAGATTGTTGAATTATAACAGATAAATTAGAATAATTATCTTGATTATTTCTAGGCGAAAAGTTATTTCAAAAATTTTATTTGCTAGAAACCTTCCCAGTACTATACTAAATAACTTCCCAAAGTTTCATGGCGATCCAATGAGTGGTTTGGTCAGGCATAAAGGACAAACAAACAGACATACATTCATTTTTATATATATAGATATATATATATATTAACAGTAATTAAACGTAACAGTAAGAAAATGTTGATTTTAAAATATTTTAATTTTAAAATATTTTAATTTTTTCATATTTTAAATATGTAAATAGAGTCTCTTAAGAAAGACCACCTAAAAACATGAATCAACTTGTTTCTCCTGTTGGTGGTCTCTCATTGAAGATTCTAATTGCTATTAAAGAATCTCTAATAGACCTTTAATAAGAGACTGCCTCTTGGAGAGACGGTGTAGCTACGAAATGGATATTCCCGGCTTCGCCCGGATTTTACCCGAGTAAAGGTTTGTCTAACGAATCTCTCGATAAAGTGAACATTTTTTCCCGGTCCCTTGAAAAATACTCGATAAGTTGAATAAAATCATTATTAATTGGTTCCCTCCGTAATTGGAAGTTAAAGGAATAGTATCTTGCCTTGGAATTGTATCATTATTCTTGTCTCAAATAAATTGCCGTGTCATCCTGAATTTTGTCTTTCCTAATTTTCTACATTACAAAATCATCGTATCATCATGATAATATTTAGAGCAGATTGTTGAATTATAACAGATAAATTAGAATATTTATCTTGATTATATCTAGGCGAAAAGTTATTTCAAAAATTTTATTTGCTAGAAACCTTCCCAGTACTATACTAAATAACTTCCCAAAGTTTCATGGCGATCCAATGAGTGGTTTGGTCAGGCATAAAGGACAAACAGACATACATTCATTTTTATATATATAAGATAAACGAAAACAATAAAGCATCATGGGCTGCGTATCTTTATTATATGCGTATCTATATTATATGTAATAAAGATACGCAGCCCTTGATGCTTTATTGTTTTCGTTTATAAATTGTACAGGGTTTTTTCATTCTATATATATAGATAAATAAAAAAAACTCCAATGGCTCCTGATTCTTGTAAAAGACCAACCTCACCAGCGAATCCAAGTAACCAAACGGGGCTCTTTGACACTTGTAAGTGCAAAAGTCAAAGTGCTTTTCAGTGAAAGCAGTCGCCAACTTCTACCCACCATGATTATCATGGCCACATGTACTAGGGAAGAGTGGAACTGACCTTCTGGGCATTGGTGTCATCGGCCACTTTCTCCAGCTGCTCCCTTAGAGTCCGGAGCTCTCTGTTCATCTGGGAGATGGATTCTTCTATTTGGTGGAGTTCTTCTCTAGCCTGGTCCAGCTTGTCCTTGATTCCCTCGCTCCGGTACCTGGAGCACATTACAGCATCTACTGCTGGAGTTCCACTAGGAGACATGTTGACTAACCTGTCGTTGTCCTCCTGCATGGTGTGGAGGGAGGTGAGGTGGTTGTTGACCTGGCTCTCCTGCACCACCACCACTCATTGTCTCTCCGTACACCTCAGTCAGTGGCGGCCATCTTACCTTGGCTCTGATGTTCTCCAGGGCTTCCTCCCTGGCCGCCAGCAGCTGGATTCTCTGTGCCTCCAGCTCCTTAATTTTCTCCTGCACCCAAGTACTGGGTGTAGTCCAGACAGTTCTTGTGGTATAGCTGGAGGTAGGAATGGAAACACAAGGTAATAAGACCAAATACAAATAAATAGTGCGATGTTTTGCTAACAACATTGTTAGCAATATGTCACTATTTATTTATAGTCTTATTTCACCATGTGTTTCAAACCCATAATCCTAATTGTAACTTAGTATGGAATTTATGGAAACACAAGGTAATAAGACCAAATACAAATAAATAGTGTGATGTTTTGCTAACAACATTGTTAGCAATATGTCACTATTTATTTATAGTCTTATTTCACCATGTGTTTCAAACCCATAATCCTAATTGTAACTTAGTATGGAATTTATGGAAACACAAGGTAATAAGACCAAATACAAATAAATAGTGCGATGTTTTGCTAACAACATTGTTAGCAATATGTCACTATTTATTTATAGTCTTATTTCACCATGTGTTTCAAACCCATAATACAAATTGTACCTTAGTATGGAATTTATGGAAACACAAGGTAATAAGACCAAATACAAATAAATAGTGAGTTGTTTTGCTAACAACATTGTTAGCAATATGTCACTATTTATTTATAGTCTTATTTCACCTTGTATTTCAAACCCATAATACAAATTGTACCTTAGTATGGAATTTATGGAAACACAAAGTAATAAGACCAAATACAAATAAATAGTGCGATGTTTTGCTAACAACATTGTTAGCAATATGTCACTATTTATTTATAGTCTTATTTCACCTTGTATTTCAAACCCATAATACAAATTGTACCTTAGTATGGAATTTATGGAAACACAAAGTAATAAGACCAAATATAAATAAATAGTGAGATGTTTTGCTAACAACATTGTTAGCAATATGTCACTATTTATTTATAGTCTTATTTCACCATGTGTTTCAAACCCATAATCCTAATTGTAACTTAGTATGGAATTTATGGATTATTGTCAAAATATGTGAAGAATTGCAGAGAACCTTTCTCAGGGCAAAGACACTCAATGAGAGGGTGCTACAAGATGATAAACCTTACATAGGATTGTAGAATCATTCCTGGAAACTGGGTGAGTTCCACGACCCGAGTGGTGGTATACCACGGTGAGTTTCTTTCAGATATTCTCTGAATTTTTAACGTGGTCTTTGTACGGAAACATGTGGAAACAAAGACAATAGAAATATATCTACCACTGCTGTCTATGGTTCAATGCAAGACCAAATAGGGGAAACAGTGGAGTACTTAAGGTTGATACAAATGATACAAGAAAATAAGACCTAATCCAAATAATTTAATAGTGTGTGATGTTTCGGCAACAGCATTGCTACCATTATCAGACAAAATAATCTTTTGTTTCTTTTGTCTGATGATGGTAACAATGCTGTTGCCGAAACGTCACACACTATTAAATTATTTGGATTTGGTCTTATTTTCTTGTATCTATAATCCAAATTGTGTTTTATCACCGTTGCTACAACTCCGTCTTTGCCGGTCCCAAGCCTGGATGAAGAAGGAGGAGGGGGAGCAGTAACAAGCTCGCTAAAAAACCTGGGCTCAGCTGGCCCGGCTGATAGTACCCTGTAAGGGCTCCTGATCCAGGGATACAGGATGAGCAGCGTTTGTACTCCATGTTAGGAGCGGCTGCACATGGCGTCTGTTCCTCATGTCAGAGGCGGCCATTTCTTTTGGAGCTAAGTCGGCCTGCCACTGAGTAGTGCTCACAGTCTTAATGACAAAGGCAGACGCTTTTTACTTCACCCAATCATGATGGTTGTCAAATCTCCCCACTATGCTGCATCGGCCGTCGCGCAGAATAATCAGGGCCGTGTCTGGAGTTTAGGCAGAGGGCTTCATTCGAAAAATTCCCTACAGTCTCCCAATGCCAAATTGAATGATCTTCAATGCAACATCAATGGAATATCCACTAGTAAGAGCAAGGTTAAACTGGACGAGATATTATCACTGGCGGATTCCAAAGGCGCTAATATCATGTCTGCAAGAAACCAAGCTTAAGCCCAACCACCTTTTTAAGGTAAAGGGCTTCAAAATACTGAGAAAAGACTTCAGCAGATGGAGGAGGAGGGCTCCTGACCCTCAAAGACCTTTCCTTTGAAGAAATTGTCACTCCTTCAACAACCCATACTGAACTACAGGCCTTCAAAATACACCTACCCAATCAGAGACCCCTAACAATTGTGAATACTTATCACCCCTCAGCACCTTCATTGATGACAACAACCTCACAATTGTGTCCCATGGTCCTACCTACATCTCTCACTCCTATGGAACTCCGCAAACACTAGATCTCACCATCACCTCTCCATCTATGCAACAGTTCATAAAAAAACAGCACCCTGTAAAGCATCGGAAGCGACCATCTTCCTTTGCTAACAGAAATCTCCACCTCCACCCCAAAATCTTCACAAAGACTTTTCTGGAACTATAAGAAAGCCTCCTGGAATTCATTTAAAACATTGTTAGATAGTCCTCTCAGCAAAATCCCACTAAATTCCTCTTTGGAAGACAGGTGGAAGAACTGGAAGTCTGCAGTCCTAATTTCTGCCAAACAAAATATCCCCAGAGGAAACAGAAAATTATACATTACTGGATACAGAGAGGTACTAGATCTTTTGAAAGATGAAATAGAAGATAGGAACCAAGTTTACCAAGACCTCATTGAGAACAACAACACCCTCCTCATCAGAGATTACAATCACCTTGCTGCAAAAATTAAGCTTAAGGCCGACCAAATCAAACAGAATAAGTGGATTGAACTCTGCTCTTCAATTGACCCAAAAACCAGCGACACGAAACTATGGAGACTGCTACATGCCCTCAATCAGGACACTCCATCTAACAGCAGCTCAAATACCTTCAAGGATATTTCTGGAAATCCCCTCACAGACAAATACAGCATAGCAAATCATTTTGCCCACCATTACAGCTCCACCGCAAAAGTTAATTTTAATTTACAGGATAAAATAATAGGTAGAAAATATAGGCGCACCAGAAACCTTGCAAAATCCAAACCCAGCCACAACATTTTCAGTAAACCTTTTCAAGAACATGAACTGGACAAAGCTTTAAGTCATCTTGATCCTACAAAAGCTCCTGGTCCAGACAACTTCACTGGACCCATGTTGAAAAATCTCAGTTCCCATGCCAAACTAGAACTCTTAAGGATTTTCAATTACAGTTGGAGCTTGTCTACCCTCCCTAAAGAGTGGAAACATGCCACAATTATCCCCGTCCACAAACCAGGCAAGCCTGAGAACCACCCAACCAACTACAGACCTATCTCTCTGACCTCTATTCCCTGCAAAATCATGGAACACATGATTCTCAATTGATCAACTTTTTATCTTGACCTCAACAACCTACTAGACCCTCATCAAAGAGCTTCTAAAAAATATCAAAGCACAGAAGATTCAATCTTTTACTTCGTTCAACAAATCCAGGACAGCTTCCATCATAAACCTACAAAATCTACTATAGCAGCCTTCATCGACCTTTCCCAAGCCTTCGACAGAGTCTGGAAGGAAAAGCTAATTCTCAAACTCGATGAACTTGGAATAGAGGGAAGTATGCTGAGTTGGATCAGCAATTTTCTATCCAAACGCACCATACAGGTTAACTTCAACAGCATCAAATCAAAAACCACTCGTATTTACCAAGGTCTACCCCAAAGATCAATTCTAAGTCCTATTCTCTTCAATATTTACCTAAATAATGTACACCTTTATTGTAAACATTGATCAACACGAGAGGTCAACATGGATACTTACATTCCTCTGGTCGGGATACTGGATGATTCCCAAGTTTGGGCTGAGGGTGTTGACTGCAACACTGGGTCAACAACGGAGGACACTTCGAGTCGAGGGATCCAACTTACAGGGGTGATGGCTAATGGTTGGACTTTCATTTGTTAGAACCTTGAACAAGGAGGATTTTCCTGCGTTGGGGAATCTGCACAATATATTGGGGCCATTAGATTTCTATGTTCAGGTTGGTTGAGCCTAGGTGACGTGCGCCAGCTGAACTCTCAATATTTGTTTGTTTTGTCTTGTTTATACAGTCGAACTTGGATAATTCAAACCTCAAGGGACCATAAAAAAATTCGAATTATCCAAAAATTCGAATTAAAGATGTTAAATTATTTATATAGGAAATTCTAGGGACCAAGATAAATATTCAAATTAAAGAGGTTTTCGAATTAAAGAAGTTCGAATTATCCAAGTTCTACTGTAATATAATTTAAGGTGAAAAAATCAGCCCTCCTGGAATAAATGTAACTAAAAGTTACTGATGGCTTGGGCCATCTATCGGAATAAATATCTTTGATATTTAATTATTCTAGAATTGGCCAAAAACCTATTCTTGATTTATCAAGAAAAGCTAAAGGCCTCTCTGGCCGTTGGCACAAGCTGAAACTCAACATCCAATTCAGGCATCTTGAATAATTATGAAACTCGGGGCATGTAAGCTAGAGAGAATATCCCTGGAAGCCTGATTTTTTCACCTTGATACAAGGGATTGAAATGTGGTGAGGCTGTAAACACAAGATAATAAGACCAAATCCAAATAAATAAATAGCGTGTGATGTTTCGGTAACAGCGTTGTTACCATCTTCAGACAAATCTTTATTAACAATTCAGTACTTTTGTCTGAAGATGGTAACAGCTCTGTTAGCGAAATGTCGCACATTGTAACATGAGTACAGTTACTGCTTCTCCCAATCTCTGGAGATCTTCTGCAGCTTCAGAACACATGTATTAGATGGGATCTTTGGGAGAGGCTTATCATCAAACAGCTGCATGGACTCGTGTAATCTCTACAAAGGGGAAAAGGTTCCTCACCCCACAAGGCAGACATGGCTTTTTATTAGGAGTTCTAAGGTGAGAGTAACCTGTTCCCCAGGCTGAGGAACATAATGGTTCCTCTCACTTCCTCCATCACCTCCCTCGGCAACCATAAGCTCTTGTCCATATTTTTCAAGCAAGCCTGGACACATCAACAACTTTAATACCTTGATTAATCAAGAGAAGTTAACTCAGGCTCTCATCAGCATGGTACAACCTATATTTGGCCAATTCTGGAATATTAGTTGATATTTATTCTGACAGATGGTGCAAGCCATTAGCAACTTTTAGTATAATTTTTTAGTTATAAATTTTTTTCTCTTGTTACCACAGAGAAGCTGTATATACTGCCTAAACCAGGGTGTAACCTCAGTCATAACATTTATAAAGGGTCTGTTTGGGAATAGAGAATAACATGTTGGTTTTTGTGGGTGTTTACATGGGAAGATCACATCAATTATATAATCATTAAAATATTTAATAACATATAAAATTAAAAGAAAGGATATATAAGAGCCACATAAAGTGTCTGTTCTTGCCTCTTCTTCTTTTTCTTGTTTTTTTTTCTTTTGTTTATCTTATTTCATAGAATATCTCTATCACATATAATAAAGCGTTTGTTCGTTGAAGCCGAATAGGATTGGTCCATTCTGTGTCACGTGTTAAAGTTACGTATTCTGTGTCACGTGTTCAAGTTAGGTAGTTAAGTGACGTGGCCGGCTGTAGGTCTGTTTGGTTTTTGTTTTCATCCTTTATTTTATTCTATTCTGACCTTATTAGTCATTTTTTGCTTTCGGCAATTTATTCGGTGAATATTTGAGGAATAATATTTTTTAAATAATTTTATTTTTTTAATTTAGCTTGATTATTTTATTTTTATAAACAATGGCTCCTAAAAGAGCCCTTTCTATTGTTGAGGCCATCGAAGCAAAGCAACGTCGTATTGAACAGCAGCGACAAAGACGTTTAAATTCACCCGTAAGAGAACGGCATAATGAACAACAACGGCAATACCGAATGAATATGAGCGAAAATCAAAGAGCCCTTCAAAGGGGATCGATCCCTGACGGACCATGAACGTTATTTTACCTCGAACACTTCCGATTACATATTATTAAGTATCAAAAAGGAATGTGAGAAATAGAATTAGGAATCCACCTGCTCTAGCCGATCCCGTCCTTGGACGGGCTTTTCTACTAGTATATATATAAGTCAATGCCTGTCTGTTTCGCGATAAACTCAAAAACTACTGAACCAATTGGTACCAAATTTTGCATGTCGCTTTTTATAAACCTGAGGAAAATTTTTGGCTACATTTTGATTAGTATTTTTGGCTATTTCTTTTTTTCATTTGAAGAACTTTTTTTTTACGTAGAGTAAATACGAGGCGAAGTAACAACACGAGGCCAATTAAGCGACCAATGAGCGTTCTGCATTTCTTTTCAAGTTGCTTGCATACTTTTTTTTAAATATCTTTTTATGCGAGTGTCACTTATTTTTTACAAAAGAGTATTGAGAGAGAAATTTATATTACTAAGTTAGGGTAAGTGCATACAATGCAATTAAAAAAAAAAAAAAAAAAAATTAGCGTTACTGTATGTAATACTGTATGTATAGGTCTCCTCACCTAAGGGGCATCCAATCTGGGAGATGACTTTAGTCCCACAGGGGACCGGGATCTTCAAGTCCCGACCCCTTGCCCCGATTAGTATACGATTCCTACATCACTGGTTAGAGAGGGTCATACAACCAAGGCAGGGCACCTACTTGCTGTCATCTCCCTTTAATGCGACAAGCTTTGATGGTGAGAACGCAAGTCTTCTTAGACTTGTTTGATCCTGGCAGAACAAATACACGTTCCCACCCTTCCCACCTCTGCCTTTGAGGCGGGGAAGTCCACGACCTCCAGGTCCACCTTGCACAGTAAGAATTACTCTGTCGAGCACGCTGGGTCGCCATCTCTGCACAGACATGTTTCCCTCATCCCATTGATTTTTGTTACCTTGACCTGGGAACGAATCCCGCATTGAGTTCTTTTTTTTTCACTCCAATGGGCCCAACAAGATAAAAACCCCACCTGTGAGTTCAGGTAACCAATTGGACCTTGATGTACAAAGGTCAAACTGCTTTGCAAATCTTCATCAATTCCCTACCACAATTACAGTTTTCACTAATTAGAAAATCTCCAGTAAGAGGACACCTCTCTCTGCAAAGGATGTTTTCTTCACCAAAATTAGTTTTCACTAAACAGCAACCCTCCAGTAAGAGGACACCTCTCTCTAAAGGACAGTTTGACTCTGCAACTAGGTGTTGTTCCCTTTATGAAAGAGATTTCACTGTAAAGGTGGCTTTATAATCATATGTATAATCATGGATAATACTTAAGGAAGTGAAAGTCTTTGATGTCGCCAGTCATCTAATTTTTTTTTAGGAGACATAGGCAATTTTGTTCACATTGGTTACACATTTGGTGTGTCTTCAAAAAGGTCACTGTAATATCTTTCAGAGTTATTGTCCCGATATACAGCAAAACCCTGCTAATACGAACCCTGGATATAACGAACCTTCCCTTATAACGAACCCACGCCGATTCCCAATTCCATTCCATTGAAAATACCATCGTTATAACGAACTTTGCGATTTTTAGAATAACGAACTGCCCCTATAACGAACCTATTTTCGGTCCCAAAATAATAAAATCTATTTAAAATACTATGCTTATAACGAACTTAGAATTGTAATTTAAAAAAAAATTAAAACAACCAAATTTTGAGCATGTTTCAGCTCGCGGATCGCGATTTCAAAACAATAAATTTAGTGGCATTGTTTGTTTTGAATTTTGCACTTTATTTTTGCTGTATGTTGTATAAATTTTAACACATTATACTTTTTATTAAATAGAATATATTTTCATCCATTAAATTTGAAATATAAAAATACAAATGGCTTCCAAAATGAAGAAAACAAAAAGGCATTTTAAAAACAAAAGCGTTATTTCTTTAAAAAAAAAAAAGGCCATTTTCAGAACTTTTCAAAGTGAAACAACACAGGCAAAATGTTAAGAACATATTAAAATAGGATAATATAACTTTTCTATCATAAAAGATAAAATATAAAGCTATTAGAAATTGTTACAAAGAGGAATCAACCTCAACTTTTGCCGCGATCGCGATCGTACATTTTAGGGCTAAAAAAAAATCCAAATAAATGGTCCCGTGATCAAACAAAAACTATTTTTATGCCATTAACTATGGGTGATTTTAAAGTCAGCAATGTTTTGCATGACAGGTTAAAAAAAAATGAAATCTAGACCTAGAATAATATGTGGGAAAATGAAATGGAAGAAAAACACCACTTTATTTGAATGGTGCAATGCTTGAAGAATGCTTTGAAGCAACAAGGTGTTAGAGCCATTTTTTCAAGTAAACAATGTATTATATAATGTGATAATGATGTTTTAAAATCATTTTATATCTTTGAATATATATTTAATAAAACTTTGCCTAGGATTTGTCTTGATTTTTAAATTAGACATAGAGGTACATGTATGTTAATGATAAGAAGAACCTATCATCTAATGATTTCTTTTATTATTCAGTATTAATGTAAGGAAATTGATCAATTAAGGGAATTAAAACAAAGTGACCACTATTAAGAGGAAGCCTCTTCCAGTGTGTATGGCTGTCCTTTAATTATACGGTCTAAAAATTTTGAAAAGTAAAAAAAATGGCCAAACCGTGGCTATAGTGAACCAAAAGCTCTGTCCCATTGGGGTTCACTATAGAGGGGTTTTACTGTATTTTCCAAACCATTATTGAAAAATTTCAAAGTTGTTATACACCTGCTGAATACCTTACTGTTGATGAAATGCTTGTAGGGTTTCGGGGAAAATGTCCATTCAAAATTTATATACCCTCAAAACCTAATAAATATGGGATAAAAATAGTGATACTAGCAGACTCAAGAACACATTATATGTATAATGCAATGGTATATACAGGAAAATCTAAAACTCCAAAGTCAAAAGAACTATCCTTGCCAACCCAAATACAGTATAACCTCGTTAATTCGACACACCCCAATTCGACACTCGGCGATAATTCGACCATGTTCCGATGTCCCGACCTCCGGCCTATCAAATAACAAACCGTAATTTGACAGTATCGATAATATGACAGTTCCGATAGTTCGACCATTTTAAAATTTGAATTTCGACAGTTGAATGTTATTTTACATGCAACTTTACCGCTAAACGGTATTACGGCGGCGACGATCGGCATCGGCGGGCGCCGATACGATCACGCCTGCGCACTTTTGGTTTCTGGTTAGTTTAAGTTTCACTTTGCAGTGCCGTTGCGCAATTTCGCGGATGTTATTGTTGTTTTTTTTACGCGCGAATTTCGGCATCATGCGCTAACTAATAATAATTTTTATTTTTTATTTTTAACATTGAAATATTTTAGCTATTTTTAAATTTATAAATAATTTCTTTTTAAATAAATAAATCTTTATAAAATGATCCAACAATTATTATGATAACATTTTAATTCAATATTCTGTGTTAATTTGAATAAATGAGTGGGGCAAGAATGTCAGGTTCTGCCAAAAAAAATTGGAAACGTAGTCAGTATCACCAGCTCACTTATGTGGAAAAAATGAAAATTATAGAAGAAATAGAACAAGGAAAATCACATAGTCAAGTTTCCAGAGAGAGAAATATTCCACGGTCCACCATTAGCACAATTTTTAAAAATAAATTTGCGATAAAATCTGCCTTTTTAAAATCTAATTTTAGCTCTACCTTGAAACGTGATCGTGACGGGGAATTCCCAGAGATTGAAGAAGCCCTGTTTAGGTGGATAAGGCAGGCAAATGCCATGAAACTTGCCATAAATGGCAATATCTTGAAAGAAAAGGCTATACTCTTGGCCTTGAAAATGGGTCAAGATAATTTTGAAGCTAGCAATGGCTGGCTAGAAAAGTTTAAGGCCAGAAGGAATATTGCTTTTAAACGACTTCATGGAGAAGCTGGAAGTGTGGATGCCAATAGTATAGCCACTTGGAAAGGTGGGATTATTCCTTCACTTTTAGCTAAATACAGCCCACAGGACATTTTCAATGCTGATGAAACAGGGTTATTTTATAAACTTTTGCCTAATCAAACAATGACTATCAGAGGTGAGAAATGTGAAGGGGGTAAGAAGTCTAAAGAGAGAATTACAGTGTTGGTATGCTGTAATATGGATGGAAGTGAAAAACTGCCTTTACTTTATATTGGGAAATATAGAAGACCACGATGCTTCCATGGCATGAATATTCCCTCAAATTATCATTTTAATAAAAAAGCCTGGATGATTGGGGCAATTTTTACGGATTGGCTGAAAAAATTGGACCAAATATTCAAAAGAAGAGAAAGAAAAATTTTATTAATTTTAGATAATTGCCCAGCCCACCAAATACCTGAAGGGTTACAGAACATTGAAATAAGATTTTTGCCCGCCCTAACTACAAGTGCATTACAACCCTGTGATATGGGTATCATTAAAGCCCTAAAAGACCAATATAGGAAACGAATGATAACGTATCTTCTCACTTGCATGGAAGAAAAAAAAATGCTCAAGTGCATTTACTCTTTGCAATTAGCTGGCTAGAGGCTGCATGGGTTGGGGTTAGTTCTTCCACAATAAAAAATTGTTTTTCTCATTCAGGATTTGTGATGGATGAAGCAATGGAAGAAGTTGTTGAAGAAGAAATGAACAGATGTTCTGAGGCATTAAAAAAACATCAAGCCATTGATGTCAACTATATTGACTTCTTGGAAGTTGATAAAGATGTGCAAGTTGCTGGGGAACAGTCCATTGAAGAAATTGTAAAGGAGGTAATGGGTAAAGAAGAAGATGAAGAGGTAGAGCCAACAGAAAAAGATTTAAACAAAACATCAATAACACCTGCAGCAGCAGTGGATGCCTTTAATACAATAAAAACTCCTTGCTATTTAAAAGACATTTCTAAGGAAGAAAGGCATGCATGTCTTTTAAAAATAGACTATCTGGAATACATCCTGAATAGGATTTCAGAGAAAAAACAGACATCTATAAAAGATTTTTTTTTTTAATCTTGATTCTTTTCAAATAATATTTTTTAATTTTCTTTTTATTTTCCATATTTATTTTCTTTAAACTATTATTCACAATTGGAATAAAATATTATTTGTTTCGAAAATATGTATTATTGCCATTTTGTCCCAGATACTAAAAGTTATTCATGAAATACACACACAATGGTTTCAATTAATATCATTAATTTATATTACAGAGCTATTTATAAAATATATATATATATTATTTTAGCTAGTTAGATGATTAGCTAATCATCTAACCTTAATTCAACACTTCCTTTAATTCAACCGAAAGCTCTGATCCCTTGGGGTGTTGAATTAAAGAGGTTTGACTGTAGTTTTAGATATTAGTCGACCGCTTTGGAAGAGTAATAGAAATATTACAGCAGACAACTGGTTTACTTCAATAGAATTAGTTGATAAGTTGAAAGAACATGGCCTTACATATTTAGGAACGATGAGAAAGAACAAACCTCAGATTCCACCACAATTCCAACCGCATCCTAAAAGAGAATCAGGAACATCTATTTTTTGTTTCTCTGGAACAAAAACTTTAGTCTCCTATGTTCCCAAAAAAAGAAAATCAGTAATCCTTATATCTTCGATGCATCATGACAATAAATGTGATGAAACAACAGGAAAACCTGACATTATAATGGATTATAATCTAACAAAAGGTGTAGATACCATTGACCAAATGGTCTCTAATTTTTCTACCTCTCGTCGATCCAGAAGATGGCCTTTGGCACTTTTTTATGCCCTCTTAGATATCACAGCTCTGAATTCTTACATCATCTTCAACTATCAGATTGATAAAAAGGATCAAAAAGAAATAAGTAGCTTTATTGTTGATCTTGGGAGATCCTTGATTGATGAACACCTGTCCACACGTAATCTAAATTCCCTCCCGCTGGAATTACAGACGACAATAAAAAAAAATCAAAAATAATGATGGTTCAAGTACATCAAGAGGATCTACGATGCCACAAGAATCTGATACTCCAAAAAGGTGCTACAAATGTCCATCAAAAAATGCGGGAAAAGTGAAAACCTTATGCTCTGTATGTCAACTAAGCGTCTGTAAAAAACATTTCTTAATTATTTGTGAAAACTGTAAATAGATTATATTTAGAATTTTTAGAAGTCAAAATCTGTATATTAACATTTGTAATCATTAATAAACATGGTCAAAAGTCAATAAAAATAACATAATAATCTTTTTATGTTACATTAATAACATATAAAAATAAGAGAATATAACTTTTATATTATAAAATATGCATATAAAGCTATTAAAAATTGTTACAAAGAGGAATCAACCTCAACTTTTGCAGCGATCGCGATCGTACGTCTTAGGGCTAAAAAAAAAGGTCCAAATAAACGGTCCCTTGATGAAACAAAACAAGAAGTCCAAGTAGCGATCTTTATGGCTTCGATTGGACAATTGGCCCAGAAAATTTATAAAACGTTCAAGTTGAATGAAGGTGAAGAAAATAAGTTACAAGAACTTAAGGGTAAGTTTAATGAATACTTTACCCCTAAATTAAATTATACTGTAGAAAGGTATCAGTTTAATAATATAAAGCAGTGTAACGAGCCTTTTAAAGAATTACTAACTAAGGTTAAATTACAAGCAAAAAAGGTAAATTTGATCAAATGGAGGATGAACTAATTAAGGATAGAATAGTTGTTGGTATACAAAATAATGATGTTCGAGAAAAATTACTTTCTGATCCAGATCTGAATATAACTAAAGCAATTCAAATATGTGTAGCTGCTGAAAATGCTAATGCACAACTAAGAGAAATTAAAGATAGGAACGAAAATGAGCCATCCATTTCCACAATCGAAAGAAAAATTAGTAGAGATTTCTCACAGAAAGCCTTTAATCCTAGAGATACCACAAGCTTTAAGAAACTTATAAATAATTGTACACGTTGTGGAGCTAAACATGAAATAAACAAATGCCCAGCATATGGTAAAGTATGCCATAAATGGAAAAAGGCTAACCATTTCTCAAAATTATGCAAAACTGCCAAAAGGGAAAGAGTGGTAAACCTTGTAGAAGATACTGAGGTGGAATCGGATGAATTTTCTCTCTCAATAAATGGAATAAAGACCCGAAATGGACAAGAGTGGTTGGAAAGAGTAACGTTCAAAGGAAATCAAACAGAAATTAAGCAATTTAAAGAACCTGATGAACGTTTCAGCACGGTTCATATAGACTTAATCGGCCCATTTCCACCCTCCAACGAATATGTTTATTGCCTCACGTGCATAGACCGTTTCACTGGTTGGATTGAAGCAATACCCATACGAAACGAAACTGCCGAAACAGTAGCAAGAGCATTTTACGAAGGATGGATCACCAGATTTGGAGTCCCATATGAAGTGATAACCGACCAAGGAAGGCAGTTCACTTCGGAATTGTTTAAAACCTTGGCGACTTTATGTGGATAGTCGTAGATAATGATCATATCTCGATTCCCAGACTGGAAGGTTGTGGGAGGTTATGATCAGACCAGAAAACCCACAAAACTTCTCCTCATTAGAGGAAACGAAGAGGTATAGATTGAATTTTATGCAGGATGGGGGAATTTGTTTTAGCCAAGCCGTATAACCTGGGGTATAACGGCGCGACCTTGGGTAACCGATCTGACACCGTAGTTTCGACGCTTTTAGCGTGGCTGGAGTGAAGGTGTTCTAGACGGGAGGTCCTGTAAGATTGGCATGTAGGCAGAGATTGCCCAGTTATTCTAGACGAAGTGTTTCCGTCTATTGAATTTTTTTTGGTACCAGTTTGATTCCCCATAGCTAGCGGAAGTTTCTTCTAATAAAGGATTCGCCCTGCCATACGTTTTGTTGGAATGAATTCGAGTATAAGACCGATTCGAGAGGCAAAATAAGTAATTATTAGGACCTTCAACGAGTTTAAACTCGTTTCATGATAGGATAAGATTTTAAAGTATTAGTTAAATATAAGGACCGCGAACGAGACGCCAGAACGAGCCAATGAGTCAAAGTTTTAGAAGGGTTGTATTGAGGACAGTAGAATTAAGAGCAGTTATACAGGGAGTAGAATTCTGAAGGAATTTGTAAAAGAACCAAAATTTCAGATTGATAAAATTCAAATTTATAAGATGTAGATTTGTAGGATTCAGGTCAATGAATAGAGGGTATATTAGTAGATGAAAGTAATATGAATTTCTTGGAAGGGGGAGGTAGCTGAACTGTACACACCCCAGAGACAAGGTAAACGGAGTCACAAACAAAATAGTAGAAATTGATTAGTCGCTCTGCCAAAACAGAAAAATTCTCTTCATACGGTTGTCACCCTAGATTTAAATGGACTGTGTAGTTTAATAGAGGTCTGGGCTATGCTCCATTTGACCAAGATTCTAAATGACGTTCCCATCTGGGTTGAGAGAGTATTGGAATTTGAGGAATCTAACACACAAGAGAGAACCCACCCTCCAGTAGGATCGGGATAGACGAATATTACCCAGTGACCAACTCGTGATTCCAGACTGGATAAGATTGAAACTTAACTGAGATACTAAACCTTGAACCTTCAGCGCACAAATATACATTATGTTTACATTTTCTTTTTCAATATGTTATTATTTTTATATCATATATATTATATTATAGTCATATACTATTCATTTCAACAATTTTATTTTGACATTCATGATATTCATATTTATATTAAATATTTAATTATATATATTTTGTCACCAAATATAATCTTGTAGTAGTTTTCTTTTGTCATCTATCATGGGATGATTTTTATCACTTATATCTTAACATATTTAATCACTATCTACATGATATGTTTTTACTTCAATATATATGTTATACTCATCATATAACATGGAAGGATTCATTTTATCATTACATATTTCGTGCCTTATTTAATGATTACTTACATAATTTGTTTTCTGTAATTTTTATTTAGCAAAAGTCATCATGTCATAGGCTAACCATTATATACCAAGATATTTCTTTCAGCTAACTATAATTATCCTTTCCTTTGATTGTATATATATATAACTATACCACACGAATGTCTTGATTGGTACGAAAATAAAGATGCTGGCATGTTTTAGGAGTTGGACTAGTCAGTTATTTCTAAACGACTTCTTGGCGCCCAATTTTTTATATATAATATGTAATAGGGAAATGTCCTAACTGTATTGTTAGCAGAAAGAAGGTAGCAATGAATCCAGTACCCCAAGAGGCAAGGATGGGGTTGAGAGGACTTACCACTAGGAAGGCCTACTCCTCAAGACCAAAGAAGAAGGTGGAAGGGTGGTATATATACCCATGAATGGTAAGACAGATGACCTTGCTTACTTCCATACATATGATATGACTGTCCCCAATAACCTATTTTGATAACAGTGTTCTGACAGAATAATAGCACATAAAAACCCCTTTGCCAGGATGCGCAATGCCCACTAGTGTTCGGAATAATAAACATCTAGAATGGCATACCATCATTTTGACTAGCCTTACCTTCCCTATAGGTTTCGGTACACCTGGCTTCACCTAGTAATGGAAAATGCATTTTGCTAGAAATGGGCCTGCTTTCATAGTAACTGATGAAAGGCAGATGAATAATGAATAGCACAAACGCATTTGTCCATTACTTGGCAGGGGGAGGATTGTTGGGGCACGTTTTTGTAACCATACCCCAACAGAAGGCGTATGTATAATCAAATCGAATGGATACATGGCTTCCCTCCCACATAGACTTACAGACCATTCTTTTTGCCCAGAAACCTAGACAACAGATGACACCAGACTTCCATGCCGAAAGCTGATGCCTGGTAAAGAAGAAGACATCCAGAGACATCCGAGCTGGAAACTGTTGTTTCATATGTACATATATTCCCCTCACCAAAAAAAAAAAAATTTAGGTAAAGGTGACCAGAAAAAAAAAAAAGAGAAAAATGGAGAAGGAAGATCTCTAAAGACTGAAACTTATAAAATATCCTTCCAGAGAAAGGAAAGCATCACATTACAGTCCAGGTAAAAAGGGCCTGGGTCAATTTTAGCCAAGACGGGGGGGCGATATATATACCATCCCGAGAAAAAGGGAGGATTATATTTCAACCCATGTGGAAAGAGAGGGGGGGCTGGCGTCTGAAATTTTACACTATCGTCGTAGCTGTTGTTCTCTTTAGATTTTCTTGTTTTGGTAATACTATATATTCTATTTTGATGGAAGAGGCCTGGAGTCTGAAATCTTACACTAGTGCGTTCTATTTTGATGAGGCCTGGGGCGTCTATGAAATTGATACTGGAGCCGTTGGCCATTTTGATTGGTGTTTTTTTCGGCGAATGAAAATGGAGAGAGAGATGATATAAAAGAAGGTTCTCTGCCAAAAGGCAGGATTCGATCGGAGTCGCTCAGTGAGAAGGACGATTTTTAGACGGGCCTGAGACGTAGAGGAGACCAGACCTTGCCGCCGCTTTCGAGAGAAGGTAAGCCCCTTGCCATTATGGCTTAGCCCCCCCTTTTTTTTTTATTTTTCGAACAGAAGCTAATCTATTTAGATTCTGAATGGGCCCTAAAGGGCTTTAAGTGACTTAAAAGGAGTGTTAGGGTTCGTATATTTTGTCCCGCTAGAATAGATGGAGATCTAGGTTTCCCCCCCTTTTTGTGTAGTAGCCAACCTAGATTTCGCATGGGCCTTAAAGGGCTATAAAGTAACTTCAGGTCACCTCTATCTAAATTTTACTATGTAAATAGCATATCTCGTCAGTATAGACATGTTCCCAAATTTTAAGATATTTTAAATAAATATCTAGAGAAATTTTCTTGTTTCCTGAGTTTTTTTTCCCTGTGAATGTGATGATGTAAAGACATATGCCGATAGTGCATCACTGACAGCTGTGCTGCTATTATACAACATTAAGGTCTTCCTGCGGGTTATATACATGGGGTTGTTGGCCTAATTTGCTATATATATATACTTAAGTAAGGAAACTTTTAATAAGTCACATTGTGTATCCTCCCTTTTCAACTATCCAAACCGGGAACGCATCAATTAGCCTAACTAGGTTGCCATTTTTCAAGATAGTCCAAAAGACACAAATAAAATTTGAACACAGTTTCAAAGGAGGATGTAAATTTATATTTTACAATGACAAACTATTGCTACACACTCATCTACACTTTACTAGAGAGTCTATATGTAAATTTACTAATCAATTTCAAATCTTCGTTTGTTCAATTCATCCAGTAGTATTATCAGTTAAGCAGAAATTTTTTATCTTACCCTTTTAAAAAAATCTTCTATAAAATCAAAAGGTCCTATTATAATAGGATGAATTGAACAAACGAAGATTTGAAATTGATTATTAAATTTACATATAGACCTAATTTTTCAATAGTATATTTTTAGAATGCATTTAAATAACATGGCTAAAACATTTTTTAATTAAATTTTATATTTTAAATTTACCTGGTGAGATAGGCGACGTATTACATTTAAGCAAAACATTTGCGCGTATGGAAAGCAATTTGTTATGATCTAAATAAAAACATTAATGATGATCTGAACAAAGTTCAACCAAAACTCTATGAGCGAAAAAAATTAGGGATGTGGAGCCATAAAATTATATAAGTTTTTGCGACTATTTTTTTAATATAAAAATTTAAAATTTATTAATTACCAACATTCAAAAATTATTAAAACTCACACATGATATACGATTTCAATATTCTCTTTAGAAACAAGATTTATTTAAAAAAAACTACAAAAATATGAGTTTCTTTTATTATTATTATTTTTATTATTTTATAAGTCGACAACCCTGCTTCTTATGGCGTAATAATCAAAATATTGCCCTTAGTTTTTTTTTATACTTTGGTTTTGTTTCTTCTATTGATTCATTATTTTTTAATTGTATAATATTGACCAAATTAATCACAAATAAAAAGCAAAACGGTAAGAAAATATTCTTCTGTAAACGACTATTTCTTTGTTGATCGTATGTTCCCCATGCTGTTATCTTAGTCTTGTTTACTTCCAATGACAAATGTCACTAATGCCCTAATGTTTTTGATTTAATACCCTATGTTATATATATACAAATGCCCAAGTCACACTATAAGACCATTTAAAATATAATTTTAAAACTTATCATTTTAGTTTTGATTTAATATTATGGTGCTCATTAAAATTATTTTTAAAATAGTACAAGTAATCCAGAATAATCTACTTTTTATCTATCAGGTCAGAAGAAGTATTGTAGCTGAACTGAACAAACACTGAAGACTCCAAGGAGGATTTGAATCAAAGCCAGTGTACTGTAGCCTATAGAAAGGATTGAAGATATAAAGAGAATTGAGTGCAATGTCACAACATGATAATGACTCTATAGTGTACACAGTTTAATTAATAAATGTTGATCCTTTAATATATGATGAACTAGTTGTTATTGACCTAGGAGTCTCCTTTTGTACTTCTGGTGAGACAGTCATTTCTTTGGGTCACTCTTGGCACAATGCAACTGAGTATATCAATAGGTCAGGTCAGGTTCATATAGGGTAAATTTGGTTAGGTTTGATTAGTTTGGGTTGATTTGGAAATGGAATTGTTTTTGCTGACCCCCCCCCCCCCCCCCCCCCAAGTAGACCTAGAGGCTCTTTGATTTCCAGACTTAAGTCTGGTCATCTACGGACAATGACTTTCCAGAATGGTTGCAGGGTTTTCCCACTATGTACTAAGTGCAATTCTCAGCCTGCAACCCCAAGACATATTATTGACTGTATTGACTCATCCATTGTTGTGCTACATAATCATATATAGTCCAACCCCACCAGCAAGTACAAGTAACCAAACGGAGCTCTGTAAGTTCATTTGTAAGTGCAAAATTCGAACTGCTTTTCACATGTGTAGACATGTGGTTCACTTACACTAAAATCAGTCGCTAACTACCCACCATGATTATCATGGCCTCTACCACATGTACTAGGGAAAAAAAAAACTATTTAAGGACATGTGATATTTTTACTCATTTAGTCTTTTGTCTGCTGTTACTGAAGCTGTTACCGAAACGTCACACACCATTTATTTATTTGGATTTGGTGTCTTATTACCTTATAGATCTTGTTACTTCAAGGACATGATGTCTGCAGATGGCCACACTGGGTAAAATGAAGATCCAGGGCATCCGGAGTTTTGGCCCGGACCAACCAGGAGGACTGCAGTTCCAAGCCCCACTCACCATTATTGTGGGACCCAATGGTTCTGGCAAGACGGTGAGTTGGCTCATCCACCTGTGTGATACATGGAGTGGTAACCCACAAATATGGAGTCCTACCTGGTCTTTCTTATCTCACTCAATTGTATTAGGGTATCAAGGAGACAACTTCTTCTTTCTTATCTCCACCCAATCACACTAAGGTATCAAGCTTGTTGATGGTGTCTGCCGGGGAAGAGTAAAGCTCATCAATGGATGAGTCAATATAGTCAACAATATGTCTTGGGGTTGCAGACAGACAACATCTTTTTTTTTTTTTTTGCTTATCCCTAGTACACGTGGTACAGGCCATGATAATCATGGTGGGTAGTTAGCGACTGCTTTTTACTGTAAGCGCACCACATGTCTACACATGTGAAAGCAATTCGACTTTGCACTTACAAATGTGCCAGAGCCCCGTTTGGTTACTTGCACTCGCTGGTGGGGAGACAACATCATGACTGGGTGAAGTAGAATGTGTCTGCCTTTGTCATTAAGACTTGGAGAACTACTCAGTTAGCCCCAAAAGAAATGGCCGCCTCTGTCATGAGGAACAGATGTCATGTACAGCCACTCCTAACATGGAGTACAAACGCTGCTCATCCTGTATCCCTAGATCAGGAGCCTTCAAAGCCGGGCCAGCTGAGCCCAGGTTTTTTAGCAAGCTTGTTACTGCTCCCTCTCCTCCTTTTTTATCTAGGCTTGGGACTGTCAAAGGCGGAGTTCTATATCCTGGTGAATAGATCATATTGACATTAAGTTACTGGTATGTAATATAACCCATATTTGAAAAAGGAAAAAATCAGGTAAAAAGTTTCTTTTAATTTTTAATTTGCAAACTTTCGAGCAAATTCAAAATTAAAGGAAACTTTTTACCTGATTTTTATTTTCACTTTTTCAAATAATTTCTGGGTAACATATTTGTTCACATATTTGTCAATTACCACTTTGCAATGATTGTTGACATATTTGTGACCATCTGTCTGACCTTAAAGGATCAGGGTTTATCTCTTTGTTTCTTTTCTTGTATAGTGAATTGTTTCTGTTTAACAATGGTAAATTTACTTAAGCAGAGATATCGGGTTTTGTGTTTTGAAGTAAAAAAATGATCACAGATATAATTTGGATTATAAATTAGAAACACAAAGTGACCAAATCCTGGGTTTGATCTTATTGCCTTGTATCACCAATCTACAACTACTCTCTCAGACACAAGGTAATAAGACCAAATCCAAATAAATAAATAGTGTGTGACATTTCAGTAACAGCGTTGTTACCATCTTCAGACAAAAGTATTAAATTTTGTCTTATTGTGCCTTATCATTTCTCCACTTAGGTTTCCATAAGTTTTAGAGATGTGCTACAAGCATGGCAGTATTAGTATTTTCTGTGGTCACTCGTGGATGTGGACTCTCATAAAATAAGAAATGTCACAGTGGACATAAACTCATGTGCATATCTTCAAGTCTCATTCACCATTATTTCATTTTAGATATGGACATATGCAGGTTTTTTTTATATTTATGTGTATGTGATTTCTTGGGACCTCTGGGACCAGTGATGCTAGACGAACCTCGATGTCAACTCTACCGTGCAGTCGTGGTGGAAGGCGACACAGCTGGGCCAAAGGTGAAATAAACAAACAGAGATTCTACTAAGAAGCGTCTGAACGTCAAGAAGGAATGGGACGAGGAGGTTTCTGGCAGGAAAGGATTACCTCTATAGGAGCGGCCTACGCGGACTGAAGGACTGAAACAAAAGACTGAAGACTGAGTCTTGGGGCCTCCTTTTATAGCTTCCCTGGGTCCAGGCAGGTCACTGCCCTTTTCTGACGTAAACAGGGGGGGGGAAAGTTACATCATCCAGGAGGGCCACGACCTTGTAAAAATTGGACTGGGCTCAATAGGCCTACTTTCTTATTCTCACTTAGGCCTGATTAGTTTTAGCCTTAATTTTCTCCTGTTAATCTCCATTCCTTCTATCTGTACAGTTGCTATACCTTATTAGTCTTACGCGGTACAGATTGATGTTATTTGATGCTTTCTATTTGCAGTAAATAAGAAGTTATATACAGTCACGTGGTGGAACATGTGGTAGTAGATATCTGGATTATTTACAACAATTCCATTGTCTTAAATCATCACATGTATATATTAGTTGGCCACAGAGAATGGAATCAGAAACACAGCGCGCCAGAAGGCAGTGTGTTCTAAACTTTTCTAAATAAACAAAGTGTGTTTTCCCAGCTGTAATTTTTGATAAGTTGAGGGAGTAGGCCCTAAATTAAAAACACCTACGAATTGAAGGTTTTGAATTGTGGACTTTTTTTTTTTTTTTAATTATTCCTAGTACACGTGGTACAGGCCATGATAATAATGGTGGGTAGTTGCGACTGCTTTTACCTAAGCGCACCACATGTCTACACATGTGAAAAGCAGTTAAACTTTGCACTTACAAATGTGCCAGAGCCCCGTTTAGTTACTTGCACTCGTTGGTAGGGTTGGACTTTTGCAAGAATCGGGAGCCATTGGAGCATTTTTTTTTTTTTTTTTTTAAATCAGAAAAAAGTGTCCAATGCGGGAATCGAACCCTGGTCGTAGTGGTCGAAAACCAAACGCTTTAACCAGCCTTCCACCGACCCCCATTGTGGACATGGAGACTCAGAGTGCCATATGGAAAGATTACAAATATATCAATATTAAATGTAATTGATCCTATTACATCCCTAGAATCCCAACTATGTAAACAAAGGCCAATCGGACACATAATGAAGACAAATGGTTTAGAAAAGTTGAAAAAGTGAAGGAAGAGAGGAAGACCTGCAATGTTTACACACTTGATAACATTTTAAAAGCCTGCTGTAATATTTTTCTCATTAAGTACTTTGTCTGATGATGATAACAATGCTGTTACCAAAATGTCACAAACTATTTATTTGTATATACAGTAAAACCCCGATAATACAAACCCTGGATATAGCGAACCTTCCCCTATAACGAACCCACGGCGATTCCCAATTCCATTCCATTGAAAATACCATCGTTATAACGAACTTTGCGATTTTTAAAATAACGAACTACCCCTATAACGAACCTATTTTCGGTCCCAAAATGATAAAATCTATTAAAAATACTAGGCTTATAACAAACTTAAAATTGTAATTTAAATTTTTTTTTAAATAACAAAAGTTTGAGCATGTTTCATCTCACGAATCGCGATTTCAAAACAAAAAATTAGCGGCATTGTTTGTTTTCAATTCCATTATATTTTTGCTGTATGTTGTATAAATTTTTACACATTATACTTTTATTTAATAGAATATCTTTGCATTCAACAATTTTGAAATAGAAGAAAAATACAAATGGCTTCCAAAATAAAGAAAAGAAACAAAGAATGGCGTTCTAAAAAAAATAAACAGTGGCAGCATGCCCTTTTAGAAGCGTTCTATATCAAGTTTAACCTAGGCTAAATAATAATTCCAAATAATTTTAAAGCCAGAAATGGTTTGAATAACAGGTTAAAAAACAAAATTTAATATACACTTCAGAAGAATATGTGGAAACTGGAATTGGAAGAGAAAAAAAAAAAACAGTTCCCCCAAGTTCCCCCGTGTCTCATGGGCCACAAACAAATCGACTTATAAATTCTCAAAAACTACCACTACAGTTCTATTTTTAGAATGGAATTTTTGTTAGGTATATGATTCATTCAGGGTTCGCGGATATTCCCTCTGGCCGGTCGTTTTACCACCGATTTTGTGTTTGCAAATTGGCGTTTTTTATTCACAATTTTACCGATCGCGCTATCGTATCAACATGTTTCACGTCCGATTTTTCTGAATTGTATACTTTTGATTCATTCTCAATTGATTCAGAATACACGGAGCTCTTTTCCTTTGATTGAAATAACGATATTTTAAGACAATTCTGATTTTCAAATTTCACTTTTCACTTTCAAACAACAAGGTATTAGAGGCATTTTTTCAAGTAAATATAGTATTATATTATTTGAGAAAGATGTTCTAAAATACTCTTATACCTTTTAAATATATAAATAAAAAGGTTTTGCCTAGGGGATTTGGCTTATTTTTTAAATTATACATAGGTTTATATATAAACATGTATGCTAATGATAAGAAGAACCTATTATCAAATGACTTCTTTTGATATTCAGCATTACTGTAAAGAAATAGGTCAATTTAGGGAATTAAAGCAAAGTGACCATTATTAAGTGGCTGCCTTTTCCTGTTTGTATGGCTGTTTTTTAATTATACGGTCTAAAAATTTGGAAAAGTTTAAAAAAATGGCCAAACCATGGCTATAGTGAACCAAAAGCTCTGTCCCATTGGGGTTCACTATAGAGGGGTTTCACTGTAGTTGTATTACCTTGTGTTTCTAATCTATAATCCAAATTGTACCTTGTCCTTACTCTGAGATAATTTCCTCTCTCTCTCTCTTATAGAGTGGTCTAGGAGATATGTAAATACAATGACTTCTTACTGGAGAACTGCACATTAATGAAAATGGTCATTTTGACATTGATAGCTTTCCTATATATAGAGGTGTCATGGAGGTTCTACGGTAAAAAAATACAATTTGGAATGTTTTTTTTAATGTGGAAACCACACAATCATTGATGTGCTGTGTGCTCCCAGACCATCATAGAATGTCTCAAGTACCTAGCCACGGGGGACATGCCCCCCAACTCCAACAGGGGCCATTCCTTCATCCATCACCCCCAGGTGGCCAATGAGGTGGAGGTCAAGGGTCAGATCATGTTGGAGATCCAGGACATCAAGGGCAACAAGTTCACCTGCACTCGCCGTCTCATGGCTACACAGAAGGTACTCTGTCCACTGTTACCATCACTCACTATTTATTAATTTGGATTTGGTCTTGTTACCTTGTGTTCCTAACCTCTAATCCAAATTTTAACTTATCTCATTGGAGTTTCAAGTTCACTTTATTCTTTAGAATCTCTATACGTATTGGCTGTTTATTATAATTATCTTTTTCCCCACTGTGATAAACCATGCACAAGCAATCCCTCCATTTTAAGGTAACAAGACCAAAACCACAAATAAACAAATAGTGTGTGACATTATGGTAACAGCGTTGTTACCATCATCAGACAAAAGTACTAAATGATGAGGATAAAAATGCTGTTACCGAAACATCACACACTATAATGATAAAGCACAATTTGGATTGTAGATTATAATGCATTAAAGTAAAACCTAATCCAAATAATTTAATAGTGTGTGATGTTTCGGCAACAGCATTGTCACCATCATCAAACAAAAGAAATCTTTTATCACTTAATCATTTTATTCTGTTGCCGAAACATCACACACTATTAAATTTTTTGGATTAGGTTTTATTTAATTGTATCACACACTATTTAGATTTGGTCTTGTTACCTTATGTTTCTAATCTCTAATCCAAATTGTACCTTATCAATCCCTTCCATTTAATTTTAGCAACCACTTTCCTGAAAGATCATCTTTGTAAAATTAACAAATTAAATAGTCATAGGGAGTGGCATGTCGCGGTGAGCCATGAAAAACTATAATACTTGAACAAATATTATTTATTGCCACAGTAGACATCTAAAGTAACAAGACTACTGGACTCTGGACTGGACCCCTCAACTTTATGTCCTATTTATAGCACAAATAACTGAAACTATGTAAATTGCGCTACAACAAATATGCAAAGATAAGGCCCAATTTAGATTATAAATACAAGGTAATAAGACCAAATCCAGACCCTCAATAGCTCAGTTGGCAGAGCGGAGGATGGTTCAACGGTGATCCTTAGGTTGCTGGTTCAAATCCGGCTCAAGGGTCTTTTTTAGACAGTATTTATTTATCTGAATTTGGTCTTATTACCTTGTGGAAATATACAAAGAGTAAATATGCAAAGACAACAGGGAGGTTCTACTGATGTCATATCTCCCAGAGAGATAAACACAAGGTAATAAGACCAAATCCAAATAATTAGTGGGTGATATTTCGGTAACAGCGTTATTACCATCTTCAGACAAAAGTACTGAAATCTATTCATATCATTTCAGTAATTTTGACTGAAGATGGTAACAATGCTGTCACACACTATTTATTTGGATTTGGTCTTATTACCTTGTCTCTATAATCCAAATTGTGCCTTATCCACCCAGAGATATGCAGCACAGTGAGATGTCCAGGCCAAGAAGCTGGAGATGAAGACCCTGGAGAGTACAGTCAGCCGGGAGGACGCCATCACCAAACGGGTGAGTCCACAACAGTGCGACAGAGAGTTTCCGTAGAAAATTCTGTGTCAACTTGTGGCATTACTTGACAAAACAATGAGAACACAATAAACTATTATTATTGAACACAAGGTAATAAGACCAAATAAATAAATAGTGTGTGACATTTCGGTAACAGCGTTGTTACCATCTTCAGACAAAAGTACTGAAACTACATTCAGTGTATGTTCACTTCTCTATATGTCCACTATCTTCCCCTCATGAAAGTACATTCAGTATACTTTTGTCTGAAGATGGTAACAACGCTGCTACCGAAACGTCACACACTATTTATTTATTTATTTGGTTTTATTACCTTGTGTTTATAATCTATGATCCAAATTGTGCCTTATAATTATTATTATTAAACTAGAGATTTATTTTAAGTATATTCTTTTTTTCCCTTATCTCCCCTCAACCATATATCAAGCCTGTAGAAATTGACTTTTGTTGGAGTCTGCTGGAGATGAGTAGAGCTCATCAAAGGAGATTTGACATCCATAATGATTAGATGAAGTAGAATGTCATTAAGACTGGGAGCACTGCCCAGTGGCAGGCCACTGACTTAGCTCCAATATGACTTAAGGAACAGACGCCATGTGCAGCTGCTCTTAACATAAGAGTACAGACTCATCCTGGAGCCCTTACAGGGTATTATCAACCGGGCCAGCTGAGCCCAGGTGTTTTGGCAAGCTTGTTACTGCTCCCCCTCCTCCTTTTTCATCCAGGCTTGGGCCCGGCAATGGTGGAGTTACCGCGCTGTTACAGAGTTACAGAATATTATATTCATATAAAATATATGAAATTATGCCATTGTTATATTTAATGTAAAATAGTATAAATATTAGGTGTTTTTTTTTTTTTTTTAAGTTTTTTTTTACTGTTTATGCTTAAAATGTCAACTTTGACTTTTTAAAATTACATATATACATCTCAAATACAAGGTAATAAGACCAAATCCAAATAAATAAATAGTGTGCGACGTTTCGGTAACAGCGTTGTTACCGAAACGTCACACACTATTTATTTATTTGGATTTGGTCTTATTACCTTGTGTTTATAATCTATAATCCAAATTGTGCTTTATCATATACACATCTCTAGATGTGTAGTACTTCGGTGGAGCACAAATCTCTTAAATCTTCTAATTGCCTTTGAATAAAATAAATAAATAAATAATAGTCAAATACACCTATCCCCTGATTTACACGGTACTTGTTTTACACGTTTTTGCTTTTACACGGTTTTCCAAATAAGTTTTTTTTTTTTGTTGTTTTTATCGCACTATACTAAATGCTACTGTGATTGAACACATGTGCTGTGTACACATCTCACGAGGAATCCCGAGCTTATGTGCTGACTTGTTTCACACGCACACTGTGTCTGTATTTCTTTGCATAAAAATTTCGCAAAAATTTTTAATTTTCGATTTACACGTTTTTCTCAGGAACGTATCTACCATGTAAATCGGGGGATAGGTGTATTCTCTAATTTTATAAAATAAATAAACAAAATATGTTAGCAACTGGCTCTTTTGAAATTGCTAAAAATGAAACGGAAGCACCCTAGCCACTACTGAATGTTTGAGTATGTGCAGATCACAGAGCTGAGCAGCAAGTGTGCGGATGTTGACCAACAGGTGGGTGTACACACAGAGCCTATGTAGTGCTTCTTTCTGTTGGGGTGTCATTTCTTTAAAAAATAACTCTTTTAAGTAATAAATACAACGTTGTTACCATCTTCAGACAAAAGTACTGAAACAGTACTGTTGGGAATATTGGGAAGACTTGGCTAATCGGTAATGAGAACCCCTCGAAGATTTTCCCACTATAGTCTACCAGGCCTTCTTACATCACACTATTCTCTGTTGTTGAAGTACCGCCGGCTATATTGGCATACCAGATGTCAAAACTTCTGAACGGATTCACTACTGATTTCTTTAACCAGTAGTTTTGTTTGTCAACAATGTTGTTACAGGAAACGTCACACACTATTTATTTATTTGGATTTGGTGTTTTACCTTGTGTTTGGTTATAAGGGGGAAAAAAATGGCCAGAACCTGGATGGATTCAAAGCCTGGAAATTTCAATCTTGATACATGATACTACACCACCTCTGTGTATTCATCCCCTTGCTATAGAGGGTACTTGCCTTGATTCAACTAAGCCTTATAGTACCACATACAGGGTTAATCTGAGATACAACAACAAACTTCAGTCATAGAGCCTTTTTAAAAAGTCCGGGGGTCAGTGGAAGGATAGTCTAAACCATTAGTTTTCGACCGCCGCGTCCCGGGTTCGATTCCCGCATTGGACACTTTTTTATGTTTGAAAAAAAAAATGCTCCAATGGCCCCCGATTCTTGCAAAAGTCCAATCTCACCAGCGAATGCAAGTAACCAAACGGGGCTCTGGCACATTTGTAAGTGCAAAAGTCGAACTGCTTTTCACATGTGTAGACACGTGGTGTACTTACAGTAAAAGAATTCGCCTACTTCTACCCACCATGATTATCATGGCCTGTACCACGTGTACTAGGGATAAGCAAAAAAAAAGAAAAAAGTCAGAAAATGAATATGATGGTGATAGATGTCTTAATAGTTGACAAATCTAGATGGAACACAATATTGAGGTCTGGAAGGAATGATTTCCAAATCCAGAATATATAATCCCAAGGTTTGGAAAATATAAACTTATGGTAACAAAACTAAATCTAAATTAATGAAATGCTTGTGATGTTTCGCACACAGCATTGTTACCATCCTCAGACAAAAGTTGTTGTTGTTTCTTATCCCCTTGTGTAAAGATTACACGAATTCCATGAGTTCATGCTCCTCGAGCTGTTTCAGACAAAAGTACTAAAGTTTGTCCCTGTATGTCTATTTGGACTTGGTTTTATTACCTTTTGAATTTCAGCCTTAATCCTTGAATCCAACTCTCACAAAAAGAAGAGTTTCTACCACAGTGGTGTTTGTCCAGATGAGCGTAGTGCTGGGAGTGGCCAAGCCCATCATCAACTACGTGGTGTTCTGCCACCAGGAGGACTCCAACTGGTGAGTCCGTCAGTCCGGGAGTCCCACAGATGTCACACTTGCTGCTCCAGGCCCATGTGTGAGAGCAAGCTCCTCAAGCAGAAGTTTGACGAGATCTTCACGGCCACCCACTACATCAAGGCCCTGGACCTCATCAAGAAGAAACAGACAGAGCTGGTGAGTGGGCCAAACCTGCCTTTGTTCAACACCCGAGGGATCAGAATTAAAGTTTTTTTTTTTTGGCTTATCCCTTGTACACGTGGTACAAGCCATAATAACCATGGTGGGTAGAAGTAGGCGACTGCTTTTACTGTAAGTGCACCACATGTCTACACATGTGAAAAGCAGTTCGACTTTACACTTACAAATGTGCCAGAGCCCCGCTTGGTTACTTGCACTCGCTGGTGGGGTTGGACTTTTGCAAGAATTGGGGGCCATTGGAGCATAGAATTAAAGTAAAGAGATTATATCGTATTACACTCTATCATTTCTCTTTAATTCAACCATTCAACAGTTGCAATTATTCAAACAATCTCAATTGAATTGCCAACTTGTAGCTCAGCCAACTCTGGTTCAGAGGTCGGTCCTATTGGAACGGCTTCTATATATTTTTCTGTACAATTCACCTCTTCTAATTCCTTTCCAATTTAGCCGGCTAATATTCAACTCTCCCTTGAGCTATAGACCTAAAGGAAGAGAAAGGCATAACAGACTCATTCACAAGAAAATAAGACCTAATCCAAATAATTTATACACTAATAAATTATTTTGATTAGGTCTTATTTTCTTGTATTATAATCTATAATCCAAATTGTGCTTTATCAGAATCATTCACCTTGTTTTTAACTTTAAAATTTTGCTACTGAAGAGAAGAGCACATGAAACTGTTTAAAATTGAAATCTGTGGAGATTTAACAAGAGTTTCTATCCAATCAAATATTGACAGCCATTCCCTGAGTTGTGCCTGCATCAACGCTGTGTGTGGACAGAACCACAATCTGACAGTCATCAAGACGGACATCGGCCATCGCGAGACCTTCAAGAAGAAAGCAGAGGAGGTAGGGATGTGTCACCTGAGCCAGCATTGATGTCAATAACCTCGGTGACAGATGACGGCAGCCCTGGGCGAGAAGAAGAACAGGCTTCACTCCACCCAGGAACACATGGAGGACATCAGGACCCAGCTAGGCCCCATGGAGGTTAGCTAGCTGTCCAGCTCCCCCGACTGGTGGCTGACTGGGGCGGTGTGGTGCAGAAAGAACTGAAGGACATCCAAAAGAAGGAGACAAAGATTAAGGAAATTGAAGGGAAAAAAGGTAGGCATCAGCCCCGCTGGTTGTCACACCCGAGAGTTTCAGATCAATAGTTTTGAATGCAAAGGGAAATGATAGGTACAAGGTAATAAGACCAAATAAATAAATAGTGTGTGACGTTTCGGTAACAGCGTTGTTACCATCTTCTGGCAAACGTACTGAAATCTATTCATATCATTTCAGTATTTATGTCTGAAGATGGTAACAACGCTGTTACCAAAATGTCACACACTATTTATTTATTTGGATTTGGTCTTATTACCTTGTGTTTATAATCTATAATCCAAATTGTGCCTTTTCGGAAATGATAGGTGTAAAATCCCCCCCTACTTACAACCAACTTTGTTTAAGGTCACTGTGAGTTGTTCTTTACAGTTCCCAGCAATAGGCACAGTAGAACCTCTTCTTTCACATCTCCACACAATCATATTGGGGTATCAAGTCTGTAGAACCTACATGAATGGACTTGGGCACCTGCAGCTCCAGAACACCATTTGGCTTGCATTAGATGGGACCTTTGGGAGAGCTTTATCATCAAACAGCTCGAGGAGCATGAACTCATGGAATTTGTGTAATATTTACACAAGGGGATAAGTAACAACAACATGAATGGACTCTCCCACTAGAGGACAACTCTCTACAAAAGACAGTTTTCATCACAAAAATTACCATTTGTACTAATTAACACTCTACAAATAGAAGTTTTTTTCCCCAAAATTACAATTTTATATTAATTAGCTACTGAAGAGTAGCTTGAAAGAAGTTTAGGAGAACAAAGGGTCCTCTAAAAGGACATTTTGGCTCTGTACCTAGGTGGTGTGTTTTAGAGAGTACTGATAAGGCACAATTTGGATTATAGATTATAAACACAAGGTAATAAGACCAAATACAAATAAATAGTGTGTGTGATGTTTCGGTAACAGGGTTGTTACCATCTTCAGACCAAAGAACTGAATGTAGATGTGCAGAATGTGAATTGAGAATCAGTACTTTCATCTGAAGATGGTAACAACGCTTTTACCGAAACGTCACACACTATTTATTTATTTGGATTTAGTGTTATTACCTTGTGTATAGAGAGTCCTGTATACCTATATGATCCTAGTTGAATAAAATTTCAGAAATGTGGAAGAGACTGTCTCCACTAGGTTTTGTTGAATGTTATAACCATGGTGAGTCTCTCAACCCTTCCTTCCTTCCTTGATGTGTGTACAATTGAATAATTAAAACTTGAAAGTAATAAGGTACATAATTTGGATTATAAACACAAGGTGACCAAATCCACACTATTTATTTATTTATTTAGATATGGTCTTATTACCTTGTAACTTGAAAACTTAAATTCAAAGAGTGAATTTGATAGAAAAGCTACAGAGAATTGTCTAAAAAATAAATTTTCATTTTATTTTGTTTCAATTTGATTATAAACGTAGGGCAACAAGACCAAATTGTAACGTAATTAATTGTGTGTGACGTTTTGATAGCAGCTGCTGTTGCTGAAATGTTGCACACAGTTTATTAATTTGGATTTGGTGTTATCTTCTTCTTCTTTCTTATCTCCACTCAATCATATTAGGGCATCAAGTTTGTTTGACAACCATCATGACTGGGTGAAGTAGAATATGTCTGCCTTTGTCATTAAGACTGGGAGCACTACTCAGTGGCAGGCCGACTTAGCTCCAAAAGAAATGGCCGCCTCTGACAAGTGGAACAGACGCCATGTGCAGCCGCTCCTAACATGGAGTACAAATTCTGCTCATCCTGTATCCCTGGAATAGAAGCCCTTACAGGGTACTATCAGCCGGGCCAGCTGAGCCCAGGTTTTTTAGTGAGCTTGTTACTGCTCCCCTTCCTCCTTTTTCATCCGGGCTTGGGACCGGCAAAGGTGGAGTTTTGGTGTTATTACCTCGTGTGTCTAATCAATATCCCAAATTTTATCGTATCCTTCAATTTTATTATTAAATTATTTTTAGTCAGTTTTAGAGATTTTCTGTCTCTTATAGTTTTTGTTGTCCAGTTTTATTCGAGTCTGATGAAGAGTTGAGAGGACACCATTAAAAGAAAATTATTATCTTTGTTCCAATTTCATATAATCTTGACTTTGTATACTACAAAGGTAATGAGACCAAATAAATAGATAGTGGGTAACATTTCAGTAACAATGTTGTTACCAAAATGTCACACAGTATTTATTTATTTGGATTTGATCTTATTACCTTATAGTTCTAATCTATAATCCAAATTGTGCTTTATCATTTTTTTTTGCTTATCCCTAATACACAGGCCATGATAATCATGGTGGATAGAAGTAGGCGACTGCTTTTACTGTAAGTGCACCACATGTCTCCACATGTGAGATACTGTTTGACTTTGCATTTACAAATGTGCCAGAGCCTCGTTTGGTTACTTGCACTCGATGGTGGGGTTGGACTTTTGCAAGTGCTTTATCATTGACTTTGTATACATTTTGTTAAAAATTATAATAAAAGAACTTGACTTACTTTAAACATTGCTGACTGCATCTGAAGTAAGGGAGGAGAGGCAATAAGCTTGGGGGCAATTATACTTGAGAATAAAGCAAATGTATCGCTGTGTGGATCTAAAAAAACATTGCAGCTGTCTAGATGTGGTTGTTGTTGTTGTTTCTTATCCCCTTGTGTAAAGATTACACAAATTCCATGAGTTCATGCTCCTCGAGCTGTTTTATGATAAGCAGCGGCCTCTCCCAAAGGTCCTGTTTAGTGCATCTAATGCAAGCCAAAATGTGTTCTGGAGCTGCAGGTGCCAAGCTACATTTTGGGCAAGTGGGGTAGATTTGGTAGATGTGGTAGATGTGGTAGATGATATGAGTGAGGTGACAGGACAACTGGAGTCATCTCTGCGGGCCACGAGGGACACGGAGCAGAACCTGCTGTCCAAGATCCGCAATCTGATCCCTGGTTCCCGTAGAGATCTGGAGCACCAGTTGGAGTCCTTCCACCACAGACTGGAGGAGAGTCAGCAGCGACATGCCCAGGTGAACTAACTTCTGGTAGTTTGGCCCAGGGTGATTCTGTAGCTGGTAGTGTTACGATCCGTAGTTCTGTGTCAGAGGTGAGATGTGTTGAGCATAAATGCCCATAGAGAATTGAACTCCAGTTTAGACAGGATAGACTCAGCAGAGAATCCAAGATGGCTGTGTCTAGTGCAAGAGTAAGATCTCCACTGTGGAGCTGAGGATCCAGTCCCTGGACAGACAGAAGCCCAGAATCTCCACCAAGATCGGACACCTGGAGTCCAAGCAGCAAGTGAGTGACTACATCCTGTATAATGTCTGATAAGGAACAATTTGGATTATCCCTATATATATAAAAGTCAGTGTATGTATATTATATTAGTTAAAAAAAAAAGATTTTTGAGTTTCTGCTTGATATTTTGGATCATGTTGAGGATTATTGTAAGGGTGGTGCAGTCATGGCTAAAAATCTTGTGAAAGTATAATAACAAAAATGGTTTTGATCAGATATTGTTTTAATTGAGCTATATAGTATAAACATAATTTTGTAAAAGTACAGCCTGGCTTAAGGCGTAAGAATAAAAAAGATGAAAAACAAAAGAATATTTACATAATTACAAACGTGTTTGAGCCGACCAGCGGGGAAGAGAAAATATCTTTATATAGAAGCGCGACCTCTGGCGGTCGATTAAAACAGAGTATTTATATCTATGAAATTATAACTTTTTAAATAAAATAACATTTTAACATATAACATTTTTAAATAAAATATTTCAATATAGCATGTATGTGTGTATCTATGTCGGCTATACACGTCCACAATACGTAACTAATCTGACTGAAATTTTAACAGTATATAGAGTAGAATCCGGAAAAACTTATAGTGAAAATATTAGGTCTCTATCCCGAATATTCTTCGAGTTATTTGCAAATTGCGTTGCAAATTTGCCTTTTCGCTCGCAAGCAGCGCCTCTAGCGGTGAAGATGGGAGGTAGGTAATATCAGCTGACCTAATGTACATGTAAAACGTGTTTTGACAGGACATAGAGAAAAATCTGGAAAAGATATTTATCAGATTTTTAGCCAATAAAAAATAAAATTGACAAGTTCTGGGCAAAAATAGTTGTTTTTTTAGTCAGAAAATGATGATGACAATATTGCTGTATTATGTTTGATTATAATACATGTATTTGATAATTATCAGATACAAAATTATATCGGGAAAAATTCCAAAAAGCAGAGACCACGGGTGAAACCAGTTCATTTTTTTTACGCAGGAACAAAATTCTAACAGAAAAACATTCATTCGAGCAGAAAACAAAAGCCAGATCATCTTTCTATAAAAATATCGCTTCTCAGACACAAAGTTTGAAGCGGGACATTTCACAAGAGTGACATCCACGGCACCAATTTATAATTGTAACGAATAGTATTTGAAAATCAAAATATGAGGGGCATCCAATAAATAAGTTTCCCTATTTTTTAACAAATAAACAACATTATTTACAATTATGCAGTTATTTTATTTTCATTATACAACTCGTAGACTACTTCTCTAAATAATCACCATTTCTGTCCAAACATTTTTGGTACCGTTGTAGCAGTTTTTTGATACCACTGTTGTACCAAGCCGTGTCCTGTCTTCGTAGCCAGTGGTTCGCCTCCGCCTGCACTTCGTCATCATTCGCAAAGTGCTTGCCTCCAAGGTGCCACTTGAGTGCTGGATAAAGATGGAAGTCGCTTGGGGCAAGTTCCGGAGAATGAGGTGGATGTGTGAAAATTTCCCATTTGAAGTTTTCCATAGCCATAACTTTGCCTGCAGAGATTGTGACCTTCGCCTTTTTTGGTGCACTTTCCTCAGGCTTCTTCCACACCATGCTTTGTCGTTTTGTTTCTGGAGTTGAATGATGCACCCAGCTTTCATCTCCAGTGACAATACGGGAAAACAGTTGATCTCCATCTCTTTGATGCATTTCCAGGAAAACTAGGGCTGCCTCCATCCGTTGTTGCTTGTGATTTTCCAAGAGCAATCTTGCGACCCATCTTGCGCAGACTTTGCGAAAATCCAAAACATCTGACATAATTGTTCCAATCGAAGAGCGTCTAATTTCGATTCCAGGAGGCAGTCGAATTATTATTTCGTCAATGGTGACGCGGCGATCTGCTTCCACCACATTCCGAACAGCAGCAACGGCTGCATTGTCCGTAGCAGTAACGGGCCTGCCGCTTCGCTCGTCATCATGCACGTTTTGCCGTCCTTCTAAGAACCATGAACGCCATCAGCGAACCATTTGGATGCTCCTACATTCTTCACCATACACTGACACTGAATTGCGATGAATATTGACCGCAGTTTAATTTTTCGCCGTGAAAAAACGAATTACAGAACGGAGTTCGCAAGTGGACACGTTCACCAGTGGTAGCTCCATGGAAACTGAAGCGCTATGGACTTGCGCGTACGAGTTAGCGTGATTTTGAAGGTCACCAGCTTCCAACGCATCCTAGTGACCATTTCATCTATACTAACTAATTTTTACAACGTTTCGTTCGCAGAAAAAAAAAAAATAGGGAAACTTATTTATTGGATGGCCCTCGTAATATAATTTTCAAATATCGTTGTGAAAATTTACATTTTTATTTTTATATTTTAAAAACACACAAAGTTTGGAGCGGGACGTTTCACAAAAGTGACATCCACGGTGCCAATTTATAATTGTAACAAATAGTATTTGAATAAAAACATTTAATCGGGTAAAACCCGGGCGTTGCCCGGGTCATTCGGCTAGTAGATTATATACACAAGGTAAATAAGACCAAATAAAGAAATATTGTGTGGCGGTGGTGTTTGACAATGCTGTTACCGAAACATTACCTTATATCCTGTAGTCTGGTACCTGAATGTGGTTGTATGTACAACCTGCTGTGAACTCCTGCAGGTGTTGACTGAATTTGTACCATTCAAGTCATTTTTTTTTTTGGGATTAGTGGTGTAAGCTGTCAATTTGTGACAACGTGACTCGAGATTAGTCCTGCATTTGCCAATTTTTTTCTCAAGATAAAGAACTACAAAGTAATAAAACCAAATCCAAATAAATTAATAGTGTGTGACTTTTGGTAACAGAGTTGTTACCATCATCAGACAAAAGAATATAGGAGATGGCAACAAAACTGCTACCAAAATGTCGCACACCATTAATTTACTTGGTCTTATTACTTTGTAGTTCTATTATATAATCCAAATTGTGCCTTATTATTCTAAAGATAAAAAAACTGTGCTTCAATGTCCCCTGATTCTTGCATAATTCCAATTTCAGTAGTGAGTAACCAATCGGGAATATCTCTCACTTTGTTAATGCAAAAGTCAAAGCTACTTTCTTACATGTGTAAACATGTGGTGCAACATTCACAATATATGCAGTCTCTAACTGCTCACAGCCTGTACCATGTGTACTTGTAAAAAGTAAAGAAGAAGTCGTGATATGGCACAATTGAATTTTATATTATAAACACATGGTAAAAATTTCTGTGGTTGTGGTAAAATTTCTCATTCAGTACTTTTGTCTGAAGAAGGTAACAACGCTGTTACCAAAACGTCACACATTATTTATTTTTTTGGATTTGGTCTTATTACCTTGTGTTTATAATCTATAATCCAAATTGTGTCTTATCAACCCTTTAAACTACTTCCCCTGGTTTTGGCCAAAAAGTCATTTTTGATCTTACAAAAGTGGTCACTCAAGGAGGTGGTTTCTCATGAGAGGTTCTATGTTCCTGAAGCAGTGACTAAACTGCATCTAGCAGAGCTGAGCTGCTTGCTCTATCAGAACCTAGGCACAGTTGTCACTTAGAGCATGGTTTACATGGGAATCACATGATCTGATTGAATCATAGGATTTGTTAGTATATTTAACTCAAGAGAGCGTGCATCACTACCCAACAACCCAGAACCTCCTAATGTAAGATATTGTGCAAGAAGAGGATAGTTTGATAGAACGTGTTGACGCAGGACTTCAAAGAGAAGCTGCAGCAGTGTGACCAGCTCCTGCGTGAGCTGTCCAGGCAAGGTTGCCTGTCCGGGGAGTACGACCACACCAAACTCTCCAGTGCAGTGAACACCATAAGATCCTCGCTGAAAGAGTGTCGCAACCAGCTAAGGGCCACCAAGGAAGAATATGACGGACGGGAGAGCAACCTGCGCAGGTCCATAGACTCTCAGCAGAAGTCCCTCAGCTCTGCGGAGAGTGTGGCAGCTCACCACCACGACCAGCTGGTGGGTTCAAACCTCACTTCCCTAGACCTACACCAATATACATAGGGCTGGTGGTTTCAAACCTCACTTCCCTAGACCTACACCAATATACATAGGGCTGGTGGTTTCAAACCTCACTTCCCTAGACCTACACCAATATACATCGGGCTGGTGATTTCAAACCTCACTTCCCTAGACCTACACCAATATACATCGGGCTGGTGATTTCAAACCTCACTTCCCTAGACCTACACCAATATACATCGGGCTGGTGGTTTCAAACCTCACTTCCCTAGACCTACACCAATATACATCGGGCTGGTGATTTCAAACCTCACTTCCCTAGACCTACACCAATATACATAGGGCTGGTGGGTTCAAACCTCACTTCCCTAGACCTACACCAATATACATCGGGCTGGTGGGTTCAAACCTCACTTCCCTAGACCTACACCAATATACATCGGGCTGGTGGGTTCAAACCTCACTTCCCTAGACCTACACCAATATACATAGGGCTGGTGGTTTCAAACCTCACTTCCCTAGACCTACACCAATATACATCGGGCTGGTGGTTTCAAACCTCACTTCCCTAGACCTACACCAATATACATCGGGCTGGTGATTTCAAACCTCACTTCCCTAGACCTACACCAATATACATAGGGCTGGTGGGTTCAAACCTCACTTCCCTAGACCTACACCAATATACATAGGGCTGGTGGTTTCAAACCTCACTTCCCTAGACCTGGTCTCCAGTTGCACTCTCCACTTGTCGTTCTTACCTCCCATCCAGACCATCAGTGCAATTCTTCCTACCCATTTCTTCCCATATCCATTTTTCCTTTCAATATTTATTTCATCAAATTGTCTGTTTCCAATGACCTCCAACAAGCCTCCACCCAAAATGTCAGCTCCAGATAGCATGTGCTTGCAGGAGAAGAACTCCAGGGAGATGAAGGAGATCCGAGGAGAGCTCCAGAACATCACCACCCTCACCCAGGACCAGGAGAATGTGGAGGAGAAGCTGACAGTTCTGGTGAGTTCCTCCATTCAGCTGTGTAGACATGAGCCCACAGAGTCTGGCTCCAATGTAGGTACTGTAAATTGTCTGCCTGCTACTTAGTGGCAACACAGATTGGTGAATTGTTATATCAGACCTGTCTGCTAGGGTAGCTCTTCATTCTGAAGAACTCCATAGGTTGACACTGCCCCACTGCAGTGAACGGCTCAGAAGTTCTTGTGCTGTGCAGCAACAAGAACTATGGGAGCTGGAGGCCGAACTCTCCGTGGAAGATACCAAGAGTAAGATTGCCCAGCTGAAGCAGAAGAAGGCCAGTTTGGACACCAAGTACAGTTCTCTCAAGTAAGTGATTGAACACTTTCATCTCCCTGACATCTCCCTGACTTGTCCCTGACATCTCCCTGACATCTCCCTGACTTGTCCCTGACATAATGGGGAATTGATTCAGTTGAAGATAAGACCTGAGACAATGTTGAGCAGAATGTAATCATGAATACAATTTGCCTGACACAGGTCTGAAATATCTTTGGTAATAAGACCAAATAAATAAATAGGGTGTGACGTTTCAGTAACAGCGTTGTTACCATCATCAGACAAAAGTACTGAATCTATTCAGTACTTTCATCATTCAGTACTTTTGTCTGAAGATGGTAACAACGCTGTTACCGAAACGTCACACATTCAGTACTTTTGTCTGAAGATGGTAACAACGCTGTTACCGAAACGTCACACACTATTTATTTATTTGGATTTGGTCTTATTACCTTATGTTTATAATCTATAATCCAAATTGTGCTTTACCACCAACTGAGGTGTTATACAGGGGGGCTGACAGACTTTATGTTTTGTTATTCCATTGGAATCATTAAAGAGAGAATCAGAGAGAGTGAATGCACTTAAAGAGAGAAAAATTTAACTTCCCACAGTGACAGTGGGCCTCCAACAATCTTCAGTGGATTTTAGAGAATAAACAGCCACTCTCCATGTGTCTTGAGCCTTTTTTTTTGCTTATCCCTAGTACACATGGTACGGGCCATGATAATCATGGTGGGTAGAAGTAGGTGACTGCTTTTACTGTAAGTGCACCACATGTCTACACATGTGAAAAGAAGTTCGACTTTGCACTTACAAATGTGCCAGAGCACCGTTTGGTTACTTGCACTCGCTGGTAGGGTTGAACTTTTGCAAGAATCAAGGGCCATTGGAGCATTTTTTTTTTAAACAGAAAAAAAGTGTCCAATGCGGGAATTGAACCCTGGTCGTAGCGGTCGAAAACCAACGGTTTAGACCATCCTTGAGCCTAGCTGCTAGAATCACTCCACCCTAGTAGCTCCTAGTGTCTGGACAACTTCTGTAGTGGAACAAAACCTGAAGACAAAGACCAGAAAGTGTCCTGATACCTGAGGGAATGACAATCTCACACAGTTATCAGCCAGCAGTTGTATGAGATATGTCTGTGGGAAACTCTACCTATCTACAGAAACAACTGGCTGTTGCTAACTGTTGAATAACACTGGCTACCAACCAGGCTGTCAGTGTGTGTACCCAGATTGTAGATCCACAGGTGCTAGCGACATCTATCTTCCACCAATATAAAACTAATGTTCACTGCGGGGGGACTTAACTGACACACAGGACTATACCAGAAATGGTGATGTAATCCTGCCAGCCAATCAGAGGTGATGTGCTGTGATGTAATTCAGCCAGCCAATCAGAGGTGACGATGTAATCCTGCCAGTCAATCAGAGGTGATGTTATCCAACCAACCAATCAGAGGTGATGTTTGGTGATGTAATCCTGCCAACCAATCAGAGGTGATGTTTAGTGATCTAATCTAACCAGCCAATCAGAGGTGATGTTTAGTGATGTAATCCTGCCAGCCAATCAGAGGTGATGTTTAGTGATCTAATCTAACCAGCCAATCAGAGGTGATGTTTGGTGATGTAATCCTGCCAACCAATCAGAGGTGATGTTTAGTGATCTAATCTAACCAGCCAATCAGAGGTGATGTTTAGTGATGTAATCCTGCCAACCAATCAGAGGTGATGTTTAGTGATCTAATCTAACCAGCCAATCAGAGGTGATGTTTGGTGATGTAATCCTGCCAGCCAATCAGAGGTGATGTTTAGTGATCTAATCTAACCAGCCAATCAGAGGTGATGTTTGGTGATGTAATCCTGCCAACCAATCAGAGGTGATGTTTGGTGATCTAATCTAACCAGCCAATCAGAGGTGATGTTTGGTGATGTAATCTAACCAGCCAATCAGAGGTAATGTTTAGTGATGTAATCTGACCAGCCAATCAGAGGTGATGTTTGGTGATGTAATCTAACCAGCCAATCAGAGGTGATGTTTGGTGATGTAATCTAACCAGCCAATCAGAGGTGATGTTTAGTGATGTAATCCTGCCAACCAATCAGAGGTGATAGGCTCTGATATAATCCAACCAGCCAATCAGAGGTGATGTAATCCAGCCAGCCAATCAGAGGTGATGTGCAGCAAGGACATCAAACAAGCCCAGCAGCAGCAAGGAATCCGCACAGAGCTCGACATCTGCAAGAAGGAGCTGGAGCAGAAGCAAGCCGCCATCTCTGAACTGTGAGTAGCCAGTGGTAGTGCAGCCTCATTACAACCACCAAAAATCTGAGGTCCCAATGTTTGAACTGAGGTCATAACATCAATATAGTTAGAACAACATAAATCTTGGTCCCAAGTGCTGATGTTATATTAAAGTTCAACTACCATGAAAATCATGGTTTTATTTAAAATTTGACTACTTGCACTAAACGTATATATTGCGTTTTTAATGATTTTAAAAAATATTTTGATTATTAATAATTTTTATCAATAAATATTTTGATTTTTAGGTTTTATGTTGTTGCTAAGAGGTGTAACGATTGTTAAATTTCTTAGCAACCACATAAAACCTTCATTGTTAATATTATAATATGTTATTATGAGATTTCACTGTGCAGTTGTCAACCACTGGGTGTGAACAGGTTGTCCAAACATCGCAGCACCATCCTCAACCTCCTGGAAGAGGTGCCCAAAGACAACATTTACTCCAAAGTCCTCCAACGCAAGAAGTAAGTAAAATCCATCACAAACCTCATCTGTCTTTCACTAAGTGAATGTCCTGCGCAGATACCTGGACGGGGAAGTGCGCAAGCTCACAGTGAAGCGCAACAATTTACAGAACTCCCTCACAACCCTTGAGACAAAGAAGGAAATGTTGAAGTAGGTGTCACACACAAGGTTGTGAATCATCTGATTAGGTATAATGTGGATTATAAACACAAGGTAATAAGACTAAATAAATAAATTGTGTGTGACGTTTCGGTAACAGCATTGTTACCATCTTCAGACAAAAGTACTGAATGAGAAATTTTTACCACAGCATGCTTTAAACTATTTAAAACATGTTGTGGTAAAATTTCTCATTCAGTACTTAGGTCTGAAGATGGTAAAAATGCTGTTGTAAGTGCAAAGTCGAACTGCTTTTCACATGTGTAGACATGTGGTGCGCTTACAGTAAAAGCAGTCGCTAATTACCAACCATGATTATCATGGCCTGTACCACGTGTACTAGGGATAAGTAAAAAATAATAATAATAATAATGCTGTTACCGAATCGTCACACACAATTTATTTATTTGGATTTGCTCTTATTACCTTGTGCTAGTGAATCATCTGTTATGAATCACCTTTTTTTTTCAGCCTTTACACTCATCCCATTTCTTAAATTTCAGATTTCTGTCACACTCTCATGGCATATAGAAACTCAAAAAGCCAGAGCAATTAACTGTTGAAAGCAAAACACCTCCAATACTCTTGTTTGGAATTAATAGTGAGAAAAACCCACAAGTTGAGTCAAAAACCCTCAATGTTAGAAACACAAAATAATAAGACACCAAATCCAAATAAATAAATAGTGTGCAACGTTTCAGTAACAATACTGTTACCCATCAGACTAAAGTACTGAATGATGGTGGTAACAATGCTGTTACCAAAATGTCACACACAATTTATTTGGATTTGGTCTTGTTGTGTTTCTAATCTCTAATACAAATTGTACCTTTTATAATATGAATTGTGTGTAATTCTGCTGTCCTCAAAGCTTATGTCCATAGTTCTTCTAAAATACCCATTCCAAGAGTCTACCAACAGTATCACTATAAAAGGAAGTTCCAAAAATGCAATATAACAGCGGTATGGTAGATTAAACTGGCGAAACCGCTGGGAGGGTTCACCACTGATAAGCCAGGCCCTCCCATTAATTTTTCCATTGCAGTAAGGGCAGTAGAAATTGTTTAATTCCAAAAAAAAAAGAATCTTACACGTTTAAAATAGTATCGAATTTTGATAACAAATTGTACCTATTCATCCTTATTTTTAGAGTTCTTTCAGGTGCTGGCACCACAAATCGAGGTCAGGAAAAGAATACATTTTAGTATTTGGGGAGTGACATTTTACCAAACAAACAATGGGGGTTCAGGACAGAGACCAAGAAGAAGGAGGCGGAGCTGGACCAGATCAAAGACAGGCTGTCCATCCAGTGTGGCGACCAGGACCCGAGGTCCGCCCACTCTCAGCTGCAGCAGGAGATCCAGGAGCTGCAGGAGTAAGTGGGATTACTGGAGCCGCAGTTGTGAGGAGCTGACACTGTGTACAGCTCCAAGGGAGAGCTCACAGGAGCCCAGCACCTCTTCAAGAAATACCTGAGGGAGCTGGAGGAAGCCGAGGCCAAGTGTCCGCTCTGTCGCAGGCTCTTCACCCAGAAGGAGCAAGTGACCAATCTCATCCAGGAGGTCTGTCGTCTCGCTTGTAGTACAGTACTTTCATGGACAAAACTCAAGGAAGTTTTGAACTCGCCAGTCATCTTTTTTTTAAGGAGACAGAGGCAATTTTGTTCAGACTTGGTTACACATTTGGTGTGTCTTCAATAAAGGTAATATCTTTCAGAGTTATTGTCTGAATCCCGATATACATGCTAAAAGGTAAAACTTCCTTGAGTTTTGTCCATCCATACTTCTCTGTGTAAAGGACAATACCTAGAAGCCAAAATGTCCTATTTAAAAAGATGTTTTCCTACTGGAGAGTTACTAATTAGTCATAATGATAATTTAGGTGATTAAAACTGTCCTTAGTAGAGCAGTGTCGTCTAGCTGTCCTCTCATGGAGGTTGTTCTACTGTGTTTACTCCTGATACTCATTTTATTTTTTTCCCCTTCAATTTACAAATGCTGATGGTGATTTCACCCTAAAACCTTGTACAATCTCCCATCAGTGAGGGAGTGCTAATGTAAAAAAAAAACTGGCATTGTGTCTACCTGCTATAAGAGACTTCCATGAACACATCTGGGGTCGGTGGAAGGCTGGTTAAACCGTTTGGTTTTCGACCACTATGACCCGGGTTCGATTCCCGCATTGGACACTTTTTTCTGATTAAAAAAAAAAATGCTCCAATGGCCCCTGATTCTTGCAAAAGTCCAACCCCACCAGCGAGTGCAAGTAACCAAACGGGGCTCTGGCACATTTGTAAGTGCAAAGTCGAACTGCTTTTCACATGTGTAGACATGTGGTGTACTTACAGTAAAAGCAGTCTTTAACTACCCGCCATGATTATCATGGCCTGTACGTGTACTAGGGATAATAATAAAAAATAATGAACACATCTCCATGGATGGAAGTTGTCCGCAGGAGGTTCTACTTAAGGGATCCCCAAACATCATAGTCTGAACATCAGTCACTTTTACAAGAAATGAAAGCATTATGGCATGAATGCTTCTTTTACACAGCACAAACTTCTACTGTCCTTACTATGATGAAAAAATATTGGGAGGGCTTGGCTCATCAGTGTTGAACCCACCCAGCGGTTTCACCAATTTAATCTACCAGACTGCTTCTTAGAGCTCTAATACTGTATTGGACGATTCTGTTTATATATGTTACAATGAAGAGTGGAATCTTAGAAATGGTATTTAAGCAAACTATATGGACTTAAGGTTTTAGGACAGTAGAATTACATATAAATATTTGCATCAAGCAATGCTCTTCCGCAAACAACAAGGACAAGGACAGTTAGACATACATTAATATAAAGCTATAATGTCTCATCTATATACAAGAAATACAAACAATAAAGCTTGAATACAAGGTAACAAGACCAAATCCAAATAAATAAATAGTGTGTGATGTTTCGGTAACAGCGTTGTTACCATCTTCAGACAAAAGTACTGAATGAGAAATTTTACCACGGCATGTTTTAAATAGTTACTGTTATCACTTGATTTTATAGTCTATAATCCAAATTGTATCAATAAAGCTTGAATGTTTCTTTTACACAAACTACTACTGCTCTTACTGAGATGAAGAAATATTGGGAGGGCTTAGTTGGAACTTTCTTGTGCCTGCCTCACTTATTCTAAAACAACAAACATCTTGAAGCACTGCCAACCTAGTGTGGTGTCAGATTGAGGACCAGCTCAGCGGGATCCCAAAGAAGATGGAGGCCAAGCAGCGACAGATCCAGCGCCAGGGTGATAAGCTTAAGATCATCATCCAGATGGAGCCACTTAAAGAAAAGGTAGGTAACTCTGTGTGACCTAACTGACCTTTGTATCACCTCTATGTGACTTAGCTGACCCTTGTATGACCTCAATGACAGATTCTGCATTAACTACCAGCTTTGTATGACTTAACTGACCTTTGTATCACCTCTATGTGACTTAACTGACCCTTGTATGACCTCAATGACAGATTCTGCATTAACTATCAGCTTTGTGTAATCCAATTGACCTCTATGTGACGTGACATAAACTGACTGACCACTGTGTGGCCAGCTGGACTCCGCAGAACAAGAGGACCTTCCCAAAATGAAGAAGCAAATGGAAGACCTGAACAAGAAGCTTGTCTGCCTGAAGGATGAAAGCACAAATGTAGGTCCACTTCTGTTGTGATCCGTAACATTTGGAAGTGCACAACAATGGTTTTTTATCTGTGTCAGAGAATGGTAGCATAACCGAGTCCCCATTAAGTAAACAATGCTCTCTCTCCCATTGAAAATTGGACAATGCATTATATGGATCCTCACCACCCTGATATTCTGTTTAAAGTGACCTAAGGTAAATGTGACGAGTTTCTTTATTCTTTAAATAAAGGAAAACTGTTTACTTTTGGTTGCTTTTAGCAATGATATCCGGGGGTCGGTGAAAGAACGGTCTAAACCGTTTGTTTTCGACCGCTACGACCCGGGTTCGATTCCCGCATTGGACACTTTTTCTGATTAAAAAAAAAAGGCTCCAATGGCTCCCGATTCTTGCAAAAGTCCAACCCCACCAGCGAGTGAAAGTAACAAACGGGACTCTGGCACATTTGTAAGTGCAAAGTCGAACTGCTTTTCACATGTGTAGACATGTAGTACACTTACAGAGTTTCAGGTTGTTTTTGTTGTTTCTTATCCCCTTGTGCAAAGATTACACAAATTCCATGAGTCTATGCTCCTCGAGCTGTTTTATGATAAGCCTCTCCCAAAGGTCCCATCTAATACAAGCCAAAATGTGTTCTGGAGCTCCAAGCTACATTTTGGGCAAGTGGGGTAGATTTTGTTGTTATTTTCTATCTTCAATGTCTTGAGATGGTCTGTTCTAAATCTCTTGTATACAATTGCATATAATTGATAAGGCACAATTTGGATTATAGATTATAAACACAAGGTAATAAGACCAAATCCAAATAAATAAATAGTGTGTGACGTTTCGGTAACAGCGTTGTTACCATCTTCAGACAAAAGTACTGTGACAAAAGTGTCTGAAGATGGTAACAACGATGTTACCAAAACGTCACACACTATTTATTTATTTGGATTTGGTCTTATTACTTTGTGTTTATAATTGCATATAATCTTGTATATAATAGTCGGTTAAATTAAAGTTAATAGGTTTATTGAGATTAAGAAAAATGGTTGCATTATAGTCAGTTGCAACATTGTTGTTGTTAGTGTCCCTCAAGTAAAGTTTGACTTATACTGACCATATGGACAAATATTGTCTAATTTGATCTGGTAGCGACCATCACTCTAGTGACCTTCTGATAACAACATTGTTGTTGTTAGTGTCCCTCAAGTAAAGTTTGACTTATACTGACCATATGGACAAATATTGTCTAATTTGATCTGGTAGCGACCATCACTCTAGTGACCTTCTGATAACAACATTGTTGTTGTTAGTGTCCCTCAAGTAAAGTTTGACTTATACTGACCATATGGACAAATATTGTCTAATTTGATCTGGTAGCGACCATCACTCTAGTGACCTTCTGATAACAACATTGTTGTTGTTAGTGTCCCTCAAGTAGAGTTTGACCTATACTGACCATATGGACAAATATTGTCTAATTTGATCTGGTAGCGACCATCACTCTAGTGACCTTCTGATAACAACATTGTTGTTGTCAGTGTCCCTCAAGTAAAGTTTGACTTATACTGACCATATGGACAAATATTGTCTAATTTGATCTGGTAGCGACCATCACTCTAGTGACCTTCCAATAACAACATTGTTGTTGTTAGTGTCCCTCAAGTAAAGTTTGACTTATACTGACCATATGGACAAATATTGTCTAATTTGATCTGGTAGCGACCATCACTCTAGTGACCTTCCGATAACAACATTGTTGTTGTTAGTGTCCCTCAAGTAGAGTTTGACCTATACTGACCATATGGACAAATATTGTCTAATTTGATCTGGTAGCGACCATCACTCTAGTGACCTTCCGATAACAACATTGTTGTTGTTAGTGTCCCTCAAGTAGAGTTTGACTTATACTGACCATATGGACAAATATTGTCTAATTTGATCTGGTAGCGACCATCACTCTAGTGACCTTCCGATAACAACATTGTTGTTGTCAGTGTCCCTCAAGTAAAGTTTGACTTATACTGACCATATGGACAAATATTGTCTAATTTGATCTGGTAGCGACCATCACTCTAGTGACCTTCTGATAACAACATTGTTGTTGTTAGTGTCCCTCAAGTAAAGTTTGACTTATACTGACCATATGGACAAATATTGTCTAATTTGATCTGGTAGCGACCATCACTCTAGTGACCTTCCGATAACAACATTGTTGTTGTCAGTGTCCCTCAAGTAAAGTTTGACTTATACTGACCATATGGACAAATATTGTCTAATTTGATCTGGTAGCGACCATCACTCTAGTGACCTTCTGATAACAACATTGTTGTTGTTAGTGTCCCTCAAGTAGAGTTTGACCTATACTGACCATATGGACAAATATTGTCTAATTTGATCTGGTAGCGACCATCACTCTAGTGACCTTCCGATAACAACATTGTTGTTGTTAGTGTCCCTCAAGTAGAGTTTGACTTATACTGACCATATGGACAAATATTGTCTAATTTGATCTGGTAGCGACCATCACTCTAGTGACCTTCCGATAACAACATTGTTGTTGTCAGTGTCCCTCAAGTAAAGTTTGACTTATACTGACCATATGGACAAATATTGTCTAATTTGATCTGGTAGCGACCATCACTCTAGTGACCTTCTGATAACAACATTGTTGTTGTTAGTGTCCCTCAAGTAAAGTTTGACTTATACTGACCATATGGACAAATATTGTCTAATTTGATCTGGTAGCGACCATCACTCTAGTGACCTTCTGATAACAACATTGTTGTTGTTAGTGTCCCTCAAGTAAAGTTTGACTTATACTGACCATATGGACAAATATTGTCTAATTTGATCTGGTAGCGACCATCACTCTAGTGACCTTCTGATAACAACATTGTTGTTGTCAGTGTCCCTCAAGTAGAGTTTGACCTATACTGACCATATGGACAAATATTGTCTAATTTGATCTGGTAGCGACCATCACTCTAGTGACCTTCTGATAACAACATTGTTGTTGTTAGTGTCCCTCAAGTAGAGTTTGACTTATACTGACCATATGGACAAATATTGTCTAATTTGATCTGGTAGCGATCATCACTCTAGTGACCTTCTGATAACAACATTGTTGTTGTTAGTGTCCCTCAAGTAGAGTTTGACTTATACTGACCATATGGACAAATATTGTCTAATTTGATCTGGTAGTGACCATCACTCTAGTGACCTTCTGATAACAACATTGTTGTTGTTAGTGTCCCTCAAGTAGAGTTTGACCTATACTGACCATATGGACAAATATTGTCTAATTTGATCTGGTAGCGACCATCACTCTAGTGACCTTCTGATAACAACATTGTTGTTGTTAGTGTCCCTCAAGTAGAGTTTGACTTATACTGACCATATGGACAAATATTGTCTAATTTGATCTGGTAGCGATCATCACTCTAGTGACCTTCTGATAACAACATTGTTGTTGTTAGTGCCCCTCAAGTAGAGTTTGACTTATACTGACCATATGGACAAATATTGTCTAATTTGATCTGGTAGCGACCATCACTCTAGTGACCTTCCGATAACAACATTGTTGTTGTCAGTGTCCCTCAAGTAAAGTTTGACTTATACTGACCATATGGACAAATATTGTCTAATTTGATCTGGTAGCGACCATCACTCTAGTGACCTTCCGATAACAACATTGTTGTTGTCAGTGTCCCTCAAGTAGAGTTTGACCTATACTGACCATATGGACAAATATTGTCTAATTTGATTTGGTAGCGATCATCACTCTAGTGACCTTCTGATAACAACATTGTTACGTCGCACACTATTTATTTATTTATTTGTATTTGGTCTTATCACCTTGTTAGATCTTCTGGGTGAGGTTTTGTTGATCCCAAGGCTTCCATTGGAGAGTTTGGCTGGGATTAGAGGACATGTTTTTTTTTGCTTATCCCTAGTACACGTGGTACAGGCCATGATAATCATGGTGGGTAGAAATAGGCGACTGCTTTTACTATAAGTGCACCACATGTATACACATTTGAAAAGCAGTTTGACTTTTGCACTTACAAATGTACCAGAGCACCGTTTGGCTACTTGCATTCGCTGGTGGGGTTGGACTTTTGCAAGAATCGGGGGCCATTGGAGCATTTTGTTGGAGGACATGTAACTACAGCAACTGGGTGCCACCAAACTCAGGACTATGTGGCTGCTGGCAGACCCAAGAGACCCTGGACACCCTCAACTCAGACCTGGTCTCCATTGAAAGCATCGTCCCGGACCTCACCCTACTGGAGCAGCACCAGCGGGATCTGGATCGCAAGTCCAAAGTCCATAACACCCTCCAGAAACAACTTGGCAACTCTGGTATGTCCCTCACCCCTCTATTGACCTTGGAACACCTCATTATAACAGCAACTTGTAATGTTCCTAGTTTGTTTCAACTGTGGTTATAACAGCAACTTGTAATGTTCCTAGTTTGTTTCAACTGTGGTTATAAAAACTTGGGGTGCTAAGCGATGTTGTTGTATCGATGTTCGAGAAAGATTCCCCGTATTGTCCACAATGTTTCGTTTGTTTTGAAGTCAAGAGGAGATGGTCACAAGTGGAAGTGCGTAGACCATCTAGTCTGGTGTTCTTTAGACTGGCATCTCTGGCTTCAGACTTGATGTCTTGCCTCTCTCCACCAGCTCTCAGATATCCCTTGAGTGTGCAATAGAAGGCCATTGAACCCAGTATTAAATCACTCTTTAAACTAAAACAAGGTAATAAGACCAAATCCAAATAAATAAATAGTGTGTGACGTTTCGGTAACAGCGTTGTTAGCATCTTCAGATGGTACTGTATCTAGTACTGAGTAATACTTAAACTACTGAATCAGATTCAGTACTTTTGTCTGAAGATGGTAACAATGCTGTTACCGAAACGTCACACACTATTTATTTATTTATTTAGATTTGGTCTTATTACCTTGTGTTTATAATCTACTCGCCGAATGACCCGGGCAACGCCCGTGTTTTACCCGATTGAATGTTTTGATTCAAATACTATTTGTTACAATTATAATTTGGCGCCTTAAATAAATGCATATGTTAGTTAATAACTATAGCCTATGTGCTTTATCTGTCTATGTACTGTTGGCTTCCGTAGGCGTCTCTTACTGGGAAAAGAAAGAGAGGATTCCATTTGGTTATTAACTAATATATGCATTTATTTAAGAAGCTACCCGCACCAACACAATAGTTACAAAAATGGGGGGGGGGGGCAAAGGTGGCGTGATCGTAGTCGACCAATAGGAGGGCGCCATTCCAAAAAAAAAAAAAAACCGTGACAGAGGCGACGAAGAATGACGCTCGTAACTGTATATAGAATAATCCAAATTGTTCCTTATCAACTCTTTAAACTACTTCCCCTGGTTTTGTCCAAACTTGCCAGTGAGAGCAAACAGGACAATAAAGTAGACCAGGCAGAAATGACAACCCCACTGTACAGGTCACCTGGACCTGGAGCAGCTGTACAAGCAGCAGGAGGAGGTGGCAGCCCAAGTGTGAGTCCGCGCCCCGCCACAGTCCGACCCCACACTAACTGTCTGTGCAGCCAGGAGGTGGTCTCCCAGCTAGAGCAGGTGGAAGCCGCCCTCTCCAGCCACATCAACCTCCTCCACACCAAGACTGGGGAAGTCCAGGCCACCCAGGGACAGCTCCTGCAGATCAAGACCCGCATGGGCAACCAGGCCAACTTGGAGGAGAGTCTGCGCAGGCTGGAGGCAGAGTGCCACACTTCCAGAGGAGTGATCCAGGTGAGGTGTGGCTTCACTTGATGGAAGAGTCAAATTTATTTCTTTGTTTGCCTATCAGATTCTAATGACCATATCTAATACAACTCCTATGTGTAAATATGAAAAAAATTCTAATAATATGCAAAAAAACTGTTTGGGAGTTGGAAGATGAGAAAGTTGACCCGGAGTAATTGTGACTCTCTGGGAAAGCAGAATTGAATCCCAAATATCAGCCCAGTCTCCCAGTTAACAACTGTGTGTATTCAAATATTTCACAGGTACTGTGTCCCCAGTTGACTGTGGTCCTTGTTGTCACATTGCAGTGCAGACTTTTGTTTTGTTGTTATAGAATTTATCAAGTTTGAGTAAAAACATATCCAGGGATAAGTATCTTTTCAAAAAACCTTTTAATCTCTAGCTTTCAGTCACAAACACCCTTCTACTGTATGAGTTATAAGTTTGACTTTTGGTGATTATGGACAAATACTCTCTAATTTGATATGATAAGGCACAATTTGGATTATAAACACAAGGTAATAAGACCAAATAAATAAATAGTGTGACGTTTCGGTAAAAGCGTTGTAACCATCTTCAGACAAAAGTACTGAATGAGAAACGTCACACACTATTTATTTATTTGGATTTGGTCTTATTACCTTGTGTTTAATTTGATCTGTTAGTGACCATCACTCATCTAGTGGTAACTTTCATGACTCCTAGCAAGCTCAGGTCTTCCATCACTATAGCAGTTCTTGATACAGAAGTTTGTTTTTACCTTGTGTCCAATTTGATCTGTTAGTGACCATCACTCATCTAGTGGTAACTTTCATGACTCCTAGCAAGCTCAGGTCTTCCATCACTATAGCAGTTCTTGATACAGAAGTTTGTTTTTACCTTGTGTCCAATTTGATCTGTTAGTGACCATCACTCATCTAGTGGTAACTTTCATGACTCCTAGCAAGCTCAGGTCTTCCATCACTATAGCAGTTCTTGATACAGAAGTTTTTTTTTTTTTTTGCTTATATATATATATATATCCCTAGTACACGTGGTACAGGCCATGATAATCATGGTGGGTAGAAGGTGACTGCTTTTACTGTAAGTGCACCACATGTCTACACACGTGAAAAGCAGTTCGACTTTGCATTGATACAGAAGTGCCTATCTATACTGTTTGCCAAATAAACAGCCAATTACCATTTAAATTGGTTGAAAGCTGGTGATTGGAACAAAAGGTTCTAGACATTAAACAATTACCCTGTCACAGCTGAAACCACCTGGTTACATATACTTTAATCTTTAATTAAAAAGGCATATATTGGATCAAAATATCATTTATTTTACCAATATTTCAGTTGGCTGAACGCCAACCTTTTTCAAGGTATTATAACAAACATTAATATGTGTTATAATACCTTGAAAAAGGTTGGCGTTTAGCCAACTGAAATATTGGTAAAATAAATGATATTTTGATCAATATATGCCTTTTTAATTAAAGATTTATTTATGGATTGCTCTATTTTCAATATGATAAGGCACAATTTGGATTATAGATTATAAACACAAGGTAATAAGACCAAATAAATAAATAATATAATAATAAATAAATTTATTTGGATTTAGTCTTATTACCTTGTGTCTATTTTCAATACCTATCTACAATTCTCTGCTCTGTCAACTGAGCTATTGAGGGGATTTTCAATACTTTAATATGAATTGTTGTTGTTGTCCCTGAGTGGCCACTTAAGACTTGTTCTGCCTTGAAGGAGCACTCAACTAAATTTATATAAAAAAAGGAAATATCTGGATCTGTGAAATAAAAAATATTTTTTTTCTAAAATATTTCGAGGAATTGCTCCCTCTGTATTAATTTATTGCACTTCAGTTTAATTAATCCCTCCAAATATTTTTAGAAAAATTGTTTTCACAGATCCGGGGGTACACCTTTTGTTATATAAATACAGTTAAACCTTTTTATAGCGCCCCCTCTTGGGACTCACCAAAATAGGATGCTATAGACAGGTCACTTTTAATGTAAATCACATTGTACTACATATTTAAAATCGGGCGCTATAGAGAGGGAGGCACTTTTTAGAGAGGGTGCTATAGACAGGTTTAACTGTATATTCAAAGATTGACCTTTGACTCAAATTCAACTAAATGTTTCAAAGATTCAGTGAACTGCTCAGAAAGATTGCTCTGTCAGGGATTTCAACAGTTTCTTGTGTCTGAAATGTTGCCAATACAGATTGTTGTGTGCAGACCAAGAAAGTGGAGATAAAGGAACTCAAGGTAAGAAAACTTTTTTTTTGCTTATCCCTAGTACACGTGGTACAGGCCATGATAATCATGGTGGGTAGAAGTTGGCGACTGCTTTTACTGTAAGTGCACCACATATATACACATGTGAAAAGCAGTTCGACTTTTGCACTTACAAATGTGCCAGAGCCCCGTTTGGCTACTTGCATTCGCTGGTGGGGTTGGACTTTTCCAAGAATCCGGGGCCATTGGAGCATTTTTTTTTTTTTTTAATTGGAAAAAATGTGCCCAATGCAGGAATCGAACCTGGGTCGTAGCGATCAAAAACCAATGGTTTACCATCCTTCCACCGACCCCCTCAGAAAACATTCTACTTTACTGGGGAGTTACACCCATGCACAGAACTTAAGGAAGTTGTGCCATTTAGTATGTATATCAGGACAATAACTCTGATAGATATTTGATACACAGTGACCTTTATGGAAGACACATGAGATAACCAAGTGTGAACAAAATCGTTTCTGGCTCCTTCAAAAAAAAAAAATAGACGACCAGCGACATCAAAGACTTTATTCTTCCTCAAATTTTGTCCATAGTAGTAAGAAAAAATCATTTTTTGATAAAGCTATCTCAAAAAAATAAAAATGTTTGAGCTTTTCAAATAAATTCTTAAATTTTCTTTCTATGTTTTACCTATTCATACCTGTGCTGCCACTGATGTTTCCTGACAACACCAAGAACTATTTGTAGCAACGGTGATAAAACACAATAGGGATGATAGATACAAGAAAATAAGACCAAATAATTTAATAGTGTGTGACGTTTTGGCAACAGCATTGTTACCATCATCAGACAAAAGAAACAAAAGATTATTTTTTCTTATGATGGTAACAATGTTGTTGCTGAAACGTCACACACTATTAAATTATTTGGATTTGGTCTTATTTTCTTGTATCATTTGTTGCAACCTTAAGTACTCCACCGTTTCCCCTATTTGGTCTTACATTGAACCATAGACAGTATATATATTTCTATTGTCTTTGTTTCCACATGTTTCCGTACAAAGACCACGTTAAAAATTCAGAGAATATCTGAAAGAAACTCACCGTGGTATACCACCACTCGGGTCGTGGAACTCACCCAGTTTACAGGAATGATTCTACAATCCTATGTAAGGTTTATCATCTTGTAGCACCCTCTCATTGAATGTCTTTGCCCTGAGAAAGGTTCTCTGCAATTCTTCATATATTTTGACAATAATCCATAAATTCCATACTAAGTTACAATTAGGATTATGGGTTTGAAACATAAGGTAAAATAAGACTATAAATAAATAAATAGTGACATATTGCTAACAATGTTGTTAGCAAAACATCACACTATTTATTTGTATTTGGTCTTATTACCTTGTGTTTCCATAAATTCCATACTAAGTTACAATTTGTATTATGGGTTTGAAATACAAGGTGAAATAAGACTATAAATAAATAGTGACATATTGCTAACAATGTTGTTAGCAAAACATCACACTATTTATTTGTATTTGGTCTTTTTACCTTGTGTTTCCATAAATTCCATACTAAGTTACAATTTGTATTATGGGTTTGAAATACAAGGTGAAATAAGACTATAAATAAATAGTGACTTATTGCTAACAATGTTGTTAGCAAAACATCACACAATTTATTTGTATTTGGTCTTATTACCTTGTGTTTCCATTCCTACCTCCACTGCCAATTTACACGGTTTTCCAAATAAGCTTTTTTTTTTGTTTTTATCACACTATACTGAATGCTACTGTGATTGAACACATGCGCTGTGTACACATCTCACGAGGAATCCCGAGCTTATGTGCTGACTACATATTTTAACCTGTCAATGCATTTTATTTTTATTTCTGTGTACACCTATCCCCCGATTTACACGTTTTTCTCAGGAACGTATCTACTGTGTAAATTGGGGGATAGGTGTACACCACAAGAGCTGTCTGGACTACACCCAGTACTTGGGTGCAGGAGAAAGTGAGGGAACTGGAGGAACAGAGAGCCCTGCTGCTGGCGGCCAGGGAGGAAGCCCTAGAGAACATCCGAGCCAAGGTAAGATGGCCGCCACTGACAGAGGTGTACGGAGAGATAATGAGTGGTGGTGGTGCAGGAGACCCAGGTCAACAAACACCTCACCTCCCTCCACACCATGCAGGAGAACATAGAGAGGTAATTCAACATGTCTCCTAGTGGAACTCCAGCAGTAGATGCTGTAATGTGCTCCAGGTACCGGAGCGAGGGATTCGAGGACCAGCTGGACCAGGCTAGAGAAGAACTCCACCAAGTAGAAGAGTCCATCTCCCAGAAGAACAGAGAACTCCGGACTCTGAGGGAGCAGCTGGAGAAACTGGCGGATGACACCAATGCCCAGGAGGTCAGTTCCACTCTTCCCTAGTACATGTGGCCATGATAATCATGGTGGGTAGAAGTTGGCCACTGCTTTCACTGAAATGCAATTTGACTTTTGCACTTACAAGTGTCAAAGAGCCCTATTTGGTTACTTGCATTCGCTGGTGAGGTTGGTCTTTTACAAGAATCAGGAGCCATTGGAGCTTTTTTTTTATTATTATTATTATAAAAAAATAGCTAATGCGAGATTTGATCCCAGGGTATAGAAGTTGAAAAATAAAGGGTTTAGACCACTCATCCCCAGCACCACTCTAGAAACTCATGCGATACCATTTTAACCTGAGTGTATTGATGAGACAAGGGCGGGGATGTAATACTCAGAAGGGCTTGTGGCCGAGGAAGGTCATGATGTTTGGGGTCTCGCTGGGCCGGTTGTTTGAGCTGTAGCTAGACATTTCTCAATCACCGGGTCAAGATCCAAACAAGATTAATTTATTACTGGCATCTTGTATTTAACACATTGCCGTGAAACGGTGGTCAATGGTCAAATACAATGTATACCCTTCATCTCTGTGTGCTGTTTCTCTGATAAAATAATGATAAGGCACAATTTGGATTAAAATATGCTGTGGTAAAATTTCTCATTCAGTACTTTTGTCTGAAGATGGTAACAACGCTGTTACTGAAACGTCACACACTATTTATTTATTTGCATTTGGTCTTATTACCTTGTGTCTGATAAAATAATTAAATGAAAAAATGAAGAAAAATTAAAATGATTTTTTAATGGTCATGTGCACTACTTGTTGAGACACAACAGTTTATTAATTAAAGAGCTTTTGCATTTTTCCAAAGTCATTCATATAATACACTAGCCGAATGACCCGGGCAACGCCCGTGTTTTACCCGATTGAATGTTTTTATTCAAATACTATTTGTTACAATTATAAATTTGGCGCCTTTAATAAATGCATATATTAGTTAATAACTATAGCCTATGTGCTTTATCTGTCTATGTACTGTTGGCTTCCGTAGGCGTCTCTTACTGGGAAAAGAAAGAGAGGATTCCATTTAGTTATTAACTAATATATGCATTTATTTAAAGAGTGACCCACTCCAAACCAATAGTTACAAAAACAAAAGAGCGAGTGGGGGAGGCATGATGGGGGGGGGGGGGGGGCAAAGGTGGCGTGACCGTAGCCAACCAATAGGAGGGCGCCATTCCAAAAAAAAAGCAAACAGTGACAGAGGCCGATGAGGAATGACGCTCGTAACTGTATATAGAATGTAGCACACATGTCAATCAATGTTTTCTATACTCAAGTATTTATTATTACTTTTTTTTCCCAAAATTCAAATATAGTAGAAAATTTCCTGTCGAACTTTTTAATGGGTCTACTTTAAAAGATTTCAATAAATGTTGGGGTTGAATTTATGAATGACTCCACCCAGGGTTGTACCCAGTGAAAACTCACCATATTGTTGTGTTGTTAAACTGAGCCTCTCTCTCTAAATTGACTATTCATGTACGGAGAGTTGTGGGCAGCTGAGGGAACAGGAGCTCAAGGACTGCCTCCACCTGGCTCAGTGCCGGGAGAGGATGGACCAGTGGCGCCGCCAAGTGGAGCAGCTGAAGGAGGAGATAGCAGAGCTGGGGATCGACCCAGCGAGGGGAACACAACTCGCAGGCTCAGTTCAGAAGCTGCATACAGAACTGGGGCAGGCACAAGGCCGGCTGAAGGAACTCCAGGAGCAAGTGCGCAGCTCACAGCAGGAGCTGGCCCACCCCGACTTCAGCCAGGCCGGGGAGAAGTTCCGAGTGGCCGCCATCGACCGCAGGGTGACCGAGCTCACCCTCGCTGACCTCAAGAAATACTACGACACCCTGGACCGGGCCGTCATTGAGTTCCATCGCATCAAGATGAATGAACTGAACAAGATCATCAGGGACCTCTGGAACACTGTCTACAGGGGCAATGGTGAGTTACACTGTAGAATCTCACACAGGACTGAGTTATTTACACTCATGGACAAAACTTAAGGAAGTTGTACCTTTTAGCATGTATATTGAGACAATAACTCTGAAAGATATTACAGTGACCTTTATTGAAGACACACCAAATGTGTAACCAAGTGTGAACAAAATTGCCTATGTCTCCTAAAAAAAAATTAGATGACTGGTGACATCAAAGACTTTCACTTCCTTAAGTATTATCCATGAAGGTATTTACATATTTGGATATATTTAGATGAGGCCCCGGTGTTTCCTCCACCAAGAATGTCTCCAAATGACCGGCTATATCAATCCAATAGTCTGGTAGATGGTGAAACCACAGCAGCAAGGACAGTGGGGAAATTTGGGGGGAAATTGTGCAAATTTGAACGACTTGAGTGTTTTAAAGAGAAATCTATCCAATGGCATCTTTCTCAAAGTTCGCTGAATGGTTACAAGGAGAAAGCAGGCACCCATGTTGAAGCAGCACAACCCTTCCATATTTAAGAGATTTTTTTATAAGGTACAATTTGTGGATTATAGATTAGAAATACCAAATCTAAATAAATAATTAGTGTGTGATGTTTTGGTAACAGTGTTATTTGGATTTGATCTCTTATTATCTAGGTTGTTTTTTTTAATCATAATTAGATCAATTTTTTTATTATTACTAATTCCTTCCAATGTGGATTACACAAAGTTTCTCTTTGTTTGGATGTTCCCAGAGGATTCCTCTCATATTTCACTTCTCATCCATTGCAGGAAGTAGCTGGACATAGGGAGAATCCAGTGCTCTGAACCTGTTCCCCCAATATCAATCATAGGAAATGTGAGCTGTGCGTGCAGACATTGAGTACATTGAGATAGTGTCGGACGTGGACGAGGCCCGCAGGAACACGGAGAGAGTCCGCCAGAGCTACAACTACAAGGTGGTAATGTCCAAGAACGGAGCCAAGCTGGACATGCGGAGCCACTCCAGTGCCGGACAGAAGGTGAGTCCCCACTACATATGGATTTATACTGTTCCTTCGAAATGTCCCCCATTAGTTTGTCTAAAATAACCAAAAGTTTATAGCTTCAGTATTGGTGTAAAAGGAAAATAGCCCAATGAAATATTACAGCAGTAGATTAAACTGGGAAAACGGCTGGGAGGGTTCACTAATGATGAGCCAAGCCTTCCCATTTTATCAGTAAGGGGGCAGTAGGAAATTATTTAATTTCAAAAAGAATCGTACACCTCAAAAAAGTTTAAATTCCATATAATCCCTCCTTGGTATACCCATGTTGTTCTTGTTTCTTATCTTCTTGTGTAAAGATTACACAAATTTCATGAGTTCATGCTCCTCGAGCTGTTTTATGATAAGCAGCGGCCTCTCCCAAAGGTCCTGTTTAGTGCATCTAATGCAAGCCAAAATGTGTTCTGGAGCTGCCACGTTACATTTGACATGAGTATTTCCAACACTGTGTGACAGGTACTGGCATCTCTGATCATCCGACTGGCCCTGGCGGAAACCTTCTGCCTCCACTGCGGCATCTTTGCGCTGGACGAACCCACCACCAACCTGGACAGTGACAACATCGAGAGCCTGGCCCACGCTCTGGTCAAGTGAGTTGCATATTGTCTATCTGCACATTTTGCTTCAGACAAGTGCCAATAACTTTTTGATCTCGGCCCAATCTAAGATTGCTTACCCCCCATTTTTTAAATGTTGAAAACTTCCTAAAATTAAGTTTTCATCTTTTTAAAAATTATTATTATCCCTAGTACACACGTGGCCATGATAATCATGGTGGATAGAAGTTGGTGACTACCTTTACTGTAAATACACCACATGTCTACACATGTGGAACTTAGTGTGTCAGAGCCCCTTTTGGTTACTTTCATTCACTGGTGGGGTTGGACTTTTGCAATTATATAGGCACATTGGAGCAATTTTTTATTCAGAAAAAAATGCAGGAATTAATCCCGGGTCTTGGCCACTTTTTTCTCCTCTCAATGCACTAGAGACACTCTGTGTGCACCACATGGCTGCAGTATTGTGCTGATTAAAGCACCAAAGTCAGGATGCTGCGCCCCGTATTTATCTAACCCTTGTGTCCAGCCTCTCTGCCCATGCATCAGTACAAGGTAATAAGACCAAATAAATAAATAGTGTGTGAGGTTTCGGTAACAGCTTTGTTACCATCATCTGACAAAAGTACCTAATGGTATTAACTGTTACTGAAATGTCCCCTACTATTTATTTCTTTATTTGAACCTTGTGTTTATAATCTATAATTCAAATTGTACCTTATCATGACGTAACAGGATGATTACAGAGTTGGTTTGACATAGGTTTGTCCTTTTAACTGCTAGTTGTTGCACTTCAATGAATGTGTGTGGGGGGTCGGTGGAAGGCTGGTTAAACCGTTTAGTTTTCGACCACTACGACCCGGGTTTGATTCCCGCATTGGACACTTTTTTTCTGTTTAAAAAAAATGCTCTAATGACCCCCGATTCTTGCAAAAGTCCAACCCCACCAGCGAGTGCAAGTAACCAAACGGGGCTCTGGCACATTTGTAAGTGCAAAGTCGAACTGCTTTTCACATGTGTAGACATGTGGTGCGCTTACAGTAAATGCAGTCGCTAACTACCCACCATGATTATCATGGCCTGTACCACGTGTACTAGGGATAAGCAAAAAAAAAAAAATGAATGTGTGAGAGCACATTCACCATCATGATAAGGTACAAATTGGATTATAGACAGAAATAAGGTTCCCTACGTTCTGACAGTTTCTTGTTCATTATAACAGGATTTTGACCAATTACAAAAATCATAATACACTGCTGCTGCAGCTATTTTACGCATTTATTATTGCAACTATTTCAGCTATAATTAGCTGAAGAAGAGCTTCCTTTAATCAATTAAATAAAAAGATTTGCAGCATCTTGTGATATTTAGTAAGTTTCTTGTATAGAGAGAGAGAGAGAGTAGGGATATATAACTCAGCAACAAGTGGACTGCAGTCTGGTGGAGTCCCGGGTCAGCAGGAAGAACTTCCAGCTTATCATCATCACCCACGACGAGGAGTTCCTCAGTCTGCTGGGCCGGGCGGCCTCCCTCGACCGCTACTACAAGGTCTACAAGAATGAGGAGTGAGTAACTTTTGTTGTTTCTTATTCCCTTGTGTAAAGATTACACGAATTCCATGAGTTCATGCTCCTCGAGCTGTTTTATGATAAGCAGCGGCCTCTCCCAAAGGTCCTGTTTAGTGTATCTAATGCAAGCCAAAAGGTACCAAACTACATTTTGGGCAAGTGGGGTAGATTTTGTTCTTTTCTATCTTCAATGGCTTGAGATGGCCTGTTCTAAATCTTGTTAGTGTTGTTTGATGCTGTCTATTTCTGATGTTCAGAGCTCCTCCTGGGTTCACTCCACTGTACCAACTGTGCTTAGGTGGGATCCTCCAGTTCTTGTTTATTTTTGTTTTGGCTATTGTTTCTATTTCTTTAAAAGTAAGTTTATTTTTCTGTGGCAAGGGTTCTTTTGTGCCTTTTTTCGCTATAGCGCATCAGCAGCTTCATTGCCTTCAATGCCAACGTGTGAGGGTATCCATTGAAGGTGAATTTTTGTGGTTTTTTGGAGATAATCAATTATGTTCCTGCTTACTTTGCCCCCAAGTTCCCCTGAGTAACTTTTAGAACAGGATAAACAGTAGCTCTTGTCTAAATCATTATCTTTTTTTTTTTATTACCCCTAGTATACCTGGTACAAGCCATGATATTGGCAACTGCTTTTACTTTTAAGTCCACCACATGTCTACTAAACTTGTGAAAACTCACAAGTGTGCCAGAGCTTCATTTGTGGTTACTTACACTTGTTGGACTATTGGAACTACAGGGGCCATTGGAGCATTTTTTTTATTAAAAAAAAAAGTGCCCAATATGGGATTTGATCATGGGTCATAACAATTCAAAACCAATAATCTAGACCACTCACCGACCCACAAACCATTTGTGTGTAGGTTTCTGTTTGTAAACACAAATCCCTACTGCACTTACAGCAATGCCAAAATTTGGCCGACTACCTGCTTGTTGTTTCTTATCCCCCTTGTGCAAAGATTACACAAATTCCATGAGTCCATCCATGCTCCTTGAGCTGTTTGATGATAAGCCTCTCCCAAAGGTCCCATCCAATACAAGCCAAAATGTGCTCTGGAGCTCCAAGCTACATTGTGGGCAAGTGGGGTAGATTTTGTTGTTTTCTATCTTCAATGGCTAGAGATGGTCTGTTCTAAATCTTGTTAGTGTTGTTTGATGCCATCTATTTCTGGGTTCAGAGCTCCTCCTGGGTTCACTCTGCTTCTTTCTTATCTCCACTCAATCATATAAGGGTATCAAGTTGTGACCCTTGATGGTGCCTGTTTGACAACCATCATGACTGGGTGAAGTAGAATGCATCTGTCATTAAGACTGGGAGCACTACTCAGTAGCAGGCCGACTTAGCTCCAGAAGAAATGGCCGCCTCTGACAAGAGGAACAGACGCCATGTGCAGCCGCTCTTAACATGGAGTACAAACGCTGCTCATCCTGTATCCCTGGATCGGGAGCCCTTAAAGGGTACTATCAGCCGGGCCAGCTGAACCCAGGTTTTTTAGCGGGATTGTTACTGCTTTCCCTCCTCCTTTTTCATCCGGGCTTGGGACCGGCAAAGGCGCTTATAAATAGTTTTGATTTTGAACACAGATGGTATTTGGTGGCTCCAGACAGGTTGAACAAAATGGGTTCAAAACAAACCCTAAAATTTTCCTATTGCAAATTCAATGATGTTCTTAAAATAGGATATCCAACCTTTGAGGGCTCAAAAAATTTAGATGTGAATGACAAATGCCCAAGAAAAATAAATTAATGCAAATGTAAAATACAGTTCCCAATTTAAAAAATTCTGTCGTATCGATATTAAGGTGAAAATATCGGGCTTTCAGGTTTCTTTAATAAAAGTTACTTTCCACCTTATATAATTCCTGTTAAAAATAGATTTTTATGATAGGAAAACTACCAAGACAAACACAAGGTAATAAGACCAAATCCAAATAAATAAATAGTGTGTGATGTTTCGGTAACAACGTTGTTACCATCTTCAGACAAAAGTACTGAAGGGTATCCTATATATTTATTTGGATTTGGTCTTATTACCTTGTGTTTATAATCCAAATTGCGCCTTATCACTACCAAGACAAGTTTGACTGTACTTATTTAGTTGTGTGAAGACATAGGAATATTTTGACAACCTTCTACTAGACATGTTGTGTGTGTGCAGCGGCCTGTCCCAGATCCAAAGCTCCCACTTCTAACACCACAATAAATATGTTGTTTATTACTCTCTGTTTATCACATGGCTAGTTTATAAAGACTTATCTCCAACATAAAGCAATAATTATTTATTTACAACTTTCTTTTAAATAGGAAAAGGGAAACTTAGAAGGAAAAGAATTGCGATGCTTGCTTTGTTTTTCTCTTTGGACAATTTTCTTTGGTTAATTGTGTAAAATAATGAATTGAACAGGATTGTATATAGAGTTGTGAGTAGAGAGAGGTATTGACGCAAATGTCCCTGAGTTTGGAATATCGCGTTTCATGATGTTAATAAAATTGTAACATAAGGTAATAAGACCAAATAAATAAATAGTGTTCACAATTCGATAAAATAATCCCTTGAAGATATGGTGATGAATGCATGACTCAATACCATAGAAATAAAAAATATTTTTAAAAGAAACTTTTCCCTGGAGGCTTCATGTTTTTATTTTAATAAATATGTTACTATTAAGTTCTATAAAATAGTTTGAGTTTATTTATTTGGTCTTATTACCTTGTGTCTATAATCTATAATCCAAATTGTGCCTTATCATTATCTCCAACATTTCAACAGCCTCATTGTAATCTTGGATAAATGTGGCAGCACAGAGATTATCAAAAATGATTGGTTAAACTCCACACCTCCTGCCGTTATAATGAAGTTGTTGTTGTTGTTTCTTATCCTCTTGCTACGAGTATCATGTTTTATATAACTCTTGTACAAATATTACACAAATTCCATGAGTTCATTCTCCTTGAGCTCCTCATAGTTTAGGTTGTTGTTTCTTATTCCTTTGTAAAAATATTACAAATTCCATGATGCTCCTTAAGCTGTTTTATGATAAGCAGCGGCCTCTCCCAAAGGTTCTGTGTAATGTATCTAATACAAGCCAAATGTGTTCTGGAGCTCCATTTTGGGCAAGTGGGTCCATTCTATGAGATCAGATAAAACTATGCAACATAAACAGAGGGTTAATGGCTTGGAAGCATCAAGGACCATGATGTCTAAATATATGTTTTCTTCTTAACACATTTCGGCACAAAAAAGTTTCCATTCTGACTGAAAGGTATCTGTTCAAGGTTATTTTAGATTAATACATAGCGGGGATTACATCACAGATCCCTCACTATGACAATCACCGACAATCATGAACCGGGATTTAATCCTACGTTAACATTTTGTTTAAAATGTGAATAACCTTCACATATTATTCATTGTTTCAATTATCATAAACTAGGTTGCTCTTGTTGAGCGGTACCTAATAAAGTGGTTTTGGAACGGGTACAGCAGGACACAACCACAGAGTGTGAAATTTTAGTTTATTTATTTAGTTTCAGCAAAGGAGGAAAGTCTGAGACGATCGCCGAGTAAATAAAGCAGAGGGAGGGAGGGTTCCTAGGTTCCCATCACCTGGTGTTTGTTGTTTAGATATTTATATTATGATACAATAGAGCTGTTAGCAAGAAAACATAAATAATAAATTAACAAAATAATAATCGGATATAAAACACACACACAATTCTTCTAAAAAAAAAAAATTATACTTCAATAATTATATATATATATATAAATTATATATTTTTTTAATATTCACATTTTTAAATATAATATATAAATGTTATAATCTAGCTAGAGAGAGAGAGGAAATAAGAATTTCAGCCAACGGGGAGAAAAGCCTCTCCTGGAAATAAACGACATCTAGTCCACCAAAAATTTCATAAAATAAAAATAATAAAAAAACTTAAAAAAAAAAAAATTGATAAAAAAAAAAACTAAAAATACATTTTTAATAAGAATAGAAGGCATTTTACAAAGCTAAAAAAAAAAACTATATGCAGATATCAAACTCACTAGAGTGGAGTGACACAGGGGACAACTACGGGGACGGCGTCTGCACTGGGCAGACTTTACATATCTCCCGTAGCTTCACTTGTCACATGGAAGCGACTATGTACAGACTGTGCGGGCGGGCGGGAGTCTACATGTCTTTGGTGGAAGTCTACATATACAGAGCGGTAAAGCAGCAAGAAGGGGAGGGACAACGGTGCTTCAGCCCCTGCAACACACATTCTGACTGAAGCTGGGGTCGCAACACAACCTACTAGTGACCTTGAACAGCAGGCAACTGTACACAACATACCCTTCAGAAGAGAGACCCTCCACTATGGAGATGTCAACAATATTTGATGTACCCCGGTGACACTGTATAGAGCGAGCTCTTGAGAGGTACCACTATTTCAACTGGGATTAAGCAACGGGCAGATTTGCTTATTTTAGGATTGGAAAAATTATGATGGCGGCCAAAATAAAGGCTTCCTATTGGCATTGCTACTACAATTATTGAGCCTTTGTTGAAACAATAGAAGCCAACTAAGGTCAAGTGTCTACAGTCAATGTGTTTAAACACAGGAGTCACAAATTGGAAGTTATCCAGTCTGTTGTCCCTTGTGTAAAGATTACACGAATTCCATGAGTCTAGCTGCAGGAAAGAAGGAAAGCTATCAATGTAAGTTTACCGGAGAGGGCTGGAAAGACTGTGTGGACGTCCTACACGCGGCCTGAGCACACAGCGCAGGGTGAGGCACCATACATGGGAGCATGTACAGCGCAGCTTACCTCCGGAGATGATCCTACGGCCGTCAGCTTCATTGAGGCTGTTCATGGCAGCTCTGAACACATATCACAGCAAAGTAGAATTGATTTATTTATGGGAAACTGTACAAACCATTCCTTCCTTCAATCCACATCAAAAGTTAACTGGTGTAGAATTTTCTATATATAATCACTGATAGGAATTCATTGAATACGGCTCAAACCTCTTGTGAGGTACTGTGGGAAAGTATAAATAAATACTGCTGGTCTCTCATGGAGATGGCCTCTTATTGGAGTTGGGCTTTTTATATAGCAAGTTGCTAAGTTTTCCTGTATTCACAGGAAGTATCTCCTTAAATGTACATCGATACACATGGGAAACCAAGGTTGTAGTAGTCTAGGAGGTAAAAACTGGAGAGTGACAAACACTATTTATTTATAAGTATCTTGCTCCACCAGTATCCTGACAGAATTCATTTAAGAATTGACAACAGAATGTCCTGGAAAAATATCAACTATCAGTTTTGATGAATTAAGTTTAACCCACTTTAATTCACCAGAAAATCCATGGGATGTTGAATTAAAGAAGTTGGATTATAATTCTGAGGGGAATTTAGCATATTCTATGCAGGACCATTCCAAGCTCAAACTTACACTCTGTCAGAAGGCCTGATGACAGCATTGTTGTGCTGCCCTGCGCGGATGGGCTTGGCAATCTGCGTGTTGCCCCTCCGTGACATGGACTTCTGCCGGACTGCTTCCTTGATACGGTCTACTTCATATTGGTACCTGGACACACGCGAGGTTCAGCTGCTGGACACTGATGTATGGGAACTGCTCCCACCTCTTGCGGTCGCGCATGGCGCTCTCCTTGGCATCCTTGAGTGCTGCCTCCAGAGCCTTGACTCTCTCCATGGTGGCCCGCAGGCGCTTCTCCAGCTTGGGCAGCTCGCAGCGCAGGTCGGCGTTGTCGCGCACCAGCTGCTTGTGCACCTTGGTGAGCTGGTCCAGGTTGTTCTCCAGGAAGGCAATCTTCTGCTTCTGGGCCAGATTGCCGCCTGTGCTGCCTCCGCCGGTTGTGCTATCCTCAGGGTCCTCGCCCGCTGCTGAGCGGCGTACACGGCTCTGTAGATCTGCCACAAAGAGCTTGCGCAGGTTGTGGAGGGTCTGCAGCTCCTTGGCCACTGTCTCCTCCAGCCCCTTGAGGTCCTGCCGGGCCTGCTCGCGGCGGTCGCTGAGTTGCCTGCATCACAATGTGATGACTTCTAAACCTGATATCAAGTCAGTGGTGGAATAGTGAGTTCTAGAGTGTTGTGGGATGGTGCACCTCTCCCGTTAAAACAAGGCATTGTGTTCCTGGCATAGATCGCTCACAGTCAAACAAATTGTCTTATAAACAAACACAAAGATCTCCCAGGGGGCTGGCTACTTTACAATCACTCGAATATAATGTTGATTATCTATTTGAGATGGGGATTGTAAATTCTTTTATATTCAATGTGGGTTTTCCTATTTACAACCCAGTCATCATAATTATTTGTAACACCTAGTTCATAACTGAACACCGAGTGTTTCTCCACCCAAGTACTCACATGAGGTCCTGCAACTTCTGGCTCTTCTCCTGCTCCTCGGCCCGGACCTTCTCGTAGTCCTGCTGGAGTCTCTCCTGGGCCAGTCCCAGCTTCTGGTTGGTGTCCTTCAGCTGGTCGATGAGGGCCTGCTTCTCCGCCAGCTCGTCGCGCAGGGTGGCCAGCTGCTTCTGGTGCACCTCCCTGTGCTTCTCCACCTGCTGCTCTAGCGCGGCCTTCATCTGCTCCGCAGCAGACTTCTCCTTCTCCTTGCTGGACAACACCTGCATCTCCTCCGCTGCCTTCAGCTTGGAGCAGTCCTCGTTCAGCCGGTCCACCTCTTCCTCCAGGGCCCTGCGCCGGTTCTCCACATCCTTCTGGGACTCCTGCAGGGACTTCAGCTTCGCCTCGTACTGCCGCAACACCAGTGGTCAAACTCCAGTAGTTGGAGTTTAGTGCAATGTCTTGATTGCCATCATGTTTTACCATCATCTCTCCAGATTTGTTATTCCTTAGCTACTATTCTGGGTGGGGGTGAACAAAGCTATAAATAAATGGGAACACAATTTAGTGTCCTAGTGGAGCAACAACCAAAGCTACAAGTCAATACATATAACTCTGGCCATTCTTTGTAGGTTTGTGATGGAAGTTGTGTCAGTCTTTCTAACAAGAGAAGACATGGCGGAGCACTTTTCTAAAAAATAAAGTCATCATTCTTGCACAACCTACCATTGAGTTTGGCCAGTGCAATATGTTCTACATCAAAATTATAAACATATTCATTTTTTAACGCTACTTTTCTTTTGAAATACGCTACACTTTTACACTACAGACTTAATCTTGTGATGATTGAAAGAGGGATCTACATGTGGACTGATAGTACGGTCACTAAATCCCCATCATTATAATTGGGGGTTTGTAGAGAGGGGGGTTTAAAATGATAATTTGCTTTGATGTAAAGTACTGCTGCCATTCCCTGTGGCCAATCGGCCCATTATCTGTGCGATCACACCCGTCCACTTTCCTCCTGTGTTTGTAATCAACTTTCCTGGTGGAGAGTTTGTTTCCTCTGTAGAACACACTTGTGGGTCCAACACTTACAATAGTTTCTCTATTTTTACCCTCAATTTTCTCTTTTTTTTAATAAAAATTCATAACTTTGGAATATATTTCATGGGGAACCTTTCTCTAGCTAACCCAAACACAATCATTCCGGCCTTGTTAGCATACACCTTGTTTAACCAGCTACACCACTCGAGACATCACCACAAAATGCTGTCTCCATCCCTCCTGTCCTTTTTATTCCCAAAGGAGTATTTCCCACTTTTCCTCCACTCTGACCTTTCAGAAACATTTAAAATTATTTTGATGTTTAAAAAGTGTTGGCTGCCAAATGTGCTGGTACCATAGAAGTTATCCCAGGAAAGACATTCTGGTTTGAACACAGTTTAGCCATTAGACTGTATTTTCAAATAAAGCCATCGCCTTCATTTAACCTGTAGGCTACAAAGTTTCCTTAATCAAATTACAGATCAACTGTAGTGTTGTTCATTGAGCTAATGTTGGTCTTGCAATATATGGCCGTCCACCTGACACATGAGTTCCAAATAAGATACAGTCAAACACCTGACATGTGTTGATTGAGAGCTATGGCGGTGGTACAGTACTGTATGTTACCTGGCTGATGAGGAGCCTGCACTCTGCCAGGTCCTTCTCATGGACTTCAATCTTCTTGTTGCACTCCTGCTGGAATACCTCCAGCTGCTGGCACCTCTGATGGACACACACACACACCCCGACATCAGCACAACTTCCTTTACTACATGCTCTTAGCAAAATCATTATTGAGAGCTTCATGCACACTGAAAAAAATTATACAAATTGATAAGAAAATGCTTGCAATATTGAAAACTAAGAGAACTGACATGTCATTGCAGGGGTGATGTGTACCTGGGTGATGGCCTTGACCTCAGACTTCATCTTGCTGATGTAGAGCCGGGCCACAGTGAACTCCTCCTCCACCTTGTCCCCGGCCGTGGAGCTGGCGAAGGACTCCGAGGTGCCTAGGGCAGCTCCTACCTCACCCAGGTCCTTGAGCAGGCTGGCCAGCATGTCGGTGACCCTGCGCCTGTGGTGGAGAGTCAGGTCCTTGGCTTGCTGCAGCTCGCTCTGCACCGAGCTCAGCTGGCTCAGTTTCAGGCTTAGCTCCTCACTCAGGCTCTCGCACTCCCGGCCCTTGCTGTCCGCCTCCTGGGACTTCTGGTCGTAGTTCACTGCCAGCTCCTCCAGGGCCTGCAGCACTTCCTTCACCTCCTCCTTGGCCGACTCGTTCTCCTGCTGGAAGCGGTGGGTCTCCTGCTGCAGGTTCTCGTAGTCCCTGCGGATGCTGGCGATCAGCTCCTCCTGCTCCGCGATCTGCTCCTTCAGCTTCTCCACCAGCTGGCTCTGCTTGTCCAGCTCGTCGTCCTTCTCATCCAGCTCTGCGTACAGCCGAGCCCGCTCCTTCTCATACTTGGTCCTCTCCTCATTGGAAACTGGCTCCGCGGTGACAGTGACGGCGGCAGCGGCGGCTGCTGCGGCCGCAGGAATGCTGCTGACACTGGAGGCCTCGCTGAGTGTGCTGGTCTCCATGATGTTGAGCTGCTCGTCCTGAGGCACGCTCTCCCCGCCGCGCCACCGCGCAAGCTCTGCCTCCAGCCGCGTGGCCTGGCCCTTGTACTTGGTGACCTTCTCTTTCTCCTTTTCATACCTCCGCTTCCATTCCTCAGCAGTGAGCTCCTCGTTGACCGTCACTGTGTTCTTGATGGTCTTGGCGCGGCGGCCAAAGTCCAGGGTGGACTTGGTCTCGCACTCATTGAAGGAGGCTGGGGAACAGCAGATGATAATGGTGGTGCGGGAGTTGCCTCCCAAACTCTCCTGCAGGATACGGGTCAGCTTGCTGTCACGGTAGGGAATGTGGGACTTCTGCAACACACAATCCATCCCTTTCTTTCTACTGATGGTGGGGGCAGAGACATAAGTCTTCTTATCTTCCTGAAGACAGGAGATACTAGTCAAGAGAGGAATGAAGTTTCACATTCACAGTGGGGGGCGGCAATAGCTTACAGGAATAAGTCAATCTCTTATCTCCCAAGGCTGAAAGAAGGAATGCCATAAGAACTGTTGTGTGTTATGAAAGAAGTAAATCACACGCAGTGCCAAGTTGTTGTTCACCACTAGAGCTGTGAGTTTGACATCAAAGAAATGAGGCCCTAGTTGACATTGGAACAGTGGCATGTGTGTAAATGCTGTATGAATGGCACTTCTACGCACATTGCTCACCAGAATGTGCTCTGGGCATCTTGTTGTCCATCAAGTTTGCGACACTATGGACAAATAGTCTCCAATATGATCTGTTGGTGATATTACAAACAGCTCATCTAGTGACCTTTCAGTAGCCTGAGATATATTTTTTTAAATAATCCATTGTATTTAACTAAACAAGGTCATAGAGACTTCATGGATTGGAATATAGGTCCTAGTGCTGCTGTCAGCCTCCATTAAACACGACACTTACGTTGCCGTCCGCCAGAGCCGAGATGACATTGCCCAGAGCAGACAGAGACTTGTTGATGTTCTTGGCCTCATCCAGCACCATGCCCTCCGCCCCAGTCTTGGAGACCTTCTCGGAGCCCGCCAGGTCCACCAGGTACAGCTTGCCACTCAGCTTCTTCTGGTTCTCTAGGTTCTCCTGCTTCACGTTGATGAGGAACACAGAGTGGGACCGGCTGCTGTGCTCGTTCATGTTGGTCACAGCGATGTGCCGGTTGGCCTTGCCCTCGTCTATCACCTCCATCACCTCCTCCGGGCTGGTGACAAACCTTTCTGTGGCCCCCTGCCATCACACAGTGTTCATTCCTGCTTGTTCACTACATTGTTGGAGGAGAAAAACTCTCCCTTATTATCATAACCCTATTATAATATCAGGTACAATTTGGATTATATATTAGAACTTTTACCTATAAAGAGCTTCTTTTGTAATGTAGGGAGGTAAGATAACTGTCAATCTTGGGGCTAAGCATAGCGTGGTAAATATGCAAGATGGTAAAACTATGCAAGTATGTAGTAAGGGAATGTTCCCATCAACTACATCATACTTCATTCCTAACAAAGAAACATGTGTACAGTTTACACAGCTTTAGTTCTTGAGATATTGAAAATTTTGTGTAAATAAAAAATATATATCAAAAATTAAAGGGGAGTAACCAGATATGCGTTCTTTTTTTTTTTTAATTAACCTTGTAATGCCACTATAACTTTCTTTCCATAACTGGCATAGCTGCAGCCCCTGACAATTTGAGGTCAGCCTACTGAATCCAACTTTATAGAAATTCAGTGCAGGCAGAGACACCAGATGGATGCATGTTTTATGTCCTTGCTACAGCTGCTGCCAACGTTCTGGCGGCTGTGGCGATGACATTGTAATATTCCTGGTAATTATGGAACATTAGAGAAGGCTTTCTTCTCAACTTGCTTATAAAATCTACTGGATAAAAGACCTGTTTTCCCTCTTTCTCGTAGACTATTTGCTCAACTGATATTATTTTAACACAAAGGTTTATTAATAGTAGTGGTGGTGGTAGGAAATCATTAATATAATCATTTTAAAACCTTATAATATGCAAATAGGCCTATTATCACACAATTTGCATATTTGGGTGACAAAACTAGGGCAGAAAATTTTCATCCACATATGTCATATATTGTAAGAGTGTATGTGGAACAAACCAATATTTTTTATCAAGAACTGAGAAGATACCCCAGCGTGACATCTTACCTTAACATAAGGGACTCTATTCTTGTCTTCGTGGACTGAGAGGTTGGTCTTGGTAACTGCACCACAGCAGTCAGTCACAGCAGACACATCCAATGGCAGGCACTACTCACCATCTAGCAGATCTCTGATCTTGTCCAGGTAGATCTCAAAGTAAGATACCTGCCCCACAGAGGTTGCCATTATACCTCTACAGCACCTAGCTAGACACTACATTATTATTTCCCTTATAGCAAAGTTTTTAACTTAAACTCAGCAAACCCATGTATTCCTTGTAATAGTTCTTATTTCAAAGGCTGCAGTTCTCAGGTAGAGAGAGAGCTTCCAGTATCCATTGATGAAATTGCGGGTATTTTTAGAACCCAAAATTGAAAATCAATAAGTATTAATTTATTAATTTAAAAAATCCTAACTAAAAAATAAATATCAACAGTATGCTCCTCTTTGCCAGAGAGCAGCTAATTGGTAAAAATTTGTGACTTTTGGTGATGGAAAACTAACATTTCCAGAGAGGTGTCTGTCCACTCATGGGGGGGTACTCTCTACTGTAAATACATAATTACACTCTCAATAGCTTCTAGTAATATTGGGACTGGCTATTCCAAAAAAAATTCCAATGATCAAGAATGCTGATTAAAAAAGTTCAACACAGTACAAAATGACCATTGAAAAAAGTCACGAAGAGTTTAAAGTAATTTAAATACTCAAATAGACATTTATTGTCTCTAACTTTATCTTCTCTGAAAAGAACAATAACAGAATGGTGCTAAAATATGGCCAATGTTTGCTGAGTCTTTCAAGCAATGTATCAAGGTCAGTATGGCGAACCTCTCACTCAACAACTGGGCAGTTTACTCAGGTTGTATCCACCAACCCAAACTTCAAGGTAAATTGACAGGAAGTGAAAGATCTCATTTAATATGTATCTAAATAAACCTCTTTAATTCAACTTTACCCCAAGAGCTAGGTATTTCCTGTTGAATTGGTAATTGGGTAGAAATATTTGTGTGAAAAATAGTTGAATTATAAAATCCAGGTGTATGGTTTTGGAAAAAAAAGAAGGAAAATGTTTTAAAATAATAAATCAATGATCTTAAAATACTTTTAGGCTGACAACACTAATATAAAAAGAAGAAAGAACGAGTGATGTTTACATAATTAGTAAGATAATTGTTAAATGTTTATTTTTCCTCTCTCTCTCTTTGAAAATAATAAATTTAAAATACTTTTTTAAAAGGTAAAATCTCCTAATTCTTTAAAACCATTTCAGTTGTATGTAAACTTATTATTTATTGCTTCATTGTCTAAACCATAAAAGATTCCCAACATATGGAACACCTCACAATTTCACATTAAAACACAAATGTTGGGTCAAATGTCAGGTTTCCCAGGAAGGTACCTTGATGTGGAACTCAATGTTCTCATCCATGGAGTAGATGTGGTTGAAGATGTCGTTGACAATCCGAGGGATGATGCCCTGCTGGATGTGGTCCCCCAGCACACCCTGCACAGCAGCAGCTCCAGTACCATTCCTACTGCTGCGGACAATGCTCACTCACCTCCATGGTGTGTGTCTTTCCACTGGAGGTCTGACCGTAGGCAAATATCGTCCCATTGTAGCCCATGAGGACATCTGGACTCACAGAATTTTGCTGATGAAACATTTAGAGAGGTGTTATAAAGAATGAACCAAGGTATTGTCTTTTTATAATTTGAATATTCCAAGTGTGCCCAGACAGAAGTGGCCCATGTGGAGGTTGGGGTGGTATACAATGTAATGCAGGCAAAGATCAATGGCTAACTACTCAAGATGGTTGGCAGAGCCAACTAATCGTATGTACTTGGAATAGGTGAGAAATAAAAAGGTTTTATTCCCATCTAGTTCATAAGGTAACGAGACCAAATCCAAATAAATAAACAGTGTGTGACTTCTTGTTAACAACGCTGTTACCGACACGTCACACACTATTTATTTGGATTTGGTCTTATTACCTTGTGTTTATAATCTACTAGCCGAATGACCCGGGCAACGCCCGTGTTTTAATTTAGACACGTGGACCTGTTGGATCATTAACGCCCGTGTTTTACCCGATTGAATGTTTTTATTCAAATACTATTTGTTACAATTATAAATCGGCGCCTTAAATAAATGCATATATTATTTAATAACTATAGCCTATGTGCTTTATCTGTCTATGTACTGTTGGCTTCCGTAGGCGTCTCTTACTGGGAAAAAGAGAGGATTCCATTTAGTTATTAACTAATATATGCATTTATTTAAGGAGCGACCCGCTCCAACACAATAGTTACAAAAACCAAAAAGCGAGTGGGGGGGGGGGGGGGGGGGGGGGGCAAAGTAAAAAAAAAAGTGTCTCGCGCAGTGGCGGCGCCATCGTAGCGAACCAATAGGAGAGCGCCATTCCAAAAAAAAAAAGCAAACTGTGACAGAGATGACGCTCGTAACTGTATATAGAATAATCCAAATTGTGCCTTATCATTCCCATCGATGAAAATTTAGCCGAAGAGAACAGACTATCTTTATAAAGAAAAGGCTCCTCCATTGTCAATGGAATGGCAGCACATTGTGGTATCACATTGCCTGTAGCTAATTAACTTAGGCAGGATTGTTCCTTCCACAATTGTGCTCAGCAATTACTGGGACCCTCCCTCATAACACTTCTGGCCGGCCATACACCTCTCTGCCCATCTAATTCACCCAGCAAACAAACAATAGCAACATACAAACTGTTATAATGGAGCCTGGATGCTACCAATTATTTCATTTTTTAGATTCTTCATATTATTATTTTTTGTAAAGGCAGGCACAGTTCCCTTTATTATTCTTTGTTTCTTTCTCAGACCCATCACCATGTGGAATTTCTACAGACTGCTGCTGTATATTGAAGAAAAAAACATTTCTCACTGTGCCAACAAAAACAAACACTCTGAAAGATGTTCATACAAAGATTGGGTGTGACCCACATTATCAAATCTGTGAAGATGCAGGGCTACATTCCCCCACTAAGTACACAGAGGAGGGATTACAACATCAGCCAAGGTGGGCAGGTCACAACTGGGGCAGGCTGAGTCATGGTAGACACCCAGTCTGGCAGAGGGAACACATGAGAAACCTTCCCATCCCTACTGTAAATGAAGACTTAGAAATGGCAGAGTCAGAATATTGAAGCCACAAAATTCCTTGATATTATTGTAAAATATATAAACACATCTTTGTTTCTCTCCATAGCAAAGCAAAAAGGCCCAGAGATACTAAAGTCATCTGAAGAGATGATTCTCTTGTGGCCAAGAGATGGTTGTGGGGGGGAGGTGGACTGACAAACCACCAGAGGACTGGCTCTGGTGACAGGGTGAGACTTCATCAGGGAGAACTTCCAGTAATGGAAGAACTAAGAATAAACTATTGTATAGGGTCATGTACAGTCACCCATAGTAATGTTTTCCAAGGAAGGTGTTGAGAGAATACTTCCTATATGTTACCACAAAGCATTTAAAATTTTATATTTGGCCAAGTTTACAGTACCAAGTGTTTGCAGAATATATAGAATGTAATTTAAGTTTATTGTACAGAGCAAACAAGGGTAGTTGAGTATGATCCATCCACAAGTGAAGAATTTACTTTACCTTTGACAATGGCCTTGGTAGCTTCATTGTAGACCTTCTCTTGAGTGGCATTGGGCTTGAAGACCTTGTCATACATGTAGATCTTGCCCTGTTACCACACACTGGAATTTGTAGATGTTGGGTTCAGCAAAGGTGAAGAAGGATGTTGCAAACAGATTATCCAAGCCAGGATGTCAACAGCTAGTTATGTTTCCTCAGTCAACAAATCCATTAGTAGTAGATTAGTAATCCACAAGTATTCTCTTTAACACAACACAGACATAGCCTTACTCTGTATCCATATAGTCATCAGCATTGAGGTTTCCATCAGCATTGAGGTGAGCATAATATCTTAGTCACAAGGTAATAAGACAAATCCAAAAAAAATATATATATAGTGTTACGTTTCGGTAACTATTGTTACCATCTTCAGACAAAAGTACTGAATGAGAAAAAAATATCACAGCACTTTTGTCTGTAGATGGTAACAACACTGTTACTGAAACGTCTCACACTATTTATTTGGATTTGGTCTTATTACCTTGTGTTTATAATCCAAATTGTGCCTTATCCTTTCTTAGCTTAGTGAATACATCCAGGTATTAAATACAACCACAGGATTAAACCTAATTTTTTTGTTGTCTCACACCAAAGATATTTTATATCTTTTTTACTTTTTTTTAAATTAATTTTTCAATTGAGGCTTTATTCAAGAACCATACTGATATATTTAGCTTTTTTAAATCCTTGTATTGAGGAATCCTATACTTGATCTTGGATGGCAAATCAGGCCAATGTTTAGGTACAATTTGATTTCTAAATTAGAGAAACACAAGGTAATAAAACCAAATCCAAATACATAAATAGTGTGTGCTGTTTCTGTAGCGGCTTTGTGATTATTTATTTATTTAAGATTCAATACTTTTGTCTAATGATGGCAACAATACTGTTACCGAAATGTCACATGATATCATTTTTATTTGAGATTCAATAATTCTTTTTGATGATGGTAAAAATGCTGTTATGGAAACATGACACTATTTGAGATTCAGCCTTTTTTTTTTCTGAAGATGGTAACAATTATGTTACTGAAAACACTTATTTATTTATTTGGTATCTTATTACCTTGGGTTTAGCAGGCTAAAAGAATATAATAATCAATTTTATTACACCAACATATTACTTAGAAACACAAGGTAATAAGACCAAATCCAAATAAATGCTGTTACTGAGATGTCACACATTATTTATTTATTTATTTAGACTTGGTCTTATGTTCATAATCTATAATCCAAATTGTGTCTTATCATATTGCTGAGAAATTGTGTAGCATGTGTGACTAATGCAGCTGTGCAATATGCAAATGGAGAGTGGTACATCCCCCACTGCATTGAATGATAAATTGTGCTTTTCAATGATTATTGCACAACTAAGTGACAAAGTGAAAAATTAAATGCTTGTACATATGTAGGTATGTGGGGTAAACCAAAAATAAATAAATAAATAAACAGTCATTGGCCCCTATCACGGTCTGAATAGAGTGTACTTCAAGTGAAAATATTTGTAAAAGTCAGTATTGTACAAAGAAGAAATGTCATTTGTACAGCATTTTTTTTGCTTATCCCTAGTACACGTGGTACAGGCCATGATTATCATGGTGGGTAGTTAGCGACTGCTTTTTTACTGTAAGCGCACCACATGTCTACACATGTGAAAGCAGTTCGACTTTGCACTTACAAATGTGCCAGAGCCCCATTTGGTTACTTGCACTCGCTGGTGGGGTTGGACTTTTGCAAGAATCGGGGGCCATTGGAGCATTTTTTTTTGTTTTTTTTTTTTAAACAGAAAAAAGTGTCCAATGCGGGGATTGAACCCGGGTCGTAGTGGTCGTAAACCAAACGGTTTAACCAGCCTTCCACCGACAGGCTTTGTACAGCATAGCTTGCACATGCACAAGTTACAACCTAACATCAATTTATTTTATTTTGGTTTTCAAATATTACTTTAAAAATCACTATATATACATATCTTCTATGTAACAAGTCGAGATAGACACCCAAAAAAAAAGTATAAAAATACAAAGGCGACCCAAAATCTAAACATATTCCACACCATTGTGATGTTTTAATAAACACTCGTGGACAAAACTTAAGGAAAGTCTTTGATGTTTTGCCAGTCCTCTGTTTTTTTTTTTTTCCTTTTTTTTTTTGAGACAGAGGCAATTTTGTTCACACTTGGTTATCTCGTGTGTCTTCAATAAAGGTCACTGTGATATCTTTCAAGAGTTATTGTCTGAATTACAATATAAATGCTAAAATGATAAACTTCTTTAAGTTTTGTCCATGAGAAGAAGTGTAAGAGTGTTGTGTCTTGTGTCTATCTACCTTCTAGCCTTTTTTGAAAAATCCCCTACTAATGTTTCCAAATTAACCCCATAACACATCAATGTTGAAGGCAAAGATTAACACATGTAATGATTGGTTTACGATATTTTTTTAGGAATACTTTACTCATACAGTACTGAAAGAGATTTAACCCTTCTTATAAAAAGAATAAAAAAAGTAAAATAAACAAAAATAATAATAATTGTGTGTAGGTGTACAAAGAAAGAGGCACGCCGCCCTAAAACAAAACAAGAGGAAGGCTGTGGAGGAAGGAAACTCCCCTCGGCGGGAGAGACGAGGGGGTGAACGATCGTCAGGGTCGGGTGGCCCCGCCGACACACGGCACCGCCACAGTACGAGAGACTTATACGTCTGACACGAGGATATTCAAATATATAAATAAACCTCCATGAGAGGCCACTCGCGCTAATGGACACCTCTCTACAAAGGACAGTTTTCATTTGCAAAATTGCCATTTTTACTATTTAGTAACTCTCCGGTAAAAGGACACTTTGGCTCTGAAATTAGCTGTCCTTTACAGGAAGGAAGGTTCTACTACTAAATAGCGAACTACTAGGTACTAAATAGCGATCGAGAAGTACGAGGCGGTAAAAGGGGATTTATATGGGGGCGGTCCAAGATACAATAGAGGTAAATAAAAGTCCATCTAACAACTGAGTCGGGTAGCGAGGAATTACTGCGCCCCACTGGGTGTAAACAGCCTGCCCGAGTACAGGAAGCAAGCACAATGCTCGCACTAAATATAACCGCGGGCGGGAGGGGGGCGGACGAGGTGTCAAGACGCCATCCCCGGAACTATGGGGGGAAGCATCCCGGCGGCCAACTCTTTTCGCGTCGTGTCGTCCTATTTCTGTGTCCAAGGTATCACCTTCTTTCTCTAACCCAGCACACATACACCGCCTGTAAAAACATAAAATTGATAGTGTTGTTGTTTGTGAAGATATTATATTCTGCCGAGGAAATCTCGTACCCAGAGACAACGATGTTCCACAAGATGTCGACATGGCAGCCCAACTTGAGACCACTTGATAACTTGCGTGCGTCATGAGCGCCGACTTTATTGTCCAAGTTCGAAGGACGTTATTTCTTTCATCGTACAAC